>CM060904.1:934610595-935860595 GCA_030737815.1 Allium fistulosum
ACATTATCAAATCATGTTTTAACTATTTTCCCGTTAATAAATCATAAATTTTAAATTTCTTACAATATTAAATTTCCTAAATCTTATTTAATTAAATATTTTAATTATCGAAAAATACTGGTCGTTACAATTGTTTAACTACTGTTTGAGGTTAGATACTAATTCAAATAAATCTGAAACGAGCTTTTCTGAACCCTGGTCCGAAAGAGGAACAACTTCTGGAACTGAGATAAGGCACCCTTCAAGATCTTTTACTTTTTATTCAAGCATTTCATTTTCCTTAATGAGCTCCAAAATAACATCATCAAAGCTTGCTTAGGTTGAAAGAAATTGACTTGATTCTTTAATGCCTTAAGATCCACAACGATAACTTATACTTTGGCAACCTTACTATCATGAGCCTTTTTAATTAAAATGTTAGCCTATTCGTTACTTAAGCATTTCGGGCATGACAATTCCTGAAAGAATTCAATAAAGTATAAAGTTAAAAATAAGAAGAAAATGATAAAGTACCTTTTATTACAATAACAAAAGTTTGCAAATGCTAAAATCATAAAATCTACAGACAACACTTAAAAATCTTAAAGGCCAAACTTTTCTTTGGTATTCAAAATTATTCTAAGACCCCTAGACCTAGCTTCGGGAAAAGTCTCCAAGGGCTTGCCATTTGAAAGATGAGATATTTTTACCTAACCCTGCCTTAGGCATCAAAAGCTCTAATAGAGAAGAGTCTCCAAGTTCTTATCTAAAGATAACCATCGGAATAGGCTGTGGAACATATTCAGAAATAGAAGCACTTTCGATTGACCTTGGTAATAACTAAAGGAGACGGTGACCCCATTGATAGCCTCCAGAGCTGTGTTCTAATCATTACCATAAACCTAGGAAGGAACTATAGTCTCTTTTACTTTAAATGCCCATCTCTCGGATCTTGTTTAGATAACTTTGAAAGTTCTTGAAAAATTTCATATCGGTTTTGGATTGCAAAATTTAATTTGTTGATCAAACTCAAAACTTGATTTGTTAAGCTAGCTACCTTAGTCGTAAGAGTCTTAATCGTTTAAGCGCATGATTTTTCATAGGAGTTTTTGACATCTTCGAGAAGACTAGTGAAGATAACATTACGAAGTCCACTATCATGAAGATGACTCTTAAGAGAACTTATAATCCTTAACACTGGCAATTCTTTGTCTTGCTACATCTCCATAAAACCTTGTAATGAGATATAGAGCCCGGGATCAATTTCTACGATTTAGTATAAACAAAGGTAAGTATTTTAATAATAAGTTACATAAAAGAATATTATGGATTTAAAATTTAAGATTGTTCAATGTTAGCCTGATTGATGTTATTATGACGTGGCCCTACACCTCGGGTGCCCAATATACAGGTATAATGCACCGTAAAGGTACCCGACCGATGCAGGATGGTAGCCTAGGGTGTATAATAATGGAAATCTAAGCACAGAACCTGTAGAACATCTCACAGTGCATAGAAAAAATATAATATAATAACATAGATGTAAAATGAGTGAGCTAATGATATAACCAAATGAACCATAAATAAGAACATCAAAGTGCAACAGGATCACAGATTATACAAAAACTGAAATAGTAGAGTTTATATATTCCAAATCTCCAAAATAAACTCTACAGCTATCTCTAAGGTAATGCAAGTAATGGAATAGCTCCACGGTACTACAAAGTGGAATATAAGCGATAATAAGCTCAGAGTATTGATATATGAAAGTGTAGCTTTCTGCTCGTACTCCATACAGCTCCATGCATTATCAGACCTGTTATCCCTAATCTACTCAATTAAGAGTATCCGATATAACAAGAAGCATAGTATAAAACCTAAGGTTAGATAATAGTCTGGTGTGACGATACATCATCTCAAAAATACTATAAAAATCGTATATAGTAAATATGGGCATAGGGCATAAAGAACCATATCTGACCAGTTCCTACATCCAAATAGTTAGCATATAACAGACAATATATGCTAATCTACTATTATTTTAATATGAGTGTACTACAATCGAAGTACAATGTCCAGTGTCTAGGTATACGGTCGAAAATACCTATATCGTGTCACACTAGAGTGATCACAACTATGGCAAACAAAGCATCCATCAAACAATCCTCACTATCACTTATGTGAGTTTGGTATATGATAACTTGTATGGCACAATCGCAGACCAAGGACTCAATCAAAATCCCGACCTCATTGGTGCACAAATCCATGCTACTTCGTAAGGCTAGGAACTAGACTCGCAATCGCAAAAGCCCAAGGTAATCTATTATCGCAAGTTTTGGACACGATTGCAAATCCAGGTGGGCATCTCCATATACCCCTTCTTTATGAGCACACTAGAAACCTCCGAGTTATCAATGATCACTGTACATTCATCTCCATAATGGAACTCAATCATTATTCCATCCCGGCTATCTCCATAGTAGAACACAATTGCAAATTCTACTCACAAGACCACATCGTTGAACTCGTCCCTATAGATCACTGTCATGACTCACATCGTTACGTCATCATCTTCGTAATGCCTCTAGACACCCATCGTAATTCGAAGAGCCATCGTACCAAAGGTTTAAAGTCATCGTCATCGTCATTATGCCAAAGCGCTATGCCATTGCTTCACTACCTACCACACAAAATCCAAGGTTATCCCGAGTCGTTTGGAGTCATCTATTACATTCCACATCCCCCACTAGACCTTGGGAGCAAATCCCAAATCCCTAAATTTTGCCTTGCCATAACCAAAATTCACGAAAACCCCATGTTCTGCTCCGGGTAAGTCCTAGGTCAAGCCCCAAGCAACCTATGGAAAATCATAGAGTGCAACCTGAAGCACACCCCGGAAAGAATTTGCCTGAAGCGAAGCTCGAACAAACTCCCACCTGTAACATTCCCTATCTTGAGGTCCGAAACTACGCGCTATAGATGCTGCAGACATCCATAGTACAAACATTCGGTGAAAAAGTAGTGTAATGTTAATGGTATCCATAATATCAGAAGCACATGAATATGAAATAAAATCACAGACTTCACTAACAACATTTCTGATTACATTGCAAAACAATATTTCATATTCAAGTACATAATCCTAAAATGATTCCTAGATTTTGATCAAATATAATTATTACAAATTACTCCAAGAGCGACATATGAAGATGTCCCATTGGATGATCAGAGTACTAGATAGACATATTAGTCATAATTGCATCACAGCGGAAATAACACTAAATAGCTCCTACATACTAACTTTGCCTCTTGTACGTCTTCTAAAGCTTATTCATCTAACCTACTAAACCTGAAAAGTCTCTAACTCTCAATCTACTCAAATTAAATTTTGAGCACTCGAGAGTTTAAGGTAAAAACATAAACTTCGAGCCAGACATAAAGCCTGGTGGGAATAATACTATTAGTCTTGATTTACTGATATTAAGTGAGACCACGCCGCTTAGTGAAACTAGTTTCCCCTCACTAATATCCTTTTAAAAGCATATCTTTTGTAGATCAAAATCAGGCAATCAAACTGATTAAAATAGCAAGAGTAATAACATATATGCATATAAATCAAGTAATGAATGGACCATCTATCCAAAATTATAGTTTTATCAGGCTAACTATTAATCATTGGCTGACTCGGGCCTACCAGACAAAATCAATAATTTAATTTCTGTTAGACACACTGCTGGGCTATCTTCCCTGAACTATCTTCTTCTAGGGTCAACCGATCCTAGTGGTTTTGTGGATTCACCAATAACCTATCTTTACTTTGTATATTCCCTTCTATATGTAACATTATTTTAGTCCCATCCGTGACAAAGCACTACACACTGGAATTTTTGACTTCTATTAGCTATGGGCTGTTAGATAAAGTATAAGGCGCGACCCTACACCAGTCTCATCTAGTCTTCTAATATCTGAGCCATAAACATAGGGTTAATTGTCTTATTCATATTTCCTGTCATATACTTAGGGTTAACTACCCTGTTAAAATTTCATTTCCTTGTAAATAACCTTTACAAATAATTTACCCCTGAAATTATATCTTTATAAAACAAGGAAATCATATACTTTGCTTTACTCAGAACACTTATGCCATGATATATACTTTACACAAAACAACGTTGATGAAACCTAATTAATGGGATTATCTGTCTCTTCAAAGTAAGTTAAACTTTTTTTAACTTAAAAGACTTTAGGCCATGAAGCCAAGGTAAAACCTTTGAAACTTTTGTTTAAAAATCTCAAGCAATGCCTTTTGAAATCATTGAAAACAATCCTTTCGAAAGATTTACTAAGACCTTAGACATCCTCTATCAAAAACCATTTAAACTTGTCTTTCGAAGGCATTGGAAACCCTCCATTCAAACACTTAAAATAAACCTTTTGAAAACATTGGGATCTCCCTTTCGAAACACATATTATATATCATTCGAAAGCATTGGGTTCAAGTAAAGGATCGTGGAAACATTGCTTCGAGACCTTTAATAATTATTCCTATCGAAACCACTGGGTTTAACTTTTAATATAATTAATGGTCGTAAAGAACTAGGGCGAAAGCATTAATCCCAAGTAAAAGAAAGAGGATAGTTTCGAAACCAACCCTTTCAAAACCATTGCCTCCAAAACCATTTGAAAGCAGCTAAACTACCCTCTCGAAAGCATTAAGTAGGCGGCCATAAAAGAACAGAGGCGGAATCACCCTTTCGAATGCATTAATTCGAAAGGTTTGAATGCGGCAGCATGGGTTTCGAGTAGGTTCAAAGTGGTTATCCTTTCAAAAGATTCTTATAAAACAGAAGGTAGCAACTCATTTGAAAGCTCTTTTCCAAAACAAAAGCAAGTTGATTGGTTTGAAAGCTAATTGAGTTGGCTTAAACCCCTTAGAAAGCATCTTTTATAAACAGCAGTAAGTAGTGAAGTTGAAAGCTTTGAAAAATGAGCTCTAACCCTACGAAAGAAAGGTTTCGACACCGTACCTTCCACCTTTCTCCAATGCACTACGTATCAATTGCTTGCTATCATGAGCATTCGTTTCGAGTGGTTTCTTTGGTGAAGGCATGGTGTCGAAAGCCAATAGATGGAAGTGGCGAAGTAGTAAATCTAAGCAAAACTGATTTTTAGCCTTTAAAAGAAAATTCTTTCATCTAACTTGCCTTATTTGTCAAAATGTAATTGGTTGTCATTTCTTTATCAACATCCTTTTCTGAAAGTGCTACCGAATTCAGAATTTTTAATTAAAAACATTTTAACAAATAAGCCCTTCTCCTTTCCTTAACTTAAATAATTTTATAACTATAATAATATACTTAAGAAAATTCCTCAAAAATCATAATAATTCACTTCCAATATGTTTTCTAACATATATAAATTTCTGACCCAAAATCGTTACATAATTTCTTTTAATAATTTAAACCCAATATTAAATATTTTCTTTCATAGAAAATCCATAATAAATCCACAACAACTTAGAAAATTATGAAACTTGAAACCCACTTCTAAAATAATGTTTTTGACCATATCTCAAAAACGCAAGTCATTTGGATGTCATTTAATTGGTTTTTTCCCAATCTAAACTTATCATAAAATCAATATGAAACAATATAAATCATCAACGAGCATATATATATATATAAACAAGTCTAACATGGAATATTACTTACAAAATTATTCGGCCATAATCATAAAACCAAAATCAAAGTCAAAATGAGATCTAAATCTATTATTTACCTTGGCTTGGTATTAATAGGGTTGAGATTTGCTCTTTGATTAACTTCTTCAAGCTTCCTACATGATTTCTAGCTTATCTTCTTTTGATTCTTCTTAATAGTGGCCGGCCAAGCTCTTTGGGGGTTTTAGTTTTGTTTGTAATTGTTGAAATGAATAAGAAATGAAGGCAAGAAGGGTTTAGGGTATAAGAATAAAGACTATTCCTATTTTTCCCTTATCATATTCCTCTTATTTGCTTATTTTCTATTTCCTTTTCTTTATTCATTCACTAAGTCACGGCCCCATTTATTAATTTACAAATCTCAATCCCTTAACTACCTACATTAATTCATTTAATTTATCTAATTAAACGTATTAAATAATATTGGTCAAAATTAGGGTCGTTACAATCTCCCCTCCTTAAAAAATTTCGTCCTCGAAAATATGATAAGGTACTCATAACAATCAAACATAAAGGTAAAACATACCATCAAACAAGTCAGGATAAGTATCTCTAATTCTGCTCTCAGTTTTCCAAGTACGGTCTCTCTCTTCGTTACTTCATTAGACTTTGACTAATCTGACTGTCTTGTTCCCTTGTCTTTTCTCATCTCTCACGACTATACAAACTGGTTTTCTAACTAAAGTCATATCTGATTCTACTACTAGATCATCTAACACAGTCGGTGCAATAGTAATTTTTGGATCTCGAATACAGTTCCTTATATGAGAAATATGAAAAATATTGTGGACTCCTGCCAATCTATTTGGTAACTCTACTCTATACGCGAGTTTTTCGATCCTTTCTATAATAGGAAATGGTCCAACAAATCTCGGTGCTAATTTTCCTGATTTTCCAAATCGGATTACACCTTTCATCGCTGATACCTTGACGAAAACATTATTTCCAACTGAGAACTCTAAGTCTTTCCTCTTTTATCAACATAACTCTTTTGCCTAGATTAAGCTTCCCTCATCCTAACTCGAATCAACTCAATCTTCTCTGCAGCTTCTCTAACCAAATCTGGACCAAGAACTAACCTATCCCCAGTCTCTTACCAACAAACGAGAGATTTGCATGGCCTTCCATACAAAACTTCAAACGGTGCCATCCTTATACTAGTTTGATAAATGTTGTTATATGAAAACTCTACTAAATGTAGGTGGTCTTCCTACAATCCCCCAAAATCTAGCACACAAGCTCTTAACAAGTCCTCTAAGACTTTGTTAATTCTTTCCATTTGCTCATCTATCTATGGATGAGCGGTACTCATCTTGAGCTTGGTACCTAAAGTCTCCTATAGACTCTTCCAGAACTCGCTAGTGAATAAGGAATCTCTATCACTTACTATTATAATAGGAATTCCATGCAATCTAACTATATTCTTCATGAATAACTTAACTAAAACGAGTGTCATCCTAGTTGACTTAACTGGAATAAAATGGACACTTTTGGTCAATCTGTCCACTATAACATGGATACTTTCATTTCCTTTATTCGATCTTGGCAACCCATCTATGAAATCCATGGAGATAGAATCTCATTTCCAAATTGGAACATCAAAAGGCTGAAGTAACCCACCCGGTTTCTGGTGTTCAGCTTTTACCTGTTGGCAATTCAAACACTGCCTCACCATAAGCCTACATCCCTCTTCATACCTTCCTAGAAGAAACTCCTTTTGATATCCTGATACATCTTAGTTCCTTTCGAATGAATAGTGAACTTTGAACGATCGCACTCTCCAAGAACTTCTTTTCTAATGTTTCCCACATTCGGAACATATAGTCGTCCTTTCTTCCTCAATCACCCAGTTTGGTCAAGACTGAAATCTTTCAAGTCGTCACTCTCCGTTCTTTCTGATCCATTCAGCTAATAATGGATCCTCTTCTTTCTTAGAAGCAATCCTTTCGATCATCATCGGTCAAACTTCTAAACATGACAGCATAATAGTTTCTTTGCTTGAACTAGCTTCAGATCTCTACTGTATTCTACACGTAGTCAATGCTTCTAGATCTTTCCACTCAACTATCATTGCTAATACTGCATTCTGATATTTCCTGCTAAGTGCATGTGCAACCTTATTGCCTTTTCCCTGTGTGTACTCAATTCCAAAGTCATAAATGGTAAAAATTCTAACCACCTCTACTGTCTCATATTCAACTCCTTTTGAGAGAATAAATATTTCAATGACTTATGATCTGTATATAACTCGAATCTTTCACCCAAAAGGTAACGTCTCCACACCTTTAATGCAAAAATTACTGCAGCTAATTCCAAATCATGAGTTGGATATTTAACTTCATGCGGTCTTAGTTGTCGAGAAGCATGGGCAATCACTTACCTCTTTGCATTAACACGGCTCCTAACCCCGTTCCACATGCATCCGTGTATATCACTAAGTCCTGATTCCCTTCTGGAACAACTAACACAGGTGCATTCGTCAATAAATACTTCAATTTCTGGAATGCTTCCTCACACTTATTAGTCCAGACAAACTTCACATCTTTTCGAGTTAGCTCAGTCATCGGTGCTTCTGTCCGTGAAAAATTGTTAATGAATCTCCGATAGTAACCAGCTAATCCAAGAAAAATTCTTTTTCTCAGTCACTGTCTCGGGTCTCTTCCAACCATTTATCACCTCGATCTTAACTGGATCTATGGACAACCCTTTCTCCGAGACTACATGTCTAAGAAACTTCACTTCCTTCTTCCAGAAGCGACTCTTTAAATTTTCACCTTTAACTGATGTTGCCTCAACGTCTCAAGCATCACTATAAGATGAACTTCGTGCTCTCTTTCATCTTTAGAGTATATCAAAATGTCTTCTACGAGTACTAACACAAATCTATCCAGATGCTCCCGGAAGATTTTGTTCATCATGTCCACGAAAAATGTTAGCGCATTAGTTAGTCCGAATGACATCACGAACAATTCATATGATTCATACCTGGTCCTAAACGCCGTTAAAGGAATATTATCCTCTGCTACTCTTAGCTGATGGAATCATGTTGCTATATCCAACTAAGAAAATACTTTGGCTCCACTCAACTGGCCGAACAAACTGTCAATTCTAGGTAACGGATATCGATTCTTTATCGTCTTCTCGTTCAACTTATAATAATCGATACACAACCTTAACGATCCATCCGGTTTCTTTACAAACACTGCAGCTGCTCCCCAAGGTGAATTGCTTGGTCTGACAAAGATTTTACTTTCCAAATCTACCAACTGCACCTTTAGCTCCATTAGCTCCTTTATCTCGGTAGGTGTCATTCTACTTGGCGGTCTACTCACAGGTTCAGTTCCTAGTATTAAATCTATTTGAAACTCAATAGCTCGTTTTGGTGGAAGTCCTACTACGGGCTCAAAGACGTCGGCAAATTCTCTAACAACGAAGACTCGATTCAACTCATCTTCTTCCTCTATAACACCCAATAAAGCACTTACCTCAAAACTAAGATTTTCTAGGGAGTACATAATACGATCACTACAACTAGGGTGTCTAAGTGATATTTTCATATCATGGCAAAATATCCTAGCATCATATTTACTTAACCAATCCATACCCAAAATAATTCTGAACCCTACGAAACCAAATACATTCAAACTGCAAGCAAATATATGACCTAACAATTCAAACTCTAAGTGGTCACATCTCATCTCAAGAGTTGCATACCCTCTTATCGGATTCACAACCCTTAAGGAAGTAACTAGGTATGAGGATTCTAGGTTAAACTTATCTATCAAACAATGAGTTATAAAAAAATGCTATGCACTAGTATCAAATAGAACTTTAACTAATACATCATGAATCAGAAGTGTACCTCCCAACACAGCTTTTCCTTTCTCCTCGGCTGTTGGTCTTGAGGTAGCCGGTTCCAACGCAACTTGCCTTTTCCATCCTTGGCTGGTTCCTTGCACTGATTCTTATAATGTCCAATCTAATCATAGTTGAAGCATCTTACTTTCTTCTTGTTAGCAGCCTTCTTCCCTTTGCATGTTCGACACTCGTGAGCATAGTGTCCTTTCTTATCGTGCTTATAGAAAACTACATCGACCTTCCTTTTCTTGGCTACTCCCTCTTTCTAAGCACCTTTCTTATGGAAAAACTTCCTCTTCTAGTTCTGCCCATTTTGAGTTTCCCTGTCTTTGTTACCATCAAGAAAAGCAAGAATCTCCTCCTACCTCAAAGCCATCTCAACAAATACATTACATGGATCCCTAATATGTGGCAGAGTGGCTTTAGCAAGATCAGGTTTCAATCCACGGATGACCTTCTCATTTCTTTTGATAACAGTATCAACTGTAGCATACCCATACCTCGATAACTCCTCAAATCTGTTAGCATACTCAAGCACTGTCATGTCTCCCTTCTCCAACTCAACGAACTTCCTGAGCAGAGTTTACTTGGCGATCTCCGAAATAAATCTTTCCTCAAACCTCCTTTTGAATTCCGCCCAAGTCATGTTTTCTTCATTAACTCCCATGGTAACACTGTTCCAACAGAACAGAGGTGCTTCTTGCAACTTTCTAGAAGCAAGTCTCCTCTTATGCTCATCGTTAAGACCTAAATCAGCAAAAATCCTTTCGCAATGAAGCAACCAATTCTCCACTTCAATTGCGTCCTCAGTCTCGATAAACTGTTTTCTTCCAATGGCATAATCTCTGCATAGTACTGTATAGTTATTGACCACCGGAACTTCCTGAATTCCTCCTTCAACATTTCCTCCAACTAAACACGCAGCAACTCCAGCCTGCATCATGTTAACGAAGAACTGATACATAGCTCCTATATTAGCCTACGGCGCTCCAGCACCCACATTAGCAGCTTGTGCCCGACCTAGATTCCTTGTAGTGTTTAGTCTTGCATTTTCATTGGTTGTGGTGCTTCCTCCACCAATGTTAACTCTTCCACTCCTAGCATCCATATCTTACTTCCTGAAAATCTGCATTCGTACAGAAGAATAGCCTAAGAAAGATGGAGAATATAGATAAAGCATATACTTATATATATATATATAGCAAATACAAGTACATTACTATAGCGTTACCCCATACACCAGTCTTTTCTCTAATTCCTTATGATTATGTTTTCAAAATCATTTTAAGTTTTAAATTTCATTTAATTTTTCATAAACCTATGCTCTGATACCAAGTTGTAACATCCCCTATCTTGAGGCTCAAAGCTAAGCGCTACAGATGCTACAGTCATCCATGGTATTAACATTCGGTGACAAAATACAGTAATGTTAATGGTATCCATAATATCAAAAGCACATGAATATGAAATAAAATCATAGATTTCAAAAAAACATTTCTGATTACATTGCAAAACAATATTTCATATTCAACTACATAATCCCAAAACGATTCTCAGGTTTTGATCAAACATAAATATTACAAATTACGCCAAGAGTGACATATGAAGATGTCTTCTAGGATGATCAGAGTACTAGATAGACATATTAGTCATAATTACATCACGGCGGAAATAACACTAAATAGCTCCTACATAGCTAACTTTGCCTCCTGCACATCTTAAGAAGCTTATTTGTCATACCTACTAAACCTAAAACGTCGCTAACTCTAAATCTACTCAAATTAAATTTTGAGCACCCGAGAGTTTAAGGGGAAAACATAAACTTCGAGTCAGATATAAAGCCTAGTGTGAATAGTACTATTACATCTCGATTTACTAATATTAAGCGAGACCACGCCGCTTAGCGGAACCGGTTTTCCCTCACCATTATCCTTTTAAAAGCATATCTTTTGCAAACCAAAATCCTACAATCAAACTGATTAAAATAGCAAGAGTAATAACATATATGCATATAAATTTGGTAATCAATGGACCATCTATCCAACATTATAGTTTTATCTACCTAACTATTAACCATTGGCTGACTCAGGCCTACCAGATATAATCAATAATCTAACTTATGTTAGACATACTACTGGGCTATCTACCCTTAACGATCTTCTTCTAGGGTCAACTGATCCTAATGGTTTTGCGGGCACACCAATAACCTATCTTTACTCTGTATATTCCCTTTTGTGTGTAACATTATTTTGTCCTATCTATGATAAAGCCCTACACACTTGAATTTTGGACTTATATTAGCTAGGGGCCATTAGCTAAAGTATAGGGCACGACCATACACCAGTCCCATCTGGTCTTCTAATATCTGAGTCATAAACTTAGGGTTAACCGCCATATTCATATTTCTTGTCATATACTTAGGGTTAACTACCCTTTAAAATTTCATTTCCTTGTAGATAATCTTTACAAATGATTTACCCCTGAAATCATATCTTTATAAAACAAGGAAATCATATACTTTGTTTTACTCAAAACACTTATGCCATTATATATACTTTACACAAAACAATGTTGATGAAATCTAATCAATGGGATTATATGTCCCTTCAAAGTAAGTTAAAACCTTTTTTAACTTAAAAGACTTTAGGCCATGAAGCCAAGGTAAAACCTTCGAAACCTTTGTTTAAAAACCTCAAACAAAGCCTTTTGAAATCATTGAAAACAACCCTTTCGAAAGCATTATTAAGACCTTAGACATCTTCTATCAAAATTATTTAAACTTGTCTTTCGAAGGCATTGGAAATCCTTCATTCAAACACTTAAAATAAACCTTTCGAAAACATTGGGGATCTCCCCTTCGAAACACATATTATATACCTTTCGAAAGCATTGGGTTCAGGTAAAGGATCATGGAAACATTGCTTCAAAATCTTTAAAATTTATTCCTTTCGAAACCATTGGGTGTAACTTTTAATATAACAAAGGGCAATAAAAAACTGGGGCAAAAACATTAATTTCAAAAGCATTAATCCTAAGTAAAAGAAAGAGGATAGTTTCGAAACCAACCCTTTTGAAACCATTGCCTCCAAAACCATTTGAAAGTAGCTAAACTACCCTTTCCAAAGCATTGAGAAGGCGACCATAAAAGAAAAAAGGCGCAAACACCCTTCCGAATGCATTGATTCGAAAGGTTTGAATGCGGCAACTTGGGTCTTGAGTAGGTTCAAAGCAGCTATCCTCTCAAAAGCTTCTTATAAAACAAAAGGCGGCAACTCATTCGAAAGCTTTTTTCCAAAACAAAGGCAATTTGATTAGTTAGAAAGCTAATAGAGTTGGCTTCAACCCCTTTGAATGCATCTTTTATAAACAGAAGTAGGTAGTTGAGTTGAAAGCTTTGAAAAATAACCTCTACCCTTACGAAAGAAAGGTTTTGACATTGTACCTTCCGCCTTTCTCCAATGCACTACGTATCAATTGCTTGCTACCATGTACATTGGTTCGAATGGGTTCTTTAGTGGTGGCATGGTGTAGAAAGCCAACAGATGGAAATGGCAAAGTAGTAAATCCAAGCAAAACTGATTTTTAGCCTTTAAAAGAAAATTCTTTTCACCTAACTTGCCATATTTTTCAAAATGTAATTGATTGCCATTTCTTTATCAAAATCCTTTTCTAAAAGTGCTGCCGAATTCGGAATTTTTAATTAAAAACATTTTAAAAAATAAGCCCTTCTCCTTGATAAAACATAGAAAACACTTAAGTCCCTTTACTGAAATAATTTTATAACTATAATAAAATACTTAGGAAAATTCCCCAAAAATCATCATAATTCACTTTTAATGTGTTTTCTAACATATGTAGATTTTTGACCTAAAATCGTTGCATAATTGCTTTTAATAATTTAAACCCTATATTAAATATATTTTTTCGTAGAAAATTCATAACAAATCCACAACAACTTAGAAAATTATAAAACTAGAAACTCACTTCTAAAATAATGTTTTTGACCATATCTAAAAAACGCAAGTCATTTGGATGTCATTTAAGTGGTTTTTTTTCCATTCTAAACTTATCATAAAATCTATATGAAACAATATAAATAATCAACAAGCATATATATATATATATATATATATACAAGTGTAACATGGCATATTATTTAAAAAATAATTTGGCCATAATCATAAAACCGAAATCATAGTCAAAATGTGATGTAAATCTCTTATTCACCTTGGCTTGGTGTTAAGAAGGTTGAGATTTGCTCTTTAATTAACTTCTTCAAACTTCCTACTTGATTCCTAGTTTATCTTCTTTTGATTCTTATTAATGGTGGTCGGCCGAGCTCTTTGGCGGTTTGTTTTTAATTGTTGAAATGGATAAGAAATGAAGGTAAGAAGCGTTTAGGGTATAAGAATAAAGACTATTCCTATTTTTCCCTTATCATAATCCTCTCACTTTCTTATTTTCTATTTCCTTTTGTTTATTCATTCATTAAGGCACGACCCATTTTTTTAATTTACAAATCTCAATACCTTAACTACTTACATTATTTCATTTAATTTATCTAATTAAATGTTCTAAATAATATTAGTCAAAATTAGGGTCATTACACCACCAAACAGAAGCACCACTTGAAGCACCCTCGGACAAGAATTTTTGTCTGACCCCGAACATCCTAAATTGGCCTGAAGCGGAGACCGAGCGGACTTACCACTGGACAGAAGCACGACCTGAAGCAGCTTCTTGAACAAGGATTTTTGCATAGCCCCAAAGAACTGCTACTGAACAGAAATGCTGCCAAACAGTGCTATTGAATAGAAATGTTCTGGTTTCTCCAAACTCTAATTTCACGTCAATTTCATCGCTATGCTCTATTCTTCGACCCGTGTGCATTCCTTATGAATCGATCAACTCCTAACATCCTCAAGCATATCTTAGAAGTCCGGTTTCACGGTTCCTACCTTTAATTCGCTTCGATGAACATTTTTCAACCATACAAACATATACACAAACACCATACATATACCAATCAACAACCAAACATGCAAACACACAACAGTACATTGCAAATCATCCAATAATGTATCTTTAATATAGCCTAGCACACATTAATGCAACCAAACACCAACATGATTAGGAACCACATTAGAACATTTTAAATTCGTTTTTACTTCAGATTTTATTTCAAAACAATACCAAGACATGATTTTGACTTTAAAAATTAGCTTAAAACATGCCAAAACCTACAGTACATATATAATAAGGTGAGAGATGATAAAACAGTCACCAAACACCCAAAAAGTGGAGATTTGCACGCAAAACGAGGCAAATCTAAAAATGAACAGCAAAGGTCAGATTTTTCTTTCCAAAAATATAAATATGAAGATTTCTAACTAATCCCCTTGCTAATACACCCTTAATCTACGATTTAGACTTGATTTGGAGGAGAGAAAAAAAATGTTTTGAATGAAGAATGGGTTAATGGAGGTTTAGATCTATTTGAGAGATAGCAGAAATGATATGGGGATGTTAATTTTAGTTAATTTAACCATTAAAACCAAAAATGGTTATTGGGCCTCTTCCTAGTCTCAATAATTATCCACTAAGCTGCTTCAAAATCTGTCAAACTTTAAATAGCCATATCTCCTAACCAGAGAGTCCAAATTGCTATTATGATCACTCTATGGAAAGGAAAACCTTAATATCCTTTCAATGAAATTAGTCTCACATGATAATTCGGTCTTTATCAGATGTTATAGTCATCACAAGTTTTCGGGGGTGAAATCATCCTTTAAAATCTCTCAAGGTAAAAAATATCACTACCCAAAATCCATTAAAGTTACAGTGTCATAATAACCAATATGAATTCAAAAATAATATTCTATGACCCTTCAATACGTAAAATACGGATCGTTACACTCTCCCCTCCTCCCTTAGGAATTTTGCCCTCGAAATCCCAACACAAACTAGGTAAAATTAAACATAGCTACCTCGCATTCCTAACATCCACAAGCAAACCTACCAAACATCAAATATGCAAACAAAAGTAGGAAATGATATCTACATCTACCCTAGCAAGCAGGATACTAAACTACCCTATATGATATTCAAAGTGAAAGTAAAAGTGACAAACAGAAAGTCTCACCAAGTAAAGAGCTCTGAAGAAGCAATCTTCATGTTCTCCTCATTCTCCCAAATACAATAGCCTTTGCTCTCACTCCACTGAACCTTCACTGGCTTTACTGTTTTCCTCCTAAGTGCATCATATCAAGTCCGACAATATGAATATGCCTTAGAGATCTTGAAGCTTTTGGTTCAATTCCGATATCATCAAGCCAACTTGGTTCAACTATCACACCTAAGTCGTGCACAAATTTCCGCAAGTGAGAGACGTGGAACACGTTGTGCATGCCTGCTATCTTCTGAGGTAAGTCGACTCTATAAGCCATGTTCCAAATCCTCTTAAGTATTCGTAAAAGGACCAATGCATCTCCGTGCCAACTTTCCCTTAGTACATAATCGAACAACATTCTTCAACGGAGAGATCATGACAAACACCATACCGTTGATGGAGAACTCGATCTTCTCTAAAGTCTCTCTAATCATATATGGCCCAAGTATCAGCTTCTCACCTGCTTCCGACCAACATGAAGGAGCATTGCACGATCAGCTATATAATGCCTCAAATGGTGCCATACCAATTATAAACTGATAGTTGTTGTTGTATGTGACTCTACTAAGTGCAAATGATCATCCCATGAGCCACTGAAATCAAGAATGCAAGCACGTAAGGGATCATCCAAGGTATGATTCACTCTCTCAGTCTGCCCATCAGTTTGAGGGTGATAAGTTGTACTAAGATGCAACTCTATCCCTAATGCCTCTTGTAAGCTCTTCAAAAAACCGCTAGTGAACAAAGGGTCTGTAACATCCCTATTTAGAGGCCAAAAGCTAAGCGTTACAGATGCTGCAATCGTCTATAGTATTAACTTCCGGCGACTAAATACGGCTATGTTAATGGTATCTATAGTATCAGAAGCACTTTAATATGAAACAAATCACAGACATTTTTCCATTACATTTCAAAACAGATGTTCCATATACAGATTACATAATCCCATAATGTTTCCCAGGCAATGATAAAATATACTTATTACAAAATACACCAAGAGCGATATATGAAGATGCCCCCTTGGATTATCAGAGCCATATAGTAATAATTGACTTAATACATACACAGTGGAAATAAACACAAAACAAAGAACTACAACTCCTAAATAGCTATCAGTTAGCCTCCTGCTCGCCTCCGATAGCTTTATTCATCATCCTGCTAAAACCTGAAGGAACGTCAACCCCCAGCCCACTCAAATCAATTTTGAGCACCCGAGAGTTTAAGGGAAAAACATAAACTTCGAGTCGGACGTAAAGCCTTGTGCGAATAATACTATACATTTCGGTTATTACTGTTAAGTGAGACCATGCCGCTTAGTGGAACGGGTTTTCCCCTCACTAACATTCTTTTAAAACATATCTTTTGCAAATATTTTCATACAACCAAAACTGGTTAAACACTGTAAAGCATCATTATGTAAACATACATATCAGGTATTAAAAGAACTATCTATTCAAACACTTTAGTTTTGTTTGGCTAACTATTAACCTTTGGCTAACTCGGGCCTACCAGAAAAATAATGAAATAATCTAACATCTGTTAGACACACCTCTTCTGGACGGTCTGTCCTTAACTATCTGTTAAATACTTCTCTTTTGACGGTCTATCCCTAGCTTAACATCTCCCAGAGTCACCTGATCCTAATGGTTTTGCGGGATCACCAATAACCTATTTGTATACAAACATATATTCCCTTCTGTGTGTAATCATAATTTTAGCATTACCTGTGACAAAGCCCTACACACTAGAATTTTGGACTAAATCACCTAAGGTGAATAGCTAATGTATAGGGCGCGACCCTATACCAGTCCCATCCGGTATTCTAGTATCTGAGTCATTTACTTAGGGATATCCTCCCAAAATTTTCCTTGAAAACCTTTTTCAAAATGATTTAAAACCTTTAAATCAACTTAAAAGGAAAATATATAACCTCTATGCTTTACTCAAAATCATCTTGCCATGTTATATATATATATATATACACACACACACACACTTTACTCAAACCTTAGTTGATGAAAGCATTTAAACACTTGAAAGTACCCTTTTCGATTCAATTGAAAGTACCTCTTTCGATCCAATTGAAAGTATCTCTTTCGAAACCAAGTAAAACCCATTATTTATCTAGGCCGAAAGACCAAAGCTTCCCTTTTCAAACCATACTTAAACCCTTTCGAAACCTTTAAACCTTCCTTTCGAAAGCATTAAAACCTTAGACATCATATCTTAAAACACTTCAAAACATTGCCTTTAAAAACCATGGAAAAATCTTCCATTTCAACCCTTTCAAAACCATTAGAAAATAATACCTTTCGACTCCTTTGAAACCCTTTGGGGAACCACCCCTTCAAAACCATTTTAAACACCTTTCGAAAGCATCAAACCTTTCGAAAGCTCTTGGGTTCAATTTAAAACATGTGGAAAAACACCTTTCGAAACCATTAAACCAACACTTTCGAAACCTTTGGGTTATACTTCAATCGAAACAAAAGGGTCATTTAAAACATCTAAGCCGAAAGCTTTCATTTCGAAACCTATTCCTAAGTAAAGAAGTGATGGTGTCGAAACCATCCCTTCGAAAGCATTGGAGAAGTGGCTAATTTAAAACAAAGTATACCTTTTGAAACCATTGACTTCGAAAGGTAGAGAGGCGGCAACTAGGGGTTTCGAGCCCTTCGAAAGGATCATTTAAAATAAAGGAGTGCAACCTATTCGAAACCTTTTCTTTAAAACACTTGACTCAGTCGGAAGCCAACCGAATCGAAAGCTATCATTTCGAAAGCAAAGCAGCGCTACTTTAATTTTTAAAACAAAAGGGCGCTTCGACCCTTTCGGAACCCCTTGGTTTCGACACTTACCTTCCGCCTTTGTCCAATTCACTGTGCACCAATCATGTTGATACTATGTGCATTGGTTTGTGGAAGGAGGTGGAGAGTCTTAGTAGAAAGCAACCTGGGCGAAACCAAAAGAGGCGAAACATGCTTTTAGCATGAATTTCTGATTTAAATCCTTTTTAAAGTAAACTTTTTAACTGACCTATCTTATTTGTCAAACACTTATTGGTTTCTAATTTTTCGTTTCTAAAAGTGCTGCCACAATTTCAGAATTAATTAATTTAAATTATATGCAAAACACCCCTTCTCCTTAATTAAATATATAAAACATTTAAGTCCCATACCTTAAATAATTTTATATATTCATCAAAACACTTAGGAAATTTCTATAAAAATTCAAGAAAATCCTTTTCAATATGTTTTCTAACATATATAAATTTCAGACTTAAATAATTATTTATTATGTGGTAAATAATTTATAACCCAATAAATCATTTTCTTCACTAGAAAATTAATATAAAATCCACATTAATTCATAAAATGATGAAAATTGAAACCCATCTCTAGAATATAATTTTTGATGTACATTTAAATTTTCAAGGTATTTGGATGTCATTTAATAGGGTTTTCATATCAAACATATCATAAAAACTAATATGAACATGTATAAATCATCAACAAGCATATATAAACTTTCAATCATCCAAAAAATGGCATTATCATACAAAATCATTTCAGGTTATCCTTAAATCTGAAAACTATAAGAAAAATGGGATGTAGTAATTATTCACCTTAGCTTTGTGATTAAAGATGTGAGATTTGATGTTGAATAAATTGATCTACTTCTTCTCTTGAAATCCTAGCTTTCTTGAGATTGAAAATGGTGGCCGGCCTTAGAATATTTTTGCTTGAGAAAAATGAAATGAATGTGTGTTTGAATTCCTAAGGGTTTAGGGTATAAGTTCTATCATTTTCCTATCTTGCCCTTCCTTATTTCCTAACACTTATTTCCACCTTATTTCTTTAGTTCATTTTACATATAGGCACGGCTACCCTTGGTTAAATCAAATCCCATTCCATTTATCATCTTACATTATTTTATTTTATTTAGCTAATTAAATATCCTAAATAATGTTACTAAAATTATGGGGTGTTACAGGGTCTCGGTCACCCATAATGCTCTTCTACATACCATGAATCGCACAACCCACTTCGCATACAACTCGGCCAATTTAGATGTCGTTCTACTCGAGTTGACGGGTATGAATGAGGCACTATTCGTCAATCTATCAACTATAACCTAAATGCTATCATGCCTGCCTCTGGTCCTCGGTAATCTGTTAATGAAATCCATCGAAACTTGTTCCCATTTCAACTCGGGAATCTTGAGCGGTTGCAGCAAACCACTCGTCTTCTTCTGCTCTGCCTTTACCAACTAACAGTTCATGCACTTCGAGATAAATGTCCCAACGTCCTTTTTCTTGCCAATAAAATGTTTGCCTCATATAGCGGTACATTTTATTGCCGTTGGGATGTATAATCAATCTTGAAGATGACACTATTGTAGCACCTCACTCCTCAACCCATCGACATCAGGAACAAATAATCTTCCTTCCTTCCAGAGCTAACCTTCATTCATCTCCTCGGACTCTACCCCTTCCTCTCTCTTTGCCATGATCTCCACTAGTCTAGTGTCTTGCCTTTGACTAGTACCGACTAGCTCAATTAAGGTACAGCTGATCGTCAGGATAGCCAACACTTCCGACTCTAGCTCATATTGAGGTCTAAAATCATAGCCTGCAATAAACTCCAACTGCTTCCATTCAAGAAACATCGCTCCCAAGCTGGCATTTACCTTATTCAAAGCATCAATGACTACATTTCCCTTACCGAGCATATAGAAAATGCCAAAGTCATAGGAGGCGAGGAACTCTAACCATTGCTGTTGACAAAAATTAAGATCATTCTGGGAGAAGAGATATTTCAATGATATTTGGTATAAAACTCAAACCTTTTCCCAAGCGAATAATGTCTCCATATCTTCAAAGCAAATACTATCTCCGCCAATTCTAAATCATGAGTTGGATACTTCTCTCATGCTGCTAGCTTAAGAAACAACCATTCCACTCTTCATCAACACAACACCTAGTCTCATAGGTGTCTATGTATATTGTCAGCTCCTCATTCCTGCTTGAAATGACTAACACTTGTGCCCTAGTCAATCTCTCCTTCAGACTCACGAATGCATGCTTGCACCTCCCATCCCAAATAAAAGTCTGATTCTTCTTTGTCAAGTCGGTTAACGGCGCTACTATCTCGGAGAATTCCTTAATAAAATGTCTATAGTATCCCACCAATCCAAGGAAACTTCTCATGTCTATAGCGGTCTTAGGTCGATCCCCGTCCTACATTACTTCCACCTTCGCAGGATCTATAGTAATACCCTGCTTAGAAACAACGTGACCTAAAAATCACTCTTTCATTCTCCAAAAGTGACATTTTAAAATCTTCGCCTTTAATCGGTGCTTCCTTAACACCTCAAGTACCATCCTCAAATGCCTCTTGTGTTCTACCTCCGTCCTCGAATAAACAAGGATTATTGTCCATGAACACAAGTACAAACTATTTAGCTAATCCTTTAAAACATGGTTCATAAGGTAAACAAAGTATGTCGATGCATTGATTAGCCCAAATGACATAACCAATCACTTATAGAACCCAAACGGTGTGCGAAATGTTGTGATCGGCACATTCTCCTTCGCCACTCTTAGTTAATGAAACCCCACCACAAGGTCAAACTGAGAGAGCACCTAGCACCATGGAGCTAATCGAACAAGTCATTAGGAGTGGATACTTGGTCTTCTTCATTGCCTTATTCAGCTCATCGTAATCTACACAATCTCAAAGAGTCGACCGCCTTAGTGGCGAACACTATAGGTGCTCCCTACTTGACATACTCCATTGAATGAACCTTCATTACAATAGGTCATTCCCTTGCACCTCTAGTTCCTTCTGCTCTTTCGACACTATATGCCCTAATAGCATAACAATCGGCCTGGCAGCCTTTGTTAAATCTATACGGAACTTGATCTCCCTATATGCTGATAATTCGGTCACCTTATTAAAAATGTCTAGATACTCCCTTGCTATAGGCATAGATGATAACCATCGTGTGGGATCTCGAGCAAGTATAGGAAGCTAAGCATCACCTCATCATCAGGTAGGCAGCATATCTCCAACCTACGCTCATCATCCATCCCTATCGCCACCAACAACCTCTCATAATCCACCACTACTCCATACTTCTACATCCAGTTCATCCCTAGAATAATACCGAACCACACAAAACCCAAAACAAAGAAATCACAAGCAAACAAACATCAATGAATTATTAAGGCTAAGTCTCGACAAACCATGCAGAGGCTAGTCGATCCTCCAACAGAGTTTGCGACAATTAAAGGTCGATCAACTATCTTAGGTTTTAATCCAAACTTTCTACCAAATCACTATATATGAAGGAACGTGAAGCCCCGATATTAAATAAAACATGCATAAATGCATCAAAAATAGAAAGAATACCTTGTATAATGATGCTCTTTCCATTCTTCTTTGTCGATGGAGCACTCAACGGAGCTGGAATAGCATTCAAAGTGTAAGCAGACACAACCTGCTTATTTCTCAGCGATTCAGGACAATCCTTCTTGATATGCCCCAACTTGTCATAGTTGTAGCAGATCTTGCCTTTTGCCTTACAATTTTCTGACAAGATTGCACTTCTCCCCACAACTATAGCAAGTAGGCTTCCGGTTGCCCTTCTTTTGGACACCCTTGATCTGCAGCTGCTTTCTCTTATTATTGTTATTATGCCGCTTCTTTGCCTGCCTTGCCAGCTTTCGCCTTTGGCTCATCCTTAGGAGCAACAACATGCCTAGATTTAGGATATAGACTCTCATGTTGAAGAGCCTTCTCCACCAGCCTCTTAAATGACTCATAAATATGTCCTACTAGTGTTTCTCTCAGATAATCGTCCAAGCACATAATAAACTTCTCATTTTCTTGAGCAGAGTATCGATAAAAGATAAACCATGCTTTGATAGCATGTCAAACTCGACCACAAACTCCATTACAAACATATCCCCCTATCTCAAGTCAGCAAATTTTCGGCAGAGCACCAACTTCTAAGCAGTCGGTATATACTACTCTTCAAATCTCGCCTTAAACTACTCCTAAGTAATCTGATCCTCAAAAGTAGTAATCTTGATAGCATTCCACCACCCCACGGCTCGTCCTTGATGTTGTCCAAAGGCCAGCTTCCTCTTCATCGCATCCTCTAACTCCATACCCTTAAAGATGCATTAGTAGGTGTCTAACCAATCCTACACTTTAATGGTTGGTTCCGTTTCAGGGAACAATTTGCCTCCGATAGTAGAGTAATTCTTGTCTAGTTTGGCAAAGTAAGCCATTAGCGTTTGCACTAGAGCACCACCACCAATACTCAACAGTAGGAGCAACTTAGGCATTTTGAACCATGTTTCGCACCATCTCAGTGAACATGTTCTGCAAGTTGGTGTTAGCAGCCCTTGATCCCACCCCTCCTCAACTCCATAACAGAGTTTCTAACAGAATTCCTCATTAGCCGGCTCATTCTTACAAGCTATAATAAGAATGATCGGTCTCTCTAAAAGGTATGAGTGGTGTCTATGAATGCAACACGACTTATATACTCTATATACACATACTATTATATAGTTTTGAAAACCAAAATATGACAACTACATCTCTCATATATCACTCGATCCATTCCAAGGCGATAGCACCTTCCTTATCGCTAATGGATCCAAGTATCAACTTAGGTCGTCTATGCAACCTAAGCTTTGATACTAAATGTTATAACCACCCTGCACATTTGGTATCCAATATATCTGTATAATGTGCTATTAAGGTACCCGACCGATGCAAGACAGTAACCAAGGGTGTAAAGTAATGAAAATCCAGGCATAGAATCTATAAATATCAGAGTACACAGGCATATATAATATAATAACATAGATGTAAAATGGGTAAGATAGTTAGATAATCAAATGAACCATAAATATGAACATCAGAGTGTAACAGGCTCACAGATTACACAAAAACTAAAATATTAAAGTTTATACATCCTAAATCTCCATAATAAACTCTATAATTGTCTCTAAGGTAATACGATTACTGGTATAGCTCTATAGTGCTACACAACGGAATATAAGCAATAGTAGGCTACAAGTATGGATATATGAAAGTGTAGTCACCTGCTTGTACTCCGTACAACTCCATACGCTATCCAAACCTATTATCCCTAATTTACTCATTTAAGAGTACCCGAGATAATAAGAAGCAAAGCATAAAACCGTGGATCAGACAATAGTCTGGTGTGAACGATACATCATCTTAAAAATACTATAAAAATCGTGTGTACTAAATTTAGGCATGGGATAAGAAGAACCATTCCTGACCTGTCTCTACATCCAAAGTGTTAGCACATAACTGTCAATATATGCTAATCTACTATCATTTCTATATAAGTGTACTAAAATCGAAGTACATTGTCCAGTTTCTAAGTATACGGTCGAAAATGCCTACATCGTGTGACACCCTAGAGTTATAAAAACCATGGCAAACATAGCATCGATTAAACAATCCTCACCATCACTTATATGCCTCGATTATATAACAACTTGTATGGCACAATCATAGACTAGGGACTCAATCAAATTCCCGGCTTCATTGGCGGTCGAATCCATGTCAATTCATAAGCTAGGAACCAGGTTCACAATCGCAAAAGCCAAGGGTAATCTACTGTCAAAAGATCTGGACATGATCGCAAATCCAAGTGGGCATCCCCACATACCCCTTCTTTATGAGCATACTAGAATCCTCTGATTTATCAATTGTCCCTTTGCATGCATCTCCATAATGGATCTCAATCGTTATTCCATTATGGGTATCTCTATAGTAGAATCAAATCGCGAATTCTACTCACAAGCCCGCATCGTTGAACTTGTCCATGTGGATCACTGCCACAACTCCCATCGTTAAGTCATCATCTTCGCAACGCCTATAGACACCCATTGTAAATCGTAGAGTCACCGTACCAAAGTTCCAAAGTCATCATTGTCGGTGTCGTCGTGTGGAAGCCCTACGACATCGCTTCACTGGTAGCCACACAAAATCCAAGGTCATCCAAAGTCATTTGGAGTCTACTACAGTGCACATCACCCACTAGACCCCTGGAACAAGTCCTAAAGAATCCTGAAGTTTTGCCTTGCCATGACCAAAATTCACCAAACTCCAAGTTTTGCTCCGCGTAAGTCCTAGTTCAATGCCAAAGCAATTCATGGAAAATCCTGGAATGCGACATGAAGCGGCTCCAAAACTCAACCCTCCATTTTCCACCTAGAAAAGCTATGGTCTGATCTCGATGCAAGGCACCCTGAATCTTGAAGCGTGTATTCACGCACCCCCTGGACAAGAATTCTTGTCCGACGTCGAACGCATAAAATTAGCCCAAAGCGAAGTCCAAGTAGACTCCCCACCGTATAGAAGCAAGACATAAAACACCCCCAAACAATTGTTCAGTCCCGAACATCCAAATTTAGCCTAAAGCAGTGCCTAAGCAGACTCACCATCGGTAGAAGCATGACCTAAAGCAACCTCGAACAAGAATTTTTGTTCGGCCCCAAACAAGTGCTATCAAATAGAAATGTTGCTGTATAGTGCTACCGAATAGAAATGTTATAGTTTCACCAAACTCAAATTTCACATCAATTTCATCGCTACGCTCTGTTCTTCAATCCATATGACTTCCCTATGGATCAATACCACTTGTCACACCTTGCCTTTTCAAGGCTTAAAAGTAGACACTATACATCCACAGTATTCATGTGCCGAGCATCCAAGTGTCGGAAAGACGGATTGTTGGGAGAAAAGAAAGAAAAGACATAACAAAATCTCAAATCGTGACGAGCAATATATAATATCCAACAAATCTTTATAAAAGAAAAGCTTAATATACATACATCAAATCAGAGTAATTGTCTATCATCGGCTTGGACAGTTAGACCAATCTGTCCTTACAAATGCTGATAAATATAAACAACCACTACAATGGAAAATAACGTATACGTGAGTACATCTTGGAGGCCTCTACCTTGTCCCCTAAAGCTCCAAAATATCCATAGATAAATCTAAAAATATGCTCGGTCTAGGTTGAGCATTATAACAAAATAACATTCGGATCAGTCTGGTAAACCAGCGTGAGAAAACACACTTTAGATGGATTTTTAATGTTATGAAAACCTTTCAAAATAAAGATATCTCATAAGACCACACCGCACATAAACACGGATGGGTTTTTACACTGTGATAACCAAACCATTTCATAGGAAATCTTCTTATATTATAATAATGTCTAGGGTTTAAAATAAATTATGAATGTAGCTGGAATGCTTGCATCTCAGGTTCCAGCACAATAGGTATATAACTATGTCCAAGGCACTTACTGGAGAATTGATTCAATATATGACAAGGTAAGGGTCTACCTTCCGTACAGTACACCTTTAGAGAAAATATACCGAGGCTGCCTTAATTTGCACCTCTGCTACTCAGGATCGGTCTACTCCTTCCTGGATAGTATTGTGTATGATCACCACCCCGGCTGCCAACTTGACAAACCATTTCCGATGGCCACAAGCATACATAATTAGAAAATGTAAATCCAGATACAAGTGATGATCATATCCTAATAAGAGCGATCCACATAGCCCTACTCCATGCTTTACTCATTTACCGGTAGTGAGGTTTGAGGCTATGTTTTATCTTTTATAAACAATCCCACTTGGAATGCTAACACTGCACTCCAAGCAATGTCAGCATTCATCCATACGAGTTATACTGGGATTGAACAAACCAAAGGCACTGCTTCTACTATATCCTCAAGATTAGCAGCAAGTGGCCCTTGCACTTCAAAGAACTCCATCTTTTATCATCTTCAAGATGTCTCCAATTCGAACACTTATGCCGATTCGAAGTGGTTTTCAGATAATATATTTGATCGGGATCTCTCTGAACCGACAATGATAATTTTAAAATTGGCTAAGATTTGATAGTCGGTTATTTAACTATCAAATAACAAATAATTCAACTGAAGATTTAATTCCATAAGGAAAATAACATTGGTTAAACACATAAGCTACCACTAGGCTTGTAACATCCTCCTACTTAGAGGCCCGAAACTAATGGCTACAGATGCTGCATTCATCCATAGTTAGTAATCTTCGGCGACCAAATACGGTGGTGTTAGATTCATTGATACACAGAAACACATGAATATGAAGAAAAAAAATTAACACATCAAACAAATTCCACATTCCATTTCAAAACATTTTCAATTCATTACATAATCCCACAATCGTTAACCACGTTCAGAGAAATATATTTATTACAACGTACGCCAAGAGCGACATATGAAGATGTCCCCTTGGATGATTAGAGTATATACAAGTAATTTAACAACTTTGCCATTAAACAACACGGCGGAATCAAAATAAAAGAAAACTCTAGATAATTATCATGCCTCATGCACGTCTCTGGTAGCTTTATTCATCTAAAGAGGTACCTGAAAACCTCAACTCTCAAACTACTCAAAATCAATTGAGTACTCGAGAGTTTAAGGGGAAAACATAAACTTCGAGTCAGACATAAAGCCTGGTATGAATAATAATCTACCATCTCAAACCATTTAAATATCCAGTGAGACCACGCCGCTTAGCAGAACGGGTTTTCCCCTCACTAGTATCTTAAAACCTTTATAAAACCATATACTATGCTCTTGCATCCACAATGGTTAAAACAATTCAAAATATTATGATATGATGATATGCAAAACAAATAAATCAATTATGAATTTCCCATCCCCATTAATTCTGACTATCTGTCTCAATTATAGTTTCTAGGATTACTTAACCTATTAGTTTTCATGGGTTGACTAATAACCGGTAAATTATTTAAGGACTCCCTGTTCTATTACATAATTTTCATGGGATCACTATGAACCTATTGGTGACTTTAATATCTTTACACGTATCCTAGTTTTCATGGGTTGACTAGGAACCTATTGGTAACTCTAATATCTTTTCTTCTTATCCTAGTTTTCAAGGGTTGACTAGGAACCTATTGACATCTGTCAATATCTTCATCCGGATATAGTTTTCATGGGCTAACTACAAACCTACTGGCCCCTACCAGTATCAAATCATAGTTTTCATGGGATTACTATGAACCTGTCTTTCTGACACTTTCATTTATACATAGTTTTCATGGGCTAACTATGAACCTATTGGCCCCTGCCAATATCTTTTCCTATACACAGTTTTCATGGGCTTACTGAGAACCTATTGGCCCCTACCAATATCTTCCTTTAATATTTTAGCAACCTATATTATGGTCTTCCTGACCTCCTGGATGCAATTCTACTCATTCAGGAGTTAACTTAATTTATATTCACTACTGGGTCAACCTAGCTGGTTATTCTGCCCTTTCCCAAAATTCAGTTCTGGGTCCATTACAATGTGAATATATACATATATGAAGAAGCATACATAATAAAAGAAAACTTCTTCAAAAACTCCTTTTTAAAACACTTTATACATTTATGTAATGGTTTTCTTTCAAAAATGAGATTGGGTTATTTGCTTTGAAAACTAAGGCTGTCGAAACCAGCAAAACCTTGTTTTCGACTTCATAAGATAACCTCCTTCGAATGCATATAAATCTCTTTTCAAAAAATTAGGCCCCTGCCTTTCAAAACACTTTAAGACATCTCTTTCGAAACCTTTCGAATGTAATAAAGTATTACTTATTATCTTTTAGAAGCATAGCTTCTAAACCATTGAAAGTACCCCTTTTGAAACCTTTGGAAGTATCCCTTCTGAAATCACTGAAAGTCCCTCTTTCGAAACCATTGAGTTTATACTTATAATATTATTTGGGTCAAGTGAATATAAATGAAAGAGTATCTCTTTCGAAACTATAAAAATATTGGGGAAAACTCGATGGCATCGGAACCATCCCTTTCGAAAGCTTCAAATCATTTAAAAAAAACATTAAAGGATAGCGTCGAAACCCCTTTCGAAGCCATTGCCTTCGAAACCCTTGGACCTTTTCAAAAGCATTTAGGAAGCAGCTTAAACATCTTTAAAAACAAGCTCTACCTTTCGAAAGCATTGATGGCTTTAATACACTCGAAAGGCTAAAGAACGGCAGTAGAGTTTCGACTAGGTCGGAACCCCTTCTTTCGATAGCATTATTTTATAAGTAAAGAAACCCATTCGAAAGCTTACTCTTTAAAACATAAGTTGGAAACCCTTTCGAAAGCCTTCAAAAATATCTTTCGAAAACATATGCTTCGACTCCTTCGAAGGCTTTAATAAAACAAAGGCAGGCGCTTCTCTTGCTAAAACAAATAAAGGTATCGACCCCATCGGAAGCCATACTTTCGACACCAAACCTTCTGCCTTTCTCCAATCCACTACGTACCATCTAAGTGATACCTTGTGTATTGGTTTTGGTTTAGTGGGTTTCGACTTGATTGAAGGTAGAAGCTTCTGAGTCGAAAGGTACTTCTAACCGGAACCAACTTTTCTGGGTAAACCTGATTTAATTCTAATTAAAGCAAACACTTTCTAACTAACCTGCCACGTGTAAACACAAGATTGGTTACCTTAACTTTTCAAATTCTTTACTAAAATAACTACTGCTAATTTCAGATCTAAGCCATAGTTAAGTTAACAAATATTCCATTAAGCAAAACCAATATTGCAAAGAAGTCTCTCTTTTAAAATAATTTAATTTGCATAGCAAATCACTTAGGAAAAATCCTCAAAAATTCCAGAAATTCACTTTAATCATGTTATGTAACATATCAAAATTTCATACCTAAATTCTCAATATATGTTCCGAATTAAATTTATAAACCCAAATAACCCTATTTTCCTTTGAAACTTCATAACAATTTCTCCATAGCTTGGAAAATTATAAAAATTAGAACCCAACTCCAAAATAATGTTTTACATAACATAAATTTTTTCCATGGCATTTAAACATCAACATAAATCAGTTTCTCCCTAAAACCATGAGAAATCATATTTAAACATCCTTATTTAAATCAAATAAAATGTGATTCAAGCATATCATCATCCAAATCATCAAAAAAACGAATTTACCCTTAAATCCAAAAACATATGATTATAAACAAGATAGGGATGGAATTATTATTCATCTTGATTAAGATAAGGAGATTAGATTGAGATTAATTTCCAAACGTGAATCCCTGGCTTTACTTTGATTGAATTCCTCCTGTTAATGGCCAGCTCCTGTTGCATTTTTTCTTTCAAAATGACGTGAATGGGAAATGAAATGGTAGGAACTAGAATATATAAGGGTAAGAGTTGTGTGCGGAAAATTCCCATTATACCCTTATGTAATTAATTAACTTATAACTCATTCTTAAGCCCATGTAATTATTTAATTGAGCACGGCCTTAATTATATTTATTCAAATCTCAACCCCCTTATCACTTAACATTTACATTATTCTATTTAATTTATCTAATTAAATTTCCTGAATAATGTTATCAAAAATTAGGGGTGTTACAAGGCCTCTTTAATTAATCCCATCATTAATTAAAAAGACTTTGTAAATTCTTGTATTTAAATACTTTTACAAAGATATATTCACAAACCCTTCTCTACTTTTTTCAATAATTGAAAAATATATTAATATACTTGTCTCACTATATAAGTATATCCCCAAACTTTTTTTACTTCTACTACTAATATTTAATTTTCCATATACTTATATCAACAGTATAAGTATATTCACAAACAATACATTTCCAATAATTAGAAAATGTATCCATATACTTATTTTAATGGTATAAGTATATTCAAAAATCTTAAAAAGATTTCATTTCCAAAACATACTCAATTTGTTAAAACAATGTCATTTAAACATTGACAATACTAAATCCAAACACTTTCCTTTCGGTGTAAGTAAATAGATTGTATAAAAACTAGACCAAATAAACTTACCACCACTTTCCAGTTTCAAACAGTACTATTCTTTGATTAACAATGAAATCGAACACGTCAAAAAACTATTCTTGCCTCGATACACATTCTTAGTTCTCAAGGTAGAGATGAGTTTTCATACCTCGGAATTTGGTGTTAAGTATGAAAAGAACACTTCCATACCACCATAATTTAATATGATCATTAATAGAAACCGGGTCTTAGCATTTTCTTGTAAATCCCTGTTTAAAAATTCAAACATAATTACAAACCTCCTTTTATAATTAGACATTATAAAGTTCTCTTTTTAAATATCCAAACATAATTATAAATCTCCTTTTCTAAATCTCCAGATTTATTTAACAAACTCCTTTATAAACATCCCTTGCATTATCTACAAAACTCTTTTATAAAACTTCTTTTATAAAATACCATTTTTAAAATTCATTTTTATAGGTTCCCAAATTTATTTGCAACACTTTTTATAAAACTCCAAATACATTTATAAACCTCTTTTTATAAATTTCTAAATATAATTACAAAGCTCCTTTTATAAAACAAACTCCAAATACAAACCAAACTCTAATAAATCTCACATACTTCCCATAACATGATCATTTTTTCATATATTAAAATAAATTCACGACTTTGATTTATTTCTCCAATTTATCAAATGATAATATTTTCCCTTTATAAAATACCATTTATAAACATATCCTTTTATTTATAAAATACTGCTTATAAACCTCCCTTTAATTTATAAATATCATTTATAAATTTGTTTCTTTTATTACAACACTTTATATAAAATGCTTCACAAATATTTATTCCCAAAATATTTTTATCTTCTTTTAAATACACAATCACTTTAAAATAAAAGAAAACCCCCTTTATTTCCTTTAAAATAAACATTCAGTATTAAAATAACTTTTCTATGAGAAACGTTTACGTATATACATATATTAGAAAAGAATAATAAAAGAAAATTGAAGTAAAATAGAGGAGTACCAAAAACTATTTTTAAATAAAATAACACAGAAAAACTAAAAGTTTAGATAAAAGATCATTTTACCAAAACGAAACCATTTTCAGATCAAAACAGCAAACAATAGTATATTTAGAAATACTATAACGAGGCCAATAGTTACTATAGCTTATAACTAATGCTATTACTACTTTTTCCACTAAAAGGGTTAAACTTTTAACATATGTCAGTGTCACATCCAATATGGTCAAGCATTCAAATTTTAACATTTAACAATCTATATAATAGTATATGACTGTAATAAAATCAATGGATATATAACTGGAATTAAAAATTCACAAGTGAGAAATCCATATTTCTTGACAAAGTTCCATGTATTTCAATTTAGATGACATTAGTTTTTTAAAAGAAGATATTTGACCAAAACAACCAATAATCCATCCAAACACTAATAGTAAATTTTATCTACTATATATCATACTGATTATCCAAAAAGGTGAGTTTAATCCACCAAAATTTCAGTGGACGCTTAGGCATTCTAATTTGAACTAAAATCGAACGATGTTCGATTTCAATCAAAAATTTCACTTGCGCCAAATTTGACGAAACTAATTCCATCGCTTAGTTATCGCCATTAAGAGTACAATGCAAAATACCGTGTCTCGATTGGACCTTATATGAGAGAGTTATTACATTTATAAGGTTTTCGATTTTAAATTGAATTAATTTTTACTAATTACAACGTTTAAGTTAATTATCCTCAAATAAGATCTTCTTCCCCAATTCAAATAACATTTCCCTCCAAACAACCTGTACACGGTCATAGCCGTGCATGCACCGCCTCCCTCAACACTCGACAGGAAAAAAATTCGTCGCCTCCATCGCCTCTCTCTCCGAGAGCTACACCTTCCCAACACCACAAAATCCAACCCGATCCCTTCCCCAAAATCGCGATCGAAACCCCCTGTATGTCACCTCCACTTTGTTGTGTTTCTCTATAGGTCGACACACCACCTAAAACCTTGGCCCTAGAGGCTATTCCATATGAGAAATGCAACTACATCCTCCAAATCAACAATCGACGACCAATACACAAGAAAAATCAAACCCCAATTTCCTATTGCTCATGTTCATCATTGTCGAACATCCAAAACCCAATCGCAAGCAACAAAATTCATACCAAAACGAAGATCTATTCAATACAATCTCAAAGAAATAAGTTTTGGAATTTTTCATTAAGTAAACCCTGAGATTTAATTTTTTTGAAGGTGAAGTTTTGTTTTTTTTCTATTTGTTGTTTACTGAAACATGCAAAAACGAAAGGAGGGAGGGAAAAGAAAGATTGAGATATTGATTTGTCTAGGTGTTGTAATATATTTAATTTGCAAATTTCTAACATCTCGCCGCATAAAATTTCATTCGCGTACGAATCATGAGTGATTAAACAAAAATACGATCGCGCACAAAAATGCGACACGATCTTAAAGTAATAATAATATACACTGGTTATCATATTCTGTAAAATCAAAAATACCATCATTTGTTGAAAAATTGTTAAATGATAATTGAAATATATTTCCAAACTAAAAATTATAGAAAAATCAAATAAATTAAATTAAAAATACGTCAATAAAAATCGATTTGTTGTAATAAAAATTAATTTTCTTTTTATTTATTAAATCTGAATCATATCTGAATATTTAAATAAATGAAATATTCTCATTCAAAACGTTAAAATTTTCAGGTTGTTACACTACTCCTAACATCCTTGAGCCTACTATCGAAGTCCTTTTTCATGGTTCATACATTTAATTTGCTTCGATGAGCACTATTCAATAATTCAAGCATATACGCAAACACCATACACACACCAATAAACAACCAAACATGCAAATACACAACAATAAATTGCAAATCATCCTATAAGGTATCTCTAATATAGCCAAACACATATTAAGGTAACCAAACATCAAATTAAAATGATCAGAACACTTTAGAACAACTTAAATTCGTTTTAACTTCATGTTTTATTTTAAAACAATCCCAAAACATGATTCTGACTTTAAAAATGAGTTTAAAACATGCCAAAATATACACAACACACACACACATACATACATACATATATATATATATACACACACATGCATACATATACATATAATAAGACGGGAGATGATATATCACTCACCAAACATCCAAAAAGTGAAGATTTGCACGCAAAACGAGGAAAATTCAAAAAAGAATAGTGTTAACCCAAAAAATGGATCAACACCCTGGTAAGAGTTTGAAAGCACCAGCTCTATTCTGACAGAGTAATATCACAGATCACATTTATAGAAAAAGAACGGTGAAAGGAAGTAAACAGAGAATTTTTATAGTGGTCCGGCTGTTAATGAAGCCTACATCCACGTTATAGTTTTATTAAAGACTGATTGCTGTTACAAGAGATGTTTGATTACAAGGCTTTGATTATCTTTAGATAGATTGAATCCCCAGAGTTGGAATCCACTGGAGAATCATAGTGAATTCCTTTGAGGATTGTTGTGAGGGAGGTAGAGAGTGAAGAATAATTCCAACAGAGCTTCAGCAACCAGTCCGGAGAAGATCCCCTCTATGTTGCAGGTAGGATGGCATTTATATGGATCGAAGAGCTTCTGGGCCGGGCCACTTCATCAACTGCTCATAGGTAGGTAGGGAACAAACCCGAGAGTTTGGCTCGCAAACCGAGGCAAAATCATGGGTCACTGGTGACCCATGGTCTTGGCTCGTTTGATAGTCAATGCCTTGGCCTCTTTTAATTGCATCCTTAGTTAGTTCATTTAAAGATTCGAGGAGAAGCATGGGTCGCTAATGATCCAAGCACTTAGGATTTTTCTAGAGTTTGGAACTAGGGATGTTTCCAAAGTCTTTTATCGTCATTTTTCCGGTAATATGGTTTGGCTCTCGTTAATTCCTTGTCTTAGCTTTTCTGGTTAAGTTTTGAACCATTCTGATAACACGAGGTTGTTCTATTTCCTGTTGATTCCTGCTGGGTTAAAAACCCGGATAACATTTTCCCTCCAGAGTACATCTTCTTGTAAACAAAGCGTGCTCTAGAAGTTATCGCTCTCAATATCCATTCGTCGATTTCCAAGTGACTGCATTAGAGTTTTACGAATACGTAGTAGGTCATGTTGTTGGTCGTCCTACTTTGATTCTGACTGCTATTTCTTGCCACAACAGATCAAACTTCTTCTCACAGCTTCTTGGCATGCCTCAAAATGACGAATAGGTGTAGGAGATCGAGTTCGAGAAAAATTCGCCTTCGATTCATGGGTCGCTAGCGATCTATGTGGGATGGGTCGCTAGCGACTTGACTGCTTGGGGAAATTTATACATCGTAAAGGTGGGTCGCCAACGATCCATGGAGGGTCACGCGCGACCCCAGTACTTAGCAAAATTTCTGCTTTGCTCCTTTTCTCGCCTATATACATGACTTGAGCCGACCTAACTCCTCATTCGACCCAAACTAACGAACTTCTTCACGCGATTTGTTCTTCGAGTGACCTAACTCCAAGCAATTCAACAGCCTTTCTGTGCCTTGATCCAACAATCCTTGGTGATATTCTATCCTTCCATCATGATTCCTGCTCGAAACTCCAAACCCTAGCTCGAAATTCCAAGTCGCCACCATCTTGAGTCACCACCGATCCATTCATAGTTCGTTGAATTCAGCCCTCGATCTTTCCCGTGTCCTAGAATTCAATCAAAGGTGGGTTCGCTTAATCGGTTTACTAATTATCGTGTTTGTGTAATGATTTGATGGCGACCTTCCATTTACAATGTTGGTCACGAGAAGTTCGAGTTGATTGCGGTTTAACGGGTCAGATAGACAATCGAGTCTTGAGTTTTCTCCCGGAAAGATGTTCATGCCTTTGGCCGAATGCTTGACACATTTCGCTATCTGCGCCCGTTAGACCAGAATTGACTTGTGCCCAGTTTCATAGATGTTACTTCACGACATATCACCTGCCGATCCCGATTATTCCAGAGAATTCAGGCTTATCCTGCTTACCTATTTCACGCTCGGTGTCCCTGTAGTGAGAAGAGTTTTTCGTGTCACATCGGACAACGGATCCGTTATCAAAGCTGAAAACGAAGTGGCACGGGAGGTTCTTTTCTTCTTCCACTACAGCGAACTATCTACACGGTATAGGGTGTTTGCAGTGTTTCGAGCACCGAGTTTATCCCATATAGATAGCACACCGCACCTACCCCAGTTCGGACTTGAAAATCGACATGTCGATTACAAGTTAATGTTTCTTTGGAATTCAAGTGTGGCAAGGGAAGCTATTAGTTTAGGATAGATTTACCTGACCATTTTTGGATGCGAGTTCTGTTATTTAGAATGAAGTAGCCATCCATGCGTCATAAGTCGAGCGGGGGAAGCCCGGTGCTCTCAGAATCCAAGTCATCATCCTCTTCGCAAGCTCAGTACGGCCAGTTAGTCCCGATTGGGCTAATTGTGGATCGTACGCCTCCCAACTTCAGAGTCCTGCTTAACCCGCCGGAGAGAGCTTCATCGGTTGTTTCCGCCAAGGTCCTTCATAACATTTTTGCATAACATGGAATTCCCGAAGAGGATGTTCGTCTGCCAGAAAAGAACGAATTCGCTCATATGCCTCCCCTAGGGTACACCGCTTGCCACCGATACATGTGTTTGAACGGAACCGTGCCTCCCTTCAACGACTTCCTACGTGAGACTCTCTCAAATTTGGGTATCGCCCCATTTCAGCTTCATCCGAATGGCTATGCCATCCTAACTTGCATGGATGTTCTTTTCATGCGGGTGTTCAGCCGCGCTCTATGTTTTGACGAGTTGCGGTACTTTCTGGCTTTCAAGAGGAGAGATGATTGTCCCTCCTTGATCATAATCGAAGCCTAGAGAAACCGGAAAATCATCCAGTGCTTGCAAAGTAGCTTATCGCAATTCAAGACGCAATATTCCTTTGTCAGACGCCCCGAGGGGTTCAATCGTCAGTGGACGACAGAGGGTAAGCTTCTTTTAATTCATCGAGCTTTTTATGCATTGCAATGGAGTTCCTAACCAACCGTATGTCTCTTACAGTTATTCCAAGGCCGAACGGAGACGCAGCACTCAATGAAGTTTGTCAGACTTTAAAGGCTATCGATGCCAAGGAGAGAAGTGTTAAAGTATTACTGACTGATGAAAACTTACGTCGATGTGGATTACTGACTCCGGGTAGATCTGCCGCTCAAGTTGAAATTCCTTCTCCTACTCGATTCAGGATTCATACACGATCTACTTCTTTGTCCTATGATTCTGAGGAAGGTCAAGAGAGAGATAGCCCGTTGTAATATCCCCTATCGAGAGGCCCAATACTAAGCGATACAAGATGTTGCAATCATCTATAGTATTAGCTTCCAGCGACTAAATACGGCTATGTTAATGATATCAATAATATCAGAAGCACATGACTATGAAACAAAACATAGATTTCAAAAAAACTTTTGCTTCATTACATTTCAAAACCAATTGTTTCATATTTATAACACATAATCCCAAATCGTTCCCAAGCATAGATAAAATATAATTATTACAAATTACACCAAGAGCGGTATATGAAGATACCCCCTTGGATGATCAGAGTCATATGGCCATAAGAATCCTAATACAGTCACAGCGGAAATACATCAAAACATAACAAGAACTGCAATCCTAAATAGCTATGTGTTTTCCTCATGCAAGTCTCCGGTAGCTTATTCGTCATCCTACTAAAACCTAAAAAAGACCTTAATCCCTCAGCCTACTCAAATTAATTTTAAGCACCCGAGAGTTTAAGGGGAAACATAAACTTTGAGTCAGACATAAAGCTTGGTATGAATAATACTATACGACCCAATTAATCATGTTAAGTGAGACCACGCCGCTTAGCGGAACCGGTTTCCCTTCACTAACATCCTTTTAAAACATATCTTTTACAAAACCTTTTATAAAATCATATTCTGGGCTCATGCATCCACAATGGTTAAAACATATATTTATAAAACATTATGGTAATATGCATACTTAAAAACAATTAGGATTTCCCCATCCCTAATTAAAGTTTAATTATATCAAAGAGGGACTACCTATTCCACATTCATTATGCTTAAGTTGATGTAGACTATCCATCTCACATTACATAGTTTTCCTAGGATGACTATGAACCCATCATTTTGCCACTTGATTCATGCTAGCCCCATGAATCTAACTATTTCATGTTAGTCCCATGAACTTTAGTGGTCTCATGTTAGCCCCATGAGTTTATTTATATCATGTTAGCCCCATGATTATATTTGCCATTTGACTCATGCTAGCCCCATGAATCTATTTGTATCATGTTAGCCCCATGATTCTATTTGAATTTGCCATTTGATTCATGCTAGCCCCATGAATCTATTTGTATCATGTTAGCCGCATGATTATATTTATATCATGTTAGCTCCATGATTAACCTATTTCCATTAGTATCCCTAACTTAGGTCATATTCATTTATTGTTTCCATTGGTACCCTCTAAACCTTTAGAATTCAAAACCTTTCGAAACTATTGAAACTCAACCCTTCAAAACCATTGAACCTCAAACCCTTCGAACTCATTGAACTTCAAACCTTTCGAAAGCAATAAAACCTTAGACATCCTAACCTTTGGAAACCCTTCCGTTTAAAACCTTCCAAAATAATTCAGAAATAAAAACGTTTTGACCCCTTCGAGAGGTAACCTTCTGTTTGCCCATCAGTCTACGGATGGTAAGCGGTACTCATGTTGAGCTTGGTTCCTAAAACTTCCTGTAGACTTTTCCAGAACTCACTAGTAAGAAAAGAATCTCTATCACTGACAATACTACTAGGAATCCCGTGCTGTCTAACTGCATTCTTCATAAATAACTTCGCCAAACTAGGTGTCGTCCTAGTTGACTTTACCGGAATGAAATGGGCACTCTTAGTTAGTCTATCTACTATGACCCATATACTTTCATTCCCTCTATTAGATCTTGGCAACCCATCAATAAAATCCATAGAGATAGAATCTCATTTCCACAATGGAACTTCCAACGGTTGAAGTAATCCGCTCGGTTTCTGGTGTTCAGCCTTTGCCTGTTGGCAATTCAAGCACTGCTTAACACACAAACCAATGTCCCGTTTCATACCTTCCTAGAGGAAAATTCTCTTCATATCCTGATACATCTTCGTACCTCCTGGATGGATAGTGAATTTCAAATGATGGCACTCATCCAAAACTTCCCTTCTCATGTTTTCTACATTCGAAACACACAACCTTCCTCTCTTTCTCAACCACCCATTTTGGTCAAGACTAAAATCCTTTAGGTCATCGCTCTCCGTTCCTTCCCTCAACCTTTTGACCCGTTCAGCCAAAATTGGTTCCTCCTCTTGCTTAGATGTTATCTTCTCAATCATCACCGGTCTAACTTCTAAACAAGACAATACAGCACTTCTGGTATTAGAACCTTCCCCGGATCTAAACTGCACAGTACAAGTTGATAATGCTTCCAAATCTTTCCAGTTAGCAATCATAGCCAATACTGCGTTCTGATGTTTCCGACTGAGTGCATCCGCCACCTTGTTTCCTTTTCCGGGTGTATATTCAATTTTTAAATCATAAGCAGCAATAAACTCCAACCATCTCTGTATTCTCATGTTCAGCTTCTTCTAAGATAACAAGTACTTCAACGACTTATGATCAGTATAAAGCTCAAATCGCTCTCCCAAAAGATAATGCCTCCACACCTTCAAAGCAAATATAACGGCGGCTAACTCCAAATCATGCGTTGGATACCTAGCTTCATGTGGTCTGAGCCATTTGACTCATGCTAGCCCCATGAATCAATTTGTATCATGTTAGCCCCATGATTCTATTTGAATTTGCCATTTGATTCATGCTAGCCCCGAATCTATTTGTATCATGTTAGCCCGTGATTCTATTTATATCATGTTAGCCCCATGATTAACCTATTTCCATTAGTATCCCTAACTTAGGTCATATTCATTTATTATTTCCATTGTTATCCTCAAAACCCTTAGAATTCAAAACCTTTCGAAACTATTGAAATTCAACCCTTCGAAACCATTGAACCACAAACCTTTCGAACCCATTGAACTTCAAACCTTTCAAAAGCAATAAAACCTTAGACATCCTATTTAAAACACTTGAAACATTGCCTTGGAAAACCTTTGGAAACCCTTCCGTTTTAAAACTTCCAAAATAATTCAGAAATAAAATCCTTTCGACCACTTCGAGGGGTAACATTTCGACCCCTTCGAAAGCTTTGCCTTCGACCTCTTCGAAAGCTTTGCCTTCGACCCCCTTTTAGAAATATTCGGTAAACAAAACCTTTCGAAAGCATTGACCCTCTAAAACCTTTTGAAAACTTTCTGGGTTCAATTTAAAACAGGCAGAAATCCTTCTTTTAAAACCTTTCGACTTCATTGGAAACAACCTTTCGGCTAAGTCGAAAGTTCTGCTTCGGAAGCTTTAAAGCATCTTTTAAAACAACTCCTTCGAAAGCTTTGGGTTATACTTCAATTTATAAAACAAGGGTAAGTCACCTAAGTCGAAAGCTTCCTTTCGAAAGCATTGGGAGAAGCGGCTGGTTTTAAAACAAATAGACCATTCGAAATCAATCACAGTAAACCCTTCAACCTCATCGGAAGGTTCAAAACAAAACATTTGTATAAAGAGGCAGTAACCTTTCGACTATGCCGGATGGTCTCAAAACAAAGTTGCAACAGTAACCTTCCGACTGTGTTGAAAGGTTTAAAACCTTTCTTCTAAACATTTTGACCTGATCGAAAGCAACCAAGTCGAAAGCTAAATTTCGAAAGCAAAGCAGGCGAAAGCTTTTGGTTTATAAAACAAACATACCCTAACCTCTTTGGCCATCAACCTTTCGACCAAGAACCCTTCGACTTTATCTAATTCATTATGCACAAAGTGCTTGATACCATAAACATTGGTTTGACCTTGCCGAAAGGTTCAACCCTTTCGACTTAGGAGAAAGTTCTGGATTGGAAGGTATTATGCCTAAAATGGCTAAAACATGCCGAAAGCATGATTTTCTTGTCTTTAACTTAAAGAAGGTAACTTTTTAACTAACCTGCCCTTTCTAACAAATTCTCATTAGTTAACAATTACTTTTCAGAAAAATGCTACTGCAAATTTTAGATTTAAATAATAATTTTATTTTACAAAATTCCCATTCTCCTTAAATAAATATATAAACCATTTAAGTCCCAAACCTTAAATAATTTTATATATCCATCAAAACACTTAGGAAAAATCTGGAAAAATCTCAGAAAATCTATTTTAATATGTTGCATAACATATAAAATTTCAACCCCAAATAATTATTATATTAGCCGAAAATAATTTATAACCCAATAAAAAATTTCCTTCACTAGAAAATTAATATAAAATCCACCATAATTCGGAAAATTATGGAAATTGAAACCCATCTCTGAAATATCATTTCTGACCTATATTTAAATTTTCAAGGCAATTGGATGTCATCAAAAAGGGTTTACATATCAAATATATCATAAAACAAGTATGAACATGCATATTTCACCAACCAATAAATATGTTTAACTTTAATCATCAAAACATGGCATAAACTTGCCAAAAACATTTCAGATCTTAATCTTAAAATCGAAAACTAAAAGAAAAAGGGATGTAGTAATTATTCACCTTAGCTTTGAGATTATAGATGTGAGATCTGATGTTGATTTAGTAGATTATCCTCCTTCTCTTAAATCCTAGCTTTAATCTTCTTCTTGAGAGTGAAAATGGTGGCCGACCTTAGAGTTTTTAGTTTGAGTAAAATGTAATGAACGTGAGTTTCTATTTCCTAAGGATTTAGGGTATAAGCTCCACCTATTTTCCATATTGCCCTTGTCATTTACTAACACCTTTGTTTTAGGTTATTTTAAATTAGTTAACACCCTATTATGGCACGGCTACCCTTAGCTAAAACAAATTTCAACCCATTAATCTCCACATTATTTAATTTAATTTAATTAATTAAATATCCTAAATAATGTCATGAAAATATGGGGTGTTACAGACTCCCCACCTTAAAGAATTTCGTCCTCGAAATTACGATAAGGTACACAACAAAACAATCAAAGGTAAAACATACCATCAAATAAGTCAAGATAAGTATCCCTAATCCTACTCTCTGTCTCCCTAGTACAGTCTCCAGCATCGTCACTCCACTGAACCTTTACTAACTTGACTGTCTCGTTCCTCAACTTCTTCTCATCTCTAGCCACAATCCGAATCGACTTTCTAATTATGGTCAAATCTGGTTCTACTAATAAATCTTCTAACACTGTAGGTGCTATAGTAGTCTCCGGGTCTCTAACACATTTCCTAAGATGAGAAACATGAAAAAAATTATGGACTCCAGCCAAACTACTCGGTAATTGTAATCTATAAGCGAGTTTTCTGATCCTCTCTACAATACAAAAAGGACTAATGAATCTAGGTGCTAGCTTTCCTGATTTCCCAAATCTTATCACACCCTTCATCGGTGAAACCTTAATAAACACATAGTCTCCGATAGAAAATTCCAAATCTTTCCTTCTTCTATCAACATAACTTTTCTGCCTAGATTGAGCTTCCTACATCCTAACTCGGATTAACTAAATCTTCTCTGCATCTTCCTTCACCAAATCCAGACCAAGAACCAATCTATCCCCGGTCTCTAACCAACATACGTAAGACTTGAAGGGTCTTCCATACAAAGCTTCAAACGGTGCCATCCCAATACTATCTGATAGCTATTATTATACGAGAACTCGACTAGATGAAGATGGTTCTCCCATGATCCCCTGAAATCCAATACAAAAGCTCTTAACAAATCCTCAAAGATTTTGTTAACTCTTTCTGTTTTCCCATCAGTCTGTGGATGGTAAGCGGTACTCATGTTGAGCTTGGTTCCTAAAGCTTCCTGTAGACTTTTCTATAACTCACTAGTAAACAAAGAATCTCTATAACTGACAATACTACTAGGAATCCCGTGCAGTCTAACTGCATTCTTCATAAATAACTTCGCCAAACTAGGTGCCGCCCTAGTTGACTTTACCGGAATGAAATGGGTTTTCTTAGTTAGTCTATCTACTATGACCCATATACTTTCATTCCCTTTATTAGATCTTGGCAACCCATCAATAAAATCCATAGAGATAGAATCTCATTTCCATAATGGAACTTCCAACGGTTGAAGCAATCAGCTCGGTTTCTGGTGTTCAGCCTTTGCCTGTTGGCAATTCAAGCACTGCTTAACACACAAACCAATGTCCCATTTCATACCTTCCTAGAGGAAAATTCTCTTCATATCCTGATACATCTTCGTACTTCCTGGATGGATAGTGAATTTCAAATGATGGCACTCATCCAAAACTTCCCTCCTCATGTTTTCTACATTCGAAACACACAACCTTCCTCTCTTTCTCAACCACCCATTTTGGTCAAGACTAAAATCCTTTAGGTCATCTCTCTCCGTTCCTTCCCTCAACCTTTTGATCCGTTCAGCCAAAATTGGATCCTCCTCTTGCTTAGATGTTATCTTCTCAATCATCACCGGTCTAACTTCTAAACAAGACAATACAACACTTCCAGTATTAGAACCTTCCCCGGATCTAAACTGCACACTACAAGTTGATAATGCTTCCAAATCTTTCCACTTAGCAATCATAGCCAATACTGCGTTCTGATGTTTCCGACTAAGTGCATCCGCCACCTTGTTTCCTTTTCCGAGTGTATATTCAATTCCAAAATCATAAGCAGCAATAAACTCCAACCATCTCTGTATTCTCATGTTCAGCTTCTTCTGAGAGAAAAAGTACTTCAGCGACTTATGATCGGTATAAAGCTAGAATCGCTCTCCCAAAAGATAATGCCTCCAAACCTTCAAAGCAAATATAACGGCGGCTAACTCCAAATCATGTGTTGGATACCTAGCTTCATGTGGTCTGAGCTATCTAGAAGTATAAGCAATCACTTTACCTCTTTGCATCAACACAGCTCCCAATCCAGTTCCACATGCATCAGTATAAACAACCAAATCTTGATTACCCTCCGGAACCACTAACACCGGTGCATGGGTCAATAAGTGTTTCAAGGTCTGGAATGCTTCCTCACACTTATCGGTCCATACAAACTTCACATTTTTTCGCGTAAACTTAGTCATTGGTGCAGTTATTCGCGAAAAATCGTTGATAAATCTTCTATAATATCCAGCCAATCCAAGAAAGCTCTTTGTTAACTTAAAAATCGACGCTAACACCCCGGTGTGTGTATGAGTTATGTGAAAGCACCACCCATTGGTACGGGGACTAGAAATAAGCAGAAAATTGCAGAAAAGTAAAGAGACAGCAGTTTTATAGTGGTTCAGCTCGAAAATAAGCCTACGTCCACTTTATATTCTTTATTGATGATTCGATTACAACCCTTTACAATACACTTTGATTACAACACACTTTGGACGAGTAGCTAGAACTTCGATGTAGAAGACGCTTTCGAATTCATGTTGAATGTGTTTGATGTCCTCTTGAAGTTCGTTGAAGCGTCTTCGGTGTTTGGAGTGCTTGAAGTGTTGGATGAGTTGAGAAAACAACAGAGTATTGGCGTTCCAGAAATGAGCCCCAAAAGTCCTCTCTTCGTTGGAATAGGTGGGGTATTTATAGGAGAATTCTGGAATTAGGTCGTAGGTCGCGAGCGACCTTGGATAGGTCGTAGGTCGTAAGCGACCTAGGGAGTATGGGCTATGACAATAGTTTTGCACTGGATCATTTGTACATATTGACAAGTCTTAGGTCGTGAACGGCTTAAGGTAGGTCGTAGGTCGCGTGCGACCTAGTGGGTCTGGTTTGCGGCCTAACAAGGGTGCACCTGATTTGCCTGAATGAAGTGGTAAGTTCTAGGTCGTGGACGACCTAGGGAGTAGTCGGCGATCTAACTGTGTTGAGACATCTGGTGGAGCGACCTAAGTTGGTTCGACCTATGCTAGGTCGCTTAGTTGTTAAGTCACTGGGCCTCTAGGTCGTTGAACCGTTCTATCCTTAGATCGCTAGGTCACTGAAGCTTTAGGTTGCTAAGTCGCTCCATCCTTTTTCTGGAGTTAGGTCGTGAGTCGTTGAGTTGTGATAGGTCGTTGAGTCCATTAGACGCTAGGTCGTTCCCTCCTTTAGGTCGCTTGCTCGTTAACTCTTGTAAGTCGTTAGGTTGCTTTGTGATGTTAGGTCGTTAAATCGCTTGGGGTTTTAGGTCGTTAGATCGCTTGAGGTTTTAGGTCGTTAGGTCACTTCAAAAGAGGAGTTAACTTGCCCCTTTGGTGGAATCACCAACCATTTGTGGGGATTGGGTCTGGAATTTTTGTGGATTGACATTGGTTTGTTGAGTGATTTATGGGAATCGCTTGGGTTTGTGATTGCCTGCAATATTAAATCGATAATTAGCAATATATTTAAGATATTTGCACATCGAAATGAGATAGGCAATTTAAAATAGTAAAAGACACAAGATTTATAGTGGTTCGGCCAAAAATTGGGCCTACATCCACTTTATAGCTTTTATTATCACTTTGCACTGCTTTTACAATGGCTTACAATACAAGTATGATACATTCATAATCATTTTACAAATTCAAGCATTGCTTCTAAGTAAAATATTGATGCAAGTGATTGCTATTCCAGGCTCTCGGGATTGAATCTCCTTCGACAGTTGTGAGTTTGAAAGTGCCATCGAGAAGTTTTTTGCCTATGACATACGGCCCTTCCCAGTTTGGCCCAAATACTCCTGTTGCTGTCAAGATCCTTTTCAAGACTAAATCTCCAATTTCAAAGGTGCGTTGGCGAACTTTAGAATTGAAGTGCCTGGCTATCCTTTGCTGTTGGGCTGCACCTCTGAGTTCAGCTTCTTTCCTTCTTTCATCAAGCAAATCAAGTGCTTCAAATTGCAGCTTTTCATTTTCAGCTTGGTTGAAATGAACTCTCCTGTGTGAGGGGACTTCTATTTCCACTGAAATCATTGCTTCTGATCCATATGCCAATGAGAATGGAGTGTGCGCAGTCGCAGTTTTGTGGGTAGTCCTATATGCCCATAGTGCTAGTGGCAGCTTATCAACCCAACCACCTTTTGCTTTTTCCAGTTGCTTTTTGATGGTTGATTTGATGATTTTGTTCACTGCTTCCACTTGCCCGTTTGCTTGCGGATGAGCCATTGATGAGAAGCTTTTTCAGATTTTGAATCATCTGCAAAATTCCCGGAATTCTTCGCTTTCGAATTGAGTACCATTGTCTGTTATTATCTTCTGAGGCACTCCATACCTGCAAATGATATTTTTAGTCACAAAATTTATCATCTTTTTAGAGGTAATAGTAGCCATTGGTTCAGCTTCAGCCCATTTAGTGAAATAATCAACAACAACAATGGCATATTTGATCCCGGATCTGGCAATCGGCATAGGCCCAATAAGATCTATTCCCCAAATGGCGAATGGCCATGGACTGACCATCTGTGTTAGCACGGTGGAAGGTGCTCTTGGGATTTTTGCAAATCTCTAGCATCTATCACACTTTCGGGAATAGCTAGCAGCATCTCGATTAATGTCCGGCCAAAAATAACCATAGCGAAGAATTTTCTTTGCAAGAGTTTGACCACCTGAATGATCTCCACACTCTCCTCCATGCACTTCAGCCAAGATTGTCTTAGCCTCTTCTTTAGTTACACATCGGAGTAATGGCATCGAGAATCCACGTCTGTACAGATGGTCGCCTTTAATTATGTATCTTGGAGCTTTTCTCAAGAGCTTTTGACGTTCTTTTGAGTTTTCTGGCAAGGAGCCGTTGAGCAGATATTCCTTGATTGGAGTCATCCATGATTCCTACTCTTGAGATACAGCCATGATCCAATCAATATCCATCTCATCAATACTCGGAGCCGTCAGGACATCTACAGGGACCAATCCCAATAATTGTGCTTCGCCAGAGCTTGAGTATTTCGCGAGAGAATCTGCTTTCATGTTTTCTTCTCGGGGAAAATGGTTTATTGTATAGTGATCAAAATCATCGAGAAGTTCACAGGCTTTTGACAGGTAAGCAGGCAGATTTCCTCCTTTAGTCTGAAACTCTTTCTTGACTTGGCATACAATTAGTTGGGAATCACTGAAGATTTGCAACACTTTGATGCTCAGTTCTTTAGCAATCCTCAGACCGGCAATAAGAGCTTCGTATTCGGCTTCGTTATTTGTCGAAGGAAATTCTAATCTTAATGCATAACATAATGATTGTCCTTCAGGGGTTTCAAGTACAACCCCAGCTCCTGAACAATAATCATTTCTTGCACCATCAACATATAATTTCCATCGAATCGGAATGTCTTCAGTTAACTCTTCCTCACTGCCACCTTTATCTGTGCATTCTGCAATGAAATCTGCTAAATCTTGTCCATTGATCGCTCTTCGAGGATGGTAAGTGATATCGTATTGACTGAGTTCAATATTCCACTTCAGAAGACGACCCGAAGTTTCAGGGCGAAATAGGACTTGCTTTAGAGGTTGATCGGTGAGGACTTTAATAGGATGAGCCTAGAAGTACGGCCTCAACTTTATGGACGCGATCAATAGACAATAGGTGAGCTTTTCTAACTTTGAATAATTCATCTCTGCCCTAGTGAATCTTTTGCTGATGTAGTAGACAGGACATTGAACTTTTGCGTCTTCTCGTACCAAAGCTGCACTGAGAGCGTGAGATGAAACTGCTAAGTATATGAATAGATCTTCACCATTGTTGGGCTTAGAAAGTACTGGAGGCGTTTCCATATGATGAACCATCTCATCAAAAGCTTTTTGACATTTAGGAGTCCATTCGAAATTCTTCTTTCCTTTCTTCAGAGCATCAAAGAAGGGAATGCATTTATCTGTGTCCTTGGAAATGAATCGACTCAGGGCAGCGACTTTCCCGTTGAGGCTCTGCAATTCTTTCTTTGTTCTAGGGGATTTGACTTCTCTTAATGCAGTGATCTGAGCAGCATTAGCTTCAATGCCCCTAGCACTCACAATGAAACCTAAGAATTTTCCGGACTCAACCCCGAATGAACATTTCAGAGGATTAAGCTTCATCCCATACTTCCGGAGGATTGTGAACATTTCTGCCAGATGATCCATGTGGTCTACTGCCTTCTTTGATTTTACTAACATATCATCAACGTACACTTCCATAGTTCTGCCAATTTGAGGCTTGAACATGGCGTTAACAAGTCTCTGATAAGTTGCCCCTGCGTTCTTTAGCCCGAAGGGCATGACTTTATAGCAGTAAAGACCAACATCGGTGATGAAGCTCGTGTCCTCCTGATTTGGCTCATGCATCATGGTTTGATTGTATCCTGAGTAAGCATCCATAAAAGACAACAATTCGTGCCCGGCTGTTCCATCCACCAATTGATCGATTTTGGGCAATGGGAAACAGTCTTTGGGACATGCTTTGTTCAAATCTGAGAATTCAATGCATACTCTCCACTTTCCATTTGCTTTTTTGACCAACACTGGATTAGAAACCCAATTTGGATAAGTGGATTCTCTGATGAAGCCATTCTCCATGAGCCGATCTACTTCTTCTTTCAATGATGTTGACCTTTCAGGACCCTGGGTTCTTCTTTTCTGCTTTATGGGTGTGAACTTCGAATCAATATTTAAAGCGTGCACTGCGACTTCTGGAGATATTCCACACATGTCAGCATGACTCCAAGCGAATACATCCAGGTTTGCTTTCAAGAATGCTATTAGTATATTCTGAACCGTCATTCCAAGTTGTGAACCCACATTCAGCACCTTGTTTGGGTCATTCGGGTCAACAGGTATTGGTACCGTCACTTCTACCGGCACCACTCTATTCTCCCCTGCACTGGTTTTTCTTGGATCAATTTCCTTTCGCGCACCACTATGCTCACCAGTGCAGGGTCCACCCCATACTTGCTACAAGGTGGGTTCTTTGATGCGGAGCGGAGCTGCCGCACCCTTTTCCCATTTCTCTCTTCTTTGCCTCTCGCAATTCTATGAGATAACATTCCCGCCCAGCATTCTAGTCTTCTTTCAAAACACCAACTCCGTTATCAGTGGGAAATTTCATAGTTAGGCACCACGGGGCGAGAATAGCTTTGAATGTAGCAAGAGTTGGTCTTCCCAAGAAGGCGTTATAAGCAGAAAATTCATCAACGATAACAAAAGTTTGCCTACGGACCACTTTTCTTTCCCCTTCACCAAGTTCTACAAATAAGTCGACAGTTCCGATGGGTTGTTTTGGTTCCCCAGTGAACCCCACAAATTTTTGCGAAGAAGCTTGAACATCAGCCATCGGAATTTTCATTTGATCAAAGGTCTTTTTGAAGAGGATATTGCAAGAAGCTTCGCAATCAACAAGCACTCTTCTCACAATAGCTGGTCCGATACCGGCGGTTATTACCAAAGGGTCCATGGTGGGAGCTTCAATCCCCACAGAATCTCTAACTCTGAATATGATGTCATCATGAGAAGTTCTTTGTTGTTTTGAAGGCACGGTGTCTTCTAAAACAAAAACAGTTTCTTCTTTCGGGGTGTGTCTCAGAGCATGAGCATACCTCTCCATTTCTCCCCAACTTCTGCCTGCTGGGTGAGGACCCCCTGTGATTACATTAATAACAGGCCTATCAGATTCCTTTGCCGCAGCCTTTTCTCCTGAACCAGATTGACGAGCAGGAAGTTGCTGGCCTTGAGTGGATGAGGCCGGATCACCTCTGTTTCTCTTAACATACTGCTGCAATTTATTCTCTCTCAACAGTTCTTCAATCAAGTTCTTTAGAAGGCGACATTCGTTGGTGTCATGGCCGGGTTGGTTGTGGAATCGACAAAATCTTCCATTAGGCACAATATTCTTCCCGAGCTTCATCTTAGGTGGTTCGGGGAACTCAACGGCATCTTTGGTTGCGAAGAAGATGTTTTCTGGAGTATCGGTTAGAGGAGTAAAGTCTGAAGGCTTAAAATAACGAGGTTTCTTCATGTCATTTTGTCCTTTCCTACTATTATTTTCTCTTTTCTGACCTCCAGATTCTTTCTTATTAGAAGCTTCAGCTACACTGTTGTTTTGAATCTCAGCCACAACCACCTTTGATTGTGCGGGAAGATTCTCCAGACGCATAAATTCGTCAGCCTTCTTATAAAACTTCTCTAGTGAATTCGGTTCCATCATTTTCAACCATTTTCCGAACTCGCTTGTTTTATCAATAGCTCGCATTAAGTAAGTTAGAATCATTCGGGGCTCAGCATTATCCACTTCGGCTAAGGCTAGGTTGAAGCGATTCAAGAAGGATTTGATAGATTCGTCGGAAGCTTGTTCTAGGCTGGACAACGACATTATATCCTTGGCCTTTATAGCATACAATCTGAATTGATCCTTGAATTTACGAGTTAAGTCAGAGAATTGATCTACAGATCGGACCGGAAGCTTTGTAAACCAAAGTAGAGCCACACCCTCCAAATAAACGGGAAAATATCTGCATTTAATTTCATCTGTTGCCCTGGCACCTGTCATATGCCAGTCGTATTTGTAAAAGAACTGATTTGGGTCGCTCGTCCCCCGATAGGCTAGGATAGTAGGAGGAACAAACTTCTTTGGAAATTCCGCTATTAGAATTCTTTCGGTAAACGGAGTCTTAATTGGAGCAAATCCCCAGTCATTTTCATCTTCACTCCTTTGCATACTTTCTTTCATGATTTGGCGAACCATTCCTGATAAGTATTCCCCATCGTTCAGAGGCGTTTCCGGGCAAACGTCAGCCACTTTCTCGAAAGCTTGTCTGAACAATCGTTCGCGAAGAGGTGGCTGCGGCCTTGAGCCTCCAGCTTGGGGAGGTGCCCCTTCGGCAGCGCCAGCTGCCCTTAGAGGAATACTCTTCTCTTGGGAGTCATGAGCATCTTCAGGAAAGGTTGGTTCAGCATTTTCTGGTTGTCAGTTTGCCCCGAGAAGGGCGTTTAACATTTCCATCATAATAGCATTTTGAGTTTCCATTTGTTGGTATAGTCCAGACACCACATCATCAAGTTCGGCCCTTGTGACTCCAACAGTAGGAGTCTCCTGATTCGGCACCGGAGAAGAAGCAGCCCTGTCATTAGCATTTCCGGATCTCGTAGATCTACTCTTTCTTCCAGGAGCCATGATTTCAGACAGACTTCTGGTTTTTAAGGAGGTTCTTTCAACAAGTCTTTGCGAAGCAATGGTGAAAATATCCCTGAGTTCGTTTCTCAGTGAAAGCACCAAAATGTTAACGTAAAAAGCGATGCTAACACCCCGGTGTGTGTATGAGTTATGTGAAAGCACCACCCGTTGGTACGGGGACTAGAAATAAGCAGAAAATTGCAGAAAAGTAAAGAGACAGCAGTTTTATAGTGGTTCGGCTCGAAAATAAGCCTACGTCCACTTTATCTTCTTTATTGATGATTCGATTACAACCCTTTACAATACACTTTGATTACAACACACTTTGGACGAGTAGCTAGAACTTCGATGTAGAAGACTCTTTCGAATTCATGTTGAATGTGTTTGATCTCCTCTTGAAGTTCGTTGAAGCGTCTTCGGTGTTTGGAGTGCTTGAAGTGTTGGATGAGTTGAGAAAACAGCAGAGTATCGGCGTTCCAGAAATGAGCCCCAAAAGTCCTCTCTTCGTTGGAATAGGTGGGGTATTTATAGGAGAATTCTGGAATTAGGTCGTAGGTCGCGAGCGACCTTGGATAGGTCGTAGGTCGTAAGCGACCTAGGGAGTATGGGCTATGACAATAGTTTTGCACTGGATCATTTGTACATATTGACAAGTCATAGGTCGTGAACGGCTTAAGGTAGGTCGTAGGTCGCATGCGACCTAGTGGGTCTAGTTTGCGGCCTAATAGGGGTGCACCTGATCTGCCTGAATGAAGTGGTAAGTTCTAGGTCATGGGCGACCTAGGGAGTAGTCGGCGATCTAACTGTGTTGAGACATCTGGTGGAGCGACCTAAGTTGGTTCGACCTATGCTAGGTCGCTTGGTTGTTAAGTCGCTGGGCCTCTAGGTCGTTGAACCGTTCTATCCTTTGATCGCTAGGTCACTGAAGCTTTAGATCGCTAAGTCGCTCCATCCTTTTTCTGGAGTTAGGTCGTGAGTCGTTGAGTAGTGATAGGTCATTGAGTCCATTAGACCGCTAGGTCGTTCCCTCCTTTAGGTCGCTTGCTCGTTAACTCTTGTAGGTTGTTAGGTTGCTTTGTGATGTTAGGTCGTTAAATCGCTTGGGGTTTTAGGTCGTTAGATCGCTTGAGGTTTTAGGTCGTTAGGTCGCTTCAAAGGAGGAGTTAACACTCTTAATCTCGATCACCGTTTCGGGTCTCTTCCAATTGTTCACCGCCTCAATCTTAGTTAGATCTACATACAACTCTTTCTCTGAGACGACATGACCAAGGAACTTCACTTCCTTCTTCCAAAAATGACACTTCAAAAACTTAGCCTTCAAATGATGCTCCCTCAACGTTTCGAGCACAACTCTAAGATGAACTTCATACTCCTTCTCATCCTTAGAGTATATCAAAATGTCATCTACGAAGAACAATACAAATCTATCCAAGTGCTCACGGAAAATCCTATTCATCATATCCACGAAGAATGCCAGCGCATTAGTCAGTCCAAATGGCATAACTAACCATTCGAACGATACATATCTTGTCCTAAACGCCGTCAACGGTATACTATCTTCTGCAACTCTAAGCTGATGAAATCCCATCGCCAAATCCAGTTGAGAAAATACCTTGGCTCTACTTAACTGATCGAACAAATCGTTAATTCTCAGCAATGTATATCGGTTCTTTATCGTTTTCTCATTCAACTTATGATAATCGATACACAGCCTTAACGATCCATCCGACTTCTTAACAAATACGACGGCAGCTTCCCATGGCGAACTACTTGGTCAGATAAAACTCTTGCCTTCCAAATCCACCAATTGCACCTTCAACTCTTTCATCTCGGTGGGGGTCATTCTACTCGGCGGTCTACTCACCGGTTCTGCTCCAGCCACTAAATCAATCTGAAACTCAATAGCTCGTTTCGGTGGCAACCCAGTTACCGGCTCAAACACATCTGTGAATTCTCTAACTACAAAGACTCGATGCAACCCATCCTCCAACTCCATAGTAGCTAATAAAGCATTCATTTCACAACTAGGGTTTTCTACGGTATAGACTATCTGATCCCTACAACTCGGGTGACTAAGTGATATTCTCCTATCATGGCAAAATATCCCAACATCATATTTACTTATCCAATCCATCCCAAGGATAATCCCAAACCCCCCAAAGTAAAACACATGCAAATAGCACTCAAAAGTATGGCCTAGCAAACCAAACTCTAAATGGTCATAATTCATCCCAAGCGTTGCATATCCTCCTATCGGATTTGCATCCCTTAAGGAAGTAACTAAATATGAGGATTCTAGGTTAAGCTTATCTACCAGACATCGAGAAATAAAAGAATGAGATGCTCCGGTATCAAACAATACGCTAACTGGTAAGCCATGGATCAAAAGCTAACCTTCTATTACATACTTTCCTTTCTCAGCAGCAGGTTGTTTAGAGGACGATGGCTCCAAAGCAAAGACCTTTGCTATCCCTGCCTTGGCGGCTTCAGGACATTTATTCTTATAATGCCCCATCCGGTTGCAATTATAGCATTGCAAATTCTGCTTCCCCACAACCGACTTTCGATCCCACGAACGACACTCATTAGCATAATGACCCTTCTTGTCACACTTGTAACAAACTATGTCTGCTTTCCCTTTCTTGGTGGCTCCTTCTCTCTGAGCCTCTTCTTCTTGAAGAACTTTCTCTTCTTCCCTTGAGGACTATGGAATTCAACGGGCTTCTCCCTAGTCGAAACAACAAGCATTTCCTCCAATAACTCCGGCTGCAATTCCGGCCTGCACCATGTTTACAAAGAACTGATACATTGCTTGCATGTCCATCTGGGGAATTCCTGCACCAGCAGTTTCAGCTTGTGCCTGGCCTGAACCTCCTCTAGCATTGGGTTGGGCATTTCCATTAGTAGTGGTGCTCTCTCCTCCAACATTAACTCTACCTCTTTTTCCTTCCATACCTGTATTCAAACCTCGTGAGATATAGATAAATAGCCTAACTAAGATAGGAGCCTAGAGATATAGCGCGTACTTATATATATAACAAATACAAGTACGTTACTATAGCGTTATCCCATACCCCGATCTTAACTCTAATTTCTAGGGATCATGTTTTCAAAAATCATTTTAAGTTAAAGTATTTCATAAACCATTCTCCGATACCAAACTGTAACATCCCCTATCTAGAGGCCCAAAACTAAGCGCTACAGATGCTGTAGTCATCTATAGTAATAGCTTCCAACGACCAAATACGGCTATATTAATGATATCAATAATATCAGAAGCACATGACTATGAAACAAAACATAGATTTCAAAACAACTTTTGCTTCATTACATTTCAAAACCAATTGTTTCATATTTACAACACATAATCCCAAATCGTTCCATGGCACAAATAAAATATAATTATTACAAATTACACCAAGAGCGATATATGAAGATACCCCTTTGGATGATCAGAGTCATATGGCCATAATAGACCTAATACAGTCACAGTGGAAATACATCAAAACATAACAAGAACTGGAATCCTAAATAGCTATCCGTTTGCCACCTGCATGCCTCCGGTAGCTTATTCAGCATCCTACTAAAACCTGAAAAAGACCTCAATCCCTCAGCCTACTTAAATTAATTTTGAGCACCCGAGAGTTTAAGGGGAAACATAAACTTCGAGTCAGATATAAAGCCTAGTATGAATAATACTATACATCCTGATTAATCATGTTAAGTGAGACCGCGCCGCTCAGCAGAACGGGTTTCCCCTCACTAATATCCTTTTAAAACATATCTTTTATAAAACCTTTCATAAAACCATATTCTGGGCTCCTGCATCCAGAATGGTTAAAACATATATTTATAAAACATTATGGTGATATGCGTACTTGAAAACAATTGGGATTGCCATATCCCCAATTAAGATTAATTATATCAAAGAGGGAATACCCATTCCACATTCATTCTGCTTAAGTTGATGTAGACTATCCATCTCACATTACATAGTTTTCCTAGGATGACTATGAACCCATCATTTTACCACTTGATTCATGCTAGCCCCATGAATCTAACTATTTCATGTTAGCCCCATGAACTTTAATGGTCTCATGTTTGCCCCATGAGTTTATTTCCCATGATTATATTTGCCATTTGACTCATGCTAGCCCGATGAATCAATTTGTATCATGTTAGCCCCATGATTCTATTTGAATTTGCCATTTGATTCATGCTAGCCCCGAATCTATTTGTATCATGTTAGCTGCGTGATTCTATTTGTATCATGTTAGCCCCATGATTAACCTATTTCCATTAGTATCCCTAACTTAGGTCATATTCATTTATTATTTCCATTGTTATTCTCAAAACCCTTAGAATTCAAAACCTTTCGAAACTATTGAAATTCAACCCTTCGAAACCATTGAACCACAAACCTTTCGAACCCATTGAACTTCAAACCTTTCAAAAGCAATAAAACCTTAGACATCCTATTTAAAAAAAATTGAAACATTGCCTTGGAAAACCTTTGGAAACCCTTTCGTTTTAAAACTTCCAAAATTATTCAGAAATAAAAACCTTTCGAAAGCATTGACCCTCTAAAACCTTTCGAAAACTTTCTAGGTTCAATTTAAAACAGGCAGGAATCCTTCTTTTAAAACCTTTCGACTTCATTGGAAACAACCTTTCGGCTAAGTCGAAAGATCTGCTTCGGAAGCTTGAAAGCATCTTTTAAAACAAATCCTTCGGAAGCTTTAGGTTATACTTCAATTTATAAAACAAGGGTAAGTCACCTAAGTCGAAAGCTTCCTTTCGAAAGCATAGGGAGAAGCGGCTGATTTAAAACAAATAGACCATTCGAAATCAATCAAAGTAAACCCTTCAACCTCATCGGAAGGTTCAAAACAAAACATTTGTATAAAGAGACAGTAACCTTTCGACTATGTCGGATGGTCTCAAAACAAAGTTGCAGTACTAACCTTTCGACTGTGTTGAAAGGTTTAAAACCTTTCTTTTAAACATTTTGACCTGATCGAAAGCAACCAAGTCGAAAGCTCAATTTCGAAAGCAAAGCAGGCGAAAGCTTTTGGTTTATAAAACAAACATACCCTAACCTCTTTGGCCATCAACCTTTCGACCAAGAACCCTTCGACTCTGTTCAATTCATATGCACCAAGTACTTGATACCACATGCATTCGTTTGACCTTGCTGAAAGGTTCAATCCTTTCGACTTAGGCGAAAGGTCTGGGTCGGAAAGTATTATGCCTAAAATGGCTGAAACATGCCGAAAGCATGATTTTCTTGTCTTTAACTTAAGGAATGTAACTTTTTAACTAACCTTCCCTTTCTAACAAATTCTCATTGGTTAACAATTACTTTTCAGAAAAATGCTACCGCAAATTTTAGATTTAAATAATAATTTTATTTTACAAAATGTCCCTTCTCCTTAAATAAATGTATAAAACATTTAAGTCCCATACCTTAAATAATTTTATATATCCATCAAAAAACTTAGGAAAAATCTGAAAAAGTCCTAGAAAATCTATTTTAATATGTTGCCTAAAATATAAAAATTTCAACCCTAAATAATTATTATATTAGCCGAAAATAATTTATATCCAAATAAATAATTTCCTTCACTAGAAAATTAATATAAAATCCACCAATTCGAAAAATTATAAAAATTGAAACCCATCTCTGAAATATCATTTCTAACCTATATTTAAATTTTCAGGCATTTGGATGTCATCAAAAAGGGTTTTCATATCGAATATATCATAAAACAACTATGAGCGTGCATATTTCACCAACCAATAAATATGTTTAACTTTAATCATCAAAACATGGCATAAACTTGCCAAAAACATTTTGGATCTTAATCTTAAAACTGAAAACTAAAGGGATGTAGTCTTGTATGACGGCTGACTTATTTTTAGTCAACAGCTTGCATGAAGATTGACTTGTTTTTATTTCTTTTTGAGTCATCTTGTTCAAGTGCAGTGTCTGCACTTTGCGTATTTACTGTGGAGTCCGTAATTTCTTTTTGTTGACCGGTGTTGTGTGGGTACGGCCCCCGCATTTTGACCCTATATACGGAAAGTTATAAGCAATATATTGATATTTTGACTGTACTCTTATCTGTTTATTTATATGTGTTTTGTGTACTTGTGCTTGTTTTATCTCATACTTTTCTAGTTCTGTGATTATAGCCAAAGCCCTTCGTTCGAAGTAACAAAACTTAGAGATTAACATAACTTAGAAATTAACAGCACTTTGTAAATTAATAGAATTTTAGAAATTAACAGAACTTAAGAGTTTCTTTGTGACTTCTTTGTTTAAAAAAGTATTGTTTGGAGTGACAGAGAACTTATTGTTTTCACGTGCATTTGTTCGGGTACCGGTGTATGCTCCTGGTTCACAGGGCTGTTTATTTCAAACAATTTTCAAATGACCGGAAACTTAAGGTTTAGATAACTCTTTTATCAAACTTGAAATTTGGCTAAGTTACAACTTGATCCCCCTTTCTTCGGAAGTTTTGCAACTTTAGCATGTAATCCCAGTTTTTGGCGATATTCTAGTAAGTATGCAATTTACGCATGGGTAAGTGTTGTCAGTCACTGAGTGCCTTCCTTCTATCACCAATTTGTTCGGGTTATGCTCATTATTCCCGACTATATGCGTGCGATTTCTCATGCTCCTCGGTGTCTCTCATCTTTGGGTTATGTGAGGAGCCATTATTTTGGAATTTAGCGCGCAGCTTGTGTAGTGCACGGCATTCGGTGCTCCTTGACGTTGTTTATCTCTCGGTGACGCAAAGAGTGTATGTTCAGGTGCACGGCTTACGAGATACGTGGCTTTTGGTACTCCAGGCGTTGCTTATTGTAGCGACCCAACTTTCTATCACCAGAAAGTTGCATCATATTTAAGAAAGAAAGGGATAGAAAAGAGAAAAGATAAAGAAGAAAGAAGAAACAACATCAGAATCTCGACAGCGGAACGAATAAATTATATTAATCACATAAATATTACATAATATACAACATCAATCAGAGTTACACAGATATACATCACATACTAGACAGTTATAAACACCTGTCTAGTTAATACAACTCAATACAATACAGAGATACAACACAGAGATACCAACACAGCGGAACACTATATATCTATAACGCTGAAGCCTCCTGCTCCATTGCTCCTCCATAATTCGTCAAAGCTAACCTGAATCCCTTGGCTACTCGTAAAAATTTGAGTATCCAAGAGTTTAGGAAAAAACAGAAATAAACTCCGGGTCAGACATGGGTCTGGTGTGAGTAACAGGTTAAAGTTGCTTAACTTTGAAAATCCTTTGAAACAAAAGGTATCACGTAAGACTTCCCACACATAAACATGGAAAAGTTTTTACCTTACACTAACCAAACATTTGATAGGAAATTCTATGATATTATAATAGGTCTAGGGTTTTCAAGTAAATAAGAAATAGCTGAAATTGTTACATCTATTAAATTCCAGCATACTAGCCAACAAAGTGGGTAATACAATCAAATCCGTTGGTACTTATTGGAGATTGGATTCCATACAATGGCAGGGCTACTGGGGTACCGCCCGTCACAGTACCTGGCCTAGATCAGCGTACCGAGGATTACTCCCAATCCCCTACAACATAAGGCCGGAACCATCCCTTACTGGACAGTCCCGAACGAAACAACCCCAGCAGTTAGAGCTCACAATTGCCCACACAGCCGAATAAAAAGGGACATCTAGACAGGGGAAAATCTCACTCTCAAGTGGGTGCTACCCACGAAGCCTTGCTGCACCTCCCCTGTTTTAGCCATTCCCGGTTGATGAGGCTTGAGGCTACGATTACCTCATCAAAACACATCACTTAGAATGCTCATCGTCCACCTGACGATGTTCTGAAATCATTCAATCCATACAAGTTCGTTCCGGGTTCGAACGAAACCGAAGGCATTATCTCGTTACACTCATTTTGGAATCATCCTCAGAGTTGACGACAATAACCCTTGCACTCTGAATCTTCATCTTCACTTGAGATTCACGACCTATCGTTAATTTGGATCGATGTGGTTTTCGGATATCCAAATCTGGAAACCCGATCCCGGTCTCATCGAAATCCAAAACGTATCTTTTAAGGCCAAGTTGTTTTAAAGTTAAAACAATTCATTTCATTATCCATATACACACAGATAGATAATTCATAATATCACAGATAGATAATTCACATTATCATCATAAGATAATCTACATTATCATCACATTTCAACCAAAGCATCCATATCACACAGCATTATTTATCTCATATCTGAGATTTTAAACCATTCAAGGAAATCAATATCATCCATCCATACATAAACAAGGATTCATACACACACTATTTATAATTAATTTAAAATGAATTAAATTAATTACTTATCTCTAATTAATTTAAAGTAAATTAAATTAATTACTTCATCATTATAAATCTTGCTTACATAACCATAAATTAATTACAAATCAATTTATTAATCATTCCCTAATTTCCATCTTAATTTATCATCCTTGATTTATTATCCTTTAATTACATTCAAGTAATTATTCTTTAGTTAATTTCATAACTTAATTATCCATAACCAAATACAGTAATTAATCTTTAATTACTCTATAAATTAATTAACTATAATCAATTACATTAATCCTTAATTAATTACTCAAAATTACTTATTATTGATTAATTAGTTTTAAATTAATCAACCCTTAATTACATTTTAATTAATTATTCTATTTAAATTAATTACATTAAGAAATTAATCTTTACTTAAACCATAATTATTAATCACTCTTGATTAATCTCATTCAGTAATTAACTACCCTTAATTACTTCATTTAATAATTTAATTACTCCTTAATTAATTATCTAAATTAATCCCTTGATTAATTACACCAAGTAATTTAATCCAAATTACTTCCATATTTAAATCATCTTCAATTAATTACATCCAGTAATTACCATTAATTACTCCACTAAGTAATTACACTTATTAATTACATTAAGTAATTATACTTAACAAACCATCCAGTGATTATCTTGAATTAATTAAACTTAATAAATTGACTTAAACTAATCACATTAAACTCAATTAATTACATTGAGTAATTAATTCCTTAATTACCTCCATTATGTAATTACACTTAAACAATTTCATAAATGATTATCTTTAGATTAATCAATCTAATTTATTATTAAAATTAATCATCTTAATTAATACTTAATAATCTTTAGTTAATTATCTTCATTAACTAATAACATTTCTTAATCTCTTTTAATTAATCTTTAATTATAAATTAATCTAAATCATTAATTTATAAAAATAATTTATTCCTTAATTATCTTATTAATTAAATCACTTAATTACCTTAATCATTTTTAAGGTAATCCATTTCTTTATTAATGACTTCATAAATATTTAAGTGTATTTAAACCTTACACTTCTAAATTTAGATCCACATTTCATCTTGAATTTAAGGTTCAAAATGATTATATATTTAAAACATTAACCAATTTAAATATCCTTTTATAAATCTTAAAATAAATGTAAAGAACATTTATTATTTACCTAGGAAACTTATATAAGGAAAGCCTTTAAACCAATTTACTTAATTTTATTTAAAAATTAAGCCTTTAAAATACATCGCTATTTAACTTGCAAATTCAAGTTATCTAATCATTTAACTTCCATTTAAAAACCTTTTATAAAAGAACTTATCAAAAATCAAGTTTAATTATTTGTTTGAAACCAATTTACTTTTAAATTCAAAGTTTATTTGAAACTAAACTTAGAACTGGATTTAAACTGTGTTTAAATCTTGCTCACAGATTCAAATTCATTTAAATTGCTTTAAAATTTAAATTTGCAGACAGGTTTACAAAAGCCTGTACAAACTAAAACTAACCCGAGGCAAAGTAAAAATGCTTCGAGTCAGACTCCCTATTGCTTCGAGTAAAGTACTCGAATAACCCGAGTAAAACCCGAGAATGACTCCGGCTCTCCTCTTCTTCCCAAACTTCAACTCACAGTAAAAACAACACCTACCCACACGTGCACGTGCACATCGCCGCTGGCGATGTTCCGGCACCACCACTACGTCGAGCAAGTCGACGCTTCTTCCCAGGTCCAACTCCAACCATCAGAACCACATCACCACCTCGAAATCGAAATTCGAGTTGAAACTCGAAATCTGGAAACACTCGAACCCATACGACCCAAAGCCTGTCAACGCGACGTTCACGCGACTCCGACCACTAGTCGGTCTACAACTCCGGCTTCGACTTCGCCAACGTTCAAGCTACCCTCACCCAATACCCGGTAGCACTCGATCAACTCTAGAGGCAATGCCGATCAAAACAACAGACCTAGTTAAAACTAGGGTTCCAGACTTCCCCAATCAACCACCATCGCCACGGTCGACTACACCACCTCCGGCCATTTTTCCACTACTCTCCGATCACTCCTCCACCTCCGGGAAGAACCACGACACTCCAGACCCTCATGATCATCAGAATTTCCCCAAAACATCTTTTCTGGTCAAACTAGAAATGCACATTCAAACCCAAACTAAAAATTATGATTTTAGTTGTAGAAATCATGTTTTGGTTTAAGTATTCGATTTATATCACTAAATTTATAAATTAAGATGTTTGAGTTTTGGCAAAACTAATACTTGCCTGTTCTCTTTTTTTTCTGTTTCCAGTGACATTCAAATTTTATTTTTGACTTACTTATAATTTAAAACATTGATCTATGATAAAATAAACAACTTTTGTTTGAAATATAAATCCTAACAATAATCAGATCAAAAGATAATAGATTTTGTTAAAAACTCTAGCTCTGAAACTAAAAACAGGAGGAGTACTGATACAACAAGCATGCACACATTTCATACATTCATATATATACATACAGTAATACACTTATAAATATTCATGCAACATACTTATTTTCAGAGATAATAAAGCAACTAGATCCATACTTAATTGTCTTAAAAGAGTGATGTTACTCACCAGTTTTGAAAGTTGAAGAACAGAGCACTGGATTTAGAAAATAGGCTTTTGAAAACTTTAAACTGGAAAATGTTTTTGCTTTCATCATCTAGCTTGCTTGTTGTTTTGAATTTGTAGAATGATGCTTCAGTTGTAATATATTTACTTTTCTGGAACGCTAAGTTTCTTTGTAACGAAAATGAAATGAGATAGATAGATATATGTGAACAAATATACAGGTTATTATTTTCCTTTTGGTACAACCAGGTCAGAGATTTTATTTCTTTTGGAGGCTGATAAGATTTTGTAATGTACTAGAGATGTTTAACATTTAATGCTAATGTCCCTTATGTCTATAAACACTTATCCCCTATCTTATTCGTATGTACTAATATATCATTGTATATATTTTTCTTTATTCTTTTTTTTCAAGGGTACATACTTATTTTATACTTCCTGTACAAACATGAACATGTATTATTCCTTACTTCAGTCCTATGCTTTATATCTAAATGCATTTTCCAGAATTTCTCAAGTGTTCACTTATCTTGCATGCTTTAGTCTTACAACCTTGTAACAAAATGAATTCCTATAGTTAGTTAACATATGGTTAGAATTTAGGCGATGTGTTTACTTAAGTGCTCTCATAAACATATATTTTACCTTATATATATCTATTTCTACTACTAACTTAAATACTTATTTTTATTTATTGTTTATTTTTATGAATTTCTTTTTAGAGAAAATAAAACAAAGCTATGTATATATATACAAATAAAATCTTATACAAATATCTTTTAAAATCCAAACATTTTAAATATTTACTCTTTTTAATTTCAAGGCTTTTGAATTCAAACAAATTCAAAAATATAATTTTAAAATCAAGTTATATATATATACATATATAACAACATATTAAATTTGAAAATAACACTTCTATTTTAAAATCTATTTATATTTATATATATAACAATACATTAATAATGTTATTTGAGGATAATAATTTGTCAAATTTAAATAATTTATAAAAGAGATTATCTCTTTATTAATAAATTACTTATTTAATCAAACTATATTTAACAAGAACAAACAACCTTTCTTGTTTAAATTTAAACTTAGGCTAAAATCATTTTAAACAAATAAACTTTTATCTTGAGTATTTTAAAATCATATGATTATTTATTTAATATTAAATTAAATCAAATTTCCAAATTACCAAAAATATTAAAATTAGAAAACATGCATTTATTTATTAAATTTAAAACAAAGCTTATCTATTTACAATATATACAAATATATATACATTATAAATAGAAAACAATTTACTAGCTCTTAAAAGATAAATTATCAGTTAAATATTTATTTAAAAGAAGATTATTAAATCAATTCAAATCTTATTAACAAATATTATCAAATCAATTTAATTTTTAACACAGATTATTAAATTGATATTGCCAAAAATTCCGGGATGTCACATTCCTCCCCCCTTAAAAGAATTTCGTCCCTGAAATTTAAAACAAAGGTAATTTAATAATCTCATTAATGATTTAATTTTTAAAAACACAAGCATATATTAATCATATGCTAACAACCATAGCAACCAACTCATCCAATCAAACAAATCTAACTATCCAGACAAAATCGGGATAGGACTATCTAGAGTTTCCCAGGTATAAACACCGGGATACTCGCTCTACAGAATCCAAACTAAACTACACTACTAAGCTACAGAGCTCCTACTCCTCTAGATCTACAAAACTAGACAGGATATCAGACTACAGACAAGTCTGACTCAACAACCAAACCCTCAAGAACAGCTGGTTCCAAAACCAGAGATGGATTATACACGTACTCCCTCAGAGATACGTGAAACACATCAAATCCCAGTTATCCAAACTGACAATTCAATCCAGAAGACCAAACACAGAAAAGATCCAAGATATCACGGAGCTGACTTCCCAGTCTTACCAAACTTAATGCTCCTTCGATCGGAGGAAACTTACTCAAAATCAAATCTCCGACTTCGAAATCCAAATTCTTCCGTCTCTTATCCACAAAACTCTTCTGACGATCCTGGGTTGTCTACATCCTTACCGATCAGCTCAACCTTCACTGATGCCTTAGAAACAACTCATCAAAATGATCCACTCACAATCCATCCAAGAACACAAACTCTACCCCTCAAACATCAGAAGACTGAACTTACTTCCTATCCGAAAAGTTAAATAGATGCACTCCCAAACTGCTTCCGCTGCACAACTCTGATCTGAGTAGATGAAAATGCTGATGATACACACGAGCACAAACTGGACACACATCCCAGAAATATAGTTCAACAAATCCATAAAGAGAAATTCAGAAATCCCATGATATCCTAATCTGCTTCACCCAAAACCTCTTACTAGGAACCATCGGTACCACTCCTGGAATCCTAGTTGAAATGAAAACTCAATCTCCAGATGCTAAGGCCAACCACTAACCTATTCAAAGACATCCCGAAAGATCTCTGACAAACCAAGAGAAACACTCAACTATCGCAAGTCACTTTTGCGATCAACCCAATCTAATATCCAAAGAAAATTGTTCTCTCTTCACCAATCAGAACAGCTTAAGCCTATCTAGCCAATCCATCGAAGAAATGGATCCACTCTGCTGCTTCTGAACTTCACCTCTAGAAACCTGCTGACATATGACCTTCTTGCCTGCACACAGAACAATCTGAACTGCGACGCTGCCACTGATGCCAAAACTTCCTAATCCAAACTCCTCGAGAAACCCAGGCTTCAAAGCCAAACACAAACACCCAGCTGAACTCAGCCTCAACACCGATGCAGACACACTTCCTTAAACTTGCTCCAAAGAAACATCTTCGAAGACATCCATAGTCACTGTGTCTCATCACACAGCTACTAATTCCTGAGGTATCAAGATACCATTATTAGCTTCTGCTCAACTATCAGAATCCAAATTCTACTCATCCAAACTTGCACTTCAAAAATGAACTCCGAACCCTAACAGATTTCCTTCAGAGATTGGTGAAATCCTTACACCACAACAAAAAATCACTCGAGACGGTATTAGGTCTACAGTCTCAGCAGAAACACTTCCAACCTCAACAAACTCCAACCATTGGTAGTCGTGCTACACACACCACTACCCTATCTACCTTTATAACTTATATTGGAAAACCCGAACAGGTAACCCAACAGATAGGTATAAATATATAAATATATATCCAAAATACAAGTACACTCTCTCAAGATAGACACCACTCCAAAGCTTAGGTATTCACTCAACCTAGCGCTCTGATACCAAATGTGATAACCTAGGCTTTTCAACCATCGGTAGCGGCGACCGGTAGGCTTTACAACCATCCCAGACCCACCGTGGCACACAATGATACCTCGAATTTGCTTTTACGGCCAGCCTCTCGACTATAAGCACCTAGCAAACCAACCCAGGGCCTTATACTACCCCCAAAGGGACATGTAGGGGTAAGAGTCTCCCGTTCGCCACTAAACCACGAAGCGAGAACCCCCTATCATGTTGTAATGAAGCAAACCCGATCCCGGTCTCATCGAAATCCAAAACGTATCTTTTAAGACCAAGTTGTTTTAAAGTTAAAACAATTCATTTCATTATCCATATACACACAGATAGATAATTCATAATATCACAGATAGATAATTCACATTATCATCATAAATAGATAATCTACATTATCATCACATTTCAACCAAAGCATCCATATCACACATCATTATTTATCCCATATCTGAGATTTCAAACCATTCAAGGAAATCAATATCATCCATCCATACATAAACAAGGATTCATACACACACTATTTATAATTAATTTAAAATGAATTAAATTAATTACTTATCTCTAATTAATTTAAAGTAAATTAAATTAATTACTTCATCATTATAAATCTTGCTTACATAACCATAAATTAATTACAAATCAATTTATTAATCATTCCCTAATTTCCATCTTAATTTATCATCCTTGATTTATTATCCTTTAATTACATTCAAGTAATTATTCTTTAGTTAATTTCACAAATTAATTATCCATAACCAAATACAGTAATTAATCTTTAATTACTCTATAAATTAATTAACTATAATCAATTACATTAATCCTTAATTAATTACATTAATTAATTACTCAAAATTACTTATTATTGATTAATTAGTTTTAAATTAATCAACCCTTAATTACATTTTAATTAATTATTCTATTTAAATTAATTACATTAAGAAATTAATCTTTACTTAAACCATAATTATTAATCACTCTTGATTAATCTCATTCAGTAATTAACTACCCTTAATTACTTCATTTAATAATTTAATTACTCCTTAATTAATTATCTAAATTAATCCCTTGATTAATTACACCAAGTAATTTAATCCAAATTACTTCCATATTTAAATCATCTTCAATTAATTACATCCAGTAATTACCATTAATTACTCCACTAAGTAATTACACTTATTAATTACATTAAGTAATTATACTTAACAAACCATCCAGTGATTATCTTGAATTAATTAAACTGACTTAAACTAATCACATTAAACTCAATTAATTACATTGAGTAATTAATTCCTTAATTACCTCCATTATGTAATTACACTTAAACAATTTCATAAATGATTATCTTTAAATTAATCAATCTAATTTATTATTAAAATTAATCATCTTAATTAATACTTAATAATCTTTAGTTAATTATCTTCATTAACTAATAACATTTCTTAATCACTTTTAATTAATCTTTAATTATAAATTAATCTAAATCATTAATTTATAAAAATAATTTATTCCTTAATTATCTTATTAATTAAATCACTTAATTACCTTAATCATTTTTAAGGTAATCCATTTCTTTATTAATGACTTCATAAATATTTAAGTGTATTTAAACCTTACACTTCTAAATTTAGATCCACATTTCATCTTGAATTTAAGGTTCAAAATGATTATATATTTAAAACATTAACCAATTTAAATATCCTTTTATAAATCTTAAAATAAATGTAAAGAACATTTATTATTTACCTAGGAAACTTATATAAGGAAAGCCTTTAAACCAATTTACTTAATTTTATTTAAAAATTAAGCCTTTAAAATACATCGTTATTTAACTTGCAAATTCAAGTTATCTAATCATTTAACTTCCATTTAAAACCCTTTTATAAAAGAACTTATCAAAAATCAAGTTTAATTATTTGTTTGAAACCAATTTACTTTTAAATTCAAAGTTTATTTGAAACTAAACTTAGAACTGGATTTAAACTGTGTTTAAATCTTGCTCACAGATTCAAATTCATTTAAATTGCTTTAAAATTTAAATTTGCAGATAGGTTTACAAATGCCTGTACAAACTAAAACTAACCCGAGGCAAAGTAAAAATGCTTCGAGTCAGACTCCATATTGCTTCGAGTAAAGTACTCGAATAACCCGAGTAAAACCCGAGAATGACTCCGGCTCTCCTCTTCTTCCCAAACTTCAACTCACAGTACAAACAACACCTACCCACACGTACACGTGCACATCGTCGTTGGCGATGTTCCGGCACGACCACTACGTCGAGCAAGTCGACGCTTCTTCCCAGGTCCAACTCCAACCATCAGAACCACATCACCACCTCGAAATCGAAATTCGAGTTGAAACTCGAAATCTGGAAACACTCGAACCCATAAGACCCAAAGCCTGTCAACGCGACGTTCACGCGACTCCGACCACTAGTCGGTCTACAACTCCGGCTTCGACTTCGCCAACGTTCAAGCTACCCTCACCGAATACCCGGTAGCACTCGATCAACTCTAGAGGCAATGCCGATCAAAACAACAGACCTAGTTAAAACTAGGGTTCTAGACTTCCCCAATCAACCACCATCCACGATCGACTACACCACCTCCGACCATTTTTCCACTACTCTCTGATCACTCCTCCACCTCCGGGAAGAACCACGACACTCCAGACCCTCGTGATCATCAGAATTTCCCCAAAACATCTTTTCTGGTCAAACCAGAAATGCACATTCAAACCCAAACTAAAAATTATGATTTTAGTTGTAGAAATCATGTTTTGGTTTGAGTATTCGATTTATATCACTAAATTTATAAATTAAGATGTTTGAGTTTTGGCAAAACTAATACTTGCCTGTTCTCTTTTTTTTCTGTTTCCAGAGACATTCAAATTTTATTTTTGACTTACTTATAATTTAAAACATTGATCTATGATAAAATAAACAACTTTTGTTTGAAATATAAATCCTAACAATAATCAGATCAAAAGATAATAGATTTTGTTAAAAACTCTAGCTCTGAAACTAAAAACAGGAGGAGTACTGATACAACAAGCATGCACACATTTCATACATTCATAAATATACATACAGCAATACACTTATAAATATTCATGCAACATACTTATTTTCAGAGATAATAAAGCAACTAGATCCATACTTAATTGTCTTAAAAGAGTGATGTTACTCACCAGTTTTGGAAGTTGAAGAACAGAGCACTGGATTTAGAAAACAGGCTTTTGAAAACTTTAAACTGGAAAATGTTTTTGCTTTCATCATCTAGCTTGCTTGTTGTTTTGAATTTGTAGAATGATGCTTCAGTTGTAATATATTTACTTTTCTGGAATGCTAAGTTTCTTTGTAACGAAAATGAAATGAGACAGATAGATATATGTGAACAAATATACAGGTTATTATTTTCCTTTTGGTACAACCAGGTCAGAGATTTTATTTCTTTTGGAGGCTGATAAGATTTTGTAATATACTAGAGATGTTTAACATTTAATGCTAATGTCCCTTATGTCTACAAACACTTATCCCCTATCTTATTCGTATGTACTAATATATCATTGTATATATTTTTCTTTATTCTTTTTTTTCAAGGGTACATACTTATTTTATACTTCCTGTACAAACATGAACATGTATTATTCCTTACTTCAGTCCTATGCTTTATATCTAAATGCATTTTCCAGAATTTCTCAAGTGTTCACTTATCTTGCATGCTTTAGTCTTACAACCTTGTAACAAAATGAATTCCTATAGTTAGTTAACATATGGTTAGAATTTAGGCGATGTGTTTACTTAAGTGCTTTCATAAACATATATTTTACCTTATATATATCTATTTCTACTACTAACTTAAATACTTATTTTTATTTATTGTTTATTTTTATGAATTTCTTTTTAGAGAAAATAAAACAAAGCTATGTATATATATACAAATAAAATCTTATACAAATATCTTTAAAATCCAAACATTTTAAATATTTACTCTTTTTAATTTCAAGGCTTTTGAATTCAAACAAATTCAAAAATATAATTTTAAAATCAAGTTATATATATATACATATATAACAACATATTAAATTTGAAAATAACACTTCTATTTTAAAATCTATTTATATTTATATATATAACAATACATTAATAATGTTATTTGAGGATAATAATTTGTCAAATTTAAATAATTTATAAAAGAGATTATTTCTTTATTAATAAATTACTTATTTAATCAAACTATATTTAACAAGAACAAACAACCTTTCTTGTTTAAATTTAAACTTAGGCTAAAATCATTTTAAACAAATAAACTTTTATCTTGAGTATTTTAAAATCATATGATTATTTATTTAATATTAAATTAAATCAAATTTCCAATAAATCAAATTACCAAAAATATTAAAACTAGAAAACATGCATTTATTTATTAAATTTAAAACAAAGCTTATCTATTTACAATATATACAAATATATATACATTATAAATAGAAAACAATTTACTAGCTCTTAAAAGATAAATTATCAATTAAATATTTATTTAAAAGAAGATTATTAAATCAATTCAAATCCTATTAACAAATATTATCAAATCAATTTAATTTTTAACACAGATTATTAAATTGATATTGCCAAAAATTCCGGGATGTCACACTTATCTCCGGGCAATGCGAGGAGCGTAAATTTGGATGCTCCTCGACGTTGCCTATCTCCAGGCAATGCGAGGAGTTAGCTTTTAATGCGCGGCTTATGAGATGTGCGGCTTTTGGTGCTCCTTGGCGTTGCCTATCTCCGGGCAGCGTAAAGAGTGTAAATTTGGATGCTCCTTGGTGTTGCTTATCTCCGGGAAGCGCGAGGAGTTAGTTTTTGATGCACTGCTTAGAAGATGTACGGCTTTTGGTGCTCCTTGGTGTTGCCTATCTCCGAGCAACGCAGGAGCGTAAATTTGGATGCTCCTCGGCGTTGCTTATCTTCGAGCAATGCAAGGAGTTAGTTTTTGATGCGCGGCTTACGAGATGCGTGGCTTTTGGTGCTCCTTGGCATTGCTTATCTCTGGGCAATGCAAAGAGCGTAAATTTAGATGCTCCTCGGTGTTGCCTATCTCCGGGCAATGTAAGGAGTTAGTTTTTGATGTGCGGCTTACGCGATGCATGGCTTTTGGTGCTCCTTGGCGTTGCTTATCTCCGAGCAATGCAAGGAGTATAATTTTGGATGCTCTTCGGCGTTGCCTATCTCCGGGCAACGCGAGAAGTTAGTTTTTGATGTGCGGCTTACGAGATGCATGGCTTTTGGTTCTCCTTGGCGTTGCCTATCTCTGGGCAGCGCAAGGAGTGTAAATTTAGATGCTCCTCGGTGTTGCCTATCTCCAGGCAACGCGAGGTGTTAGTTTTTGATGTACGGTTTATGAGATGCGCGGCTTTTGGTGCTCATTGGCGTTGTCTATCTTCTGGCAACGCAGGGAGCATAAATTTGGATGCTCCTTGACATTGCCTTTCTTCGGGCAACCCGAGGAGCTAGTTTTTTGCCCTCCCGGTGTTGCCAAGGCAACACCGGTTTTTGAAAAGTAAGGATCGGGTTTCGCCGATCCAACGGTTTGAATCGATTTGCCTCCGTCGACTCGGCGGGTGTTTATTATGGAAACAGTTTTGTCAGTTTAAAAGAGCGAATCAAATTTTATTAAGGAAAGCATGGCAAATTCTTTTCCTATTTACAATGCCCCCAGCATTTCTAGGATGGCTTATTTGCTGAAAAATAGAGAATACATAAAGTAGCATTTAAATGAAATAACGGCGGAGCGATTCGCTATTCCAGGCTTTGGGAATTGTGACTCCGTCGACGGTTGTCAGCTTGAAAGTTCCATCCCTGAGCTTTTGATTAACGACATATGGTCCTTCCCTGTTTGGTCTGAAGGCCCCTGGAATGGGGTAAACTCGCTTGAACATAAGATCTCAACCTTCGAAGGTTTGACTGTGAACTTTGGAGTTGAAGTACCATGCGACTCTTTTTTGGTGGGCGGCAGTTCTCAACTCAGCTTCTTCTCTTTTTTCATCGACCATGTCTAGCGATTCGAGTAGGAGCTTCTCGTTTGGTTTTTGATTGAAATTCCGCATTCAGTGCAAGGGGACTTCTAATTCAACAGGAATCATCGCTTCTGAACCATATGCTAAGGCGGATGGTGTGTGGCCAGTTACCGCTTTGTGGGTAGTTTTGTAAGCCTATAGTGCGAGTGGAAGTTCATCAACCTAGTGTCCTTTTGCTTTTGCTAGTCACTTTTTAATAGTGGACCTGATGATCTTTTTTATTGCTTCCACCTGCCCGTTTGCTTGTGGATGAGCCACTGCGAAAAATCACTTTTCGATCCGGAAGCGCTTGCAGAAGTCTTTGAACTTGGCACTTTCGAATTGAGTTCTATTATCAGTGATGATTTTTTGTGGCACGCCGAACCTACAAATGATGTTTTTAGTAAAGTTAATAACTTTATTTGAGGTTATAGTGGCCAGCGGTTCCACTTCGGCCCATTTTGTGAAATATTCTACGGCAACTATAGCATATTTGACCCCTCCTTTTGCTATTGGCAAGACACCAATCAAGTCGATTCCCCATATTGTGAACGGCCATGGATTGACCATCTGTGTTAGCTCCGTTAAGGGATTTCTCTTAATTTTGCTGAATCTTTGGCAGCGATCGCATCTCCTGGCATGATCTGTAGCGTCGCGGTTTATCGTTGGCCAGAAATACCCATACCGAAGGACTTTCTTCGCAAGAATCTGCCCCTAGTGTGGTCTCCACATTCGCCTTTATGTACCTCCTTTAGGATTCTTCATGCTTCATCATCGGTCACACACCTAAGAAGAGGGGTCGAGAATCCCCTTCGATAGAGTATCCCATCCTGTATCATGAACCGTGGCACCTTCCGGAGGAGCTTCTTCCGTTGATTTCGGTCAGTTGCTAGGGTTTCTACAAGTAGATAGTCCTTTATCGGCGTCATCCATGTATCTGGTTCGATGGTGGTTTCGAGAATCCAGTCTATGTCCATTTCGTATATGCTTGGGTTGGTTAGAGTTTCAACTGGGACCAACCCCAATGACCGAGCTTCTTCGGAACTTGCCAGCTTAGCCAAATAATCTGCCTTGGTGTTTTGCTCCCGTGGGATGTGAGTTATAGTGTAGTGCTCGATGTCGTCTAGCAGTTCTTGTACTTTGGATAGGTATGGAGCAAGATTTTCTCCACGCACTTGGTACTCCCCTTTCACTTGACAGACGACCAGCTGGGAGTCGCTGTATATGTGAATTGATTTTATCTTGAGTTCCTTCAAAACCTTCAGTCCAGCGATCAGTGCTTTGTACTCTGCTTCATTATTTGTTGCTGGGAATTCCAAGCGCAAACGATAGCTAATGGCTCGCCCCTCAGGGGTTTCAAGCACTACCCCTACTCCCTAACAGAAGTTATTGGATGCGCCGTCAACGAAGAGCTTCCATTGCGTACTTACTTCTAACCAAACTTCTTCCTCGTCATCCCTTATAGTAAATTCGGCGATGAAGTCAGCCAACGCTTGCCCATTGGTGGCTTTCCTGGGGTGATATGCGACCTCATATTGACTTAGCTCTGTATTCCACTTGAGTAGTCATCCGGAAGTTTCTGGCCTGTATAAAACTTGCTTCAGGGGTTGGTTAGTCAATACTTTAATTAGATGAGCTTGGAAGTATGGTCGTAACTTCCATGTTGCGATCAAAAGGCAATACACTAGCTTCTCCGGTTTGGGTAATTCTTCTCTGCTTTGGTGAATCGTTTGCTAATGTAGTACACGGGTTGCTGGATTCTTGCTTCTTCCCACACGAGAGCGGCACTCAGTGCGTGCGGGGAAACTGCTAAAAAAACTATAGGTCTTCTCCATCCACCGGCTTTGATAAGATTGGGGGAGCTTCCATGTGTCGTAGCAATTCCTCGAAAGCTGTCTGAAAAGCTTCACTCCATTCAAAGTTTTTCTTTCCCTTCTTCAATGCATCGAAGAACGGTATGCACTTAGATGAATCGACTTAGTGCTACGACTTTTCCATTCAAGCTTTGAAGTTCCTTCTTATTTTTAGGGGATTGGACTTCCCGTAATGCTGTTATTTACTCTGGATTCGCTTCGATGCCCCGGGCACTTACTATGAATCCCAAGAATTTCCCAGAGGCCACTACTAAGTGACATTTGAGCGGGTTGAGCTTCATTCCATATTTTTGGAGTATCTCAAACATTTCAGCGAGGTTGCCTAGATGGTTAGCAACTACTCAAGATTTGACCAACATGTCGTCTATGTAAACTTCCATTGTCCTTCCAATCTGGCGTTTGAACATAGTATTCACTAGCCTTTAGTATGTTATCCTTGCATTTTTCAAGCCAAATGGCATTACCCTATAGCAATACAATCCCAAATTGGTGATGAAGCTTGTGTTCTCTTGGTTAGGCTCATGCATCAGGATCTGGTTGTAGCCCGAGTATGCATCCATAAACGACAACAGTTCATGTCTCACTGTTCCATCCACAAGCTAGTCAATTCTAGGGAGCAGGAAGCTATCCTTCAGACAAGCTTTGTTTAGGTCCGAGAAATCAATACAACTTCGCCACTTTCCATTAGACTTCTTGACTAGGACTAGGTTTGATACCCATTCAGGGTAAGTTGCATCTCGGATGAAGCCATTAGCCATCAGTTTATCTATTTCCTCTCTCAGTGCCTTGGACCGTTCAGGGCCCAAGCTGTGCATTTTTTACTTCACTGGTGTAAATTTAGGGTCAATATTGAGTGTGTGGCAGGCAATTTGGAGCGATACCCCACACATATCGGAGTGTGTCCAAGCAAATACGTCCAAATTGGCATGGAGGAATTTGGTTAGCTCCGACCGCATCTTATTTCCAAGGTGTGACCCAATCTTCAGGACCGAGGTTGGGTTATCCATACAGACTGGGACAGACACCGTCAATTCCGTCGGTGCTGCCCGATCCTCCCCTAAGTTCTTCTTCCTAGGGTCCAAAGCCTTGTTGAAACGGCTATGGTCCCCAAGCCAGGGAGGTTCTGTAGTTTCTATTCGGAGGGTTCATGGATGTGGAGGGTTTTCCCCACATCCTTTCCTTTTTCCTTTCTTCTTGAATCGTGAAATTCTTCGATGTAGCATTCTCGGGCAATGCTTTGGTATCCTTTCACAATTCCGACTCCGTGCTCGGTAGGGAACTTCATTGTAAGGCACCATTGGGCCAATGCTATTCTAAAGTCGGCTAATGAGGGTCGTCCCAAGAATGCATTGTATGCTAACATTCATCTACGATCACAAAAGTATGAATGAGAGTGACCCTTTGCTCACCCTCTCCAAGCTCCACAGGTAGGTCAATTGTTCCAACCAGTTGTTTGGGTTCATCGGTAAACCCCTGAATCTTCATTTGATCGAAAGTACATTTTAAAAGTATGTTAACTGAACTGCCACTATCAAACAGCACTCGTCGGGCTATGGCGAGCCAGATTCCTGCTGTCACCACCATTGGATCAAGAGTTGGAGCTTCAATCCCTTCGGTGTCCCGATTACGGAACACTATGTCACGTTCAACACCTTTTGCAGCTTGACCGGAGTTTCATCATCTATTTCTAAACATGATTCCTCCGAGGCATGTTTTAATGAACTCACATATCGCTCCATCTCCCCGCAACTTCTTTGCGCGGGATGTGATCCCCCAGATATTGTTCCAATAATAAGTCTCTGGTCGGTTCATTTTAACCCTTCTTCACTAGTTCCAGCTTGATTTCTTTGTTCTCTAGGAGATTGAGGGGCCGTAGTTTGATTGGATTTTTGTGGCTTTTTCATGTATTGTTGAAGCTTGTTGTCTTGGATCAACCCTTTGATGAGGTCCTTAAGGTGGCAGCATTCGTTTGTGTTGTGGCCTTGTGTCTCGTGGAAGTGGCAGAATTTCCTTGAGGACTTTTGATGTTCCGTTGCCTGTTTTCTAAGAGGTTTCTTATATTCTTCAGTCTCTTATGTTGCGAGATGAATATTCTACGGAGTATCATTTAGAGGGGTATAGTGTTCCTGTCTAAACTCTCTAAATCTTTTCTTGTTGCCACTGTTATTTCTTTTATCGGAGTTCTGGTTTCTTCTCTTCTGATTCCTACTCTTCTCCATGACTCCTTGAGTACTTCTAGGATCGTGCATGTTTTGATTTGCCGCCATTTTATTTTGTTTGGTGTTCATCTGTTGTATACCAGCAGACTTTCATTCCAGCTCCTATGCTTCCTCCAATCTCAATTACTGGCTTGCTTTACGATTGAAGTCTTTCCTGTTGGTTGGTTGCTTCCTCTTAATCCATTTCCCAAGCTTCGTTTCCGAGTGAATAGCACGGACTAACGCCATAAAAACCATATCCTCATTGGGGTTGCTTACTTCCGTTACCGCGGTGTTAAACCTGTTCATGAATGATTTCAATGATTTGTTGCAACCTTGGACCAATCCGGATAGGGACATGACGTCCTTTAGTTGCGCGGTATGAAGCCTGAACTGGTCAAGGAATTTCGTTGCAAGTTGGTCAAAGGTAGAAATAGATCTCGGGGGGAGTCTAGTGAACCACATAGACGCGACCCCTTCTAGAAAAATAGGAAACATCAGCAGCGAACGGCCTCTAGAGCATTGGCTCCGTCCATATACTAGTTATACTTATACAAATGGGGTTTTGGGTCGTTCATTCCGTCGTAGGAAGGGATAGTTGGCATAGTGAATTTGTCTGGGTATCTTTCATTCAAGATTTCGTCGGTAAAAAGGGTTTGACTCGGGGCAGATCCCTATTCATCATCCTTTCGGTTTTTACTCTCGTCCATCAGCCGTTTGACCATGTCTGCTATGTATGCCTCTGATGTCTGGTAGTCCTGGGAGCGTTAATTAGTCACTGCGCCAAGTGTTAGGTTCTGCAAATGGTCTTGACGCGTGGGTTGAAGCCTAGACCCTCCTGTCTTGGGAGGACCACTCCCGTGGGACCCCGTTGGCCTGACTAGGGCAGTTTGGACGTTTCTAGCATCTTTGAACACATTGATGTTCTCTTACATTTGATTGCCTTGCTCTCCATCTTATGAGTCGGAGGGATTCACAGCTACATCTTCCTGCGAGGTTTTGGCCTCTTGATTCAAATTCAAGATCGGTTGCCTTGCGCCAGGTGGAGTATTCTCATTCTCCTCCATGTTACATCCTATTGTTACCCTTCTTTGTGGCTGCTTTCCGTTCCTTCTATGCAGGCCGGAAACGGAGGAATTCTCTTGTTCTACAGCAATCACTGGTTCAGGCACAGTCCTTGGAGCGGGGTTTGATTGTAGGGTTAAAAGAGTGTTAAGCTTATCCATTAGAGCCTTTTGACTATTTTCCATTCTCTGGTTGATCTCCTCAGCCATCTTATTCAGCTCGTCCCTGATGATGACTTCATGCTAATTGGAGGATGTTGGTGCCTAGTTTCCTAAGTTAGCACCATTTACTTCAGGTTGTTGGAGACTAACACCTTCTCCAGCTATTACTGCCCTTATGGATCTCCCAGAGACAGTTCTTCTTCCAAGAGCCATTGATCCTAAAACAGCGAGTTCTTTAAGAAAAGATTGGGGATCTAACTTCTGGACCTATGGGATCAAAAGTAGATAGCTAGATCTGGATCCTAACTTAGGATCTCGGTGAAAGCACCAAATGTTAATCCAAAAAATGGATCAACACCCTGATTAGAGTTTGAAAGCAACAACCCTGTTTTGACAGAGCAATATCACATATCATAGATATAGAAAAAAAACAGTGAAAGAAAGTAAACATAGAATTTTTATAGTGGTTCAACTATTAATGAAGCCTACATCCACTTTATAGTTTTATTAAAGACTGATTGCTATTACAATAGATGTTTGATCACAAGGCTTTAATTATCTTTAGCTAGATTGAATCCCTAGAGTTGGAATCCACTGGAGAATCATAGTGAATTCCTTTGGGGATTGTTGTGAGGGAGGTAGAGAGTGAAGAATAATTTCAGCAGAGCTTCAGCAACCAATTCGAAGAAGATCCTCTTTATGTTGCAGGTAGGATGACATGTATATGGATCAGAGAGCTTTTGGGCCGGGCCACTTCATCAACTTCTCACAGGTAGGTAGGGAACGATCCAGGGGGTTTGGCTCATAAACCGAGGCAAAATCATGGGTCGTTGGTGACCCATGGTCTATGGGTCACTGGCTGCAAGCCAATGCCTTGGCCTTTTTTCATTGCATCCTTAGTTTGTTCATTTAAAGATTCGAGGAGAGACATGGGTCGTTAATGATCCAAGCACTTAGGATTTTTCTAGAGTTTGGAATTGGGATGTTTCCATAGTCTTTTATCATCATTGTTTTGGTGATATAGCTTGGCTCTCGTTAATTCCTTGTCTTAGCTTTTCTGGTTAAGTTCTAAACCATTCTGATAACATGAGGTTGTTCTGTTTCCTGTTGATTCCTGCTCGGTTAAAAACCCGGATAATAAATAGCAAAGATCTGATTTTTCTTCCCTAAAAATGTAGATATGAAGATCTCTAACTATTCCCCTTGCTAGACTACCCTTAGTCTACGATTTAGACTTGATTTGGAGGGAAAAAAAGAAGGTTTTAGGTGAAGAATGAGTTAATAGAGGCTTAGATCTATTTGAGAGATGGTAGAAGTGATTTGGGTATGTTTATTTCTATCGATTTAACCCTTAAACTCGAAATGGGTTATTGGACCTTTTTCCAAACTCACTAATTACCCACTAAATTGTTCTAAAATCTATCAAACTTCAAACAGCCTTTTCTTCTAGCTAGAAAGTCCAAATCGTTATTATGACCACTCCATAGAAAGTGAAACCACAATATCTTTCCAATAAAAGTGGTCTCGGATGCTAATTTGGCTTCTATCAAAAGCTATATTTGTCATAAGTTTTCGGAGGTAAAATCGTTCGCTAAAATTACTTGAGGTCAAAACTGTCACCACTCAACATCCCCTAAAGCTTTAGTGTCATATGACCGAATACAAATTTAAAATAATATTTTACGACCATCCGACACGTAAAATACGGGTCGACGTAGTTATCATTAGAAAGAGTTTCTTTTTCTACCTTATAGTGAATGGAAGCATCAAAAGGAAGCACCTTCAACTTTCTTAGCCTGTCCATATAGTTTGTTGAAATATTCTTCAACCAAAGGCACATTTCTTGAAGAAAAATGGATGTCAAAGGGTAGCGTCAGTCTTGGCTCTCGGCATAGGCTTTGTACACAACTTTGAAAGCTTTAACAATAGCCTCTCACATCGCTTGCTTCTGGGACATGACGCCTATGGTTCCTTCTTGGCTTTGGCCAACTCTTCATCCTTAGCTTTTAGATAAGCCTTAAGCTTAGTTAATTCATCATTAAGAAGGATATCCTTAGCTTCAAATCTCCTAATCTTCTCCTCAGAAGGGGCCTTAACCTCCTTGATATTCCTCTCTAGGTCCTCCTATTTTTTCAGGAACTTAGCAGCTTCCTCCTTGGCATTTTTGGCCCCTTCTAAGGTCTCTTTGAGACTTCCAAACCTATGATTTAAAATTGTTAGCTCGGCCATAGTCTATAAAACTAATATGTGAATAAATTCTCAAAAAAACCAAAGATATAAGTAAAGTTTATATACCTTAATATGCTCATGAAGACTGTACTCAAGGATTCGTTCGAAGTTATATGAGGTTTCAGGGACCTTGACTATAGCTTTCACAATAAAAGTATAAATATGAGAGTAAAAAACCTATTTGGCCAACCTAACCACTCCTCGACCATTAGATGAAAGAGAAAAAGGATCAAAAAGAGAGAAAATAGGGCTTTCTAGTTGAGAAGAACTGCCCATTTGCGGGGAACATTGGCAGGAGTATCTTTTTTTTCTTGCTCAATTCTACAACTCCTTTAGGTAGAGGAGATTGCATTTACTGGAAGACTTTCTAGACGTGGATTTTCTTCTAGGTAACGAAACATAACCTAGCTTTTTCACCATTTTAGGATCCATATCCGCAAAAAATACAATGGAGCTAAGTAAAAGTATAATTAATTTAATGCTAAAGTGAAGAGTAAAGGCCGCCTATTCCTAAATGTAGAAAGTCCTAAGATCTATGTTCGAAGTCAGTTTCAGATGAACTAGAACGATCAGGGGTGTGAGAACCACCCCCTACTTTTTGAACTCTAATTTTCAACTATGAATTTAGGAAAGATTTGGAGATTCTAGGTTGCGAAATACTCCATAAACAAGGCATTAGGAGGTAATAAACCGCAAGTCTTCAAGTTGTTTGATATTAACAATGGTTGACATTGCCTTTGGCTTTCCTATAAGCTTAATACATTCTTTAAACGAGTTAGGAAAGCCTCAGTTTGTTGAACCCTTTCAGGTTTCTTAATAATAAATAAAATAAAGTTAGAACCAAAATATAAGTTAACTTATAAAATTACTCAATTACAAGTCCCACTTACTGGCCTTTGAAAAGGTAGTAATAACTCGAGGATTTGTTGATTAAACGTAGTACCATTTCTTAATAGCAATCTTGCTAATAGGATTAATCATAGGCTACTTCTTTTGGAATTATAAGTAAAACAAAGGAAATAAAGTGATCAATTTCGAGTCATTCAAGTCAAAAACTATAAACAAACTTGTATAACTCTTTGAGTGCACAACTTTCAAAGTTGAAAGAGTGTTCTATGAAATGGATGGAACCTGAAATGGATTAAGATTATCAAATTCAAGCAATTCGACAAAGAAGGGAGCTAAGGGAAGGGATATTCCATTCGATAGATACTGCACCACCAATGGAAAATACCCTTTTAGGGGAGAATCCCAAGTACCTTCTAAACCTGGAGATATAGCCTCAACTCCCATAATACCAAATTCATGCAATTCTATCAAGAACTGGTTGTGAATCCAAAGAAGAACCTATTTCAATATAAGAAGACCAAACATTTAAATGGTTTGGTTCAAACAAAATAGTGGAAATTAAACCATAAACTTAACACAAATAATCATAATCAAAGAAACATAATCAAAAGCTCAATTTACAAGTAACACACCCTAATAAAAACGTGATCAAATTCAAGTGCTAAATTAAAATAGGAATACCATTTATAGAACTCATGATCCATACAAATCCTAAAAGATAAACTATGAAAAAGATAAAAGAGAATCCCCAAACTAGTCCAGGTCTAAGAATAATAAACTATGACCAATCAATTAATCAACTACTGTGAATCACTCATTGATTCAACAAACGCAAAAAATCATAAAAAGATCTGATAAGTAGCCTATGGGACTATGACAAAGGTTTAGTACCGAACCATGAAAACACCATAATACCGAACAGTGTGGATAGTCTAATAGGCCACATATTGCACCATGTAAATGGTTCAGTGGTGTTCAAGTCGTTAACAACCAGAACTTGGCAAGCTTATAAATGGGCCCAGATGGACCTAGCCTTTCTTCTAGGATTTAAGGTCCAAACCTAGATGGCTTCCTACCTTAGTGAGGCACCTTCAGAGTCTTTTAGCATCAGGAACACGCCAATAAATACCCTAGCATCACCCTTTTTAGGGAGGAATCAAATAGCACTAGATTCCACAGAATCAAATGGAGAAGTTTTAGGAGCACTTTTAGATAGCAAGTAATCAAGTCAAACTTATCGAATCTCCTTCAATCATCCAAGAGACCATCCAACATCGGGTTTTTATGAACCAACCCTAAGATATACGACATCATAGCTTTTCCAATAACAAATCTAACAACCCACAATTGTTTAACAATCCAGAGAGATTTAGCAAGTGTTGTAACACAAGTAAATCGGAGAATCACAATAAAAGATATTGCAGAACCACTATAAAAATTATGCGTGTCTTTGCTTTTTCTGCATTTTACTTTTACTTTCTATAGTGCACAAGTCTATATTCTATGATCTATATTAGATTAAGAACTTAACATATTTCGCGACCAAAGATCCCACTTTATACAAACTACCACTAGGTTCACATTCAAGTTTTTAGGTTCTACCAGATCTCTGTTCTTGGGTGTTTGGTCATTTTTGATGCAGACATTTTGGTGCTTTCATCACAATCTCGATTCAGATTATAAAACCACCAGCAAGGAAGCAATGATCAAGAAGGACACAATTGGATGGAGAGCAGTCTATTCATGGGGGCAGCTGGGAAGCAATAACTGGCCCGAGTTAATCAATCAAATATCCATCCAATGAAGAGGTTTAGGCAATGATGGTAAATATGGAAGCTTATTTCTTAGCTAAGCAACATGAGGTTTTGGATGCGTTCCTTAAATGCATGGAGCAAGCAACACCAATATAGGTTTATAGAAACCAGATTAGGAATTCTATTGATAACCCATTAAGAACGGATGTCATGGAGAAAGCAAGGCATGGAGCAGCCACGAAGATACAAATTTCCACATAGCCGAACAGGACAGGGTTCAATCCAGTTTTGCGATGACCACCCTATACCTCCGGCACCCAATAATGAAATAACCCATAGTAGAGTGCGCTATAACGATGCTCAGTTGATGTGGCACGATTATCAAGGTTGTAGTGTAAATAAAATAATTAGAACCTATTGTATATCTCAAAGCTCATCGAATAAAATATAATAGTAAACATCTTAGATATAAAATAGGCAAGACGGTGATAATTGAATGAATCACAGAAATCAGAGTATTTAAATCCATACAGGTATACAAATATAATTGATAATAAACTTAAAATAGATAACTGTCTATATATATGGTAACACTAGTATAACACCCCATATTTTCAGTATCATTATTAGGAACATTTAATTAGGAAGATTAAATGAAATAATGTAAAATGGTTAATGGGTTGAGATTTGTGATTAGTAAGGGTAGCTGTGCCATATACAAAACTAAAGAATTAAAATGTTAAGGCAAATAGATAAGGGGCAAAGTTGGAAAAGAGTATTCTAATACCCTAAACCCTTAACCCCATCATTCTCACATTCATTCAAAATTCACAAAATAAAAATACAAGCTAGAGCCGACCACCATTAAGAAAAGCAAAGAGAAGATTTCAAGAGGAAAAGCTTAAGCAACTTAATCAAGATCAAATCCTTAATCTCAAAGCTAAGGTGAATAATGACTACATCTCATTTTCCTAATTGTTTTTGGTTTTAAGACGAATTTGAAGTATTTTGCAAGATTATGCCATGTTTTTAAAGTATTAAATATTTATATATGCTTGTTGATGATTTATGCTTATTCATATAGGTTTTCTGATATGTTTTAATGTGAAAACCCTATTAAATGACATCCAAATGCCTTGCAATTTTTGATTTAGATCAGAAATAATATTTTAGAGCTGGGTTTCATTTTCATAATTTTTTGAATCAATGTGGATTTTATATTAATTTTCTAAAGAAGAAAATGATTATTTGGGTTTAAAGTTATTTACGCTAAATAATATATGTTTTGGGTCCTAAATTGATATATGTTAGAAAACATATTAAAAATGATTTTCTAAAAATTTTATAGAATTTTCCTAAGTGTTTTGATGAATATATAAAATTATATAAGGTATGGGACTTAAATGTTTTATATATTTATAAAAGGAGAAGGGGTATTTTGTAAATAAATTAAATTTTTTATTTCTAAAATTTTGCAGCACTCTTAGAAAAGAAAATTAGCAACCAATAATATTTTTACAAACAAAGTAGGTTAGTTGAAAAGAAATTCTTTTTAAAGTAAAAAATCAGTTTTTACGTGCTTTTGGCACGTTTCACCTCTTTCGGCATAAGGGTTTCGATTGAGAGCTTCTGTCTCCATTGTCATCGAAACGGATGCACATAGTATCAATAACTTGGTACATGGTGAATTGGACAATGGTGGAAGGAACTGAGTCGAGACCATAGGTTCCAATGGGGTCGAAGCATGACTTTGTTTTAAATTGGAAATGCGCCTGCTTTGCTTTCGAAGGAAGTGCTTTCGACTTGGATGGCTTTTGACTAGGTATGATTGTTTAAAGGAATGGTTTCGAATGGGTTGCGCCTTTTGTTTTAAGTAAATGCTTCTGAAGGGGTCGAAACCCCCAGCTGCCGCTTTTCCACCTTTCGAAGTCAATGATTTCGAAAGGGTGACTTTGTTTTTATATCCAAGCCACTTCTCCAATGCTTTCGGAAGGTTGGTTTCGACACAATCACTTCTTTACTTAGGAATGCTTTCGGAAGGAGTGCTTTCAACTTAAATGTTTTATGACCCTTTGCTCTGTTGAAGGTAAAACCCAAAGGTTTTGAAAGAGATGGTTTTCAATGGTTTTGAAAGGTGTTTCCACATGTTATAAATTGGACCCAAAAGCTTTCGAAAGGTTTGATGTTTTAATGGTTTCGAAGGGGTGGTTCCCCAATGATTTTGAAAGGTTTTAAAGGAAAGGTTTTTCCAATGATGCGAAAGGTAATGTTAAGTGTTTTAAAGATAGGATGTCTAAGGTTTTAATGCTTTCGAAGGAATGGTTTTTCAATGTTTTCGAAAGGACGATTATGAATGGTTTCGAAAGGAATGTTTTGGCCTTTCGGCCTAGGTTATAAAGAAGGGTTTACTTGGTTTCGATAGGGGTACTTTCAATGGATTTGAAAGGAGTACTTTCAAAGGTTTAAGCAAAGTATATATAACATGGCAAGGTGATTTTAAGTAAAGCATAGAGTATATATTTTCCTTGTTTAAGTCTGATTTAAAGGTTTTAAATTAATTTGAGATGAAAAGGTTTTCAAGGAAAGTTTAAGTGAAGATTACCCTGAGTAAAATGGCTCGGATATTTATATACCAGATGGGACTGGTATTAGGTCGTACTTTATACATTAGCTATTAGCCCCAGCTAATTTAGTCCAAAATTCTAGTGTGTAGGTCTTTGTCACATGTAAGACTAAAATGATGTTACACAAGAAAGGAATATATATTTGTATAGAGGAAGGTTATTGGTGAGCCCGCAAAACCATCTGGATCAGTTGACCTGGAGAAAGTAAGTTAAGGACAGACCATCCAGAAGAGGAGTATCTAAAATATGTTAAATTATTTGTTTATATTGTCTGGATGGCCCGAGTCAGCCAAAGGTTAGTATTTAGCCAAACAAAACTATAGTGTTCGGACAGATAGTTCATTTGTTGCGTGACATGTAAGTTTACATGATATTGTTTTACAGTTTTTAACCAGTTTTGGTTGCAGGACTATGATTTGCAAAAGATATGTTTTAAAAGGATATTAGTAAGGGGAAACCCATTCCGCTAAGCGGTGTGTTCTCACTTAATATCAAATAACCAAGACGTATAATATTATTCACACAAGGCTTTATGTCTGACTCGAAGTTTATGTTTTCCCCCTTAAATTCTCGGGTGCTCAAAAATTGATTTGAGTAGGATGAGGGTTGAAGTTTACAGGTTTTTGGTAGGTTGGCGAATAAAACTTTTGGGGAAGAGCAGATGGCTGACGGATAGCTATTTAGGAGTTGTTGTTTTATTTTGTTTTATTCGCCGTGTTGTATTAAGTCAATTATAACTATATAGTACTCTGGTCAACCAAAGGGGCATCGTCCTATGTCGCTCTTGGCGTATTTTGTAATAATTATATTTAATCTTTACCTGGGAAACGATTATGGGACTATGTAATGGAATATGAAACATGTTTTATGAAATGTAATCAAAAAAGTTGTTTTTTGTGAAATCTGTGATTTTGTTTCATATCCATGTGCTTCTAATATTATGTATACCATTAACATTACCGTATTTGGTCAGCGGAAGTAATACATAGGAAACGAAGTGATCAATTTCGAGTCATTCAAGTCAAAAACTATAAACAAACATGTATTAACTCTTTGAGTACATAACTTTCAAAGTTTAAAGAGTGTTCTATGAAATGGATGGAACCTGAAATGGATTAAGATTATCAAATTCAAGCAATTTGAAAAAGAAGGGAGCCAAGGAAAGGGATATTCCATTCGATGGATACTGCACAGCCAATGGAAAATACCCTTTTAGGGGAGAATCCCAAGTATCTTCTAAACCTGGAGATATAGCCTCAACTCCCATAATACCAAATTCATGTAAAATCCTATCAAGAACTGGTTGTGAATCCAAAGAAGAACCTATTTAAATATAAGAAGACCAAACATTTCAATGGTTGGGTTCAAATAAAACAGTGGAAATTAAACCATAAACTTAACACAAATAATCATAATCAAAGAAACATAATCAAAAGCTCAATTTACAAGTAAAACACCCTAATAAAAACGTGATCAAATTCAAGTGCTTAATTCAAATAGGAATACCATTTATAGAACTCATGATCCATACAAATCCTAAAAGACAAACTATAGGATAAAAGAGAATCCCCAAACTAGTCCAGGTCTAAGAATAATAAACTATGACCAATTAATTAATCAACAACTATGAATCACTCATTGATCCAACAAACGCAAAAAATCATAAAATGATCTGATAAGTAAACTACGGGACTGTGAAAAAGGTTTAGTACCGAACCATGAAAACACCATAATACCGAACAGTGTGGATAGTCTAATAGGTCATATATTGCACTGTGTAAATGGTTCAGTGGTGTTTTAGTCGTTACCAACCAGAACTTGGCATGCTTATAAATGGGCCCAGATGGACCTAGCCTTTCTTCTAGGATTTAAGGTCCGAACCTAGATGGCTTCCTACCTTAGTGAGGCAGCATCAGAGTCTTTTACCATCAGAACACACCTATAAATACCCTAGCATCACCCTTTATAGGGAGGAATCAAATAGCACTAGATTCCATAGAATCAAATGGAGAAGTTTCAGGAGCACTTTTAGATAGCAAGGAATCATCTCAAACTTATCGAATCTCCTTCAATCATCCAAGAGACCATCCAACATCGGGTTTTTATGAACCAACCCTAAGATATACGACATCAGAGCTTTTCCAATAACAAATCTAAAAACCCACAATTGTTTAACAATCCAGAGAGATTTAGCAAGTGTTGTAACACAAGTAAATCGGAGAATCACAATAAAAGATATTGCAGAACCACTATAAAAATTATGCGTGTCTTTTCTTTTTCTACATTTTACTTTTACTTTCTATAGTACACAAGTCTATATTCTATGATCTAGATTAGATTAAGAACTTAACATATTTCGCGACCAAAGATCCCACTTTATACAAACTACCACTAGGTTCACATTCAAGTTTTTAGGTTCTACCAGATCTTTGTTCTTGGGTGTTTGGTCATTTTTGATGCAAACATTTTGGTGCTTTCATAACAATCTCGATTCAGATTATAAAACCACCAGCAAGGAAGCAGTGATCGAGAAGGACACAATTGGATGGAGAGCAGTCTATTCATGGGGGCAGCTAGGAAGCAATAATTAGTCCGAGTTAATCAATCAAATATCCATCCAAAGAAGAGGTTTAGGCAATGACGGTAAATATGGAAGCTTATTTTTTAGCTAAGCAACATGAGGTGTTGGATGCGTTCCTTAGATGCATGGAGCAAGCAACACCAATATAGTTTATAGAGACCAAATTAGGAATTCTATTGATAACCCATTAAGAACGGATGTCATGGAGAAAGCAAGGAATGGAGCAGCCGCGAAGATACAAATTTCCACATAGCCTAACAGGACAAGGCTCAATCTAGTTTTGCGATGACCACCCTATACCTTTGGCACCCAATAATGAAATAACCCATAGTAGAGTGCGTTATAACGATGCTCGGTTGATGTGGCCTGATCATCAAGGTTGTAGTGTAAATAAAATAATCAGAACATATTGTATATCTCAAAGCTCATCGAATAAAATATAATAGTAAACATATTAGATATAAAATTGGCAAGACGAAGATAAATGAATGATTAACAGAAATCAGAGTATTCAAATCCATACAGGTATGCAAGATAAGTGATAGAGTTTATATAATTGATAATAAACTTAAAATAGATAACTGTCTATATATATAGTAACACTAGTGTAACACCCCATATTTTTAGTAACACTATTAAGAACATTTAATTAGGTAGATTAAATGAAATAATGTAAAATGGTTAATGGGTTGAGATTTGTGATAAGTAAGGGTAGCCGTGCCATATACAAAATTAAAATTAAAATGTTAAGGCAAATAGATAAGGGGCAAAGTTGGAAAAAGAGTATTCTAATACCCCAAACCCTTAACCACATCATTCTCACATTCATTCAAAATTCACAAAACAAAAATACAAGCTAGAGGCCGGCCACCATTAAGAAAAGCAAAGAGAATATTTCAAGAGGGAAAGCTTAAGCAACTTAATCAAGATCAAATCTCAAATCTTAATCTCAAAGCTAAGGTGAATAATGACTACATCTCATTTTTCTAAATGTTTTTAGTTTTAAGATGAATCCAAAGTATTTTGCAAGATTATGCCATGTTTTTAAAGTATTAAATGTTTATATATGCTTATTGATGATTTATGCTTATTCATATAGGTTTTATGATATGTTTTAATGTGAAACCCCTATTAAATGACATCCAAATGCCTTGGAATTTTAGATTTAGATCAGAAATGATATTTTAGAGATGGGTTTCAATTTTCATAATTTTTAGAATTAATGTGGATTTTATGTTAATTTTCTAGTGAAGAAAATGATTATTTGGGTTTAAAGTTATTTACGCTAAATAATATATATTTTGGGTCTAAAATTGATATATGTTAGAAAACATATTAAAAATGATTTTTTGGAATTTTTATAGAATTTTCCTAAGTGTTTTGATGAATATATAAAATTATTTAAGGTATGGGACTTAAATGTTTTATATATTTATAAAAGGAGAAGGGGTATTTTGTAAATAAATTAAATTGTTTATTTTGAAATTTTTGCAGCACTCTTAGAAAAGAAAATTAGCAATCAATAATATTTTGACAAACAAGGCAGTTTAGTTGAAAAGAAATTCTTTTTAAAGTAAAAAAATCTGTTTTTACATGCTTTTGGCATGTTTCACCTCTTTCGGCATAGGGGTTTCGATTGAGAGCTTTCGTCTCCATTGTCATCGAAACGGATGCATATAGTATCAATAACTTGGTACATGTTGAATTGGACAATGGCGGAAGGAACTGAGTCGAGACCATAGGTTCCGATGAGGTCGAAGCATGACTTTGTTTTAAATTGGAAATGTGCCTGCTTTGCTTTCGAAGGAAGTGCTTTCGACTTGGATGGCTTTTGACTGGGTCTGATTGTTCAAAGGAATGGTTTCGAATGGGTTGCGCCTTTTGTTTTAAGTAAATGCTTTCGAAGGGGTCGAAACCCCCAACTGCCGCTTTTCTACCTTTCGAAGTCAATGATTTCGAAAGGGCGACTTTGTTTTTAAATCCAAGCCACTTCTCTAATGCTTTCGGAAGGTTGGTTTCGACATAATCACTTCTTTACTTAGGAATGCTTTCGGAAGGAGTGCTTTCAACTTAAATGTTTTATGACCCTTTGCTCTGTTGAAGGTAAAACCCAAAGGTTTTGAAAGAGATAGTTTTCAATGGTTTCGAAAGGTGTTTCCACATGTTATAAATTGGACCCAAAAGCTTTCGAAAGGTTTGATGTTTTAATGGTTTCGAAGGGGTGGTTCCCCAATGATTTCGAAAGGTTTTAAAGGAAAGGTTTTTCCAATGATTCGAAAGGTAATGTTAAGTGTTTTAAAGATAGGATGTCTAAGGTTTTAATGCTTTCGAAGGAATGGTTTTTCAATGTTTTCGAAAGGACGATTATGAATGGTTTCAAAAGGAATGTTTTGGCCTTTCGGCCTAGGTTATAAAGAAGGGTTTACTTGGTTTCGAAAGGGGTACTTTCAATGGATTCGAAAGGAGTACTTTCAAAGGTTCAAATGTTTTCATCAACAAAGATTTAAGTAAAGTATATATAACATGGCCAGGTGATTTTGAGTAAAGCATAGAGTATATATTTTCCTTGTTTAAGTTTGATTTAAAGTTTTTAAATTAATTTGAGATGAAAAGGTTTTCAAGGAAAGTTTAAGAGAATATTACCCTGAGTAAAATGACTCGGATATTTATATACCGATGGGACTGGTATAAGGTCGTGCCCTATACATTAGCTATTAGCCCCCAGCTAATTTAGTCCAAAATTCCAGTGTGTAGGGCTTTGTCACAAGTAAGACGAAAATGATGTTACACAAGAAAGGAATATATATATTTGTACAGAGGTAGGTTATTGGTGAGTCCGCAAAACCATCTGGATCAGTTGACCTGGAGAAAGTAAGTTAAGGACAGACCGTCTCGGAAGAGGAGTATCTAACAGATGCTAGTTATTTGTTTATATTGTCTGGAAAGCCCGAGTCAGCCAAAGGTTAGTAGTTAGCCAAACAAAACTATAGTGTTCGGACAGATAGTTCATTTGTTACCTGACATGTAAGTTTACATGATATTGTTTTACAGTTTTTAACTAGTTTTGGTTGCAGGACCATGATTTGCAAAAGATATGTTTTAAATGGATATTAGTAAGGGGAATCCCGTTCTGCTAAGAGGCGTGTTCTCACTTAATATCAAATAAACTAGACGTATAGTATTATTCACACCAGGCTTTATATCTGACTTGAAGTTTATGTTTTTCCCCTTAAACTCTCGGGTGCTCAAAAATTAATTTGAGTAGGCTGAGGTTTAAGGTTTACATTTTTTTGGTAGGTTGGCGAATAAAGCTTCCGAAGATGAGCAGGTGGCTGACGGATAGCTATTTAGGAGTTGTTGTTTTATTCGCTGTGTTGTATTAAGTCAATTATGACTATATAGTACTTTGGTCAACCAAGGGGCTTCTTCCTATGTCGCTCTTGGCGTATTTTGTAATAATTATATTTGATCTTTACCTAGGAAACGATTATGGGATTATGTAATGGAATATGAAACATGTTTTATGAAATGTGATATCAGAAAAGTTGTTTTTGTGAAATCTGTGATTTTGTTTGATATCCTTGTGCTTCTGATATTATGTATACCATTAACATTACCGTATTTGGTCAGTGGAAGTTAATACTATGAATGATCGCGGCATCTGTAGCGCTTATCTTCGGGCCTCTAGATAAGGGATGTTACAACTTAGTATTAGAGCATAGGTTTATGAAAAACTTTAAATTAAAATGATTTTTGAAAACATAATCCTAAGGAATTAGAGATAAGATTGGAGTATGGGATAACGCTATAGTAACATACTTGTATTTGCTATATATAAGTATACGCTATATCTCTATCCTCATATCTCTCTTAGGATATTCTTCTATATCTCATGAGGCTTGAATACAGATATGGATGTTAGAATTGGAAGGGTTAACCTTGGAGGTGGAAGCACCAGGACAAATGGAAATGCCAGGCCGAATACTAGAAGGAACCAAGGTCAGGCACAAGCTTGGAATGTTAGTGTTGGAGTTCCACAAGTGGATATGGGAGCTATGTATCAGTTTTTCATGAACATGATGCAAGCTGGAATTTCTACTGGAGTGGTTGGAGGAAATGCTGGAGTAGGAGTTCAGGAAGCTCCGGTGGTCAACTATTATACTATCTTGAGCAAAGATTATGTTAGGCTTGGAGGTAAGCCATTTATCGGAACTGAAGATGCTATTGAGGTGGAAAGCTTGTTGTTGCATTGTGATAGAATTTTTGCTAACTTGGGGCTCAATGATGTGCAGAAGAGAAGGCTTGCTTCGAGACAGCTTCAGGGAGCAGCTTTATTCTGGTGGAATAGTATGACGGTTGGAGTGAATGAAGAGATGATGACATGGGCTGAGTTTAGGAGAAGGTTCCAGGAGAGGTTCATGTCTGTGATGGCGTAGTATGCTTTGCTAAGTTGGATCAGGGGGAGATGTCTGTATTGGAATATTCTAAAAGGTTCAAGGAGTTTTCAAGGTATGGACATGCCACGGTGGATGCTGTGATGAAGAGAAATGAGAAGTTCATAAGGGGGTTGAAGCCTGAGTTGGCAAGGGCTACATTACCTCATATTAGGGATCCTTGTAATGTTATGGTGGAGATGGTTTTAAGACATGAGGAAATGCTTGCTTCTCTGGAGAAGAATAAGGAAAAGGAGGTCCAGGTGGGGCAGAGTCGGAAAAGGAAGTTCTTTCATAAGAAGGGTGCTCAGAAATGTGGAGTCATGAAGAAAGGAAAGTCAGAGGTTGTTTGTTTCAAGTGCGATAAGAAGGGGCATTTTGCTAATGAATGTCATACTAGAAAGGCGAAGGAAGTGACCGGAAAGAAGAATATCAGATGCTTCAACAGCGATCATATTGGTCATTATAAGAACCAGTGCAAAGAGTGTAACGACCCACCATTTAGACGGTTTAAATCGACAATAAACCATACATGTCAACTCAAACCATTCAAAAGAAAGGATTGTTAATCGGGTAAATAAGAAAGTAAGAGAAAAGAAGGAAAAACAAAACACAGAATCTCACAGCGGAATGACAAAATATAATAATCAAATAAACAGTTCATGAAGCTGTTTTACAAATAACATTTGATTACACTTTTACAATATATCAGAGTTATACATACAGCAGGAATAATAAGACAATGCAGTGGAACAACATGATACAGTGGGATAAAATAATAATATAATACTAAACTCCGTCTTCGTCCTCCAGAATAATGTCTTCAACATTGAAAAGCTCAGGCTGACCCGAGCATAATGAAAAGACAAAACACTCGAGTTAGAACTAAGAGATCTTATGTAAGTTAAATCAAAATAAGTAAATATGAGTGTAACGGCTTCAGAGATGTTTACGGGATTTTACATCTCTTATCCAGTGTCTAGCATGCGTGCAATAACTTAAGAGATGTTCGGGATTACATCTCCTAAGGATCTGTTAAACTATCTACATATATAATACAATACGCTATTATAATATGTCTACAGTAAAGTAAAGTATTAAAATAGCGTTAAGGTGTTACCCATATCCCCCTTAATACATTTTATATAATGTTGTAGTCTATACAGTACTGTAAACTCCACCGTAAGCTGTAGGGCTATCAGGGAGCACTCCATAGGTACAACATAAACCAAAATCGTAGTGGGCTCGATAAGGCAGATGACAAGGCACAACGAGGTAATGTCAGGGTAGGACTCTACCGCTTACACTTCCAGACTGGTGGTAACGCATAGTCGCAGCTACCGCCCACCTCGAAACAACACTCCCATAATCAAATCGAAGGTGGCCGCCAAATCAATCACAAAGTAACAGATATGGTATCGAAGAAGTGTGTCCGATCGGAGGAGCAACCTCACTTGGCCTGTCAATTGCTCATGTTTTAGTCATCTCAAGCTGACCCGAAGGTCAGGGCTGCGTTCTTATCTCATAATAGTGGCGTTCGCCAAACCATCCTACTTCGTTCTGGATTCTCCACCAGGTACACAGTTGTTAAAGTGGTTCATGTATTGACAGAGAGTATGCCAATAGTCAGCCTCGGTCTCTTTAACAACCAATCGTTATATTTTACACACCGGATGGTTCTTTTACATTTCAAACAGTTCATACTTCATATCAAAATATCATATTCACTTCGAAATCATATCATTTTCGAAATCATTATTTACTTCAAAATCATATTCACTTCTAAATAATAATCATTTTGAAATCATATTCACGTTCGAAATCATTATTCACTTTAAACCATATTCGTTTTCAAAATCATAACCACAAAAATTGGTTAAACCATCATATCAAAATATTCGCATTTAAATCAATTAAATCTAAATCATAAATGTTCCAACTTTAAACAGTTTGAATATTGAAATTAGTTTATGTATTGGAATAGTTATACATTAAAAATAGTTTATATATTAAATAAATATATCAAAAGTTGTTTATAAATTTAAAATAATATATATATTAAAATATTTTATATATTAAAAATAGGTTATATATTAAAAATAGTTTATATATTAAAAGTGTTCATATCGAAAATAGTTTCAAATTAGAATTGTTTCTTCCAATTTCACAAATCAATTCAAATCAACTTTAGTTTCGAAAATTCAATTCAAATCAATCTCAGTTCAATAATTCAATTCAAATGGCTAAAAGTTTCAAGTCAAATTCTCATTAAAACCATTTCAATTTATATCGATTTCAAATCCATGTTTGAACTACAAATTTAAAACACTATAAATTCAATAGGTTTCAAAGTTTAAATATTCATACATTTAAAATAACTCAATTTTGATAAATTTCAATTATATTTCAAATTCAACTTTAAGATTTCAATTTAAATTCCTTAAACAATTCATTTAAACCAATTTCAATTTCAACATTTTAAAAGCTTGGATTTTGAAAATAATTCAATTCATATAAATCTAATTTTATTTCATCTAAAATAATATCATTTAACTGGATTCAAAATTTAAGGATTTAAAATCATTTAATTTAACCAATCCATTGTCCGTATATAATTTTCTCTCCTATGGTCAAGTGATACGGATATATATCATTTCAACCAGCAAAATTTTAAATTTATGGGTATATATCATTTCAACCCGCAATCCCAAGTAATATTCAAAATATAATTTTCCTAAATCTATACAATCATTCGGGTATATATCATTTCAACCCATAGTGATTTTCCTATCAACAAACTAAGGGAACTTGCAGTGTGATAGCAACATATATAACAAACATAACATCCAATCATCCAAAATGTCAACAAATAAACATCCATCACAATCATCATTCAAACCAACCAATAAATCACAACAATTAACTAGTTATCATTATCAGGTATTTAACTAACAAGTTAAATTCAATATTAATTTATATGGCAATTAATTGAAAAAAATTCAAATTAAATTATAATGTCAAATTAAACTACCAAATAGCAACCAATCATATTCTTATCACATCATAAATTTAATTTAACTAACATAAGAAGGTTTAGTATTTGTGAGTGAGTTAAATCACTCACCTTTATACGAATCTGAAAATAATAGATTTCTAATCAATAGCTCCTCTCTATGTTTCCTTAGTCTCCTTCTTGATTGTCAGCTTTGTTCCTTAATTTTTCTTTTGGTTTGATTTACTTTAATTTTCCTCCTTATTATATTAATATATATGTATGTATGTATGTATGTATGTATTTTTAGAAGGTTAAAAAAAGATTTGAAAAAGAAGAATTGAAAAAGAAGAATTGAGAAAAACGAAAGGGATTAAAACAAGAAGAACTGAAAATGAAAGAGAAGATCAAGATTTGAAAAGAAAGAAGAAAGTTTGAAATAAAAGAAGATTTGAAGAAGAAGAATATTTGAAGAGGAAGGAAAAAATAAAATGAGAGAGAATAAGAAGAATTGAAGAAGAAAGAGAAAAAGAAAAGAAGAAGAAGATTAGAATGGAGGCTAGGGTTTCATTTGCATCATATCTTATTTATAAGGTTAGAGTTAGGTTTAGGGCCAATTAGATTTGAAAAGAGAGGCTACTATTAATTAGAAATAAATGAAATGAGGTTAGCAAATGAAGTTGGAAAATGAACGAAAAAATAAAGTAAATATGAACAAACTAGGTACTGAAATAAAGTAAATATGAACAGTCTTAAAAGTAGCAGGTGTTAAAAAGAGGTAAAAGAAATAATTAAAAATATGAAAAGTAGTTCATGTATGCAAAATGGAAAAGCTTCAGACAATGTAAATGGAAATGAGTAATGGAACAAATGAGGAAATAATGAAAAGAATGCGGCAATTATTAATTAGAAAGGGAATGAATGGACCAACTCTATACTGTAAACAAACTTTTGGAATTCAAATTTCAAAAACAATTGTTCACTTAATTAATATTGTTAACCCCACACATACCAAAATTGACATCCATTAAAGATTTAATTAACACACAATAAATGAAAATAAATTCTCTACGCAAATTTGTGTCATGAATTAAAAGAATATACAACATTAAGAACTTTTCATTTCTCTCTCACTTTGTGATTATATTAGGAATTTAAACAAACATGTTAACATTTTGATTGAATGTTTTACTAGGAATGCATTAATATACATTCAAAAATATGATAGCATAAATAAGGTAATATAAACAATTGTATAATATATATATATACACATCATTATCGCCACTTATAGTTTACATTCATAAATAAAAGGTATGAAAATAATCCACATAAGGAGGCAATGAATGTAAGAGTAAATTAGAAGAGTGAAGACGGAAAGGTAAATTATGTTACAATTAAAATCTAATCAAGTCTAATTGAAAAGGAAATAGTAAGTGTAAATCTATTTTACCCCCTTTATCATCTCCTATTAACATTTAATTTATACCGTATGAGATTTCAAACCTAAATAATCCTTTTTTTAATGATCTAATTGGATCTAAAACATAAGTTTATATTTAGGTATAAACATATGTGCAGTAAACTAGCATTAAATTTTGAAACATGAACTGAATTAATTGGAAATAAATCACCCAATTTAAATTTATTTCAATATATGTTTACAACTAACGTCTTCCCTCTTTTTAACTGAAAGATTCCAATCATATTAATTGTCATTGACTTCTAAGTTAAAAAGAAATGAGACAATTCAATTCCTTTTTATAGTAATTTAACGTATTTATGGAATTATTGTATACAAACCAAAAGTTATTAGTTTCTTATTAAATAATTGATTTCTTATTCTGTAATAAATTTTTCAGCTACCAACATTTCAAATAAATAAACATATGATTTTTTATTTAGTAAAGAAACATAGATTATTCTTTTTTTTAACATTTATTATTCCAATCAAATGGAATTTACATTCATACAGTCATTTGTTTTATTCCTTATTGAACTTTATAATTATTTCCAATTTAAGCTCTAAATTTACATTCCCAATTAGCTTTACCGTTACAATTGATTGAAATCACATTAACAATTGTCAATTTCATTCAACCAACATTATTAAATTACATTTTAAAAATGAATTCCCATTTATAAATCATAAATTTTAATTTCTCACGATATTAAATTCCAAAATCTTATTTAATCTAATATTTTAATTACCAAAAATACGGGTCGTTACAAAGAGCCTGCTAAGGATGGAAGGGGCGAAGTATTTGCATTGGAACTAGCTACGTCGGGACCAACAACGCAGGAGAAAGAGAAAGCAATGTTGGGAGGTACGCTTCAGATTCATGGTATGTCTGTTAGCGTTCTGTTTGATACCGGTGCATCGCATTCTTTTATATCTCATTGTTTGGTAGATAAGCTTAACCTAGAACCCACATACTTAGTTACTTCTTTAAGGGTTGCAAATCCAATAATAGGGTATACGACACTTGGGATGAAGTGTGACCACCTAGAGTTTGATTTGTTAGGTTATACCTTTGTTTGCAGTTTGCATGTGTTTGACTTCATAGGGTTCAGAATTATTTTTGGTATGGATTGGTTAAGTAAGCATGATGCTAGGATATTTTGCCATGATAGGAAAATATCGCTTAGACAACCTGACCGTAGTGATCGGATTATATATACCGTAGAAAACCCTAGATTTGAGGCAAATGTTTTGTTGGGTGTTGTGGAGGTAGAAGACGAAGTGAATTGAGTTTTCATGGTTATAGAATTCGCAGATGGTTTTGAGCCTGTAGTAGGATTGCCTCCAAAATGAGCCATTGAGTTTCGAATAGATTTGGTGCTTGGAGCAGAACCAGTGAGTAGGCTGCCAAGTAGGATGACACCTATAGGGATGAGAGAGTTGAAGGTGTAGTTGGTAGATTTGGAAAGCAAGATTTATTAGACCTAGTAGTTCACCTTGGGGAGCAGCCGTAGTGTTTGCTAAGAAGCCGGACAGATCGTTGAGGTTATGTATCGATTATCGTAAATTGAATGAGAAGACGATAAAGAATCGATATATGTTGCCTAGAATTGATGATTTGTTCGATCAGTTGAGTGGAGCCAAGGTATTTTCTCAGTTGGATTTAGTGACAGGTTTCCATCAGCTTAGAGTAACAGAGGATAGTATTGCTTTGACGGCGTTTAGAACTAGATATAGATCGTATGAACGGTTAGTTATGCCGTTCGGACTAACTAATGCACCGACATTCTTTGTGGATTTGATGAATCGAATTTTCCGAGAGCACTTGGATAGGTTAGTGTTGGTTTTCATAGATGATATCTTGATAGACTTTAAGGATGAAAGGGAGCAAGAAGTTCATCTTAGAGTGGTGCTTGAAACATTGAGAGAACATCAGCTGAAGGCGAAGTTTTCAAAGTGTCATTTCTGGAAGAAGGAAGTGAAGTTTCTTGTTCATGTGGTCTCAAAAAAAGGTTGTATGTTGATCTGACTAAGATTGAAGAAGTAAATAATTGGAAGAGACCCGAGAAAGTGACTGAGGTAAAGAGTTTTCTGGGATCGGCTGGATATTATCGGAGGTTCATTAAGGATTTTTCATGGATAGCCACACTGATGACCAAGCTAACGCGAAAGGATGTGAAGTTTGTTTGGACCGATAAGTGTGAGGAAGCATTCCAGAGCTTGAAACACTTATTGACCCATGCACCTGTACTAGTTGTTCCAGAAGGGAATCAGGATTTGGTAGTTTATACAGATGCGTGTGAAACTGGGTTAGGAGCTGTGTTAATGCAGAGAGGTAAGTGATTGCCTATGCTTCTCGACAGCTTAGACCGCATGAGGTTAGATATCCTACACATGATTTGGAATTGGCTGTGGTGATTTTTGCATTGAAGGTGTGGAGACATTACCTTTTAGGAGAGAGGTTTGAGCTTAATATGGATCATGAGTCGTTGAAGTATTTGTTCTCTCAGAAGAAGCTGAATATGAGACAGTAGAGGTGGTTAGAATTTTTAGCCACTTATGATTTTGAAATTAAATACACACCAGGGAAAGGTAATAAGGTTGCAAATGCACTTAGCAAAAAGCCACAGAATGTAGTGTTGGCAATGATAGCAGAGTGGAAAGATTTGGAAGCATTATCGACTTGCAGAGTGCAGTGGAGATCTGAAGTTGGGTCTAGTAAAGGAATTGTTGTGTTGGCTTGTTTAGAAGTTAGACCAATGATGATCGAAAAGATTGCTTCTAAATAGGAGGAGGATCTAGTATTAGTTGAACTGATCAAAAATTTAAGGAATGGAACGGAGAGCGATGACTTGAAGGATTTTAGTCTTGACCAGAATGGGTGGTTGAGAAAGAAAGGCAGGTTATGTGTTCCGAGTGTGGGAGACATTAGGAAGGAAGTTTTAGAGGAATGCCATCATTCGAAGTTCGCAATTCATCCAGGAGGAACTAAGATGTATCAGGACATGAAGATAAGTTTCTTTTGGGAAGGTATGAAGAAGGATGTAGGCTTATGGGTAAAGCGGTGTTTGAACCGTCAACAGGTAAAAGCCGAACATCAGAAACCAAGTGGGTTATTTCAGCCTTTAGATGTTCAAGTTTGGAAGTGGGATTCTATTTCTATGGACTTTATAGATGGGTTGCCAAGGTCAAACAGAGGAAATGAAAGCATATGGGTTATAATGGATAGGTTAACCAAGAGCGCCCATTTCATTCCAGTTAAGTCTACCAGTACAGCGCCTGTTTTGGCTAAGTTGTTTATGAAGAATGTAGTTAGACTGCATGGAATTCCTAGTAGCATAGTAAGTGATAGAGAATCCTCGTTCACTAGTGAGTTCTGGAAGAGTCTACAGTATACTTTGGGTACCAAGCTTAAGATGAGTACCGCTTACCATCCGCAGATAGATGGGCAAACGGAAAGGGTTAACAAAAACTTGGAAGATTTATTACGAGCTAGTGTACTAGATTTTGGAGGATCATGGAAGACCATCTACACTTAGTCGCATTTTCGTATAACAACAGTTATCAGACTAGTATAGGGATGGCACCATTTGAAGCTTTGTATGGAAGGCCATGCAAATCTCATGTTTGTTGGCTAGAGATCGGGATAGGTTAGTTCTTGGTCCAGATTTGGTAAGAGAAGCTGCAGAAAAGATTGAGCTAATTCACTAGAATGAAGGAAGCTCAATCAAGGCAGAAGAGTTATGCTAACAGCAGATGGAAAGACTTGGAGTTCTCAGTTGGAGATCAGCTTTTCATCAAAGTGTCACCAATGAAAGGTGTGATCAGGTTTGGAAAATCAGGGAAGTTGGCACCGAGATTCATTAGACCATTTCCTATTGTTGAGAGGATCGGAAAACTCGCGTATAGAGTAGAGTTACCGAGTAGTTTGGTAAGAGTCCACGATGTTTTTCATGTTTCTCATCTAAGAAAGTGTGTTCGAGATCGGGTGTCTACTATAGCACCGACTATGTTAGATGAGTTAGTAGTAGAACCAGACTTGACTATAGTTAGAAAGCCGATTCGTATAGCCGCGAGAGATGAGAAGAGGCTAAGGAATAAGACGGTCGAATTAGTGAAAGTCCAGTGGAGCGACGATGAGAGAGACTGTACTTAGGAGACTAAGAGTAGGATTAGAGACGCTTATCCCGACTTGTTTGATGGTATGTTTGACCTTTTTGATTGTTTGGTTGTGTACCTTATTGTAATTTCGAGGATGAAATTCTTTAAGGAGGGGAGATTATAACACCCCATATTTTTAGTAAAATAATTAGGAACATTTAATTAGGTAGATTAAATAAAATAAATTAAAATGGTTAATGGGTTGAGATTTGTGATTAGTAAGGGTAGCCGTGCCATATACAAATGAACTAAAGAATTAAAATGTTAAGGCAAATAGATAAGAGGCAAAGTTGGAATCATAGTAGTCTAATACCCTAAACCCTTAACCCCATCATTCTCACGTTCATTCAAAATTCACAAAACAAAAATACAAGCTAGAGGTCGACCACCATTATGAAAAGAAAAGAGAAGATTTCAAGAGAAAAAGCTTAAGTAACTTAATCAAGATCAAATTTCAAATCCTTAATCTCAAAGCTAAGGTGAATAACGACTACATCTCATTTTTCTAATTGCTTTTGGTTTTAAGATGAATCTGAAGTATTTTGCAAGATTATATGTTTTTGAAGGATTAAATGTTTATATATGCTTGTTGATGATTTATGCTTATTCATATAGGTTTTATGATATGTTTTAATGTGAAAACCCTATTAAATGACATCCAAATGCCTTGCTATTTTAGATTTAGATCATAAATGATATTTTAGAGATAGCTTTCAATTTTCATAATTTTCTGAATTAATGTGGATTTTATATTAATTTTCTAGTGAAGAAAATGATTATTTGGGTTTAAAATTATTTACGACTAAATAATATATGTTTTGGGTCTGGAATTGATATATGTTAGAAAACAAATTAAAAAGGATTTTTTAGAATTTTTGTAGAATTTTCCTAAGTGTTTTGATGAATATATAAAATTATTTAAGGTATGAGACTTAAATGTTTTATATATTAATAAAAGGAGAAGAGTATTTTGTAAATAAATTAAATTGTTTATTCTTGAAATTTTGGCAGCACTTTTAGAAAAGGAAATTAGCAACCAATAATATTTTGACAAACAAGGCATGTTAGTTGAAAAGAAATTCTTTTTAAAAAAATCAATTTTTACATGCTTTTGGCATGTTTCACCTCTTTCGGCACAGGGGTTTCGATTGAGAGCTTACGCCTACATTGCCATCAAAAACAATGCACATAGGTTGAGACCATGGCGGAAGGAACTGATTTGAGACCATAGGTTCTGATGGGGTCGAAGATGACTTTGTTTTAAATTGGAAATGCACTTACTTTGCTTTCAAAGGAAGTGCTTTCGACTTGGTATGCTTTTGACTGGGTCTAATTTTTTAAAGGAACGGTTTCGAATGGATTGCGCCTTTTGTTTTAAGTAAATGCTTTTGAAGGGGTCGAAACCACTAGCTGCCGCTTTTCTACCTTTCGAAGTCAATGGTTTCGAAAGGGTAACTTTGTTTTAAATCCAAGTCACTTGTCCAATACTTTCGGAAGGTTGGATTCGACACCATCACTTCTTTACTTAGGAATGCTTTCGGAAGGAGTACTTTCGACTTAAATGTTTTATGACCCTTTTCTTTATTGAAGGTAAAACCCTAAGGTTTCGAACGAGATGGTTTTCAATGGTTTCGAAAGGTGTTCCACATGTTATAAATTGAACCCGAAAGCTTTCGAAAGGTTTGATGTTTTAATGGTTTCGAAGGGGTGGTTCCCCAATGGTTTCGAAAGGTTTTAAAGGAAAGGATTTTCCAATGATTCGAAAGGTAATGTTAAGTGTTTTAAAGATATGATGTCTAAGGTTTTAATGCTTTCAAAGGAATGGTTTTTCAATGTTTTCAAAAGGACGATTACGAATGGTTTCGAAAGGAATGTTTTGGCCTTTCGGCCTAGGTTATAAAGAAGGGTTTACTTGGTTTCGAAAGGGGTACTTTCAATGGATTCGAAAGGGGTTCTTTCAATGGTTTAAATGTTTTCATTAACAAAGATTTGATTAAAGTATATATAACATGGCAAGGTGATTTTGAGTAAAACATAGAGTATATATTTTCCTTGTTTAAGTTTGATTTAAAGGTTTTAAATCAATTTGAGATGAAAAGGTTTTCAAGGAAAGTTTATGGGATGATTACCTAAGAAAAATGACTCAGGTATATATATATCAGATGGGACTGGTATAGGGTCGTGCCCTATACATTAGCTATTAGCCTCTAGCTAATTTAGTCCAAAATTCCAGTGTGTAGGGCTTTGTCATGGGTAAGACTAAAATGATGTTACACACAGAAAGGAATATATATTTGTATAGAGGTAGGTTATTAGTAAGCTCGCAAAACCATTAGGATCAGTTGACCTGGAGAAAGTAAGTTAGGGACAGACCGTCCAGAAGAGGAGTATCTAATAGATGTTAGATTATTATTTTATATTATCTGGAAGGCCCGAGTCAGCCAAAGGTTAGTAGTTAGCCAAACAGAACTATAGTGTTCAGACAGATAGTTTATTTGTTACCTAACATGTAAGTTTACATGATATTTTTCTACAGTTTTTAACTGATTTTGGTTGCAGGATTATGATTTACAAAAGATATGTTTTAAAAGGATATTTGTAAGGGGAAACCCGTTCCGCTAAGCGGCGTGGTCTCACTTAATATCGAATAACCAAGATGTATAGTATGATTCACACCGGGCTTTATGTCTGACTCGAAGTTTATTTATTTCCCCTTAAACTCTCGGGTGCTCAAAAATTGATTTGAGCAGGCTGAGGGTTGAGGTTTATAGGTTTTTAGTAGGTTGGCGAATAAAGTTTTCGAAGACGAGCAGGTGGATGATGGATAGCTATTTAGGAGATGTTTTATTTTGTTTTATTCCACTGTGTTGTATTAAGTCAATTATGACTATATAGTACTTTGGTCAACCAAGGGGGCATCTTCATATGTCGTTCTTGGCATATTTTGTAATAATCATAATTGACCTTTACCTGGGAAATGATTATGGGATTATGTAATGGAATATGAAACATGTTTTATGAAATGTAATCATAAAAGTTGTTTTTGTGAAATCTGTGATTTTGTTTCATATTCATGTGCTTATGATATTATGGATACAATTAACTTTACCGTATTTGGTCACCAGAAGTTAATATTATGGATGACTGCAGCATCTATAGCTCTTAGCTTTGGGCCTCCAGATAGGGGATGTTACAAATAGTAAGCACCATAGTGTTGCACAGTGGAATGATAAGCAATAACGACTAAATATAATAACTCCTACTCATCACCATCCATCTCCATGTGCTCACCATACCTGATATCCCTATTCTACTAATTTAACAGTACCCGGAATAATAGGAATCACAGCGAAAAATCCCGAGTTAAATAATAGTTTGGTGTGAGCTATAGAAAATCTCAAATACTATATGTCAATGAGATTTTTCGTCATAGAAACCATCAAATATTTTTTATGTAGTAATCACGAGGCTGAACTCTTTCGTGATTAAGAATCAACAAATTTAAGTAATATTAAAATTACATTTATGGGTAATTATGTTGCGTTAATGCTTACAAAATTATAAGGAAAGATGTTCAGAATATCAGTTTGTTAAAGGGAATCTATCTCGACTTTATCACTGGCAAATTTTATAGTAAAGTAAAGTACTGAAAATAGAAAGGACATGACGAATTTACGTGGTTCGGATGTTAAGGAATCCTACATCCACAGGTAGAATGTCTATTCTTCTTAGGGATGGCAGTGGGGTGGATTTTTTTGCCCCAGACCCGCCCTAGGTTTTTCAAACCATACCCAAGACCTACCGCGTAGACCCATACAGGTCTGGACTTTCGCTCCGTACTCAAAACCCATATGGGTCAGGGTAGACCCACCCTGTCCCAAGACCCGGTGGGGCTTTACATATTCATTCTAAATTATGTATTAACTTACATATATTTATTTATTTTATTTGTAAGTAGGATTGTCACTAAAGATACAATAAATATAGATGTTAATGTGTTTACAGCGATAAGCAAGGTAATAAAAATGAGGTATATGATAGCGGTCCAAGAAAAACATGCATATATTATTATATAATTATTAGTGATGCAACTTAATATTATAAAAATCCTATAATTTATTAAATGTAACATTAGAATATCCATGTTGTAACCGCTTATGTATAAAAGGATTAACAAGTCATCGTCATAGTAATAAAGTGATTTTATGAGATCTCAGTAGTGCGGGTCGGGTTGGGGCGGGTCGGCCAAGCCCCAACCCCACCATAGACCTGGAGCTCTTAAGAAGGGGTCATTGGTCTACCCTCCTAAATGGCCCAATGGCGCATCCCTAATTCTTCTCTCTTGATTTCTTAATATAAACAAAAATAGCAGAATACAAATTTTTATTCGTGTATCCAAAAAGAGTAATGTAAAAATTTCTCCCATTTTCTACTACAGTTCCATATTCATATATAGTACGTAGAGATTCACATGGATTGCCAACGTCATCCTTCTACTCTCTTGATTCTTACCGTTGGATCGTGCCACGTGTCAAACATCTATATCACTTACATGATAAACGTGGATTACTAACGTGGCCTTTGGTGGGAACTCATGATTTGAGCGGTTGGACTTTGAACTTTGGTGGGAAACTTGAAATTGAAGCGGGAAATGTTTGGAATTGAAGCGGGAAAACCCAAATTATGATAGATTATGCATTTCCTATTCTACGAAGCAACATGACTTTGGAATGCACATATGTGTATATGAAGCCTTTTTTTCACGGAGTGCTATGTCATTATCAGTTCTTTGGAATTTTGCTTTACTTTGTTGTGAGTTATGCCCTCATTATGCCTGGGGCAGTGATGGCGTATAACCTTTGAACTATGTTTATACTATTGAAGCTATACTATGTTGTCTAATTTGCGATGGTAGTATAATACACTATTGGGCTGGTTGGAGTAGAGTTGCTTAGCTTAGTAAAAGAGATTGGGTTGCTATTTTGAAGGGTGATTGCCTTGCTTGAACTTGTTCTAAGCCGCTCTCTCCATCAAAAGAATAGCACCATTGCCTTTGTCTTTGAGCCGGGTTTAATGATTTTGGGGATGACATTAGGATCTCTTAGTTCTTCTTTAAGGAGTGAGGTTCAGTTGGTTGTGGAGCAGTCTTTTCCTATCGCCTCATGCCCCATGTCTTTCATGTTTGTGGGTAGTATTTTTTAAGGATAGCGACGTTGTTCTGTCACATCAAGATGGCAGTGCATGCCTTGCAGCTTTCTGATATCAAATTGCAGCATGGAACTGCTACTTTAGATGTTAATTTAAGATTGAGTACCACCCTCGTTCATGTATACTCGCTTAAGGAGTTGTGCCGCGGTTCCCTAATGTTAGGATTACTTTCGAGGCCATTGTACAACCGTCATTTCTCATTATTACTTAGAGATTGTGCCTTGGTTCCAACCTATTAATGTTCACTTTATGCAGCCACAACATAACCTTCATATCTGGTATTTGAAAGTTGTACCGCAGTTCTACCTATTGATGTAGGTGTTATATTTGTAGATCAGCTTCCACCCTTTGTGGGTGTTTAGGTTCCCGGTGCAGTATTTTAGTACTGAAGCTATATTCGATAGTAAGAGCAGTCTTTACATTGTGTTATTGTCCTTAAGGCTTTGGCACAGTATTACATGGATTTCATGTTTGCTTCCATTCCATATTTCGACTCCCATTGTGCGGGCAGTTCATTCGGGCTCGGTGCTGTTATTAATTTCACTTTGTTAACATTTGGAAAATATGGGTGTAACACTATAAAGTCAATATATTAAGACGACCGGTATGGAAAATCATACCTAACCTGTCCCTATATCCATAGAGTTAGCATATACAAAAGATATATGTTACTCTATCATAGTCATCATGGGTGTACTATACATCAAAGTACCAAGGGATGTCTAATATTTACAGCGATAATATCTATATCATGTGACATCCCTGGAGTGATAAGCAATTAAGGAAACATAACATCCATCATCCATCCTCACATTCACTCACTCAATGCGTTGGATATGGGATACTCGTACAACCTTATCGCATAATCAAGGACTACTCAACATCCTGCTTTCTCAATACATGAATCCATGCCACTTAGTAGGATAGGAACTGGACTGCCATCGAACTCAGTCTAGGGAAAATCAGATCGAAGCATCATGTGATTCGAGGGACATCGCACTCCCAAATGAGTGTCCTTACATACCTCTACTTTACAAATACACTTTGAAACCTATGATTATCAACGATCCCTTTGCACAGGTCATCTGTAGCAGAGCACATCCTGGAATCGTCCTTACAACTACCATCTAAAGTTGTCTCAGTTGGGGACTCTTCTTAACAGTCATCGTTAGTCGTAGAATATCATCGTTAGTCCTGTAACTTTCCTTCAACGGTTCCTTTATTCTAACACATAGCCATCTACTCTGAACCTCGAAGTACAACTACCCATCATCGAGCCATCACTTCCCATCATCGAATCGCATGTCGTCGATGTCAAAAATCATCACCGAGCCTTATAGTTTGGTACCACCAAGCCTTAGCACGAAATTGACGTGATTTGGCTCAAAGTAGAAGCCAGAAAACCTGAAGCGTCCTTGAGTTGAGCCTGGAGTGGACTCGCATACGATCCAAAGCAAACATAGGAAGAACTCGAAGTCGCCTCATCTTCACTCACCATCGATCCTACAACCCCGATCCAAGCACCGTGGACCTGACCCCACCGAACCAAGATACATGGATCCATGCCTTAACAAGCTCCACCAATCTGACACTTCACCACTCGAGACCCTCAATCACCGAACCAAACAACCCCATGGATCAGTATGATCCATGGGCCATCGATCTAACCTTTAGCATAATTCTTCCTCTTTGCTCCACCGATCCAACACCTAGCATGACCGGAAGTAACTCCCCTCCTAGTCCGAAGCATGGCTCACGACTGATCCCATACTTGCAATTTTCCCACCTTTTTCACGTGATCCATGACTTCGTTCCTAATCCTTAATTGCCATTCGATCATCGTTTTCAACCAAACAAACATCATACATTCAATCAAATATTATATACAATATATCTTAACAAGCATACATCTATACATATCAAAGTGAAGCCTAGATCTAAGGATATAAACTAGATAAATTATAAGAACAAGGAAAGATCCATAAGAACACAATTCCATAAATCTTTTACAAATCATTTGAAATTAACATATGTGTTTAGTCAAGGTTTAAAACACATTTTAGGATTAAAAAATCATTTTAAAACATCATTTTAAGGTGTATAATGACTAATTAATAAGTGAGAGGTCCTAACCACTCACATAATCCAAAGCAATCCAAAGAAAAACAAAAATTGCATAAGTCCTGAGACGAACAACAACCCCATGTAATCTCCAAATCCAAATACTAATTTTGCTAATCTCTCTTTAGTGACAAAATTTGGCTAATTAAAGTAGGGTTTAGGGTAGCATTTTTCTTAGAAGTGGTTAATGGAGGTTTTCCCTCTATTTTGAGAAGTGTGTAATGATGCAGAGAAGTCTCATCAACCCTATCATGATGTTAATCCTAAAATGGGCTTTGAGCTTAGCCATTAACTACCGATTACTCATTAAGCTATTCAAAATCAAGTAAAACTTCAAACAGTCATAACTCCCAAATTGTAAGTCCATTTTTCTATTACGATCACTCTATGAAAAGAGGAACCATCATCACAATGTAATGGAATTGGTTTCAGACCTCAATTTGGCTCTTGTCAAAAGTTATAGGCTATATAAGATTTTTATGATCAAAATCATACGATAAAAATTCTAAGGATGGAAAATGTCTCTAGTGGTTATTTCTCAAAGTTATGGAATCATACTACCCTAAATAAAAATAATATTAATTTTTTACGACTCTTTGATACTTAAAATATGGGTCGTTACATTCTTTCCTATTTAGTAATTTCGCACTGGGAGTCCCAAACATAATCAATAGGGTTATCTCGCATGCTTAACAACCATATATAAGCATAGGCAACCATCACACATCCAACAAGCATACACAATAACAAATGAAAAGAGAAACATCTAAGCCTATCCTAACATGCATGATACAATACTAAGGTATACTTCATGATATTATAAGTGAAAGCAGAAGTGATAAATAGAAAGTCTCACAAAGTAAAGAGCCCTGGATAAGTTGTCTTCACGCTCTCCTCGGTCTCCTAAGTGCAATCGTCTTCACTTTCACTCCACTAAACCTTTACCAACTTCACCGTCATCCTTCTAAGTTGCTTCGTATCACGTTTAACAATACGAATAGGCCTACAATGTCTCGAAGCCTCTAGTTCAGTATCAATATCATCTAATTGATCCGGTGCAACAGTTATGTCTGAGTCGTGCAAAAATTTCCACAAATGAGAAACGTGTAACACATTGTGCACACCCACCATTCTTTGAGGTAAGTCAACCCTATAAGCAAGTTTCTCAATCCTTTCTAGTATTGGAAAAGGACCTAGGAATCTCAATTCCGACTTCCCTTTACTACCGAACCAAATTACATTCTACAATGGAGATATCTTGACAAATACCATATCGCTAACGGAGAACTCTAGATCTTTATGTCTCTTATCAGTGTAGCTCTTTTATCTATCTTTAATAGCTTTCATCCATCGTGGAATAATCTCGATCTTCTCCAAGGTTTCTCTAATTATTTATAGCTCAAGTATCGGCTTTTCGCCTGCTTCCCGCCAATATGAAGGAGTGTTGCACGGTCTGCCATACAATGCTTTGAATAGTGCCATACCGATGCTGGATTGATAACTGTTATTGCATGAAAATTCAACGAGATGTAAATGATCATCCTATGAGCCTCCAAAGTCGAGTGTACAAGCCTGCTAAAGATCTTCTAAAACACAATTCACTCTCTCAATTTGGCCATCAATTTGAGGACGATACGCTATACTCAAATGCGGCTCTATCCCCAACGCCTCTTGTAAGCTCTTTCGCAACCCACTACTAAACAACGGGTCTCGATCACTCACAATGCTCTTCGGCACACTATGGAATTGTACTATCCATTTCACATATAATTCGAACAGATTTACTTTTGTTCTACTTGACTTGACCGGTATAAATTTGGCACTCTTACTCAATTGATCGACTATAACCCAAATGATGTCGTACCCTGCTCTAGTCATTAGCAGTCCATCGATGAAATCCATCGAAACTTGTTCCCACTTCAATTGAGGAACTTCTAGCGGTTGCATCAAACCACTCGGCTTCTTCTACTCTACCTTAACCAACTGGCAGTTCATACACTTCGAGGTGAATGCCCCAACGTTTTTCTTCATCCCTTTCCAATAATAGGTCTATTTCATATCAAGGTACATCTTATTACCACTGGGATGGATAGTCGATCTTGAATGATGGCACTCTCGTAGAAGCTCATCACTCAACTCATCGACATAAAGAACAAACAATCTCCCATCTTTACAGAGCCAACTATCTCGATCAAGTTCGTACTGTCTCATCTCTTCATACTCTACTCCAGCTTCAATTTTAGCAATAATCTTAGTTAATCCGGCATCACACCTGTAGCACCCCGAAAATTTAACAAAAATTTGATAAGAGAATCAAACTAAATAAAACAAAGAATAAAAAGGAAATTTTCAAAGATGTCTGAATTTGGCTATGAAGTTTGCACCATTGCGTTTATAGTGATTTTCTAAATGATTTTCGTATATAAAACTTTGTAATCGGAGTTAATATGGAGAGTTACGGACGTTAGAATCAAACAAAAACTTAAATTTTAAAATTTGAAATTTTACATTGCCACCGGTCGACCCATAGGGCTTAATGGTTTGATCAGTAGCGGTCAACCCTAGGAAGGGAGATGTCGACCTAAGCTCATGTAAAATCGAGCGTTGTTGATTTACAGTGACGCATTCAAACAGTTGTGATTGATTGCTTGGGAACATAGGCTATGATGAGTGAACCAGAATTCATAAAATATTCTCTAAGCTAATCTAACAGACCAAATTAATTGGAAAACCATATAAATACCAAATTAATCTAACCTTAATTCTTACAGAACTCTATACAGTAACAAAACTCTACCAAAATTTTCTCTCAACCTCAAACTCTAAAAAAATTCCCAAAAATCAAATAAATTCAACCTAGAAGTATACGAGCGATTAAATTAAGGCAGATTAAGATGGAGCTATGGAGGCGATTCTCAGGCAAGAGCAATAGGAAGAGCTTAGGCTTAAGGTGAGTGGGAACAACTTTAATAAGATAATTATTACAATTAAATTCAAGCTATTATAATTGATTTAGGGTGCTAGAAATCTAAATTGAATATGCAAACTAAACTAGAATTGAAGTAGTGTAAACTGCTAATTCAATATTGACATATAACCTCTTTTACTGTCAAACTTGCAAACCCAAAATTAACAAACCTCAAATTGAATTGCTAATTGAAATATGAACTGGTCACTTAGTAATTATAGTCTGAAATTTATTAACAACATACAGTTAAACAACAAACAATTATCAACAATTGAAATCGGGTAAAAACCCTAATTTTACTATGCGAACGATCGACCCTGGAACCCTAGCGGTTTACCGCTAGCGGTCGACCGTAGGGAACATCGGTCTACGATTCTAAGCAAAACTGCACATGTTGAACCTCGGCCTAAGGCCCAAGTTAAAGAATAAAAATTATATAATTATGTAGAAAATTAGATGAAAAACTTATGTTTGAGCCTAGGCTAGGTACACATGCTAGCGACAGTAGGGAAGTCGGTACCCTATCAAAGGACAATAGGTCATTGCAGTTTGGGTAACAGTTAAATACCCAAATGAAAGTTACGAGTTGACTAAGGCGATGTATTTCGCAGACACTCAAGGGGTGTTCTGTACTGAACGTGCAACACTAATGGAGACACCAAGTGAGTAATCCCGATGCTAGCGGGGGATTCTAAAGGGCAGTCAGGCCTGGAGCAGCACGATAAGAGACTATAGAATTGAAAGGAGCCCGGTGCTAATGTGATTTCTTATACGTGGTTCTAGCATGACGTGGTATAAGTGGACGCCGCTGCAATACGATAAGAGACATTTTGCACTATGACTAAGAGGTGAACAATGGGCGCATACGATGAGTCACATGGTGAGTTTTCATTTCAGGGTTTCCCTCTCAGGCATAGTGATGATATAGGTATTAATGGGAGGGCGGGCCATGGGTTCATATTGGATAGCTCTGGGAGCGTTGGCCAATCGTTGGTGTGAGGTTTAATTTATAGTTCAACCATTTGGGTTAGATAAGAATCCTTAAGTATTGGACCTTAGGAGTTCACGGCCACTCGTAGCACACCCTATGTCATTTAGAATAGGTTTGACGCTAACTGCACATGATCATCACATATTAAACTTGTGCTCATTCACCAAACTTCATATCTGACCCACTCGTTTTCCATCTTTTTTCCCACCATAGGTAAACAGGGTAACAGGTGATTGGCCCATTCTTGATACTTGGAGAGTCGTGCATATCTTTAGAGACTATTTTTATCATATTTACTCTCCATGTATTATTCTAGTTTATAAGTACATTTTTCTTCATGTATTAGGCTTTGAGATATATTATTTTATGTACTCTGTATTGGACCACGTACTTATTTTTTTGATAATGCGATTTGGATATTTTCTAAGATGGATATGTTTCTATGTTATATATGTTTTATTCCTTCGGTTATGAGTTCTGAAAGTGTAGAATGTCTTAGATTATATCTGCTAGTATTAATCTTTGAAATGTTAAAGGTTAAACACCGACGATCCGCATTTTTCGGCATGACACGAGGCCGGAAGCCACATTAAGCTTCGGATCGGCATGTTGGAAGGTGTGGGTTATTACAATTCCTCCGACTAGTACCGATCCGCTCAATCAAAGTAGACCTGATAGTCAAGCTCGCCAATATCTCTTGCTCTAGCTCACATCTTGGTTGGAAATAATAACCAATAATATACTCTAATTGCGTCCACTCTAGGAACATAGCTCCCAAGCTGGCATGTCTATTACTCAATGCATCGGCAATTGCATTCCTTATCCCCGGTGCATACGCAATATTAAAGTCATAGAAGGCTGGGAACTTTAACCATTACTGCTGATAAAGGTTAAGATCCTTCTATGAAAAGAGGTACTTCAATGATTTATGGTCAATGAACAGCTTGAACCTCTCCCCTAAAAGATAATGCCTCCAAATCTTTAGCACAAACACAATCGTTGATAATTCCAAATCATGGGTCGGGTACTTCTTCTCATGTGGCTTCAGTTTTTGACTAACGTATGCAATAATATTGCCTCTCTGCATCAATACCGCACCTATACCGTAATCTCTTCATTCCCGCTTAGAATGGTCAATACTAGTGCACTTTTAAACTTTTATTTCAGTCTCATGAATGTGTTTTCATAGCTCACATCCTAAGTAAAAGTACGATTCTTTTTCGTCAACTAAGTCAATGGTGCGGCTACTTTAGAGAAGTCCTGGATGAATCACTATAATGTCTAACTAACCCCAAGAATCACACTTCCCACCTCCAAAAGTGACACTTAGAAAATTCAATTTTAGTCGGTGCTCTCTCAACACCTCAAACACGATCCTTAAATACATCTTATGTTCTCCCTTGTCCATGAGTAGATGAGAATACCATTGATGAACAAAGAAAAAATTTATTTAGTTGACCCCTGAAAACATGGTTCATGAGATCAACGAAGTATGCCGATGTGTTAGTTAGCTCGAATGGCAAAACCAACAACTCATGGAAACCAAACGGCACACAAAACTCTATGACCGACACACTCTCCTTCGCTGCTCTTAGTTAGTGAAATCTAATCGCAAGCTCCAACTGAGAAAATACCCTAGTACTATGAAGATGAGCGAACAAGACATCAAAATGTGGGAGTGGACACTTTTTCTTCCTCGTCATTTTATTCAGCTCATGGTAATCAACATACAATCTACGGGAACCATCCACTTCTGTGGCGAATACTATAGGCGCTCCTCACTTAGAAATACTTCTGCAAATGAACCCTTATTGCAATAGGTCATTCACTTCTACCTCCAGCTCCCGTTGCTCTCTAGGTGCCATCCTCCTTAAAGGCATTACTATTTGTCCGACATCTTTCACTAAATCAATACAGAACTCGGTCTCACTGTATGGTCGAAGTCCGATCACCTCCTAAAATACATCTGGATACTCCTTGGCAATAGGTGCTGATGACAACTCATTGTGTGGGATATCAAGTGAATATAGAAAGCAAAATATCACCTCATCATCTGGTAGGTAGCCTAACACTATTGTCCGCCCATCGTCCAACCCTATCATCACAAATGTCACAATCCATCATCACTCTGTATCCATGAAGCCAGTCCGTACCCAGAATAATACTAAACCCAACAAAACTCAAAACAAAGCAATCACAATCAAAAAAGCATCCATGACTCGATAAGACCAAACCATGACAAACCATACACATGCTAGTGGTGCCTCCAATAGGGTTTGTTATAATCAAAGGTCGGTCAACTATTTTGGATCTCAATCCCAATCTATCTACTAATTCACTAGATATGAAGGAATGTGAATCCCTGATATCAAACAAAACATGTATGGGAACATCGTAAATGGAAAGAATGCCTTGAATAATGAAGCTCTTCCCCTTCTCTTTTGCCGTTGGAGCACTTAACGAAGTCGAGACAACGTTGAGAGCGTATGCTTTCACCACCTACTTATGTTTATGCAACTCAGGATAGTCTTTCTTGAGATGCTCAAACTTATTGTAGATGAAACACTTCTTCCCTTCAACTTTGCCGTCTCTACTAAAGTGACCCTTTTCCATGCAGTTACAGCAAATTAGCCCGCTTTTCATCTTCTTCTTTTGGTCTTCTTTGTTCTAAAACCACTTCCTCTTGTTATTATTATTCCATTTCTTCTTTCCTCCTCCGCCCAATTGCGATTTTGACTCTTATCTAGAAATAATAACTTTTAGCTTTAGATAAAGACTCTCATATCTTAGAGTCTTCTCAATTATCATCTCGAAGTTCTTCTCAATATAACTCACAAGTTTCTCTCGCAAGTAGACATCTAGGCCAATGTTGAACTTCTCGTTCATCTTTAATGGAGTGTCGATGAAGGACATCCTATATTTTGACAGCGCGTCAAGCTCAGCAATGTACTCAAAGGCAGTCATATCCCCTTACTTCAAATGCATGAACTTATGGAACAGAACTGACTTCTAAGCTACAGGAATAAATTTTTCTCCGAATCTGGCTTTGAATTGATCCTAAGTGAACTAATCCTCAATGTTAGTAGTCCTCATTCCATTCCACCAGTTCATGGTTCACCCTTGTAGCTATTGGGAAGCCAATCTCCTTTTCATAGCATTGTTCAGCTCTAAATCATTGAAAATCCTTTCATAGGTATCAAGCTAATCCTACACTTTCATCGTCGACTCTGTTCCTTGGAATGGTTTGCCATCTAGACTAGTAAAGTCTTTGTTTGGCTTAGCAAAATTGACTCTGGCCACTTGACTAGAGCATCACCATTCATAGCAACATTCGGAGCAGCTAGTTGAGCAGCAGCATATTCCACATCTTGGTATTGAACATTGTCGAGCCAGCTCCTTCTTCAACTCCAAAGATGGAGTTCCTAGCAGCATTCCTTATTTGACGACTTGTCTTTCAATCTATAATAAGGATGGTCAGTCTCTCTATAGGGAATTCTGCTTAAGTAGTACTCGTGTGTGCAGTGCGACTTATATACTAGATATACTAGTTTTGAAAACCAAATATATATCAAGTACGGATCACGGTATCCCTTAAATTAAACTATGCAGCCTAAGCTCTGATACCAAATGTGACAACACCTTCGGCACCCAATAATGGAATAACATGCGGTATAGTGCGCTGACGGTGCCAGGTCGATGCATGACAATCACCAAGGTTGTAGTGTAAATAAAACAACCATAGAACCTATCATATATCTCATAGTACATCGAATAAAATATAATAGTAAACATATCAGGTATAAAATAGCGAGATAGTAATAACTGAATGAATTATAGAAATCAGAGTACTTAGATCCATACAGCTATACAACATAAGTTATAGAGTTTACATAATCGATAATAAACTTAAAATATATAACTGTTTCTAAATATATAAATAGCACTAGTAAGCTTCATAGTGTTGCACGGTGGAATGATAAGCAATAACAGTTGAATATAGCAATATAAGAGTATAACTTCCTACTCGTCACCAGTCCAACACCACATGCTCACCAGACCTGTATCCATAATCTACTCATTTAAGAGCACCTGAAATAATAGGAAGAAAACTTAAAATCCCAAGTCAAACAACAGTCTGGTGTGAGCGGTAGAAAATCTCAAATACTATAAAGTCAATATACTACGATGAATGATATGGAAAATCATACCTGGCATGTCCCTGCATCTACAGAGTTAACACATACACTAGATATATGATATTCTATCATAGTCATTATGGGTGTACTATACATCAAAGTACTAAGGGGTGTCTAGATATCTACATTAATAATATCTACATCATATGACATCCCTAGAGTGATTAGCAATCAAGCAAACAAAGCATCCATCATCCATCCTCACATTCACTCACTCAGTGAGTTGGATATATGATACTCGTACGACCTCATCACATAGTCAAGGCTTACTCAACATCTCGATTTCTCAATACTCGAATCCATGCCGCTCAGTAGGCATGAACTAGACTATCATCTCACCAAGTCTAGGGTAAAACGGACCGAAACATCGTGTGATCTGGGGAATATTGCACTACCAAGTGAGCATCTTCACATACCCTTGCTTTATGAGTACACTTCGAAACCTACAAATATCGATGATCCATTTACACACATCATCCATAGTAGAGTACATCCTAGAACTGTCCCTACAACTCCCATCTAAAGCCATCGCAGTTGGGGACTATTCTCGACGACCATCGTTAGTCATATAATATCATCGTTTGTTCCATAACCTTCCTTCAACAGCTCCTTTAATCCAACTCATAACCACATACTCTGCATCTTGAAGTACAACTATCTACCGTTGAAGCCATCACTTTCCATCATGAAATCACCATCATCGAATTGCGCTTCATCGTCATCGAAAATCATCATCGAGCCGCATAGTTCAGTACCGACCTGAGCCTTAGCTCAAAGTAGATGCGATTTGGCTCAAAGAAGAAGCCAAAATGAAACCCGAAGCATCCCTTAGTTGAGCCAAAGTAGACTCGCCAATGGCTCAAAGCAAACATAGGAAGAACCAAAGTCTCCTCATCTTCACTCATCACTGATCCAACAACCCTGATCCAAGCACTGATGGCCTGACCCTACCAAATTAGGATACACTGATCCATGCCTCAACAAGCTCCACCGATCTGACATTTCACCACTTCAGATTCTTCATCACCGAACCAAACAACCCTATGGATCGATACTGATCCATGGTCCACCGATCCTACCCCTAGCACAATTTTTCCACTTTGCTCCACCGATCCAACACCTAGCTTAACCCGAAGTAACTCCCCTCCTAGCCTAAAGCACTGCTTGTGGCCAATCCTACAATTGCAATTTTCTGACCTTTCTCACGTGACCCATGCATACATGTGAGTGACCCCAAGCACTCCACCGTGCAACTCGAAGTAAACCCTCCGAAAACATGAGCATGACTCAAAGCAACTTCCAATCGATCCATGCACAAACAAATTGCACCGATCCATCTTCTTTTGCTTATAACTCGAGCAAACAAACTCCAAACAAATTGAAACGTAGCCTTGTGAGGCCTTCCTTGTTGCCCCACATGGATCGCATCAAATTTGACTCAAGTCCCTTGAGGATCATCACCGATCCATGACTTCGTTCCTAATCCTAAATCGTCATTCGATCGTCGTTTTTAACCAAACAAACATCATACATTCAAGCAAACATTACATACAATATATCCTAACAAGCATACATTTATACACAACAAAGTGAAGCCTAGATCTAGGGATAAAAACTAGATAAACTATAAGAAAAAGGGAAGATCCACAAGAACACAATTTCACAATTTTTTTCCAAATCCCTTGAAATTAACATATGTGATTAGTTAAGGTTTAAAACACATTTTGGGATCCATAAATCATTTTAATACATAATTTTAAAGTGTATAATGACTAATTAGTAAGTGATAGGTTCTAACCACTCACCTAATCCAAAGCAAATCAAAAAGTGCATGAATCCCAAGACAAACAACAGCCCGAAGTGATCTCCAATAGCAAATCTCCAAATCCAAATGCTAATTTCGCTAATCTCTCCTTAATGACAAAATTTGGCTAATTAAAGTATGGTTTAGGGTAGCCTTTTGGCTTAGAAGTGGTTAATGGATGTTTTTCTCTTTATTTTTTGAAGTGTTTAATGATGGAGAAAAGTCCCATCAGCCCCATCATGGTTCTAATTCTTAAAAGGACTTTGTTCTTAGCCATTAACTTACTAATTGCCCATTAAACTATTCAAAATCAAGTGAAACTTCAAACAGCCATAACTTCCAAATGGTAAGTCCGTTTTCCTATTATGACCACTCTATGAAAAGAGAAACTGTCATCCTCATGTAATTGGAAGTGTTTCAGACCCCAATTCGGCCCTATCAAAATTTATAGGCCATATAATATTTTTAGGGTCAAAATCGTCCGATAAAATTCTAAGGATGGAAAATGTCTCTAGAAGTCATTTCCTAAAGTTATAGAATCGTATGACTCTAAATAAAAATTATAAAACCTTAATTATAGATTAATTATCCTCAACCATTCTCAATAATTAAGGTTTAATTAAGGTTTAATTACTTTTTTATTTACATTAAGTAATTAAACCTTAATTAAACCTTAATTATTGAGAATGGTTGAGGATAATTAATCTATAATTAAGGTTTAATTAAGGTTTAATTATCCTCAACCATTCTCAATAATTAAGGTTTAATTAAGGTTTAATTACTTAATGTAAATAAAAAAGTAATTAAACCTTAATTAAACCTTAATTATTGAGAATGGTTGAGGATAATTAATCTATAATTAAGGTATATTTTACGATCCTTCGATACATAAAATATAGATCGTTACAAGTTCTATTGGTGCCGAATGGATCGGTATAGAACTGAATAGTGTAGCCTCCATTGGTCCTAAAAAAATCTTTCCCACCAGAAGTCGACAACCCTTATGCTGGAACTACAAGCTCGACTACCAAAATGGCAGTCTAAGTTTGGACCAACTAGTCCGTGGGTGGTTGATCCATTGTACAAAGGGTACAATGTTGCCCACCAAGCAACCCAAGGAAGCATTCCAATAGCAGAAAAAGCAAGTCGGGAGATAATGCATCGAATGTTAGGCGAGCAAAATAGGAGGCTAAATGTTGATGAGATGAACCAGAGTTTGTTTACTCCGAACATTCGATAACTCTAGTGGGAGTGTCACAAACTCCAATTCACAAGAAGACCCCAATGCTACCGAGTCCTTACAAAGGAAGAGTATAAACCACCCTCTAGAGAATAGTGTTGGATCCCCTCTACGAACATTAGAGCTTATCTTTGTCCTACTAAGCATCCAAAGGCATATGTGCATACGAATCGTGAAAAACGAAATAACCATAGGTCCATTTCATTTGATGAGTGACTGGATGGGTTCTTCGAATGCCTCTCGATATTAAGAACGCAAGTCCATTTATCTGGAGAATGGATGACTGGACTTGTTGGATGCACTCTAACCAAGAAGGAATGAGCTTCTTCCACTGCCAAATGCTTAAAATGACCTAGCGATTGTTCTTTAACTCTACTAGAGATAGTAGAGTGTAAATTCATTCAACTCTACCAGAAATTGTAGAATATAAATACCCAGAAAACTCTACCAGAGACAATGAAATATAAATTCATTCAACTCTACCAGGGATAGTGAAGTATAACCCAAACAACTCTACTAGAGACCACAGAGTATAAACTCTTTCCACTCTTATAAAGGCAGCGGAGTATAAACTCAGTCAACTCTACTAGAGATAACATAGTATAAACTCAATAAACTCTACTAGAGCCAGCGAAGTATAAACTCAATCAACTCTACTAGAGACAACATTGTATAAACTTAACCAACTATGGTGGAGATACAAAAGTATAAACTTCATAACCTTGAATATAGGGTTTAACTCCATAGAGACAATGGAGTATATTATGGCTTAAACTTAGAGACAAGGTATAATTTCACCAAAGGTAGTGTAGCGTCAAATTCTTCAACCTTAGAGACTAGGCTAAACTCCTCCAAAGACAGGGACTGTAATTCTGGCTAATTTCAAAGATAGGACCTGACTCCACCAGAGATAACAGAGTGTAATTTTTCCAAAAAGCACTAGAGATAGGGTCGATTTCATCTGAATATGAAGTATGATACTATAATGACCGAGTACCCTTATTGATTGAAAGATGTTATTGAGCCTTATGGGTCGGTAGACCTCTTGATTTATAGGTTAGACAAATGGTTACACCTGAGCATTATGGAATTCTACCTCAACTACACCATCCCCGCACTACAATCGAATCTTGAGCAAAGCACACTTTGTATCCATAAAGCATACTTTAGGGGCAAAGGGTTAGGGGTAAATTTGGCATAGTCTCGGAACAAACACAAACCTATTGGAAAATATGCTTGAAGTGGAGAGATGCACCTTGATCAAAACCGTATTTCAATCCGAGTTATAGATTGAAAGATATCACTAGTGCATAATTGGCATGTCGCTTCGGTTATTTTGTCCTTGTTGCTTTAATTCCTTAACCGATGTATATGAAGATGAACCAATAGGCTAAAATTTATTAATTTAGTTGTTTGACCGAACCAAAAATAAGTTTTTTTTGCTTCGGTTGTTAAATACCCAAAGCAAAATTTTCACTTTTTTCATTAACCATCACATAACGATCGAAGCAATTGAATATATTTTGCTTCAGTCATTACATGACAACCGAAGCAAAGAAAAACCAAGTAGTTGATGTTCTATGTTCTTTTGCTTCAGTTGTTATGTGACAATCAAATGCACCATGATGTCAAAAAATGAAGGGAAAGTACATCTCCAATTGGCATAAGGTAATAATAACATCAACTTATATATCATCCAATATCTCAGGGTCAACTACCTTGCTACAAATTGCATTAAAAAACAAAGTTTTGTAATAACATGTCTCACATGTTTTGGCAATATACCTTAAACTGCAATGGGTAACAAATGTCGCATCAACACATAACCATCATGAGGCTTCATATTGGTCAATTTCAAACCAGTCATTCATATACGACTGCTGATGTTCGAAGAATATCATGTTGGAACCTTGACACCACGAAGACACTCACATAAACTAGTTTTATCTTTTTTGGATAAATTATAACATGTAGGAGGCAAATAGGCATGTTTTCCTCTCTGCATTGGTGCTTGCTCCATCCGTATACCCATTTTCAGCATATCTTTCCTGGCTTTCTCACCATCATTTGTCTTACCAGGTTTATTCAAGAGTGTCCAATTGATATTGTCGCATACTTTTTTTATGTATTACATCTTAAAAATGCTTATCCTATAGGTGCCTATAATATGGAAGTTCCCAAAATATAAATATCTTTTTCCATGAGCCTCCTAGAAGAGGAATGGCTTTGCCATAGGACTTTTCAATATCTTTGACCAGCTCATAAACATCATTTCCTTTTAATGAAAAACAAGCTACTCCGGTCTCTATCTCCCCATTGGAAGGCTTCTTCTTTTACAATAAGGGTGATTGAGAGGGAGAAATCCATGAGATGCATATACACATTTTTCCTGTAAAAATGCAAGCGCTCATTAACCATGCCGTCTTTATAAATTGAGCATGCTTTGGCACCTTTTACACTACAGTCGGACAAGTTACCATATGTCAAAAAATCATTTATGGTACAAAAAATTATGACGCACAATATGAAATTATATTTACTACATGAATCAAACACCTACACATCTCTGTCCCACAAAAGTTTTTGATCTTCAAAAAGAAAAGCTTGGTAAACATCGATGTTCTTTCCCAGTTGTCTTGGTCTCAAGGTTAGAAGAGACATCATGATGTACTTGCGTTTCATAATTAAGTGAGGTGGAAGATTGTAAATCACCAAAAGAACTTGCCAAGTGCTATGTTGACTACTAAGGTTGCCAAATGGGTTTATGCCATCTATGTAAAGACCATATCTAGGATTTCTAATTTCTTCATTGAAATTGGGATACATTTTATCAATGTTTCTCTATTGTGAAGAATTGGCTGGATGCCTTAGTAACCCATCATTCTTTCTCTCTTCTACATTCCATTTCAAGTTTTTTTTCCATTTTATTTATTTCCAAATAAGTGTTTAAACCATGATATAATGGGAAAATACTATAACACCTTTCCTAATCTTAATTATCAACATTCCATTGTGATTTGTAATGGGTCAATCCACACTTTGGACACTTATGCAAATTCTCATAACATTTTGATACAATGTACAATCATTTGGACATACATGTATCTTATTGTATCCTATACCAATTGGGCATATCATTTTATTTGCCTCATAGGTAGAAGTAGGAAGCTTGTTACCTTTCAGAAGCATGTCTTTCAAAATTTCAAGCAATGTTGTAAAAAAATTATCACTCCACCTATGCTTTGCTTTTAAATTGAATAGCTTGAGCATAATAGAAAATTTTATGAACTTAACACTAATAGGAAACAAAGGCTTCTCGACATTGGTTAATATTCTATCGTATAACTTTGGCTCTTCCATCCATATTCTTCAACATTGTGAAACAACTCATGTACACAATCATTATCATCATTCACCTCACTATTCTTGTTACCTCCTAAGTCATTCCCATTGTCTATGATGTTATTCTCTGCATTATTCTCATGATTACTAGAACTAGTTCTATGAAGTATATTTTCACCATGCCATATCCGCCATGTATAATTTGGCCTAAACCCATAAAGAATTATGTGATCCCTAATCCAATCCATATTATGAAATCTCATCTTATTACTGTAGTGTCTACAAGGGTAAAAAATTGTTTCTTCCCTTATTCTTAATCGATCATCTTATGCACATTCAAATTATGGGTATTATATGTCTACAAAGAGCTTTGAATTGAATGGAGAAAAATAGCTATGGACGATAGTCGATGGTGGATGAATCCATGGAGAACTTGCCAGAGGTAATGAGAATTGGGTATTGGGTCTTCATTCAATTATGATAATAAGAATTTTGGTTTGGGTATTAGGTTTTGATTCAATTGTAAGGACGAGAATTATGATATGAGTTTTTTATTTGGGGTTTGATAATTAAGATTATGAGTTGGTAGTTTGGGTCGTTGGTTTTAGGGAGCGCACCAAATAATATTTAAGCCATTTGCTTCGGTCGTAAGAGGATTGAAGTAAAATGTTAATTTGCATCTACTTATTTGTTTCGATCATGAGGGCGACTAAAGCAAAAAACCAATTTGCTTTTATGATTTTTCTTCAGTTGAAAGTGGCAATTGAAGCAAATTGCATTTGTGTATTTTCTTTTGCTTTGCGACTATCAATTGATTCAGTTGTTAGGGTGGGACTAAAGAAAATAACATTATTTACATTGCCAAATATCACAACTGAAACAAATAAAGCAAGACTTTAGAGTAATCTACTAGTGTATAGACATCTTAAAATTAGTCTCAACCTAATCGATATGGGCACCACTTTGTATAGCTTCTAGCCATGCCACTGGAATGGAACATCCAGAGGCACTAGAGTGTTCTATTTGATGATACAAAGCTATTGTCCAACTTTCATCCCATTTCGAATTAAAGTGAAGAAATTATGACTTCTACAATAATAGTGTAACCTTCTTCTCATACTAAAAAAGGCCAAGTACAGAACTCAAAACCCAGCAAAATAATGCACAAGAGCAATGCGCATGAAGGAAAAACAAAGCACGAGGCAACAATGGTTTAGAGGCAAAACCAAAGATGATAGAAATGGATCGTAAAAACATTCTAGTAGGAAGCTTAAAGAAGCATGAAAATAGTCCATCAAGTGGCCTACCGGACTATGAAATCGATTCAGTTTCGAACCATGAAGATGCTCAGGTATTGAACCGTGTAGACAGTCCGATAGACCGCATAATAGATCATGTAAATGAATTAGTAGTATTTCGATCGGAACCGATCAGAACCTTGCCTTCTTATAACCAGGCCCAAATGGACATGTCCTTTCTCTTGGGCTTCAAGGTCTGAACCTAAATGACTTCCCACCTCCATCCAGCAGCCTCAGAGTCTTCTAAACCGGAGGAATACACCTATAAATACCCCTTAGCATCTTCATTTTGGGGGAGGAATCCAAGAACACATAGACCTATAGAATCAAAGTGTGAAGCTTCTAGAGCACTTTTAGATAGCAAAGAATCATCTCAAACTTACCCAACCACCTTCAATCATCCAAGCCATCATCCAACATTGGGGGCGGACCAACCTCGAGATCTATGGCATCATAGCTTTTTCGATTTAACAGCCCACAATTGTTGTAACTAATCCGAAGAGATCTAACAAGCGTTGTAGCAACCGTAGTGGAAGAATCATAATAATAGACATAAACTGGACGTAGGTCTAAAATTGTGGAACTACTATAAAAATTCTGCATGTGTTTAACTTTTACATTTTACTTCTACTTATTGTAATATCTATCTACAATTTGTAGTCTTAGAGTAAGAACTTAACATATTTTACGAATAGTGATCGCACCTCATACAAATCAGCACTAGGATCACACTCAGGTTCTTAGGCTCTACCAAATATTTATTCTTGAGTGTTTGGTTATTTTTGCCGCAAACACACATACTCCAAATAAATTGTAGCGGTATAAAGTTGATGAGAATCAAACCTTGAAAATTCCAAATTTACATGTGTGGTTTTCTAAGCCATTTTCATGATTAAAATTAAGAAACTATACTATATGTTTTTTCTTCGTATGAAAATTATACCTTATCATAATAGCCTTTTGTTATTTGTATTTAATGTAAATTACTTTTTATATTTTTACTATTTGTATTTAATACTATAAAAAAATTCTTTTCCAAACATGTTAGCATTATATATGTAATTTATGTCAATGAAAAATTTGGAAAAAAATGTTTTCTTTTGAAATTATATGACATCAAAACAGTCGGTCCCAAACTGTTGCGAGGTTATATGAATAAATCATATAATATATATATATATATATATATATATATATATTATCACATATACAATTATTTATTTCATAACGGAAACACTTGCATTTTTTATTGAATCGGATTGTAGAATAACCCATCGAAAAACATTTTTGTCTAGGTATGGTTTGCCTTCCCCATGCTTTGTGGCCGTACAAGTTTCATCGATAAATGGATATTTCATCTTAAAGGGTGATCTAAGTGAGGGGAATAAAGTGACGAAGAATTTATGTAGTTAAAGCCTCGCTAAAGTCCTCCAAAATCTTCGCTATAGCTCATAGTACTCTTTGACCACTACGCTATTTCAATTTAGTGCTATTAAACATTAGATCTGCTTTAAGCCTTATTATTTTTTGCTACACTCGCTAAATTAAGGCTTTTTAGCACCCGCTTTAGCAACATTAGTATAAAAATATTTGACTAGTTCTCTTTTAAACCAAATCAACAAAGTTATGGTAAATACCTAATTTTAAGTTATAAGTGCTCAATATAAGTTGGATATATACTATAATCAGCAAATCTATTCTACATAAGTCATGATATTCTTCGTTTTGTTATATAGGATTAAACGGTATTTTCTTTTCCTATTTAATGATGTGAGCATGAGAATAAATTAACTTTAAATATTTGGTTTTATATTTAATTAAGCTTTTTGCACCTTTGTTATTTTCCGCCATATCTTTGCTTTATCCCCGCTATAACTTCTTACACCTCTATCGATGTAGAACCGCTAAGCGCTTTACTGCACAGCGAAGAATACAAGTTAGATTAGAAACAAGAAAGCACCTTAAGGTTCAATCACTCCTAAGTAGGCTAGGATTTGCTATTGATACTACTAAAAGTAGTTGGACCTTAGATTCATATAGGTCTAGTGAAGTTCTTTCCATTTATAAGGGCTCCGACTCTCTCTTCGAAAGCGCTCAACCTGCCCAAAAGGGAAGGACCTTTCCCTCTATGGGCCGTTGGTATACCTAGTCCAGTAAATTAATCGAGAGCCCTCTCGAATTAGTTCTATAATAGGGACTTTTCTATTGCCATGGTTTTTTCGGGTTATGATCCAACTCCTTTCTCAAAGGAAGGAGTGCACGTTGCCAGTGTGATTCCTGTTCGCAAGGTGCGAAAGAGAGACAAGGTTCAGATTTGGCTGCTTGTAGCTTCTCTGGACTTAATCATTCATCATATGATCGAAACTCTTTCGACTTTATGAAGATTTTTGAGTTTTTAGTAAACAATCAACTAGGCTTGATCACTGTTACCCCTTTGCGAGGAGGCACCCTTTCTCCCATAGATCGATGTGAACATCATGAGCTGCACCTAGTAAAACTGTTGTTGCTGTCAACATATTTTATCGTCTAGGAGGAACCACGCTTACTTGTTTTTCAGTACAAGTAGCTACGAGTCTTAGCAAAAAGTTCATTAGTGGATTAAAAGTTCAAAATTTTCTAAGCGAACAATCTCAACAAATCTTTCAGAAAGAGAAAATCAAGAAGTTCCACTTCCCATTTCTTTATTTTCCAATCCCCTAGAAGGGACAAAGTTCACCTGGTACTAGCAGCTTTATAAGGGAATTTCCAATCTTAGTAGAAACTTTCCAAACAAATGATTTGTTTTCCTCTTTTATTTAATCTTTTTCACGACTAGAAAGATAATTTGTTAAACCAATGATTTTTTCTGTGTTTCAGAATATGGCTAATCAATTTCTCATCATTGAATATGTTCAATGGATTTTTGTCCCTTGTAATGTAATATAAAAATGATATTTATTTTATTTCAAACTTATTAGGATTTGAATCCTACAATTTTAATTTTAAGTGAAATACCACTTGCCTGATCAAATTCAAGCGTATGTGAGGTCTGCTATTCCTTTCCTCTAATCTAAGTTCTCCCATTCCCTTTATCAAGTGTTTGCTCGGGACTCGCATGGGCTAAGCCACTTTAAATTGAGTATACATTTCCCTCCTTTAGTAGAGTATAGCTCGAGTTCTTCCCAGTTAATGATTTGTGAACCTAAGAAACCTTTTAAGTTTGTTGATGGTTTGCTGGAGCATACTGGACCTTTAGGTTAGAGGTTGAAGTGTACTCAGCAAGACCCTGTCAGATGGTGATGATGTCTGTTGGTTGACTAATTTCTCTCTATCCCCTCATTCCTGATAGGTCCTTTGATTTATTACTTCTTATCCCTTAGAGCATCCCTAATGGAGGGTTGGTCACTTGGTGACTGACCCCCAACAGAGGGACAGTGAGCCCAAAAATGGGCTCACCACATACTGCCAAGGTCACTTTGGCGACCTTGGTAGTCAGCAATTTACCCGGCATTATTAATGTCAAGTAAATAACTAACATCAATAACGCTACGTAAACCAAGGCAATGATAATAATAATATCACCGTTTTCGTGTTATCCGGCATTATTAATGCTGAATAAGGCAACAGTAATATTATTTTTGATCGTTTCCTTATGTTTATAAGCAGTTAAGTTCATTTTTTCAACTTACAAACTTTCTATCTACTTTCTTCTTTTTTCCATCTTAAACCACACAAACTGCACTCACTATTAGCTATAAAAAATATCAAACAATCAAAGAGGAAAAACCAGCTGTCGTCCTCATTCCAACGATTACAAGAAATAATCATAATTCCGATGTTTACGATAATTTTCCGCCAAATCGATAAAGCAATTAGAATTATTAGCAAAACTCTCAATAGGAATCCCAATAGCATTCGCAAGAACATTCGCAGCATATCAGCCAAGGCAACAACGATCAGTTTAGAAAACAATACTCTAATAGTAGTCCACAAATAGATCACCAAATTTTAGAGGCAGTCTGCGAGGCAATTTCACACAAAACAACAACTCTAGCAGAAATTTAACTTCTAATTTTGAAGTAGTTGATGGCGGTTTCAATCAAAATCGAAATAATTATGGATAATTTGCGGAAGATGAAATCTAATGTGATAGAAACAACGATTTAAGTCAACAATCCCAAAGGACTCAAAGAAGGGAAAATCCAGGAGGAATCAACATAAACGAGTCTCCAATTCCAAAAGTAAATGAAATTCTATCTAAAAGTGTTGCTTCTATTTAACAGAAATGGTCAGAAGACAAACAAAAGGAACTTGCTATTGTTGGCTACAGTGTTCTGCTGATGAAAAGAAAGGCACGTTGAAAACTGAGTTTGCTTTTTGGGCATCTATTTCAAACCTTTTCCATGCTCGTCTACTCAATGGTATTCCTAGATCAGTTGATTTAAAAACTCAATGGAGACGTATGAATGGGGCTTGTCAAAAAAGAATGAGATCGTGGCAGTTATGGAGACGAGAAAACAAAGTGGGGCTATAGATGTTAACTTGGTGGGTTTTGTCTATTAATCACCTATGGAGTAAATTGATTTCATTACACTTCACTAATGTTTTATTTTAATTTTCAACTCAAACAGGCTTATGAGGCTAATGTACAACAAACCAAGGGAGCTACTTTCAATCTTTTGTATGTTTACATTCCCCTTAAAGATGAAGACAAATGGAACACGATAAAAAAGAAACACACTAGATTTCATTTTGCACCAAGAAGAATGAATCATGATTCCAGTACGGGAGATTCTGATGTTGATGTGCACGTAAATGTGCATATATTTACATCCATATTTTATCTCTTTTTATTTAAATAAACATCATATTTGGGCATTTTAACACATTTAAAACCAAAATTCAATTATTTTCAAACCATCATATTTTCATCTTCATTCAGGGGCAAAATGGTCATTTTTGTGCTTGTGTCAGTTTAAGAATTTTTACTTGGACATTTTTTTTAAAATTTTTATAGGAATTTGGATGCATATGGAAGAGGCTTATATGAAGATACATGCATGCACAAATAAAATACAAAGGAATGAAGAGGAAATAATTCAAGTTCAAGATCATGGAGGACCCCACCCACTTACCTAAATGTACAATTATGAGCTAATGGACAACTAAGTGGAGGTTAAAGCTTCATGCATAACAAATGATGGATTAATTAGTAGCTAATGGTTACTTGGTGGCCACACTTCCTAAAGGGCATTTAGGAAGCCCCCTAAAAATAGAATTAGGGTTTTATGCATGTATATATAGCCCTCTTATGTACATGAAACTGTCATCTACTCTTTCATTTTACTTAGGAAATTAAGAGATCAAGTTGTAAGCTCAATGTTATATGAAATAAAAATGACTTCCAAGCCTCTTTTTCCTCTCTTGTATACATGCTTTTCTTTGTTTTTATGTTAATGCTTATTTCTATGCTCTCTTTCTCTTAATGTTCATAGCTTAAATTTACATTCATGCAAGTAGTGTAGTTTATATTTTTATGCAAGTAGTTAGTAGCTAATCTCTTTTGCTTTCTTTGCTTATTTTCTATTTTCTTCTCTTTTTAATGTTGAAATTTACTTGTGTTGCTTCAATGCCACAAATGAGTAGCTAAACCCCTTCAATTTAGGGGTAATGAAGCTCTCAAATATTATGTAATTTCAACATTTTTTATGATTTATGATCTCTTTGTTTGTGCTTTATGAAAGTGAATTTTGATGCAAGTTTATACAAGTGGGTTTGCTAGCTTATATTTCTTATGCAAATGAGCTATACTTATTCAACATAAACACAAGTTGCATCATCATTTGCTAATCCATTTTTGACTGTGGAAAGAAAGTAAAAAATGAAATTTGATGATCTATATTACTAGTTACAATAGTAAATAGATCATACTTAAAATAGCTTTTGCTTTGGCTTCATTTTCATAGAAATTATAAGTGGTTTATTTGTTGTATTATAGTTTGATGGTTTGAGTTATGTTAATTAATAACATAAACAAACCATACTTATGATAAATACAACAATATTTCACTTAATATCAAAAGCTAGAGATCACAATTGTTTGTTTGTTGATCTACAAAAATATGAGAGTGGATTTGCCTCTAAATTATTCTCTAGTTCAATAGTTTTTTAATCACATTTTAATTCTAGCTTTAGCTTCCTTTTGTAGTTAATAACTTTCATCTCACTTTGGTCTAATTTGATTGAATAGATTTTTAAACTCTCACAATTCCCTACGGATCGATCCGTATTTGCCACGTACTACAAAGTGTATGCCGTGCGCTTGCGGTAAATTTTATTTCAAAATTCATTCGGCTATTTTCTAACTCGATAGACATTTAGCCGTCCGAACAAGTTTTTGGCGCCGTTGCCGGGGAACAGTCAAACCCACATCCAACATCACCACCACAACTACAAACAGCAACCAAACTCACAAATCCACAAAACTACTAACATTACTGCTGTCAGAACAACGTCTCTGCCACCATACCATTGCTGCAACCAGTACATACAACTGCCTATCCTTCTGTATAACTTAAACTCCCCAAACACATCACCACCATCCTTCTACTTTTCACGAAAACTTCGAAAATGAGACACTTGATCTTAACGATGAAAGCGACGCCGAGTACGAAAAATTGTTTCACGAAATTCCCAACAAGATTGAATACACTCTTCCTTTTGAATCGCTTCCAGTTGAGTCCGAATCTCAACCCAACTCTTTGATTGAAAAACTCCTGAAGTTGGACCTCAAACCACTTCCCGATCACCTTAAGTACGCATACTTAGGTGATAACGAAACGTTGCCCATCATAATTTCCGCAACTCTTTCTCTTGACCAAGAAGCTTCTCTTCTCTCTATTCTTTCGAGAAACAAGGAAGCGATTGGATGGTCAATCTCCGATATTAAGGGAATTAGCCCTGCTCTTGTCCAACATCGCATCCATTTAATCGACGATGCCAAGCCAATTCGTGACGCACAATGAAGGCTTAATCCAAAAATGAAAGATGCGGTGCGTAATGAAATTCTTAAACTTCTCGACAACGGAATCATTTACCCAATCTCTGATAGTTCATGGGTTAGCCTAATTCACGTTGTACCGAAAAAGTCTGGGCTAACCGTTGTCAAGAACGATTCAAACGAACTTATTCTAAGTCGTACTCAAACAGGTTGGCGTGTTTGCATTGACTATCGAAAACTAAATGCCACAACACGAAAAGATCACTTCCCACTTTCTTTTATTGACCAAATGCTCAAACGTTTAGCCGGCCACGAATTTTACTGCTTCCTTAATGGTTATTCCGGCTATAACCAAATTCCAATCGCTCCCGAAGATCAAGAGAAAACGACTTTCATGTGTCCATTCGGTACCTTTTCTTATCGACGTATGCCATTTGGACTTTGTAACGCTCCTACGACCTTCCAACGATGCATGGTTGGAATCTTTTCCAACATGATTGAACGCTTTCTAGAAGTTTTTATGGACGATTTCTCAATCTTTGGCGATTCTTTTTCCCAATGTTTACATCATCTCGAGTTGGTTCTAAATCGATGTAAAGAAAAACATTTGACTTTGAATTGGAAAAAATGCCACTTTATGGTCAAACAAGGCATAGTCCTTGGACATATCATCTCAAATAAAGGCATTGAGGTAGATAAAGCAAAAATTGATGTAATTGCAAACCTACCCATTCCCAAATCTGTTAAGGACATTCGATCATTTCTAGGACACGCTGGCTTTTACTGACGCTTTGTGAAAGACTTTAGCAAAATCACTCTTCCTTTGACGACTCTTCTTGGAAAAGACGTTCCTTTCGATTTTAACTCTGATTGTATCTCTTCTTTTGAACGTCTTAAGAACGAACTCATTTTTGCTCCAATCATTTGCGCACCTAATTGGGATCTTCCATTCGAAATAATGTGTGATGCTTCGAACTTTGCCATTGGTGTTGTCTTAGGACAACGCATCAACAATATCCTTCACGTCATTTACTACGCGAGTATTACTTTGAACGATGCTCAACTCAACTACACAACAACCGAAAAAGAGTTCTAGCTGTTGTTTTTGCTCTTAAAAAATTCCGACAATACTTGATAGGGTCACACATTACTGTGGACACGGACCACTCTACGCTTCGATATCTCTTTGCTAAAAAGGATGCCAAATCCCACTTGATTCGTTGGATCCTTTTACTTCAAGAATTTGACTTTACAATTAAAGACAAAAAAGGATCTGATAACGTCATAGCCGATCACCAGTCTCGTCTTCCGAACGCACCATCTTCTTTTCCAATCAATAAAAACTTCCCCGATGAACAACTCCATTCAATTTCTACCGACCCATGGTACGCTGATATAGTGAACTACTTAGTCACTAAAGAAACTCCCTCATCTTGGTCCAAACAGGATAAATACAAATTCATGTCCCAAGTGAAATATTTCTATTGGGACGATCCATACTTGTTCAAATATTGTCCCGACCAAATCATCCAAAGTTGCATTCCGGATAATGAGATAAGGAGTGTTCTTTCATTTTGCCATGATTAAGCATGTGGTGGACATTTCGGTCCTCGAAAAACTGCGAAAAAAGTGCTTCGGTGTGGTTTCTATTGGCCTTCTCTTTTCAAAGACTCGTTTGAATTTTGTAAGACTTGTGATCGATGTCAAATGCTTGGACGAATTTCTCGACGAGATATGATGCCTCTAAACCTCATTCTTACGATCGAAATCTTTGATGTATGGGGTATAGACTTTATGGGACCTTTTCCCAATTCTTTTGGAAACTTGTATATCCTTCTCACTGTCGATTACGTTTCAAAATGGGTCGAAGCCGTTCCTTGCAAAACCAATGAACATAAAATTGTTGTGAAATTTCCCAAAGAAAACATCTTTTCAAGGTTCGGCACACCTCGCACAATAATCAGTGATAACGGGACCCATTTTTGCAACCGTTCTTTTGAAACTTTAATGAAAAAATACTCGATAACCCACAAGTTATCCACTCCATATCATCCTCAAACTTGTGGCCAAGTTGAAGTTTCAAATCGACAAATAAAACAAATCTTGGAGAAAACTGTCAATAAAAATCGAAAAGATTGGTCTCAGAAATTGACCGACGTGCTTTGGGATTACCGTACTGCTTTTAAAACTAACCTTGGGATGTCCCCATTTCGTTTAGTTTATGGTAAAGCTTGCCATTTACCCATTGAAATCGAACACAAAGCGTTGTGGGCAATTAAGAACTTAAACTTTGATCTTGAGAAAGCTGGCGAAAACCGAAAACTACAACTCAACGAACTAGAAGAACTTAGGAACGACGCGTATGAAAACGAGAAAATTTACAAAGAAAAAACCAAAGTTTTTCATGACAAGTCAATCCTAAGGAAAACGTTTTCGCCTAACCAAAAAGTTCTTTTATATGACTCAAAACTTCATTTATTCCCTGGGAAACTTAAATCGAGATGGACCGGACCATTTGTGGTACGAACTATTTTTCCACATGGTACCGTAGAAATAGAAAACCCTAAGGATGGATCGGTTTTCAAAGTCAACGGTCATCATCTGAAACCTTTCTTGGAATTGCTAAATAACCAAGAGGAGGAGCTCATGATCCTTCATGAGCCAAGCTACGTCTAGTAAGAATGTTAACCCTCTTTTGTAAATATGTACATAGTTTTCCCCGTTACTCTCATTATATCATGCATTGACTGTGGGGACACAGTCAAAATTAAGTGTGGGGGGGTAGTCTCATTTTCATTTTTTTTAGGTTTCATGGCATTTTTGAGTTTTCATTTTTTTAGTAAAAAAAAAATCTAAAATTTTCAAAATCTCAAAAACATTTTCTTTTTAGCATTTTGATTTATTTTTGAAGAAACACTATGGGATAAGTATAAGTTTTGGTTAATAAATTGAAATTTTGAAAATTTATTTGTCTTAACAAAAATAAAATTGAAGTTTGATTACAAATAACAATGGTTTAACTAGTATATAGGAAGTTTCATAAGTGTTAATTATGAAGTATGTTCCAATTGAAAATCTTCGTTTAAAAAAAAGTGGTAAATTTAAAGTAAAGGATATAACATTTTTATCTTCTATGTTAAATGGTGCTAAGATGATTTTGCAAAACTCTCTCTTTCTATAAAAAAAATTTGATAAAAAAAACACATTTGTATATATTTATGTATGTGTGTGTATATATATATAGCACCTAGAGTCATGTGTTCACACTCGTGTGTTCACTCGCCATGCTCTGTACCCTTCTCACATAAGCCCGAAAGGCAGTGCATGATCGGTATATCTGGCCTCGGTTTATCCGAGTTAGGTGTATATAAATAAAAATTCTTTTTAATAACGCCTACAGTCGATAAGTGTTCACACTTGTGTGTTCACTCACCACGCTTTGTATTCCCCTCACATCAGTCCGCAAGGCAGTGCACGAGTAATATATCTGGCCTAAGTTTACCTGAGTTAGGCATATGTAATATTATTAATATCAATAAAATTTTCAAATAAGAGAGAGTAAGCAATTGAAATCTGAGCACTATTTTTACTTATTTGATTTAATTTGTTAAAGAAATGAAAATACCACTTTAATAAACTTTGATAATCAACTAAAGATCCATTTCATAGTTACACTTTGTAATCAACTGAAACAACGAGTTAAACTATTGTCTATTTGCTATGATAACTTGATTTTTTATTGGAACTTTTGATAAGTAAATGACTTAAATTTTTCAAAACAATGACCAAAACCTATATTTAACTTGTGAGTGTCGAATTGAAAGTGAATCCTTCATTTGTAAATATATTCAAAAACTTGCATTCATCCCATTGTAAATAAATCTTGCATTTTGTAAATATTTTCACTTTGCATTTGGATTTTGTGGGTAGTATCCGCTGAAAACCCTCATGAGACAACACTCGTCCTACTGGGGACACCCAGAGGTTTAACGGCTTGTTACATACGCTCAATGCAATCGTGCTCCCTACGAAAACGGATTTATCTTAGTTTTCCTTTATTTGAGAACAAATAAAAAGATAAGTGTGGGGGTATTTAATGTGCACGTAAATGTGCATATATTTACATCCATATTTTATATCTTTTTATTTAAATAAACATCATATTTGGGCATTTTAACATGTTTAAAACCAAAATTCAATTATTTTTAAACCATCATATTTTCATCTTCATTCAGGGGCAAAATGGTCATTTTTGTGCTTGTGTCAATTTAAGAATTTTACTTGGACATTTTTTTGATAATTTTTATAGGAATTTGGATGCATATGGAAGAGGCTTATATGAAGATACATGCATGCACAAATGAAATACAAAGGAATGAAGAGGAAATAATTCAAGTTCAAGATCATGGAGGACCCCACCCACTTACCTAAATGTACAATTATGAGCTAATGCACAACTAAGTGGAGGTTAAAGCTTCATGCATAACAAATGATGGATTAATTAGTGGCTAATAGTTACTTGGTGGGCACACTTCCTAAAGGGCATTTTAGGAAGCCCCCTAAAAATAGAATTTAGGGTTTTATGCATGTATATATAGCCCTCTTATGTACATGAAACTATCATCTACTCTTTCACTTTACTTAGAAAATTAAGAGATCAAATTGTAAGCTCAATGTTATATGAAATAAAAATGGCTTTCAAGCCTCTTTTTCCTCTCTTGTCTACATGTTTTTCATTGTTTTTATGTTAATGCTTATTTCTACGCTCTCTTTCTCTTAATGTTCATAGCTTAAATTTACATTCATGCAAGTAGTGTAGTTTATATTTTTATGCAAGTAGTTAGAAGCTAATCTCTTTTGCTTTCTTTGCTTATTTTCTATTTTCTTCTCTTTTTAATGTTGAAATTTACTTGTTTTGCTTCAATGCCACAAATGAGTAGCTAAACCCCTTCAATTTAGGGGTAATGAAGCTCTCAAATATTATGTAATTTCAATATTTGTTATGATTTATGATCTCTTTGTTTGTGCTTTATGAAAGTGAATTTTGATGCAAGTTTATACAAGTGGGTTTGATAGCTTATATTGCTTATGCAAAAGAGCTATAGTTATTCAACATAAACACAAGTGGCATCATCATTTGCTAATCCATTTTTGATTGTGAAAAGAAAGTAAAAAATGAAATTTGATGATCTATATTACTAGTTACAATAGTAAATAGATCATACTTAAAATAGCTTTTGCTTTGGCTTCATTTTCATAGGAATTATAAGTGGTATATTTGTTGTATTATAGTTTGATGGTTTGAGTTATGTTAATTAATAACATAAACAAACCATACTTATGATAAATACAACAATATTTCACTTAATATCAAAAGCTAGAGATCACAAATTGTTTGTTTGTTGATTTACAAAAATATGAGAGTGGATTTGCCTCTAAATTATTCTCTAGTTCAATAGTTTTTTAATCACATTTTAATTCTAGCTTTAGCTTCCTTTTGTAGTTAACAACTTTCATCTCACTTTGGACTAGTTTGATTGAATAGATTTTTAATCTCTCACAATTCCCTACGGATCGACCCGTATTCGCCACGTACTACAAAGTGTATGTCGTGCGCTTGCAGTAAATTTTATTTCAAAATTCGTTCGGCTATTTTCTAACTCGATAGACATTTAGCTGTCCGAACAGATGTCCCAAAGGCGACCGAAGAACAACAACCCCCATCATTTCATAGTAACAATATACGAAGGGTAGTAGGAAAATGGAGACTGAAGACTAAAATTGATTACAGCGTCCATTACGATAGAAAAGACACATGATAGTTGGAGGAAGAAAAGGAACAGAGGAGAATGCAAAAATACTATGAGCGCAAGGCTGATAAAGAAGAATAAAGAAGAGTGAATCTTCATCTGCAAGAAGAGTAATTGGAACTGAAAAGAGAGAAAATAAGGCAATGGAAAGAATACTCTATTTTGGCTACGATGATTTATGACTTCTCTAAACTCGAACATGAATAACATGAGGTAATGTAGAGAAAAATTAGAGAATAATGTAACGACCCGGAATTTTGGACCATTCGCGTCCATTATAAGTGAATAGGTAGACACTCATGCCGGAGTTGAATTGCTCAAAATACCGCGTTGTTAATTTAAATTGGCAAAACTGAACATATACAATAAATAGATATAATCATAGATCACAGACACAGAGTAATAAATGCAGCGGAAATAAAAGAGATAGTAGTTCATGAAGCTACTATATGAATATATAAAAATACATCAGAGTTTACAACAGAAGAGTAATACGATACATCAGAGTTAAACCAGATACAACGGAAGAGTAACAGATACAAATCAGAATACATCACTGGAATCATCGAATATCTGAAAGCTGGATAGATAGCTGGATCTCCAAGCGAAGCTCCAACTCCAAAGGTGAGTCTCGAAAGCTGAACTACTCAGTCTGACCCGAGCGTAAAGCAAAACACAAGACACTCGAGTCAGGATTAACATTCTTATATTAATAAATCCAACTCAAGTGAAATAGCAATTGAAATACAAGTAACTCAAAGGATGTTTGGAATAACCATCCTTTAAGGATCCGGTAAACTATCTACTATGTAGTAATGTACGCTAAGTAGATAATGTCTATCAGTAATATAAAGATATCAAAGTAGGGTTAAGCAGGGCCCATACACCTCTTAACCTGTTTATTCCCAAAAGCATATACAAGACCGTAGTTTCCCCAAAACCGGAAGTCACCAGAGGGCAATCCATATACTAAAGGTACAAATCAAAATCGTAGTGGTCGCGAATAGGATAATCAGTATGACAAGGTACATGAGGCGATACCAACTAGGATACTAGTAGTTGCCTGATCCGGACTGATGTTGGGCATAGCAGCTACTACCCCAACACCGCGAACAACACTCCCAAATCGAGGGGTGCACCCAAATCGAATCACAAATGTAATAGATATGGTATCTAAGAAGTGTGTCCGCTAGAGATGGCGAACCTCAATGGCCCGGCGCGGCTCCTGTTTTAGTCATGTCAGGGGTCATCCAAAATCGTTCTCTTTCTTCAGTCAACTCGTTCACCAAACCATCCACTTCATTCTGGATCATCACTCCGCGTATAGTTATTAAAGTGGTTTTCGGTTTAGATAGAGAGTATATCCATAACCGAATTCCGGTCTCTTTAATAACTTTCGTAATTATTACACCGATTGGTCGTTTATATATTTCAAAAACCAAATCAATTTCAATTTCGAATAGAATTCGTAAATCAACATTTCATTTGTCTTTCTAAAACAATTTCCAAATTTTCGTTTCAAAACTTCCAATTTTCCGTTTCAAAATCTTATAATTCAATTTCAATTTCTATTTAAAACAATTCAAATATTGATCCAAATTCGTATATCAGTTTCATTTCAAAATCATTTAAATTAATTTAATTTAACATTCAAATCAATTTACATTCGTTTATCGATTCCATTCAATATTCGTTAAGTAAATTTGTTATTCAAACAATTTCCATTAAATTTCCAATTCATTAAATCCATTCTTAAGTTCAACTTCATTAAATCAAAACTTACAACTTTGAATTAAATTAAATTCATCAAATCAAATTCTTTAAATTTCAAGTCTTACATTAATTCCAAAAATATCACATTTTATTTCTTGTTAAAGAAATTCAATTTCACCTATTTACTTACTTAAATGATTTTCCAAACTTTATTAATAAAGAAACTCAATTTCAAGTATTACGAAGTAAAATTCACTTATTCAAAATTCAATTTAATTTAATCATTAAATAATTCAATCTTATTTAATTATTAAATAATTCAAAACTTAATTATTAAATAATTTCAAAGTTTAATAATTTCAAACTTAATTATAATTTCCTACTTAACTCAATAGTTTCTCAACTTAAACAACATTCTTTCATCAATTACATTTTTAATAATTTGTTTCAGATTATTAAACATCAACATTTCCTTTCACTTAAATTCAAATTTCAACTTCATTTCAAAACCATATTATTTATTCAAATAAAATCCTTATCTTATTTCAAAATCAAGTTATTGACCAATCGGGTTTATTTAATTTTCTATCCTAGGTCAAAGTTCAATTTTGGGTATTTATCATTTCAACCCGATTCCAATTCAATTAAAAATCAAAGCATAACAGAGGGAACTTGCAGTGTGATAACTGGGATGGTGTCAAAGTAAATAAACAAGCAATAACAACAATCAATATCAATCCAATAATCAATTCAAATAATCCCGAAATAACCGTATTAATTCGCATTGTTATTTGTACGAATTAATATAATTATTTCTAGAATCTACACTATCATTTCATGTAGATTAAAGATTATTACATTACGGTTTTTCACTTGTCATCTATTTAAAATTTCATACATCATCAATTTAACAACATACATTCAGTGATTCAAAATGTAATTAAGCAAATCATACGTGTCAATGGATTTAACAGTTAAAGGGGTCATATTATACAAATGTCAGTTAATCAAATTTAACATTTAATTATCCTATATCAAGTTCAATTTCATACTATTTATCATTTTAACATTAACAATTTAACGTCCAATATAAACATCAACAATCAATCAATTATCAGCCAAACTGTATTATCAACGCATAAATAATTAGCAGATAATGGTGTCAGATGTCACAGGTGAACTGATACAGGCAATAGCATATATAGCAGTGTAATTAACTAACAGCAGCATATTTCAATTGTCGTTTCAATTGAAATCAAATCTAATAAATAAAAGAACGTTAATCGTGAGTGAATGCTCACCTTTCAAGGCTAGAGATGAAGGAGAATGAGAAGAGTTACAGATCCAAGCACAAATTTCAAAGCAAAGTAAGACTGGCACGAAATCGGACGAACAAAGCTGATAAACAGATATCGATGATAATAAATCCGATCAGTTTTGATATAAACCAAAAACGTATACATTTATTATATTGTGTATATATATATATCAAAATCAAAATAAATTTGTTTTATTTCAATGTATATAAATTATCATTTATATATAATAAAACCCACACATGAAAATAGGATCCATATACAGTAACTTATTATATAAAATATCAAGTAAACTCACACCTATATATATAAACTAAAGAACAAAGACACTTCACTATCAGGAACGCAAGAAATAAAATGGTTAAAAAACGTGACTTGAATCATATATATGGAAGAACCAATACTATATGTATACCCTATAACTTATACTAACAGCATTATAAAAGTTAGAATTTTAGTAAACAGAAATATAGGCAAACGACAGCAACACATAAGTTAAGTATCCCATAACAGCTGTACCCATAACACACGCAAGTGATAAATGACCGTAACCCATAAAACATAACATATAAACCCAATTTTGTTTTCAAAATTCTGTAATTAAACCTTCTCAACTTTATAGACCAACTAACATGGAAAAACAAATCTTTTCTAAAATAATCTATATAAACACTTAAATCTAAATACATATATATGTACACCTCAGCCGAACAAGTTTTTTTTTTTTTTTTTAAACTTTTGAACTAGATTTTATATAAATAAAATACGACTAGCATATAAGACTTTCAAAACAGACTATACATACGTAGTGCTATTATAGAGTAAATATATATACACTATATCAAATGTAAGGTACGACTGTCCTTTGAACTTTTATACAACAAGTTTATAGCCTAATATAAATAACCTTCAGGATGGTAAAAGTAACTGCTTATTACAGCCTACATAGGCTAAATCAAAGTATATGTGTCATAGCTTATATAATAAATATCTATATAAAATCTAAAGCTAAGTAAACAGGTATTCATCTTACTTCTATGCAACCTAGGTAAAATAGTATATAAACTATATATACACGTAACCACATGAATGCTAATACATCAAACATATTACCTACATATAGATACACGTGGAGAGGAGGAGATAAGGTAGAGGTCTGTCTTGGGTTTCGCAGAGGTGGCTCACGGCAACAGGAAGAAGAGGATGGTGGCGGAGTGGTTGTGACGGGGTGATGATGAGTAAGGAAGTGGAAGAACCGATGGTGTTTGGGATCGAAGGCCTGCGGGGTTGAGTTGCCGGAGGCGTAGGATGGTAGCAGTGACAATGGCGTTTGTAGGGGGGACGGGCTCGGTTTGGAAGGGAGTGAGGTGGCGAAGTGGAGGGCTGCGGTGGTGGTGGCCAGTTCATGGTGGCGCTAGGCTCAGGAGGTGGAGTGTTGATCTGTGGTGATGCCGAGGCGGGTGGGGAGTGAAGCCGGAGGTGTGCGTGAGGCTGCAGGTTGGAGGGGTTCGATTGTGGCAGTGGACGAGGAAGCAAAGTCAGGTGGCAGAGAACGTGAGCAGGTAGAAAATGGTGAGAGATGAAAAAGAAAGAGTATGAAGACACTTGGGTTCCAAAGCCATAAAAGCTACAACAGAATTCAAAGAATAAATTTTCCTAGAGAATAGCAAGGGATTGGCATGAATTCAAGGAATACGAATGGTATATGGCCATTCATTTTCAAACGTCTGATGAATGAATACGCACAGAATATTATAGAGACTCAATTTGGTTACCGGTACGGTGGGCGTTACGCAAAGTGCAACGTACAACGGAACTCCGAATTTGACAATCGAATATACAGTAGAGATCGGCACGACGAGACAATCAAAACGGTATATAGAAATCAGTGGTACGATCATCCGATAAAAATCGATATCGGTACCAGAATACTGCTATTTTGCAGAAAATAAGAACGACGGAGCCAAAGATGTCCGAATTTGGAAAAACGACAAACTGAAATCTTGCTCAGAAGATGGTTTAGAATTTTTCTATGTAAAAATATTTAGGTTTCGAAAACATTTTATTTTCAACGCTTTTTAACTGATTAAATTGAAGTGAATTTACGCGCGAAATAAACTTTCGTATTTTCGGACGAAAATTTACCAGTTGCTATGTTTAACTAGACGTATTCCAAATATCAAATTTTTATTTTAAAATTTTATCGTTTAAAATTTCCCAAAATTTCAGCTAACTACGTTATTAAACAGTTGAAATTTTACGGGTCGTTACACTCTCCCCCACTCAAAACTTTTCGTCCCCGAAAAGGAACGAGGTAGGAGAATAGAAATAACCAGAAAGAAAATAGATTTTGAACTACAAAATAACAATTAATTTAAACCTTATAAATTCAAATTTAAATTGATTGATATTCAATAATTGATTTAATCCATTTGATTTCACTAAAATCAATCTCACTATTTCTAAATTCATTACCTTATTATCCAATTATCTTAAATTTACAATTTCTAAAACCATAAATTTGAATAGACTTTTATTATTATCTTATTTTCTTCAATAATTTAAATTCTTCTTTATTCCAAATTATTGTTAAATTTATTCTACCTAATATATCTAATCACATATATTTAACCTATATAAATTAATTTAAACCATAAAAGTTTTGATTTAAATTAACTTACATCTATTCATTTCTTTTAAATTCAAGGTATTTTCATATGTTGATCAAATTTTAATTTATTAATTCTTCCAAAACAAATTTATTAATTCTATCAAAACAAATTTATTTCATTATTAACTAAGTTTACTTATTATCCTATCTAACTCTATTAACATCTTTATAATCAAAATTTAGTGTATAACATTTATTATAAACACTCAAATTTTATTTATAAATTCAATTTATCTTATATATCATCCAATTACATATTCAACTTCTGAATGATTTAGGTAAGTTGTATTAGAATGCAGTTGAACAATATACAGATAATATTTCCAAATCAATTATTCAAGTTTAAATATTTATTCTAAATTTTGGTTTTATTTATAATTAAAATCATCCTTTAACAAAATTTAAGAATTAGATTTCCGATTAACTTAAACAATTTAGAAATATATATAATATATCTATATCAAATCAAATTAAATTTAAAAATAAGATACCCATATATATATATATATAAACCAAATTATACTAAAGAAATTCAAATCAAGGTCTTTTCCAAAACAAACCGTAGCAATGCTATAGAATAATATCTCCACTTCGAAACTCGAAAATGAACGTCGATGATGCGGCCGCCATCACCGAAATTATTTTCCAGCGACAAAGAGAAGAGCACTGATTTCAACATTTTAAAATTATTTGGAAACGATTTCTATTCGAAAATACTTCCCATAATATATACTTTAAAATTTTTAAAACCAAAGTTCGAAATCACCGGAACTAAATTCTCAAATTTCTGAATTAAATTCATTTCAAATTCCAAATCAATTTATAAACCATATTTATAAATTTATTTAGAACAATAAATGATAATCAAATATTATTATTTCAAACAACAATTTAATTTACCTATTAAATTCCAAAATTTTTAACTTATATTTTTACAATATAATCAATAAATTTATTTCATTTACCAAATTTGAAAATAATATTGTGTCAGTTTGCTCTGTTCAAGTGTTTTGGAAATCCTATCGATAGCGCTGATCAGACGAATCGATCGGAAACCCAAATCAACATCAACAACTCAAACAACACAATATATAAAACATTTTTATATAAATTTACAAATACACTTCTTTGCTTGACGATACAGGGATGAATTTTCAAAATAAGGATAGGGTTTCAAATTTTATGTACTCAAGTTAAAGAGAATTCTGATTTAAATACAAGTTCGAAAGAAAAGATAAGATGATTCAATTGACAGAATCGGGTTGGATAAGCTTATTTAATTTACGGGCAATCTTAACCGGATCGTCCGTAACTTCAAGAATAAGATCGATGTAGAAATTTGAGGCAAATCGACATTAGATCTCAAGAAATAAAATTCAGGTATAGCAGGAGATAGATAGCATCGTAAACCGAGGATACAGAAATCTCCGGTAAATCGATGCCTATTATAAAGGAGTTTACTCCTTTACGAATTATTCGAAGATTGGCGAGACCGCCGATCTATTATAGATATCATTCAAAATGGAGTTGTGGGGTGCTCCAGAATTGAAAGAAGACGAATTGTGAAGGACGCGAATAAATTTCGGAACCGAGGGGAACGTTCCAAAATTCAAAGGAATCGAGTCAAAAGGAAGAGATTGAAACTCGAATGAGAGTGATTCCGTAAATACATTTACCCCATATGTTGAGTTTTGCCTAGAGCTACCAAAGCTCTGATACCAACTGTAACGACCCGGAATTTTGGACCATTCGCGTCCATTATAAGTGAATAGGTAGACACTCATGCCGGAGTTGAATTGCTCAAAATACCGCGTTGTTAATTTAAATTGGCAAAACTGAACATATACAATAAATAGATATAATCACAGATCACAGACACAGAGTAATAAATGCAGCGGAAATAAAAGAGATAGTAGTTCATGAAGCTACTATATGAATATATAAAAATACATCAGAGTTTACAACAGAAGAGTAATACGATACATCAGAGTTAAACCAGATACAACGGAAGAGTAACAGATACAAATCAGAATACATCACTGGAATCATCGAATATCTGAAAGCTGGATAGATAGCTGGATCTCCAAGCGAAGCTCCAACTCCAAAGGTGAGTCTCGAAAGCTGAACTACTCAGTCTGACCCGAGCGTAAAGCAAAACACAAGACACTCGAGTCAGGATTAACATTCTTATATTAATAAATCCAACTCAAGTGAAATAGCAATTGAAATACAAGTAACTCAAAGGATGTTTGGAATAACCATCCTTTAAGGATCCGGTAAACTATCTACTATGTAGTAATGTACGCTAAGTAGATAATGTCTATCAGTAATATAAAGATATCAAAGTAGGGTTAAGCAGGGCCCATACACCTCTTAACCTGTTTATTCCCAAAAGCATATACAAGACCGTAGTTTCCCCAAAACCGGAAGTCACCAGAGGGCAATCCATATACTAAAGGTACAAATCAAAATCGTAGTGGTCGCGAATAGGATAATCAGTATGACAAGGTACATGAGGCGATACCAACTAGGATACTAGTAGTTGCCTGATCCGGACTGATGTTGGGCATAGCAGCTACTACCCCAACACCGCGAACAACACTCCCAAATCGAGGGGTGCACCCAAATCGAATCACAAATGTAATAGATATGGTATCTAAGAAGTGTGTCCGCTAGAGATGGCGAACCTCAATGGCCCGGCGCGGCTCCTGTTTTAGTCATGTCAGGGGTCATCCAAAATCGTTCTCTTTCTTCAGTCAACTCGTTCACCAAACCATCCACTTCATTCTGGATCATCACTCCGCGTATAGTTATTAAAGTGGTTTTCGGTTTAGATAGAGAGTATATCCATAACCGAATTCCGGTCTCTTTAATAACTTTCGTAATTATTACACCGATTGGTCGTTTATATATTTCAAAAACCAAATCAATTTCAATTTCGAATAGAATTCGTAAATCAACATTTCATTTGTCTTTCTAAAACAATTTCCAAATTTTCGTTTCAAAACTTCCAATTTTCCGTTTCAAAATCTTATAATTCAATTTCAATTTCTATTTAAAACAATTCAAATATTGATCCAAATTCGTATATCAGTTTCATTTCAAAATCATTTAAATTAATTTAATTTAACATTCAAATCAATTTACATTCGTTTATCGATTCCATTCAATATTCGTTAAGTAAATTTGTTATTCAAACAATTTCCATTAAATTTCCAATTCATTAAATCCATTCTTAAGTTCAACTTCATTAAATCAAAACTTACAACTTTGAATTAAATTAAATTCATCAAATCAAATTCTTTAAATTTCAAGTCTTACATTAATTCCAAAAATATCACATTTTATTTCTTGTTAAAGAAATTCAATTTCACCTATTTACTTACTTAAATGATTTTCCAAACTTTATTAATAAAGAAACTCAATTTCAAGTATTACGAAGTAAAATTCACTTATTCAAAATTCAATTTAATTTAATCATTAAATAATTCAATCTTATTTAATTATTAAATAATTCAAAACTTAATTATTAAATAATTTCAAAGTTTAATAATTTCAAACTTAATTATAATTTCCTACTTAACTCAATAGTTTCTCAACTTAAACAACATTCTTTCATCAATTACATTTTTAATAATTTGTTTCAGATTATTAAACATCAACATTTCCTTTCACTTAAATTCAAATTTCAACTTCATTTCAAAACCATATTATTTATTCAAATAAAATCCTTATCTTATTTCAAAATCAAGTTATTGACCAATCGGGTTTATTTAATTTTCTATCCTAGGTCAAAGTTCAATTTTGGGTATTTATCATTTCAACCCGATTCCAATTCAATTAAAAATCAAAGCATAATAGAGGGAACTTGCAGTGTGATAACTGGGATGGTGTCAAAGTAAATAAACAAGCAATAACAACAATCAATATCAATCCAATAATCAATTCAAATAATCCCGAAATAACCGTATTAATTCGCATTGTTATTTGTACGAATTAATATAATTATTTCTAGAATCTACACTATCATTTCATGTAGATTAAAGATTATTACATTACGGTTTTTCACTTGTCATCTATTTAAAATTTCATACATCATCAATTTAACAACATACATTCAGTGATTCAAAATGTAATTAAGCAAATCATACGTGTCAATGGATTTAACAGTTAAAGGGGTCATATTATACAAATGTCAGTTAATCAAATTTAACATTTAATTATCCTATATCAAGTTCAATTTCATACTATTTATCATTTTAACATTAACAATTTAACGTCCAATATAAACATCAACAATCAATCAATTATCAGCCAAACTGTATTATCAACGCATAAATAATTAGCAGATAATGGTGTCAGATGTCACAGGTGAACTGATACAGGCAATAGCATATATAGCAGTGTAATTAACTAACAGCAGCATATTTCAATTGTCGTTTCAATTGAAATCAAATCTAATAAATAAAAGAACGTTAATCGTTAGTGAATGCTCACCTTTCAAGGCTAGAGATGAAGGAGAATGAGAAGAGTTACAGATCCAAGCACAAATTTCAAAGCAAAGTAAGACTGGCACGAAATCGGACGAACAAAGCTGATAAACAGATATCGATGACAATAAATCCGATCAGTTTTGATATAAACCAAAAACGTATACATTTATTATATTGTGTATATATATATATCAAAATCAAAATAAATTTGTTTTATTTCAATGTATATAAATTATCATTTATATATAATAAAACCCACACATGAAAATAGGATCCATATACAGTAACTTATTATATAAAATATCAAGTAAACTCACACCTATATATATAAACTAAAGAACAAAGACACTTCACTATCAGGAACGCAAGAAATAAAATGGTTAAAAAACGTGACTTGAATCATATATATGGAAGAACCAATACTATATGTATACCCTATAACTTATACTAACAGCATTATAAAAGTTAGAATTTTAGTAAACAGAAATATAGGCAAACGACAGCAACACATAAGTTAAGTATCCCATAACAGCTGTACCCATAACACACGCAAGTGATAAATGACCGTAACCCATAAAACATAACATATAAACCCAATTTTGTTTTCAAAATTCTGTAATTAAACCTTCTCAACTTTATAGACCAACTAACATGGAAAAACAAATCTTTTCTAAAATAATCTATATAAACACTTAAATCTAAATACATATATATGTACACCTCAGCCGAACAAGTTTTTTTTTTTTTTTAAACTTTTGAACTAGATTTTATATAAATAAAATACGACTAGCATATAAGACTTTCAAAACAGACTATACATACGTAGTGCTATTATAGAGTAAATATATATACACTATATCAAATGTAAGGTACGACTGTCCTTTGAACTTTTATACAACAAGTTTATAGCCTAATATAAATAACCTTCAGGATGGTAAAAGTAACTGCTTATTATAGCCTACATAGGCTAAATCAAAGTATATGTGTCATAGCTTATATAATAAATATCTATATAAAATCTAAAGCTAAGTAAACAGGTATTCATCTTACTTCTATGCAACCTAGGTAAAATAGTATATAAACTATATATACACGTAACCACATGAATGCTAATACATCAAACATATTACCTACATATAGATACACGTGGAGAGGAGGAGATAAGGTAGAGGTCTGTCTTGGGTTTCGCAGAGGTGGCTCACGGCAACAGGAAGAAGAGGATGGTGGCGGAGTGGTTGTGACGGGGTGATGATGAGTAAGGAAGTGGAAGAACCGATGGTGTTTGGGATCGAAGGCCTGCGGGGTTGAGTTGCCGGAGGCGTAGGATGGTAGCAGCGACAATGGCGTTTGTAGGGGGGACGGGCTCGGTTTGGAAGGGAGTGAGGTGGCGAAGTGGAGGGCTGCGGTGGTGGTGGCCAGTTCATGGTGGCGCTAGGCTCAGGAGGTGGAGTGTTGATCTGTGGTGATGCCGAGGCGGGTGGGGAGTGAAGCCGGAGGTGTGCGTGAGGCTGCAGGTTGGAGGGGTTCGATTGTGGCAGTGGACGAGGAAGCAAAGTCAGGTGGCAGAGAACGTGAGCAGGTAGAAAATGGTGAGAGATGAAAAAGAAAGAGTATGAAGACACTTGGGTTCCAAAGCCATAAAAGCTACAACAGAATTCAAAGAATAAATTTTCCTAGAGAATAGCAAGGGATTGGCATGAATTCAAGGAATACGAATGGTATATGGCCATTCATTTTCAAACGTCTGATGAATGAATACGCACAGAATATTATAGAGACTCAATTTGGTTACCGGTACGGTGGGCGTTACGCAAAGTGCAACGTACAACGGAACTCCGAATTTGACAATCGAATATACAGTAGAGATCGGCACGACGAGACAATCAAAACGGTATATAGAAATCAGTGGTACGATCATCCGATAAAAATCGATATCGGTACCAGAATACTGCTATTTTGCAGAAAATAAGAACGACGGAGCCAAAGATGTCCGAATTTGGAAAAACGACAAACTGAAATCTTGCTCAGAAGATGGTTTAGAATTTTTCTATGTAAAAATATTTAGGTTTCGAAAACATTTTATTTTTAACGCTTTTTAACTGATTAAATTGAAGTGAATTTACGCGCGAAATAAACTTTCGTATTTTCGGACGAAAATTTACCAGTTGCTATGTTTAACTAGACGTATTCCAAATATCAAATTTTTATTTCAAAATTTTATCGTTTAAAATTTCCCAAAATTTCAGCTAACTACGTTATTAAACAGTTGAAATTTTACGGGTCGTTACAAATAACATGCTAGTGTAGTGGTTCATCCAATTGTTATTCATAAGTTGTATGTTTATGGCTATGTAACGTTGTTTATGTTGTACTAGTTTATTTCGAATTTAATTTTAGTTGAAACTTATGTATGTTGTAATGAAGGTTAATTTGGATTACAGTTAATAGTTAAGTTGGCACTATTAATTTCATTTAATCGTACTCCACTTAACTGGAAAATTTAGAATTTAGTCTATTTGTGATATTATTATATGTCTTGTCTATCTTTTCTACAGTGTGTACGAAATATTTTGTAATTTACTCGTATCATCACACATGCGTAATAGTTAAAATGGTCATGTTGCAGAACAATATTATCCTTTTCTGATTGGCCTTACCTGGATATTTATCTACTTGTGACAGTGAATTAAAGGGCCATAAATCATTTACTTTACCTATAAAGGTTGTTTTGAACCAAACATTTTGTACAAAGTTAGTAGATAAATATTACTATAATGTCTGACGTTGCTTGGTCATCTTTAGAGTTGCTGGTACTTATGAAATCCTACATTGAGGCTGACTGTAGGCATGAATTGAGTTAGTGTAGAGGTGTGTATGTAAGTTATGAAGGGTATTGGAACTTAGTGAATGAGGTTTGTAGCAATCATCTAGATTATACAAGGAGGAGCTCGACTTTGGAAACCACCACAACTTATGGTGAATTTATGGCAGCTTGTGATGAGTATTGCAAAATAATTCAAGAGGTGAAATATGAAAATGTATCTCAAGAAAATCGATCTGCGATATTGGAGTACAAATCATAATTCATTGGTCTCGAGGCATTCGAACAATGATACAACTAGCTTATGCATTTAGGTTAACTATGTATCATTATACTTTCGTGTGGTATTTCTTTTTCCATGTGTCTTTGTTATTTGAGTGTTCAATGTATTCCACTATTTAAGTATTAAATGTATTTCTTTAGTTCTAAAATGTATTTCTCTTGGTTCGACATATGACTTCAGCTTAAGATGCTAAGATAATGAGAAGATACATGATTTCAAATATCAAAATTCAACAAATTACTTCTACTTTTCAATCAAACGAAAATTGAAAGATACATAAATAAATCTAGTTAGTCCTAGAGTGGGCAAACATCTAGGTTAAACGATTACAAAGAAGATAGTTCTGGTGCATAATGTAAGTGAATTGGTTACGAAGCCTCTCGATCTCTTCTTCCAATTCCAAAGTGTAAGTTATAGCCCAAGAAGGGAATCGATTGTTATCCATTATCCAAATTTGCATCCATTAGGATAAAGTGGACAATGAAAGTATTGACAACCAACATTATCCCCATTTCGTACGACTATAATCGATGATTCAAAACCATGAAAGCACATAATATTTGCGGATTGTACCTCATCAACTTCAATCGCATTTTCTACTTGTGGTATCGCTTGATGTAATTCTTGTGTACGGTAGATAGGTAGTTGTTGTTTTTGATGGTCTATTCACAATTGTTGCATCCCTATTCAAGCTCTCTTTATCTCATATCCTCGTAATGACGTTCTTACATTTCAATGTACCATATAATTAGGGTACTTGGTGGGGATGAATTGTGATTTGACGATCCATACAAATGATTGGTATAATTGTATGATTCTGGATAAGAAATAGGCCTTTTAAGAGTTAGTGGTTTCTAAGTTGCAGAATGAACTATAAACATTTTATTTAAGAGGTATTTATAATAAAAATAAACTTTTACACCATCCAAATCTAATTTCACATCCCATGTGCCTATAGTGTAATTTTAGAATTTTGTCATTGATAATCCAACTAGGCGCTATAGTGTAAAGTTAGAATCTATTCAATGATCGATCACATCACTCTTTAAACCAAGCTGCTTCCTGTCATGTACTACCATGTAAATTTGGAAACTTTTCAGTGATCATCTATGATCACTCTCTGAACCAAGCAGCTCCTTTTCATGCGCTATAGTGTAAAGTTAGAATCTTTTCAATGATCGATCGAATCACTCTCTGAACTAAGCTGCTCTTTGTCATGGGCTACAGTGTAAAGTTGAAATCTTTTTGGTGATCGATCACATAACTCTCCGAACCAAGCTGCTCCCTGTCATGCGCTATAGTGTAAAGATGGAATCTTTTCAATGATCGATCACATCACTTCCTGCCATGCGCTACAGAACCTAATTGGAATCTTTGGAGTGACTGATCAAATCAACAATTCAAATAAATGTTCGATTGTACTTTTTTATAAATGCAATTTCCACAATATCAGCATTTAATTTAGTTTCAGTTAATAATATCAATATAATAATATCGAATACAAACTTGGATAATGTTTCAATTATCGGTGGGCTTTATAACCCAGAAAACGAACAAGTTCAAAGTAGAAGAGTCTGTTGCGAATGCAAAGTTGAAGCAATCATACTTATTTCTAAATCATGGGAAAATGCATCTCGAAGATACTTTGCATGTAGGGATAATTGGAATGGATGTGGTTACTTCCAGTGGATTGAACCATAACTCTATCGACGAGGAAGAGAGTATGCGTTTGAAATGCAATCGATGGTGAGAAGATTAGAACTTTTACTTAACAATCGTATCTAAGAAAAAAATATACATGGATTGCATCCAAGTATGTGTGTTTACTAGTATGTTTCATAGGTAATTATCGTCCTTGTCTATGTTCGCGGTATCATGTATTTTAGGTAATTATTATTACATGTTGGATGATTACCATAATGTATTTGTTTTTGAAAAATTCAATGATTATTATGTGTTTTAATTTATCCCTTCATTACATGTTACCGAACCCATATGCAACAACAATTCATAATCTTAGCAAATTCACACAATGACATTAAACTAGAAATATAACAGCTACAACTGGTAAAACGTGCAACATTAGAAATAAATACATAACCATAATTTCCTTAGTACTTAATTATTACCTACAAAATGATGATAGTAGTCCATTGGTTCTCTACACAAATCCATATGACCCTCGGGATCTTTGATCTCTATAACTCTATTCATGTACTATGGAAAGGTGTTTAGTTCTTTAAAAGGAGGAAACTTGAAAGCACGTGCTAGTTCTGGATAATTACGCAATTGTAGTTTATAAATACCCATCTCTTCTACAAAATCATGTTATGAAGTAATATACAATAGTACATTATGTCTGATATTATTTCAGGGTCATGGAAGTACACTTCCTTTCTTAGAATTTGGAATCTACCTTGTAGAACCTCGAAAGCATGCTCAATGCCTTTTCTTAAACTGGCTTGTTGTATGGTAACTTTGTGATCCTTCTCATTACGAGGCCTTTTGAAACCTTTGACCAAAGTTTTCCAAGTCGGATATATTCCATCAATAAGGTAGTATCCATGTTATGTACATCCCTTATGATGTAATGATAAGCTAGTTCAGTATCATTAGATAAGGAGCTAAATAAGTAAGGCTGATGTAGCACATTAATGTCGTTTAAAGACACAGATATACCAAAAAAGTGTGTCACGTATATAAATCAAATAAGGCTACAGCTTCCAAAGTTATTGTTGCCTTATGGTAATGTCCCACGTAGTGTCCTTGCATTGCAACTGGAAAAAATTTCCAACGCAAATGCATATAATCTAAGCTATCTAACATACCTAAAAATCCACATTATTCACCCATAGCCAATAGTCGATTGATGTCATTATCGTTTGACGCTCTAAGATACTCCGCACCAAATGCTAGGACCAATGTTTTACAAAATTCTTTTAAGAATTCGCTGGCGGTAGAATCTCCGATTCAGACGTACTCGTCTTGCATATTAGCACTTTCCCCATACGCTAACATTCATAAGGCACTTATCATATTTTTATGCCACGAAAGACCCAATTGACCGCATGTATTACTTCATTGTGTGAAATATAAATTTCTCTCCCCCAAGCTTATCATGACTCACTCAAATATGATTCTAGACATATAATACTTTAATCTCAACTTCACTATGTCAAAACTTGGACGTCGTTGAAGTAATCTTCCATTATTGGATCATGCCCCAATTGATAATTTCTTTTTTTTCTGCATATCTTTACGCTCCATAACACCGCCACCTTGGTTGGAAGGTTTATCCATCTCTTGTAACTGAATAATCTCTAGTGCTTTGGACGCTATTGCTCGTTGTTCAAATTCTTCGTGTATATAACTATCACCCGAAGTTGACAGAGATGAAGAGGAAGAAGAGAAGCAAGATAACATTTTAATTGGACTCATGTTTATATTTGATGTGTTTTTTAAGTTTCAACATCAAACACCTATATATAAGCTCTTGGATATTTATTATACCTTGTCTCACCCGCTCAGATATTTATTGAAGTTTTTATTATATGTGTATATATTTATTATACCTTGTCCCACCCACTTAGATATTTATTGAATTTTGTACTATATGTGTAGATATTTATTATATCTTTTCCCACCCACTTTGATATTTATTCAAGTTTGTACTATAGGTTTTGATATTTACTGTAACTAGTCCCATCCACTCAGATATTTCTTACAGTTTGTACTATTGTAGATATTTATTATACATTGTCCCACCCACTCAGATATTTATTGAAATTTGTATTATATGTGTATATATATTATACATTGTCCTACCCGCTTAGATATTTATTAAAGTTTGTACTATATGTTTAAATATTTATTATACCTTGTCCCATCTTCCTAGATATTTATTGAAGTGTGTACTACATGTGTAGATATTTATTATATCTTGTCCCACCCGCTTAGATATTTATTCAAGTTTGTACTATATGTTTCGATATTTACTATAGCTTGTCACACTCATTTAGATATTTATTGAAGTTTGTAGTATACGTGTAGACGTTTATTATACTTTGTCCCACCTACTCAGATATTTATTGAAGTTTATACTATGTGTTTGGATGTTTATTATAGCTTGTCCTACATGTTCAGATATTCATTACAATTTGTACTATATGTGTAGATATTTATCATACCTTGTCCTACTGCACAAATATTTATTGAAGTTTGTACTATATGTGTAGATATGTATTATACCTTATCCCACCCGCTCAGATATTTATTGAAGTTTGTACTATATGTTTAGGTATTTACTGTAGCTTGTCCCACCGGCTCTGATATTTATTATAGTTTGCACTATATGTATAGAAATTTATTATACCTTGTCCCATGCACTCAGATGTTTATTGATGTTTGAAGTATACAATCAGATATTTATATGGAAATACTGCAATATCGATCACATAATATAATCCAAAACAAATACAAATAAATAACATACTCATAAACAGGTAGAATATGTATCATTCCTAAGTCCAACTTGCATTTGAAATAGATCCTCATACGGAAATGATGTTGGGTCTGGATAATCAATGATCGACAGACATAGTATGACAACACACTGATCCTGGCCGGATAAGTAAGTATAGAAACAGACCATCCATGTATTCCATGTGGAACTTAGGTTGTGAAGCACGAAACCTCTGAGTGGGCTAAGATAAGTCATGCACATTTGGGGGTGCAACATCGGGACGAATGACAGATGACCGGACTAAATTGACAGCTCCTCCATGTGTATAATCCACAAACGACACTGCAATATAGAATCTACGCCAAAACAGAAGATAGTCCAAGTAGGGAAAATAAAGTAACTTGCTTCCTACCGGTCGTTCACTGCTGAAAGCTGTAAGGATACCATGTAATACACTCTGAGAACAGGTGTATGAGGATGAGGATCATCAGGAACCATGTCTCCTCCGACTATTCGACGCCAACATCGCTCACCGTGATACCATATTGTAACGAACCTAATTTTGAGTAACATTATTTAGGATATTTAATTAGTTAAATTAAATGAAATAATGTAAATGGTTAAGGGATTGAAATTTGTGTTAATAGAGGGTATCCGTGCCAATTTAAACTAATGAACTAAGGGGATTAAAATGAAATAAGTAAGGGAGATAGATAAGGGCAAAATAGGAATAAGTTACATTCTTATACCCTAAACCCTTAAGCCATATTCATTTTACACGTTCACAAACTAAAGCAAACCTAAGAAGAGGATGACCACCATTAAGAAGAAGTAAAGGGAAGATAAGCAAGAACCAAGAGGAAAAGCTTAATCAAATCCATTTAAGGTCAAATCTCAAATCCTTAACAATAAAGTTAAAGGTGAATAATAGTTTACATCTCATATTTTGATGATTTCGGTTCTTGATCAGATCCTTATGTATTTTGCAAAGTTTATTGTAATGTTTTGAATGATAAGTAGATATATATATATATATATATATATATATATATATATGTTTGTTGATTAATTATGTTTGTTCATACAGATTTTATGATAAGTTTTGATTTGAAAAACCTATCAAATGACACCTAAATGCCCTATGATTTTAATATGTGTTTAGAAATGATATTTTAGGGATGATTTTCAAGTTTCATAATTTTTTGAATTAATGTGGATTTACTATTAATTTTCTAGTGAAGAAAATGGTTAATTGGGTTTAAAATTAATTACGACTATTTTATATTAGCTTTGGGTCAGAAATTTATATATGTTGGAAAACATATTAAAAGTGATTTATGGGAATTTTTGGAGAATTTACCTAAGTGTTTTAATAAGTATATAAAATTATTTAAGGTACGAGACTTAAATGTTTTATATGTTTATAAAAGAAGAAGAGGCAATTTGCAAATGTTTTAAATTGTTATTTTTGAAATTTGGCAGCACTTTTAAAAAAGAATTTGGAAAAGAAATTGGCAACCAATCATATGTTGACAAACAAAGCAAGTTAGTTGAAAAAAAATTACCTTTTTAAGTTAAAGATCAGTTTTTGGAAGGTTTTGCTATTTTGCCACTTTCGGCAACACCTTTTGACTACATACTTCCACCTCCATCTAGGTCGAAACTAATACATATGGTATCAAAGACTTGGTACATAGTGGATTGGACATAGGTGAAAGGTATAGAGTCGAAATAGGGCTTTCGAAGGGGTCGAGACCTTGTTTTACTTTCAAAAGAAAATGCGCTTGCATTGCTTTCGAAAAGAATGCTTTCGAATAAGATAGCTTTTGACTTGGTCAAATGATTTTAAAGGAAAAGCTTTTGAAAGAGGTTGCGCCTTTGTTTTAAGAAATTGCTTTCGAAGGGGGTCGAACCCCAACCTGGCGCCTTTTACCTTTCGAAGCAGTGCCTTTGAGAGGGTTCCTTTATTTTAAAATTAGAGCTACTTCTCCAATGCTTTCGAAGAGGTTGGTTTCGACACCACCCACTTCTTTTACTTAGAATCTAGCTTTCGAAAGAGTTGCTTTCGATTTAGTTGTTTTAAGACCCTTTTGATATATTGAAAGTTAAACCCAAAGGTTTCCAAATGAATGATTTCAGATGGTTTCGAAAGTTCGTTCTGCATATTTTAACTTGAACCCAATGCTTTCAAAGGGTTTGTTTTAAGTAGAAGACTTTAATGCTTTCGAAAAGTATATGATAAAGGTTTCGAAGGGGTGGTTCCTTGATGTTTTTGAAAGGTTTACCTTAGTGTTAAATGGAGGGTTTCCGATGTTTCCGAAAGGCATGTTTATAGTGCTTTGAAAAGAGGATATCTAAGGTTTTATAAAGCTTTCGAAAGGATACTTTCAATTGTTTTCGAAAGGTCTATTATAAATGGTTTCGAAAGGTATGCTTTGGCCTGTTGGCCTATTATAAAATAAAGTTGTTTACTTGTATCGAAAGGGGTACTTTCAATGGTTTCAAAAGGGGTACTTTTAAAAGTTTCGAAAGAAATTGTTTAAAGGTTTAAACAAATGATTCAAATTTTTTCATCAACACTGTTTTGAGTAAAGTATATATAACATGGCAAATAGCTTTGAGTAAAGCAAAAGTATGTTTTCCTTGTTTAAGTATGATTTAATGAATTAAATTAGATAAACTGTAATATATCACAGCGAAATCACTCCATACGTTCATGCCATCCAGCTCGTCTCCTGAGCTCCAGAACGCCCTTACCTGAAAATCTGTAATACACGGTCTGACCCGAGCATTACATCAAAGTAACACCCGGGTCAGGCTGGAACCCAGCGTGAGTAAAACCATATAACATGAAATACTAATTCCAATTTAAAAGGAAACCCGGGTAACTCGAACTTCACTATGAGTTCATTACTTGTTTATTTCACGACTCAAATACTAAGTATTCTAACTTAGTTCAAAGGTTCATATTATTCCATTTTAGCCAATTGACATCACATATCAATTTATATAGAATCGAAGTGGTTTCAGGTATTAACTAATACCTGACTCTTGTCTCTTCGAATCCAATGTCATCTTAACCCAAGTTATTCAAATGAAATACAAATCAAACCTTAAATACAGGTGTCACTGTTTTAACCCAAACATATTATACCACATAGCATTCCATATCACATACTAGAGATATCAACTAATCTAAGGCATATAATATCATTCAATCATTCATAGCAAGATAAATCAACCATACCATCTCTAATTAATTTAATTAACCACAAATGAATTAAATTAATTACTTTAATTACCACTAAATTCTGCTTACTAATCACAAACCAATTAATTAATCATCCACTAATTTTCCATCTTAATTAATCATCTTTGATTAATTATATTTTAATTACATTAAGTAAATACTCTTTTATTAATTTCACGATATAATTATCCTTAACCATTTAAAGTAATTATCCTTAATCAATTACTAGAACTAATTATCTTATAATCACCCACATTGATTACTATCCATTAATTAATCACACTCATTGATCAACTGTCCCTTAATTAATTCCTTAATTAATCAATCCTTAATTAATTACACTAGGTAATTAATTCTAAATTCCTTCCTTAATTAATTTACCTTTAATTACTTTCATCAAGTAATTATTCCATTGGCTAATTATCCTCAATTGATTAACCTTGATCATTCATTTATTTAACCTTTAACAAAATAAATTAGCCCTAAACAGCATTAATTCTTTAACTACTTTATTAAGTAACTGTCATTTAAGTACTATAATTAATTATCAAGACATTTAAACCTAAATCAAGATAAAACATTATCTTACTAATGTCTTTATTAACATATTTAAACCATTTATATTCATAATTAACATTAATTAAATCATTAATTAAGTTTTAATATAAAATAATCAGTTATCTTGATAAATTAAGTTATCAAAACCTAATTTTAAAATCATCTTAAACATTTATCAATAATAGTTTTCTAAAAAACTAGATTAAATTCAAGTTTAAAAACTACAGGTTGTTCATGCAAAAGCTACTCGAGTTTCAACTCGAGTCACTCAACCTCCTACCCAAGTGCCACCTCGAGGCAATGACAAAACCCAAAATAACTGACACGAAGCCACCTCGTGCACCTGTACCATCGCTGGAGCCACCTCCGACCCTCGCCGCATCCCCCTGCACTTCGCCCTATATCGTAGTACTAGCATCGGCCACCAAAACAAAATCACGAGCCTCGAATTGAAATCGAGCAACTCTGATAGACCGGAACAAAAACCAACATCAGGAAAGTTACTCAAACCCTCGATTCCGATCACGGGAGCCACAACTACTTCGGCCATGCCCTGCCTTGCCTCCATTTCCCCGAGTATCACGCAACTCGCATCACCAGAGACACTGCAATGACCACCAAACCTTGCTTCAACAAAACTAGGGTTAAAAACTTAACCCGACCATTGCCGACGCCACAGGAGGTGACAAACCCTCCTAGCATTTTTGCCCGAACCTCCATTATCTCCACCATCTCCAGCGAATGTCACGACCACTCCAGATCCTCCAACCACCAGAATTCAACCAGAAACCAAATTCCAGTCATCCCCCAAATACACATTTATCTCGTCACTAAAATTATGATTTTTGTTTTTAAAAATCCTAACTTTTAAAATGGATTCAAGTTATAATCTTGAAAACAGTAAATTAGAGTGATTGATTTTAGCATATATAAAGAATTTATATTAAGTTCCATTTTTCAGATAAGCTGCTAAATAGTTTTACTTAAATTTATTTTTAAAACCAAATCTATGTCTAAACAAACATTTAATGTTTGAAAACCAAGCCTTAACATAGATCAGGGAAAAAGAGAATGAGGTTTATCTATGTTTAGATACTGTAATATGAAACAGAGGAGAACAAAAATACAACCAGACACGCACACCTGTACACTCTCATATATAACGATTCTATACTCATTCCTAAACATCCAGGCATCATCTTCACAGAAATCCACAAGCAACAATCATAAATTTACTTAAGTTTTTAAATTAAATGTTTACTCATAGTGCACTTGAACAGAGAAGAGATTATGACATCCATACAGGCATCTATATTTCATATCCAGGTATGAAAGTACTTTCATTTCCAGGCACCACTATAAATTGTTTTGTTACTTTTATAATAATTTTTTTTTAGATGTAGCTTACTCACCTTGTAATGTTTGAACAGAGGCACTGGAATTGGTTTTTGAAAACTCTGATCTTTGAACTGGAAAATGTTTTGATTTGAGCTTGAAAACAGTAGGCTTCTGATCTAATCTTTGCTCTTGAAATTTGTTTTGAGATGAAGCTTAAATCTTGCTCTTTGTTTTTTTTCCCAGTTTTGTTTTATCTTTTTTTATTTATTTATATACTTAGTTCGAATGCAGCAAAGTGTGAACAAGGTAGTGATGTATATAAAATAGAGGTGTGCAAAAGAAGCTAGGCTGAGATATTTTGTGTACAATTTCTCACATATTTTCTTTGTTTATTTTGATTTGTACAAATGTTGACCTGACTTTGAACAAAAAGGTGTATTGATATTTTATGCTGATTTGATTAAATGTGCTTGCATTAAATGCTATGTTTCCCACAATGTTTACATACTTATCTTAATCCTTATGTACACATATATGAATTGATGTGTATATGCACATAGTTATGTACTTTCACTTGTATTGTCATTATCCTGCACATGTAAGTATATATATTTCTTAATTAAAATTCCCATGTACATTTATATATTTCTTTTACTTCTACATTCTTATACATATTTATCAATATATATATTTGCATTTTAAAGATCATAAACTAATCTATAAATGTATATATATATGCATGGATATTTAATTGTTGAATTTAATGGTGAAATATAAATTATTATTTATTTTATATTTTACATGACTATAAATTTTAAGATATTTATTTTACATCAATACTTATTTTATATCTTTGTTAAAGTTAAACTATCAAACATTTAATTTCCTATTTATTATCTATTATTATACTTATGTTTATATTTAAGATTTACTTCATTATTAACCAGTAATATCAAAATTACATCAAATATATATATCAAATATTTTACTTAAAATTTCAGGGTCGTCACATTCCTCCCCCCTTAAAACTTTTCGTCCTCGAAAAGGAACGAAGCCATAATTTATGAAAATGCTTAATAATCAGATAAATATTCTTTGATCATTTTTAAAACACTTTTTAATATCTATATAATATTATTCCAAAGTAGTTTTTATAAAAAAATACTTTTATAACTCGATGTTTCAACAAGTCCATCCTTGTTCTCATAGAGATTCGGTCATACGTTGATCAGGCGTAGGACTGAAAATCTGTAAGTACTTAGAAGACCCATTTTAGCACCCAGTGAAAGTACTTGGAAAATAATTTTATTGAAAATATCGAAAACATTTTTGAAAATAGAGGAAATATCTTTGGTGAAAATTCTCTGGAAATCATCACCCCCATCCATGGTCGCAGTTACATCCTGGGTTACGTTGCCATCGCAGCAAAAGTCCATGTAACTGTAGGTCTCCGCGCCCCTCGATTACGTCAAGGAACCCACAACAGATCGTAGTTACATTCCAGGGTTACATTACCGTCGCAGCAAAAGTCCATGTAACTGTTGGCTCTCAGCGGCACACACGATTTTCGCTGTCAAAATGAAACTTCTCCACTCTCACATAGGTCGCAGTCTACCGATGTAAAATCAAACGTAGACTATTGGCTCTCAACGGCACACACGACTTTTGCTATGGTCTGTAGTAGATCGCAGTGACATCGAGTTACACTGTCGTCACAACATAACCCAAATGCCCCTGTAGGCACCAGCCTCTCGACTTTCGCTACACAAATAATCCTCAGGAACTAGTTTTGTCCGGACTCCTCACAGGATCAACTTTAGAACCTCCCCCTTAGAGGCTCAAGGCAGTGCCACCCTGTGGCACTCCTGAGAAGTTCATTTCAAGGGAGCGCCTTTTTCTCCAGAGCCAATCTCAAAACACTTTATACTATACACTTATAGTATTTCCCAAATCATACACCTAGTATGAATCTCATACAAATGCCTTTACACAAAATCGATTCTCAAAATCGATAATTCTCATATTAGGCTTTTCCAAATTCCAATATTGGTTTTACCCAAAAATCAAAAGCCTTTCCAAAATTCGAAGGTCCCAAAAACCTTTCCTCAAAATCATTTTCACAAATCCTTTTTTTTATATATACATATATATAATAATCTTGGAAAATCTTTGGTTCAATTCATACTTGTATAAATTCATTTTTATACTTCAAACACTTTCAAAAAATCATTTTCTTTTGGCAATAGATTCAACAAGGGGAGTTTTCCATATATAACAAAGATATATAACTTTGTTTAGTCCAAATCAATATTCAAATTTTGATTACTCTTTTGTAAAGTCATTCACCACATTGCTTACTTCCATAAAGTAAATTCTAATCATAGAAATATTCAATTCCCACTTTACTTCATCATATATTTCACAAAATATACTTTCAATTTCAAAAATCATTTACAGTTCTTATCCACAAATTTTCAATATCAATTTTATTCAAACCCGTACGATGTACACATATCATTTGTACGCTATATCAATCTGATCGCTCACTCGATCACACAATTTCACTTCCGAACTAGTATTGTCCACCCGACTTCCTAGTGCGGACTCAGATCTGGTTTCTTGATCAGAAACCGTCATTCTCCTTGCATAGTCACATCTATGATAGAGAATATCCAGAACCAATCAAAATCCATATCCAGATTCGCCGTCGAAAATCGAGCGAAAAATCCCAACTCGGATCGATAATACTATCTCGAAATTCTGTGCTCAAATCTGGATCAAATCACTATGCGAATAGAATAATATACGTACATCCTACGTATTTATCTTCATTGATTATTAGTTAAATCAATTTCTTTTCTATTCACATTCATTTATGATTCTATTCGCTTATTCATATTTACCTCAATCCTCTTTTGGATTATCATTCAATTCTTATCTCAGTTGGGTATTTAATCAATAATAGTTTAAACTTCGACCAGTTTATATTTAGAAAATAGCTTGAAAAATTTTAAAATAGATAAGTAGTTGAAAAATAATTATTAACTTGTAAAAAGCTGTAAAATAGTTAAGTAATTGTAAAATAGTTGTAAAACAGTAATCAGTTATAAAATAGTAGAAAAATAGTAATTAGTTTATAAAACTGTTGTAAAATAGTTAAATAGTTCCAAAAGTAATTGTAAAACAAGTTTAAGATAGTTTTAGGTCTAAAAAGAAAAGTTGTGTAGTAAATAGTTTGGAAATATAGATTTATATTAAAACAATTTATTTTGAAAATAGTCCAGAGTCAAATTATACAACTTATCAATCTCCATTTCCAATCAATTGCCAATTTCCAATTAACTCCCAATTTCATTTCACTTTAAAACATCTTGAATTATACAAATTCGAGTTATTATTTCAAATGTTGATTTAATCCCATAATCAAATTTACCTTTACTTTTAATTTAACAGCCTAACCATATAATTCTGAGTTCAAATTTCAAAATTCCATTTTAATTTACCTATATTTCTACATAAACTTTAGGTTCAAATAATAATTCAAACCCCTTTTTAAACAATTTAATCTTTGAAATTCAATTTATTACCCAAATTAAATCTTAGAACCCCTCCTTAACCATTTCAGTCTACATGTTCATTTTAAACATTCAAATCTTAATGTTCAAAGAGATATCATTTTCTCAAGTTTAATTTTTTTCTCTTTAAAATCAAAATTACTTAAGTAATTTCAAATTAAAGTTTAATTCCATTTAATTCCAATAATGGAATAGATATTACCTCAATCTATCATCCAATTTATTTAAAACATTCATCATCCTCTACCCATTCCAGATCTCAAACCTATTTGAGATCACATATAATTCCTTACCAAATCAACCCATTTAACTTTCCTAAGTTAAATCTCAATTTCATCTTGAAATTTCCAATTCAGGTTGTTTATTCCAAACTTATTTAACTTCCTTTAAGTTAAATTCAATTTAATCTCGTCAAACTCACTCAAATTTGAATTCCCACTTCAAATTTTAAACTTCACATTCATAATCTTATAAGTTCAAAACTTATCACCTTGGATATCACATCTCATTCCAAATTTAAAACTCAACATTTAGAGTTTATTTCAACCCATCTTGGGTATTATGTATGTCCCTCGTGTATACTGTGACGCCCCACCTCTATACCCACGCTAGCCAAGAACACTACGGTGTAATGCTGTCAACAAGCATGGAGAATAAGGCTGTTGAGGAGCGACCATCCATGTAACTTCTTTGTGCGAGCACCGATATGTCAGATAGAATAGCATGAACTTCATTTAAGGAGGAAGTCCGACATACCGATACAAACCCAAAGCTATCACACGGTGGCTAAAAATAATCTTCGGAAACAAACATAGAAATAAACATAACATAAATCAGTCACAGACATCCATATCACAAAGGCGGAAAAAGATATGCATGTATATATAACACATGAAAGTGTACATCAGAGTAGTGGTCAGAAAGATCCACGATAATACAAAAGAATAGCAACACGTGCTATACAAAAGAATAAGTACACAACATAGAGTATATATCTCAAATGTGTACATCCAAAAACTACTAATCTAAGTAGTTAGCCAAAAGTCAGAATAATCCAGAGGAGAAGTCAAGCAGAAGCACCTGTAACATCTCGGTCTGACCCGAGTATTATTTATAAGAAAATAATAAACAGATCAGTCTAGCTATAAATATCAGATGATATGGTATAAAGTAAAAGGCATGACATGAACATGTAATGACCATAATGGCATACCACTATAAGTATGTAAATGATAATCAATAAGAGATTAATCAATATCACAAGAATCTTCTCAAAGATCCAAACCCATAAAAAGGTAATGACACACGAATTCTCCAATACACAAGAATTGATAAAACATATCAATGAAAATCACGAAAATTGGTGAAGCACAAATTCCAGAAATCAACACACGAAATCCAGCACAAATTCCAGAAATCAACACACGAAATCTAGAAATCACAAAAGGGGGAAGGCCTAACACACGAACGAGAAGCTATCTCATGGAAGCTATCCATTTAATTTTTCGAACACACGAATGGCCCGAAGACCTTTGACACACGAACGGCCCAAAGACCATGGGGTGCTACCCCATATATGTGAGTAGAAACATCACACAAGCGGGGTCTAGTCTCCCTCACAAACAAAGAGACATTGCTCAATCGCTAGTCTAAATCACAAAAATGATCGTCATGATCATAAGTAAGTGTCAATCACACCAAGCTAGTAAATATATGAGTTTAGCTTCATGTCCCATAACCACTTGCTTAACTTAAATATTTACGAACAAACTATAGATCTTCACTATAAAATTGTCACAAAAGGTTCAGTCGAACAAGTCCAAGAATTAACCGACGAAGTAAACGCAAGCGTTTCATACCACCTGTTTTGCTAAGCCGTTTAATTAGATTTCTCATCCGAGTGAAGTAAAGGCTTGTATATACTAGTCGATTGGAAAACGGTTTGAGAAAAAGAGCTTTGTAGTAAAATAGTGTTGAAATCGCTTTGATGAAAGAATTTTGATATTCACTACTAGTATTGAAGCCTTCACATTTTTAAAGTGACAAGTCACAAAACGATTGTTGAAGCAAATCGAATCACAAAATTTCACATTCGAAGACGTGAGAAAAATCCAAGGAATTCAATTCCAAATCCATCAAAGTAGAAATGCAGACTAAACTCCACGGCCTAGGACCTAGGAAAGTCTTCGACCTAATGTGGCCGACCCAAAGTGCAAGCGACCTAAGGAGCTACGGCCCACGGAGTAGCACACGACCTAAAAGATGGCGCGACCTATGGAGCAAATAGGTCGAGCGACCTAAGGTGATGGAACAACCAAAGCATGGTGCGACTTATCTTATTTCGCGACCTAATGGGGTGAGCGACCTAACACGGTCGAGCTAAGCCAGTGATGCAACTAAGTCAGGGCGAATGACCTAATGGTTTACGAGTTAAAGAGGATAGGTCGAACAACCTAAAAATAGTATGCTGAGCGACCTAGGTAAGCGACCTAAGCATGTGGCGCAACCTATAATATCCATACGACCTAACTAGGCGAGCGACCTAAAGGGAAAACAGGTCGAACGACCTAACTCTTGGCCGAGGCAAGGTAGGATGCGAACTAACTGGTTGAATGGTCGAGCGACCTAAAGGATGTAAGGTCTAACGACCTAAAGGATACATGGTCAAGCGACCTAATGTAGAACAGATCGAACGACCTAATGGGTTACGACTTAGGAGTGAGCAACCTAAGCACGCGACCTAAGGGGAAAAGGTTGAGCGACCTATCGGAAGGCTAGGCATGCGACCTAAGAAAAAAAAACAGGTCCAACGACCTAATGCCCAGCGACCTAGCGACCTAAGTGAGGAACGTTCTTTGACGAGCGACCTAGAGGCGAACGACCTAAGCCTTCGCGACCTAATTGTGTCGAACGACCTAAAGGCGAACAAGTTGTTTTGCAGGCCTGGCTTTTCCCACGCGAGCGACCTAATGCCCAGCGACCTAAATGGGAACGAGCCAGTTCCGAGGCAGTGCGACCTATATCCAGGAATTTGCCAAAACACACGAAAATTTGGGATTTTCACCAATTCGATCCAAACCAAACGCAAACATACGTGCTAAAGGATGGGGAATCATTCCCAATAATCCAATGACAGCTATAGGCAAGAATGTGAGATAAAAATCTCACCTTTGCACCAAAAATCAATGAAGATGAAGCTTGAAGTAAAGCAAGAACAGCCCCAAGCTTGAATCAATGTCTTCTTCTTGAATTTGGAGTTAGATGTTGAATTTGCTAAAGGTCTTGAGCTTGGAATTTTAATTTCCCATTCCCTCCTCCATTTTTGATAAAGCTTCTATGTTTTAGAAATGAAGAATGAAGTTGTGAAGAGAAGGAAGGAGTTGGGCTGAGTTAGTGAATGGTTCAGCCCCAAACCAAAGCTCAAAGCAAAAAGTGACGAAAATTTCACTATCTCCAAACATATCGAAGTTTACACTCAAAAAGATCGCAAACGTCATTTTGAACTCAATGGAAGTGGTCTCGAGTCCTAATTTGATCGTATGCAAAAAGTAGCTTTTCGGACCAAAATCCGATTAACGATAAAATATTAAAATATAAAATCGAGAAATATGCGAGTTGTTACAGACTCCCCTCCTTAAAGAAATTGCGTCCTCGCAATATATAAGATGAAAATAAAAAGTAACAACCATAAAAGCATATTAACACAAAAGAAATTTGAAATAAGAAGTTTACCTCAGGGAGCATGAGAAAGCAAGTCCGGATGTGTACGCTCGATGAATTCTCTAGATTCCCAAGAGCAATCCTTAGGATTTGAGGACCTTTGAACTTTAACAAGCGGAACTTCTTTATTTCGAAGTCGTTTGATCTCCGAAGCAATAATTCGAATAGGATGCTGCTCATAAGTTAAATTAGGCGAAACTTCAATCTCTTCCACAACACCGGACTCAAGAATAGAATCGGAATCCCGAAGGCACTTTTGTAATTGAGAAATGTGAAACACGTCATGCATGGCAGAAAACTGAGCCGGTAACGAGAGGCGATAAGCCATGGAACCAATACGTTCGGTGATAGGAAATGGCCCAATATATCGAGGCGCTAACTTTCCCGATCGACTGAAACGTACAACACCCTTCATAGGTGAAACACGAATAAATACAAGATCTCCAACAGAAAATTCTAATTTCCTTCTTCGGTTATCGGCATAGGACTTTTGTCTACTCTGAGCCTCTTTCATCCTATGACGAATAAGTTCAATCTTTTCTGTGGAATCCCGAATAAAATCTGGACCTAAAACCAGCTTCTCACCGGCCTCAAGCCAACAAGAAGGAGATCGGCATGGCCTTCCATAGAGTGCCTCGAAAGGTGTCATACCAATACTAGATTGGAAGCTGTTATTATAGGAAAATTCAACAAGTGAAATGTGATCTTCCCAACTTCCACCAAAGTCAAGCACACAAGAACGAAGAAGATCTTCAAGTGTTTGATTCACACGCTCAGTTTGTCCATCGGACTGGGGGTGATAAGCGGTGCTAAAATTAAGCTTCGTTCCAAAGCTTTTTGAAGACTCTTCCAAAATCCACTAGTAAACAATGGATCACGATCACTAACAATAGAAGAAGGAACTCCATGCAGTTTAACAATTTCTTTGATAAAGAGTTTGGCCAGAAGAGGAACGGTTCGGTTCGACCGAACATGAATAAAATGGGCAGATTTAGTAAGTCTGTCAACGATCACCCATAAACTATTATGACCCGAACGAGAACGGGGTAGGCCATCTATAAAATCCATGGAAATTTGATCCCACTTCCAAACTGGAATTTCCAATGGTTGCAATAACCCACCTGGCCTTTGGTGTTCAGCCTTGATAAGTTGGCAAGTCATGCAACACTTAACAAAGTTAGCGATATCAGATTTCATTCCCTCCCAGTAATAAAGTCGCTTCATATCTGCGTACATTTTACTGATACCGGGATGAATGGAAAATTTGGAACGATGAGAATCTTCTAAAATATCTTTACGAGGATCTCTAATATTTGGTACGATAAGTCTACCAAATTTTCGAATGCCGCCACGAAAATCAATATCAAAGTCTTTCAAACCTTCAATATCGGTTTTATCCCTAAGATTTTGGCCAAGCAAAGCCAATTCAGGATCTAGCTGTTGAGCTTCAAGAATGCGGTCTAAAAGAGAAGGACGAGCCTCAAGGCTACATAAAACAAGAGATAAACATAAATCGGAGACACGATCTCGAATTTCACAAGTGGATAAAACCTCGAGATCCTTCCATTCAGATATCATCATAGAAACAACCACTTGTTGCTTGCGACTAAGTGCATCGACAACACGATTTCCCTTTCCGGGAGTATAAAGGATATCAAGATCATAAGAGGCAAGGAACTCGAGCCAACGCTGTTGACGCAAATTAAGTTCCTTTTGAGAAAATAAATATTTCAAAGACTTATGATCAGTATAAAGTATAAATTTCTCTCCCAAAAGATAGTGTCGCCAAATTCGAAGGGCGAAAACGATAGCCGCGAGTTCTAAATCATGTGTGGCATATCTAGTCTCAGCCGGCTTCAATTGCCTAGAAGCGTAAGCAATAACATGTTCTTTTTGCATAAGAACGGCACCCAAACCAACGCGACTAGCATCGGTATAAACAACAAAATCTTGATTCCCTTCTGGAATAATAAGAATAGGAGCATCAGAAAGGAGTTCTTTTAATTTCTGAAAAGAATTTTCACATTTGTCCGACCAAATGTATTTAACACCTTTCTTCGTTAAGCCAGTAAGAGACACGGCAATCTTAGAAAAGTCTTTTATGAAGTGGCGGTAATAACCTGCCAATCCGAGAAAACTACGGATTTCAGTCACGCTCTCCGGTCTCTTCCAATTTTGAATCGCTTCAATCTTTGAAGGATCCATAGATATTCCTGATTCGGAAATAATATGACCGAGAAACTTCAACTAGATTGTCAAAAGTGGCATTTAGAAAATTTTCCCTTTAATTGATTGCTCCTAAGAGTTTCCAATACAATCCGAAGATGCTTTTCATGTTCCTCCTCGGTTTTAGAATACACAAGAATATCATCAATAAAGATGAGAACAAACCGATCGAGGAAATCTTTGAAAACTCGATTCATAAGGTCAACGAAATAAGCCGGAGCATTCGTTAAACCGAATGGCATAACTAGCCATTCATAAGATCCATAACGAGTACGGAATGAAATCAAAGGAATACTATCCTCAGCAATACGAAGCTGATGAAAACCGGTAGCCAAGTCCAATTGTGAAAAGATTCTAGCACCATTAAGTTGATCAAACAGATCATCAATCCGAGGTAAAGGATATTTATTCTTAATAGTAAGATCATTAAGCTTGCGGTAGTCGACGCAAAGCCTAAGTGTACCATCGGACTTATTTACGAAAATAGCTGAAGCTCCCCAAGGCGAGGAACTAGAGCGAATAAGTTGCTTCGTCTCCAACTCGGATAATTGTTTGCGCATCTCTTCATTCTCCTTATTGGACATGCGATAAGGAGGACGGGTAATAGGTTGAGCTCCAGGTATAAGATTAATTTTGAACTCAATTGCTCGCTTAGGTGGTAATCCTAAGACGGGCTCGAATATGTCGGAAAATTCACGAACGACGCGAATAAGAGAAATGACATCCTCCTCATCATCATTGTCATCATCTCAAGGATTTAAAGAATATAAAGATGCAACCAAAGCGGAATCCGAATCTTTAAGAATAATAGAAATCTGATTAACAGATTGCGGATGTCAGAGATAAATAGTCCGCTCAGGACATAGGATATGAGCTTCATAACGGTTAAGCCAATCCATACCCAAAATCATTCCAAAGCCTAAATAACGTATGACATGCAAATCGGCTAGGAAAGTAATATCACACAAAATAATCTCCACATCTTTACAAAGCAAACTAAGAGTTGCGGATCCACCAACCGGATTCGCAATTCTTAAAGAAGTCATTAAAGCAACAACACTTAAAGAAAGAGTGTCTACAAGTTCCTTTGATATAAAAGAATGGGATGCACCCGTATCAAAGAGAACTCTAATAGGTTGATCATGAAATATAATAAGGCCATCAAGGACAGAATGAGACATACCTTGACCGCGAGATGTGTTGCCAGGGGCTTGAGCAACGTTTAACTTTCCCTCCTTCTTGCTCGGAAGCTTAGGGCATAGGTGCAATAATGATCCGGACTTTTACAGTAGCGACAAGAACGAGGCTTTGAACACTTGTTCGCAAAATGGCCCCTAGCATCACAATTGTAGCATTTCCCATCACTAGAGGAAAAAGTCTTTGCAGCAGGGGTTGCTTGCTTACCCTTTTTGTTGGGATATGGACCTTTGAATTTGTTTGGCCTTTTCTTGTTGTTGAAGTTTGGTTTGGCAGCCACCACTTCAACATCACTGTCCTTATCAGCCTCTTCAAGACGAAGAGCGATATCAATGAGTTGGTCAAAAGAAACTTCTAACTTTAGAAGTAATGGCTTCTTGAGATTCTTGTTTAAGCCATAGACGAATCTCTGGTTCTTCTTCAATGGAGTGTTGATGTATTCAACCCCATATTTGGGCAGTGACTCGAAGGATGCGACATAATCTGTCACAGAGGATTCACCTTGAACAAGGTCTATAAAACGACGAGCCAATGTCACTTTCTCTGCTTCGGGTACGAATTTTAATTCGAAGCGTTCCCGAAATTGCTCCCAGGTGAGATCTGCTTCATTAATTTCAGAAATAAGAAGTTCGTACCAATCCAATGCTCTCTCTTGGAGCATATTAGAGGCCACCTGAACACGGTGAAGATCGACAAGATTCATGCGAGAAAAGATTCGATCGCATGTTCTTAACCAAGCATGGACCTCGATAATAGTTTCAGAACCTTTGAATGGTTTCCCACCCAAGTTGGTATAATCGTTGCACAAACGTGCAAATCCAGACTTGGGATGAGTAGGTTCCTGATTAGGACCAGCTGCCTGAGCATTCTTTACTAAATCAAGAAGCTGTTGAGTAGTCATAAAAACTCCATCCTGGGGAGCGACAGTAGATGGTCCAGCTCTGGGATGACCTGGTCTAGACATTCTCTTCTTTGAGGAAGAGAAAAGAAGAAAAGTTATTCTCCAAATAAATATCAAGCAATTCTTGATAGATAAAACAAGGATTCGTAGAAGGAAATAGGATAAATCGGTACGAAGACTCGAATTAAATCCTAAGACACAACTCCTAAGTTGGACTTAGGACGATGATCCTTGTTAAGTTATTCTACATTGTTCCGAAGTTTGGCTCTGATACCAAGCTGTGACGCCCCACCTTTATACCCACGCTATCCAAGAACACTATGGTGTAATGCTGTCAACAAGCACGGAGAATAAGGCTGTTGAGGAGCGACCATCCATGTAACTTCTTTGTGCGAGCACCGATATGTCAGATAGAATAGCATGAACTTCATTTAAGGAGGAAGTCTGACATACCGATACAAACCCAAAGCTATCACACGGTGGCTAAAAATAATCTTCGAAAACAAACATAGAAATAAACATAACATAAATCAGTCACAGACATCCATATCACAAAGGCGGAAAAAGATATGCATATATATATAACACATGAAAGTGTACATCAAGTAGTGGTCAGAAAGATCCACGATAATACAAAAGAATAGCAACACGTACTATACAAAAGAATAAGTACACAACATAGAGTCTATATCTCAAATGTGTACATCCAAAAACTACTAATCTAAGTAGTTAGCCAAAAGTCAGAATAATCCAGAGGAGAAGTCAAGCAGAAGCACCTGTAACATCTCGGTCTGACCCGAGTATTATTTATAAGAAAATAATAAACGGATCAGTCTAGCTATAAATATCATATGATATGGTATAAAGTAAAAGGCATGACATGAACATGTAATGACCATAATGGCATACCACTATAAGTATGTAAATGATAATCAACAAGAGATTAATCAATATCACAAGAATCTTCTCAAAGATCCAAACCCATAAAAAGGTAATGACACACGAATTCACCAATTCATAAGAATTGATAAAACATATCAATGAAAATCACGAAAATTGGTGAAGCACAAATTCCAGAAATCAACACACGAAATCCAGAAATCACAAAAGGGGGAAGGCCTAACACACGAACGAGAAGCTATCTCATGGAAGCTATCCATTTAATTTTTCGAACACACGAATGGCCCGAAGACCTTTGACACACGAACGGCCCGAAGACCATGGGGTGCTACCCCATATATGTGAGTAGAAACATCACACAAGCGGGGTCTAGTCTCCCTCGCAGACAAAGAGACATCACTCAATCGCTAGTCTAAATCACAAAAATGATCGTCATGATTATAAGTAAGTGTCAATCACACCAAGCTAGTAAATATATGAGTTTAGCTTCATGTCTCATAACCACTTGCTTAACTTAAATATTTACGAACAAACTGTAGATCTTCACTAGAAAATTGTCACAAAAGGTTCAGTCGAACAAGTCCAAGAATTAACCGACGAAGTAAACGCAAGCGTTTCATACCACCTGTTTTGCTAAGCCGTTTAATTAGATTTCTCATCCGAGTGAAGTAAAGGCTTGTATATACTAGTCGATTGGAAAACGGTTTGAGAAAAAGAGCTTTGTAGTAAAATAGTGTTGAAATCGCTTTGATGAAAGAATTTTGATATTCACTACTAGTATTGAAGCCTTCACATTTTTAAAGTGACAAGTCACAAAACGATTGTTGAAGCAAATCGAATCACAAAATTTCACATTCGAAGACGTGAGAAAAATCCAAGGAATTCAATTCCAAATCCATCAAAGTAGAAATGCAGACTAAACTCCACGGCCTACGACCTAGGAAAGTCTTCGACCTAATGTGGCCAACCCAAAGTGCAAGCGACCTAAGGAGCTACGGCCCAGGGAGTAGCACGCGACCTAAAAGATGGTGCGACCTATGGAGCAAATAGGTCGAGCGACCTAAGGTGATGGAACAACCAAAGCATGGTGCGACTTATCTTATTTCGCGACCTAATGGGGTGAGCGACCTAACACGGTAAAGCTAAGCGAGTGATGCAACTAAGTCAGGGCGAACGACCTAATGGTTTACGAGTTAAAGAGGATAGGTCGAACAACCTAAAAATAGTATGCTGAGCGACCTAGGTAAGCGACCTAAGCATGTGGCGCAACCTATAATATCCATACGACCTAACTAGGCGAGCGACCTAAAGGGAAAACAGGTCGAACGACCTAACTCTTGGCTGAGGCAAGGAAGGATGCGACCTAACTGGTTGAATGGTCGAGCGACCTAAAGGATGTAAGGTCTAACGACCTAAAGGATACATGGTCAAGCGACCTAATGTAGAACAGATCGAACGACCTAATGGGTTACGACTTAGGAGTGAGCGACCTAAGGGGGAAATGGCTGAGCGACCTATCGGAAGGCTAGGCATGTGACCTAAGGAAAAAAAATAGGTCCAACGACCTAATGCCCAGCGACCTAGCGACCTAAGTGAGGAACGTTCTTTGACGAGCGACCTAGAGGCGAACGACCTAAGCCTTCGCGACCTAATTGTGACTAACGACCTAAAGGCAAACAAGCTGTTTTGCAGGCCTGGCTTTTCCCACGCGAGCGACCTAAATGGGAACGAGCCAGTTCCGAGGCAGTGCGACCTATGTCCAAGAATTTGCCAAAACACACGAAAATTTGGGATTTTCACCAATTCAATCCAAACCAAACGCAAACATATGTGCTAAAGGATGGGGAATCATTCCCAACAATCCAATGACAGCTATAGGCAAGAATGTGAGATAAAAATCTCACCTTTGCACCAAAAATCAATGAAGATGAAGCTTGAAGCAAAGCAAGAACAGCCCCAAGCTTGAATCAATGTCTTCTTCTTGAATTTGGAGTTAGATGTTGAATTTGCTAAAGGTCTTGAGCTTGGAATTTTAATTTCCCATTCCCTCCTCCATTTTTGATAAAGCTTCTATGTTTTAGAAATGAAGAATGAAGTTGTGAAGAGAAGGAAGGAGTTGGGCTGAGTTAGTGAATGGTTCAGCCCCAAACCAAAGGTCAAAGCAAAAAGTGACGAAAATTTCACTATCTCCAAACATATCGAAGTTTACACTAAAAAAGATCGCAAACGTCATTTTGAACTCAATGGAAGTGGTCTCGAGTCCTAATTTGATCGTATGCAAAAAGTAGCTTTTCGGACCAAAATCCGATTAACGATAAAATATTTAAATATAAAATCGACAAATATGCGGGTTGTTACATATACATATTTCCTTCGCACACCAAGTTATACTTTAAATTTTAAATCACCTTTGGTTTTTAATTCAAAACAGTTTTCAAACAACCCTTGTTTGCAACAAGTCCCCTTTTTTCCTAATAATACTTATTTATTATTCCTTTTAGCACTTTGAAACAAATTCCAAATTTTCTGGCTTAGATTTAAAACTTCACAATCTAGATCATCTTCAGTTCCAATTTATAAGTCATACTTATCTAGAACATTGCATTTTGCTTACTCATTAATACACATCTTATTATTAAACACAACAATCATTTATCATAATAACTAAGATTATCATATCTGGAAACCAATTCATTATTATCTTATCCTGAAACTTTTCCCCAAATCCAAGGTTTAAATTCAGTTTAAATCCATTTCAAACTTACCTTTATTTAATTTCAATTTGGTTGTATTCAATTACTTCTTATATTTAATTCAATAATTTAACAACCAATTACCTTAACATTTATTGCTTTATATATATCAAAATATATTCTTATATAAAATCATTTAAAATCTTTACATAAAAAAATAACAAGTACGCTCTCATATATATATAAACACTCAACTCATTTTAAGGTACTATTGACCCTATCCTTATGAGTATTCCCACCAGAGCCAAGGTTCTCGCTTAACCTGGCTCTGATACCAAGTGTAACGACCCAGAATTTTCGAACCCGAAAATTCCAGATAGTTAGGAAAAGAAGAAAAGAGATAGAAGAAGAAACAAAAAACAAGTCACAGAATCTCACATTCGCAGCGGATGAAATATAATATCAAATAATAACAGTTATACAAAAGAATACTATATCTGTTAATTTATATCATTACATCAGAGTTACAAAATTTATGCATACACTGGACAGTTAAAGTCAACATGTCTCCTGAGCTCCAGAACGCCCTTACCTAAAAATCTGTAATACTCGGTCTGACCCAAGCATTACATCAAAGTAACACCCGAGTCAGGCTGGAACCCAGCGTGAGTAAACCCATATAACATGAAATACTAAATCCAATTTAAAAGGAAACCCGGGTAACTCGAACTTCACTATGAGTTCATTACTTGTTTATTTCACGACTCAAATACTAAGTATTCTAACTTAGTTCAAAGGTTCATATTATTCCATTTCAGCCAATTGACATCACATATCAATTTATATAGAATCGAAGTGGTTTCGGGTATTAACTAATACCTGACTCCCGTCTCTTCGAATCCAATGTCATCTTAACCCAAGTTATTCAAATGAAATACAAATCAAACCTTAAATACAGGTGTCACTGTTTTAACCCAAACATATTATACCACATAGCATTCCATATCACATACCAGAGATATCAACTAATCTAAGGCATATAATATCCTTCAATCATTCATAGCAAGATAAATCAACCATACCATCTCTAATTAATTTAATTAACCACAAATGAATTAAATTAATTACTTTAATTACCACTAAATTCTGCTTACTAATCACAAACCAATTAATTAATCATCCACTAATTTTCCATCTTAATTAATCATCCTTGATTAATTATACTTTAATTACATTAAGTAAATACTTTTTTTATTAATTTCACGATATAATTATCCTTAACCATTTACAGTAATTATCCTGAATCAATTACTAGAACTAATTATCTTATAATCACCCACATTGATTACTATCCATTAATTAATCACACTCATTGATCAATTGTCCCTTAATTAATTCCTTAATTAATCAATCCTTAATTAATTACACTAGGTAATTAATTCTAAATTCCTTCCTTAAGTAATTTACCTTTAATTACTTTCATCAAGTAATTATTCCATTGGCTAATTATCCTCAATTGATTAACCTTGATCATTCATTTATTTAACCTTTAACAAAATAAATTAGCCCTAAACATCATTAATTCTTTAACTACTTTATTATGTAACTATCATTTAAGTAATATAATTAATTATCAAGACATTTAAACCTAAATCAAGATAAAACATTATCTTACTAATGTCTTTATTAACATATTTAAACCATTTATATTCATAATTAACATTACTTAATTAAATCATTAATTAAGTTTTAATATAAAATAATCAGTTATCTTGATAAATTAAGTTATCAAAACCTAATTTTAAAATCATCTTAAACATTTAACAATAATAGTTTTCTAAAAAACTAGATTAAATTCAAGTTTAAAAACTACAGGCTGTTCATGCAAAAGCTACTCGAGTTTCAACTCGAGTCACTCAACCTCCTACCCGAGTGCCACCTCGAGGCAATGACAAAACCCAAAATAACTGACATGAAGCCACCTCGTGCACCTGTACCATCGCCGGAGCCACCTCCGACCCTCGCCGCATCCCCCTGCACTTCGCCCTATATCGTAGTACTAGCATCGGCCACTAAAACAAAATCACGAGCCTCGAATTGAAATCGAGCAACTCTGATAGACCGGAACAAAACCCATCATCAGGAAAGTTACTCAAACCCTCGATTCCGATCATTGGAGCCACAACTACTTCGGCCATGCCCTGCCTTGCCTCCATGCCTCCATTTCCCCGAGTATCACGCAACTTGCATCACCAGAGACACTGCAATGACCACCAAACCTTGCTTCAACAAAACTAGGGTTAAAAACTTAACCCGACCATTGCCGACACCACAGGAGGTGACAAACCCTCCTAGCATTTTTGCCCAAACCTCCATTATCTCCTCCATCTCCAGTGAATGTCACGGCCACTCCAGATCCTCCAACCACCAGAATTCAACTAGAAACCAAATTCCAGTCATCCCCCAAATACACATTTATCTCATCACTAAAATTATGATTTTTGTTTTTAAAAATCCTAACTTTTAAAATGGATTCAAGTTATAATCTTGAAAACAATAAATTAGAGTGATTGATTTTAGCATATATAAAGAATTTCTATTAAGTTCCATTTTTCAGATAAGCTGCTAAATATTTTTACTTAAATTTATTTTTAAAACCAAATCTATGTCTAAACAAACATTTAATGTTTGAAAACCAAGCCTTAACATAGATCAGGGAAAAAGAGAATGAGGTTTATCTATGTTTAGATACTGTAATATGAAACAGAGGAGAACAAAAATACAACCAGACACGCACACTTGTACACTCTCATATACAACGATTCTATACTCATTCCTAAACATGCAGGCATCATCTTCACAGAAATCCACAAGCAACAATCATAAATTTACTTAAGTTTTTAAATTAAATGTTTACTCATAGTGCACTTGAACAGAGAAGAGATGATGACATCCATACAGGCATCTATATTTCATATCCAGGCATGAAAGTACTTTCATTTCCAGGCACCACTATAAATTGTTTTGTTACTTTTATAATAATTTTTTTAGATGTAGCTTACTCACCTTGTAATGTTTGAACAGAGGCACTGGAATTGGTTTTTGAAAACTCTGATCTTTGAACTGGAAAATGTTTTGATTTGAGCTTGAAAACAGTAAGCTTCTGATCTAATCTTTGCTCTGGAAATTTGTTTTGAGATGAAGCTTAAATCTTGCTCTTTGTTTTTTTCCCAGTTTTGTTTTATCTTTTTTTTATACTTAGTTCGAATGCAGCAAAGTGTGAACAAGGTAGTGATGTATATAAAATAGAGGTGTGCAGAAGAAGCTAGGCTAAGATATTTTGTGTACAATTTCTCACATATTTTCTTTGTTTATTTTGATTTGTACAAATGTTGACCTGACTTTGAACAAAAAGGTGTATTGATATTTTATGCTGATTTGATTAAATGTGCTTGCATTAAATGCTATGTTTCCCACAATGTTTACATACTTATCTTAATCCTTATGTACACATATATGAATTGATGTGTATATGCACATAGTTATGTACTTTCACTTGTATTGTCATTATCCTGCACATGTAAGTATATATATTTCTTAATTAAAATTCCCATGTACATTTATATATTTCTTTTACTTCTACATTCTTATACATATTTATCAATATATATATATATATATATATATATTTGTATTTTAAAGATCATAAACTAGTCTATAAATGTGTATATATATATATGCATTGATATTTTTATGTTGAATTTAATGGTGAAATATAAATTATTATTTATTTTATATTTTACATGACTATAAATTTTAAGATATTTATTTTACATCAATACTTATTTTGTATCTTTGTTAAAGTTAAACTATCAAACATTTAATTTCCTATTTATTATCTATTATTATACTTATGTTTATATTTAAGATTTACTTCATTATTAACCAGTAATATCAAAATTACATCAAATATATATATCAAATATTTTACTTAAAATTTCAGGGTCATCACATGTTGCGTGCTTTTAAAAACGAAGAAGAGGTGCAGCGTTCTGAAGAAGGAATAGGCACGATCACATCATAGGGTGGCTGATTGGAAATTTTTGCGACTGATGTGAAAGATGATAATAATATATATATTTAAAATTACCAAAATATCTAGATATTTATTCTGAACTTCGATCGAGGCGTGCCACTAGGCGTTTATAATGTTATACCCCTATTTCGAATGCAATGGAATAGGTTTCAAGTCCTAATTCGATCGTATGGAGAAGATAGCTTTTTGGACCCAATTATTATATTGAATTTTCGATATTAAATTCAACCCATTTTTAAACCGTACGACTAAACGATAACTCCAAGCGCTACGAAATTTGAAATTCGATAATAATACACTATTTCGGATCCAATAGAACTAGTTTCGTCGAATTCCGAGACTATGCCCCGGAAGACTATTTTTATATGTTAATTTAAACGAGTTATTTTTAAAATCGAGTAAATCACTTTTAAATTCAATTTAAATTTTTTATTATCTTCATTCTTATAAATAGAAATTAGATAAGCTTTGAAATTATTTTTATCTAGCTTAAAACTCAAGATTCCATATTTAAACCAATTTTTAATTATTAAATTAAGCAATAAAATTATCTAATAAATTGTTATATTTGAAATTCAAGTTATTAAATCTATGAAATTTACTCTTCAGTATTTAAAATCAATTAAATAAACAATTCAAATAACCAAAAACTCTAGGTCGTTACATACCTTATCGTAATTTCGAGGACGAAATTCCTTAAGAAGGGGAGTCTGTAACGACCCTAATTTTGAGTAATATTATTTAGGACATATAATTAGTTAAATTAAATGAAATAATATAAATGGTTAAGGGATTGAGATTTGTGTTAATAGAGGGTAGCCGTGCCAATTTAAACTAATGAACTAAGGGGATTAAAATGAAATAAGTAAGAGAGATAGATAAGGGCAAATTAGGAATGAGTTACATTTTTATACCCTAAACCCTTAAGCCATATTCATTTTACACGTTCACAAACTAAAACAAACCTAAGAAGAGGTCGGCCACCATTAAGAAGAAGTAAGGGGAAGATATGCAAGAACTAAGTGGAAAAGCTTAATCAAATTCATTCAAGATCAAATCTCAAATCCTTAACAACAAAGCTAAATGTGAATAATAGTTTACATCTCATATTTTGATGATTTAGGTTCTAGATCAGACCCATATGTATTTTGCAAAGTTTATTTCCATGTTTTGAATGATAAGTAGATATATATGTTTGTTGATGAATTATGTTTGTTCAAATAGATTTTATGATAAGTTTTGATTTGAAAAACCTATCAAATGACATCCAAATGCCCTGTGATTTTAATATGTGGTCAGAAATGATATTTTAGGGATGGGTTTCAAGTTTCATAATTTTCTGAATTAATGTGGATTTATTATTAATTTTCTAGTGAAGAAAATGGTTAATTGGGTTTAAAATTAATTACAACTATTTTATATTAGCTTTGGGTCAGAAATTTATATATGTTGGAAAACATATTAAAAGTGATTTAAGGGAACTTTTGGAGAAATTTCCTAAGTGTTTTAATAAGTATATAAAATTATTTAAGGTATGAGACTTAAATGTTTTTTATGTTTATAAAAGGAGAAGAGACAATTTGCAAATGTTTTAAATTGTTATTTTTGAAATTCGACAACACTGTTAGAAAAGAATTCGGAAAAGAAATTGGCAACCAATCATATGTTGACAAACAAAGCAAGTTAGTTGAAAAGAAATTACCTTTTTAAGTTAAAGATCAGTTTTTAGAAGGTTTTGCTGTTTTGCCACTTTCGGCGGCACCTTTCGACTACATACTTCCGCCTCCATCTAGGTTGAAACTAATACACATGGTGTCAAAGACTTGGTACGTAGTGAATTGGACATAGGCGAAAGGTATAGAGTCGAAACAGGCTTTCGAAGGGGTCGAGACCCTGTTTTTCTTTCAAAAGAAAATGTGTTTGCTTTGCTTTCGAAAAGAATGATTTCGAATAAGATAGCATTCAACTTGGTCAAATGGTTTTAAAGGAAAGAGCTTTCGAAAGAGGTTGCACCTTTGTTTTAAGGAATTGCTTTCGAAGGGGGTCGAAACCCCAACCTACTGCCTTTTACCTTTCGAAGCAGTGCCTTTGAGAGGGTTCCTTTGTTTTAAAATTAGAGCCGCTTCTCTAATGCTTTCGAAGGGGTTGGTTTCGACACCACCCACTTCTTTTACTTAGGAAATTGCTTTTGAAAGAGTTGCTTTCGACTTAGTTGTTTTAAGACCTTTTTGATGTTTTGAAATTTAAACCCAAAGGTTTCGAAAGGAATGATTTCAGATGGTTTCGAAAGGTTGTTCCACATATTTTAACTTGAACCCAACTCAATGCTTTCGAAGGGTTTGTTTTAAGTAGAAGACTTTAATGCTTTCGAAAAGTATATGATAAAGGTTTCGAAGGGGTGGCCCCCTAATGTTTTCGAAAGGACTACCTTAGTGTTAAATGGAGGGTTTCCAATATTTTTGAAAGACATGTTTAAAGTTTTTTGAAAAGAGGATGTCTAAGGTTTTATAAAGCTTTCGAAAGGATACTTTCAATTACTTTCGAAAGGTCTATTATAAATGGTTTCGAAAGATATGCTTTGGCCTGTTGGCATAAGGTTATAAAATAAAGTTGTTTACTTGTATCGAAAGGGGTACTTTCAATGGTTTCGAAATGGGTACTTTCAAAGGTTTCGAAAGAAATTGTTTAAAGGTTTAAACAAAGGATTCGAATGTTTTCATCAACACTGTTTTGAGTAAAGTATATATAAAATGGCAAATAGTTTTGAGTAAAGCTAAAGTATGTTTTCCTTGTTTAAGTATGATTTAAAGAATTAAATTAATTTGAAAAGGTTTTCAAGGAAAATTAAAAGGGTAGTTAACCCTAAGTAAATGACTCAGATATTTGAATACCATATGAAAATGGTATAGGGTCGTGCCCTATACATTAGCTATAGCCCCTAGTTAATTTAGTCCAAAATTCCAGTATGTAGGGCTTAGTCACAGGTAAGACTTAAAATGATGGTTACACACAGAAAGAAATATACACAGAGGAAAAGGATACGTTATCGGTGAGCCCACAAAACCATTAGAATCAGGTGACCCTTGGAGAAGTAAGTTGAGTACAGACCATCCAGAAGTTTGTCTAACAGGTGTTAGATTATTTGTTTATTTTATCTTGTACGCCCGAGTCAGCCAATGGTTAGTAGTTAGCCAAACAAAACTATAATTTTCGGACAGATGGTCCATTTATTATTTGTGTTTGAGCATATACGATACTACTATTATTGATATAATCAGTTTGATTAACCAATTTGGTTGCAGGATTTTGATTTGCAAAAAGATACGTTTTAAAGAGATATTAGTGAGGGGAAACCCGTTCCACTAAGTGTGTGGTCTCACTTAATATCGGTTAACCGAGATGTAATAGTATTATTCACACTAGGTTTTATGTCTGACTCGAAGTTTATGTTTTTCCCCTTAAACTCTCGGGTGCTCAAAATTATTTTGAGCAGATTGAGAGTTAAGGTTTTACAGGTTTAGTATGTGGACGAATAAAGCTTTCGAAGACGTGCAGGAGGCAAAGTTGGCTATTTAGGAGTTGTTAGTTTTATTTCCGCTATGATGTATTAAGACTTATATGTCTATGTGGTACTCTGATCATCCAATGGGGCATCTTCATATGTCGCTCTTGGTGTATTTTGTAATAATTATATTTGATCAAAACCTAAGAATCGATTATGGGATTATGTAAATTGAATATGAAATATTGCTTCGAAATATAATCAAAAAAGTTGTTTTAATGTGTGATGATTTTATTTCATATTCATGTGTTTTTGATATTATAGATACCATTAACATTACCATATTTTGTCACTGGAAGTTAATACTATGGATGACTGCAGCATCTGTAGCGCTTAGCTTCGAGCCTCAATATAGGAGGTGTTACACACATACAACAAATTGTTAGAGAAGATGATATCGATGGAAACCATTTGGTTGACAAAAATAGTGCGTGTGAAGTACTAAGTGTAATACCCCAAGATTTTGAGGAAAATTCTTTTAATAAATGATTAAAATTCTGGGGGAAAATCAGAATTATTATATAGGTGGGATTTTCAGTGGTGCAAGGTTGTGTGCATGTGTGCACGTGCACACTAGTTATGGCACTAAGAGAAAATCCAGAATTCCTGAATAATAAAACAAGGAAGGAAAACATTTAGATAAAATGTTTTAAATAAAGAAAATATAGACCTAGACATGGGTATTAAAAATTCCTGAGGATGTGTGTATATAAATATATCTATATATATATGCCTATGTATGACTTGTCTGAAAATTAAGGCAGAAGAGAACATTGACTTATAATGAATAAGTGAAATTTTTATTTGAATAATAGGTGTAGAAATGCACATAAGTATGCACATGTTTTCTGCAAATAAAAGGTTAAAAGTTAAATTAACACCCATAGTTGTATAAATGTATATTTATATCCAGATGTTATTTGAGCAGAAAATAAATAAAGGAAGCACTAAAACAGTAAGAACCAAAGTGCAAGAAAGAAAATGTACATAGGCAGAAAATAGAAAGTCACACCATTATCATGTTTGAAGTAAATATAATAAAAATACTTAAAGTTATCACTTTCTGAAAAGAAAGGAAAATAGGCACAATTTAGTCTTGTTTTAAAATATTGGCCGGGATATTAAGGGATTAGGAAGGAGGGAATATGCAATGCCAAATGCATGATTCTGATCTGGGCTAAAATAGGGATTTTGCATCACTCAAAACCCTAGACAAAACCCTTATTTATACCAAGAGCCCAATCAGAAAACTGCTCTCTCACTAATTAATTAACCTAAGGAAGAAGAGGAAGATAAGGCTAAAGATTTGAAGGGTTTTCTGGTTTAAGTTTGTGTAAGCACTTAGGTGAGTATCCTCACTCATATACATGGCATTAAGACCTGGGATTAGGCAGCCAAGCTTTTATATGTTATATTTTGCATGTTTTGATTTACAAACTATGTTGGCTGCTGATGGTTTCATGAAAGTTTGATGAGATATGATCTGCTATGCTGGATGTTTAACTTTGTTGTTCTATTTTCATCTCTGTATATTATACCAAAACCTTAAGGAACATATATCAAAGTATTTGTAACTAGTTTGAATAATGGCTTAAGACAAAGAATGAAAAGATAAAGAAAACTATGAGCTGCATATACATTGGTATGGTGCTGAGGCTTGAAATAATTGGTTAAGGGTGCAATGGAGTTTTTCTCTATAAGTGCTGAGCCCTAAACTAAACAGAAACTTACAAGCCTAAAAACTATGTTTAAACAAGATTGAAAATCTGGCTAAATATAGTTGCTTGAAAAATCAAAATAAACTCAATAGAGCCATGTATTTATTCTCAGTTGCAAACATTCTGGTATATGCTTGAATAGGGTGTTTCTATGATAAATAATGTGAGATGGAATGACTGGGGTGTTATATCTCTAGAAAGTAACCTTTAACTTGCTTGCAATATTATGTCTGCAAGGTAACTAGTATGTTTCATGAGTACTGGTGTTATGTACACCTAGCTATCATTGATAGAATGAACATAAATACACTTAGTGATATAACTAAGGATTTTGTGCCAAGAAGGCTGCTGGAATGCTTGTCCTATTTGAAGTAGACAAGTTGGCACATGGCTTGTTTAAGTCCTGAGATCTTTGTGCCATAATGTTAATTAGTTCATGGCAATGTGTCCCTTTGATTCCTTATAGCAGATGAGGCCAGGAATTTATAAGAAAAAGAAAAGGCAACCTAGTAGTTCCAGATAAAAGTTGTTTTGTTGCATATGTTTGCTCTTATGTATTGTACATGATAATACCTGTCAAGTATGCAAAGTATATCTATGCTGTATCCTAGCTTAATATCATGGATATGTTAGAAATGCTCACACCAGATCATAGATCTGACCCTTATTGCTCATGGCACATGGGGGTGTCTCATTTATAATGAGGCAGCCACTAATGCTTTTGCAGGTTATGATGGAGCTAAGTAAGCAAGATTAAAAAGATATGGAATAGAGGATGCTAAGATAATTAGAAATAAAAGCTAAAATGTGTTAATTCATGCATGTATTCCCTGATTAATATGGCTATCTAAATGTATTAAGTAGGAAGAACTTGTAAGAGACATGTGCTATGTTGTTTCTGGTTATTTCTGATTTGGTATGTACTAAGGATATTGATGTTGAACTGATTTGAAAACCTATTTGCTAAAGTTGTTTTGATTTAGAGGTAAAACCTGGATTTTATAAGCATAATCATTTTATGATGATTTCAGTAAATCCTGAGTTCTTTCAAAAAGAGTATAGATATACAGAAAATAATATTGGGAAAACCAGAAAAGAATTAGACTGCTATATCTTCAATTTATGAAATTGACATAAGTCTAGATGCAAGAAAAAGTGTTTATACTTTGAAGATGTATGATTAGGAAGAATGATATATCTGACCACAAAATGTCTGATTCACACAAATATATATACATGCTTTTGAAAAGGAAAGGTATCAATGTTTTGTGTATAATCTGGGTTGTAATAATGCAAGTAAAAGAATGGCCAGAGTAACCACATGGTTAGGCCATAGGTCAGGCCTAATGTTTCACTTCAGATCAATGAAGCAAGGGAACATTTGAGCTCAGTTTTCTGGAAAATGAACAAAGACCCTGACATGTACATGTATATCTGTGTACATGTAGATATTGGGCAAAAATATAGATGTAAATTCTTAAAACAGTTGAAAGAATGGATTTCAAAAATAGTTATGCAAGAAGAATTGTTTTGTATGATAGGTTATAGGCAAAAATTAAATATATATGTACAATTATAGGTAGGTATCAGATTTCAGCCATACAGGAGAAAATAAAAAGAAAAACAAAAATTGTGTTTGAACCGACCAGCATAGTACTCGAACTAGTGACCTTGCATGAATAAGTTAGGCGCGTTTCCATTACGCCTAGATGTTGCTTGTGTTCACTTAGGATCCACTTTCTTTTAACCTGAGTTTGATAATATTCAGACTTTAAGATAATCATCCATATTATAAGCTTGCTTTCCACTGATCATTGCTTGGTTATTTCTTAATTATAATAACAGTCTAAGGTACATATTTCCAGGGGACACTATAGTCAAAAATCTGGATACAATAAGTTTTAATTTAAAGAGGGAATTTATCACATTTTTGCAAATTTAAAAAGGATTTCTACTTACTATCATGCTCTGATTCAAGTAGAATATAACATAGATATCTTCATATATGTATGTTAAAAATGATTTAGAATTAAAACAATATTTCTATATTGTGAAAGATCCTGGATATGTTTTTGTTTATTAGAGAAAGAAAAATGACCCTGGGAAATATATTTGTAATAAATGATATATCTATATATCATCTCTTAGCAAAAAAAAAAAATCACCAATAAAATTAGTGAGTAAATAGGAGGGTCATTTCATTTGGTATCAGAGCTATGTTTTAATTAACATAGCAAAATGTTTGTATGCTTATGTTTATACTAGGATTGTTTGTATATTTGACTGCTTATAAGTATTCCCTGAATGTATGTATGTGTGTGCATGTGACATACACAATGATTAAATAGGAAAGATACAATCAATTTAAAATTAAAGCTAAGTGTTATAAACTAATAAGATGAAATACATATACTTTTAGAAATATGGTAGGAAGAGGGTCTCATCATCAAGGAGGATCTAGCACACCACAAATGCTTGACATGCAGGAATTTGTGAGAGTTTTGAGAGATGGAATTGGGCACAGACCTGAGAACCCACATGAGGAGCTCTCCAAGTTAGTGAAGACTTATACCAACTTGGGAGGCAAGAGCTTTGAAGGAACTGAAAGTGTAATGGAGATTCAAGCATGGCTGAGGACATTAGAGAGGATCTTCACTGATATGCAACTAGATGACCAAAGGAAGAGGCAAGTGGCCTCAAGGCAATTAAAAGGTGCAGCTTTGAGTTGGTGGGAGGTGATCATAGCTGGCCGGAATGAAAATGATATTAATTGGAATCAATTTAAGGAGATGTTAGAGGCAAGGTTTGTTCCAGCCTCAGCAAAAACCACTTTACTTGAGGAGTTCATCAAACTTAGACAGGGGACTATGAATGTCACAGAATACACCCAGAAGTTTGAGGGATTGTCAACCTATGGGGCAATGTTAGTGGCTGATGAAGCATCCAAAAATGATAGATACATCAAGGGATTGAACCCAGGGCTTAGCAGGGCTATACTACCCTATGCTGACAGAACTTTTGATCAAGTGATAGATTTGGCTCTGAAGATTGAGCAGCATGACAAGGAAAGAGATAAGTTCAGGAACTTCAAAAATAATAGTAACAAGAAGAACAAAGGGAAGTACCATCCTTATGATAAGAAGAAAGGAGAGGCAGATGGTAAGAAGGCAGTAGATGCAAAGCCCAATGAAGCCAAAAGAAAAATAGTTTGCAACCATTGTGGGAAAGAAGGCCATATTAAGCCAAGATGCCCAGAGCTTAAAGGGGGAGCTTTCAAATGCTATCTATGTGGAAAGGAAGGGCATATGAAAAGAAATTGCCCAGAAAACAAGCAACAAGGGAAAGTGGCAAACCTGGAAGGTAGGGGCAAGGCCATAATTGAGGCTAATGCTGAAAACCATGGTCAAGTGGAAGGTACACTATTTATTTGTACCATACCTTTAGCTGTAATATATGATACCGGGGCAACCCACTCACTCATTTCCCATGAAATAGTTAAAAGGTTGAAAATGAACTGCAAATTGGCTGAAATACCTCTGTTAATACAAAGCCCTTTAGGAAGTTCTAGTGTATTAGATATGATCTGTGTGGATGTGAATTTGAACATAGGAGGAAACACATTTGTTTCCAATTTATATGTTCTAAATTTCCCAAATATAGGAGTTATATTAGGGGCAGATTGGCTAAGACAATTCAAAGCCATAATTGACCTAGATGCATCCACCATTTCACTACAAAATTCTAAAGGCCAAAGGGTTACAATTCTATGTGAACCTATCAAAGAAAACAGTCTAAATCATTTAATTGAATTAGGAAATAATTCCAAGGAAATAACTATTAATGAAATCCCCATAGTTAAAGAATACTTGGATGTATTTGGGGAAGTAAAAGGTGTCTCACACCATAGACCTGTTGAATTCCAGATTAACCTTATGCCTGGGGCTAGCCCAGTTATCAAAAAGCCTACAAGGATGGGGCCAAGTGAATTAAAAGAGCTAAAGAACCAGCTGGAAGAATTAGAAGCCAAGGGGTTTATAAGGCCAAGTAATTCATGCTGGGGTGCTCCTGTAGTATTTGTTAAAAAGCATGATGGTACTTTAAGAATGTGTATAGATTACAGAGAATTAAACAAAGTAACCATCAAAAACAAATACCCATTACCCAGGATAGATGATCTCTTTGATCAACTCAGTGGAGCTAAAGTGTTTTCTAGGCTAGACTTGGCATTTGGGTTTCATCAGATGAAAGTTGAGGAATCAAGTATTAAATATACAGCATTCAACACAAGATATGGTTTGTATGAGTTTCTGGTTATGCCATTTGGGCTAACAAATGCCCCTTCTTACTTTGTAGACCTAATGAATAGGATATTCAGAGATTACTTAGACAAGTTTGTTCTGATTTTTATAGATGATATTCTAATCTACTCTAGAACAATAGAGGAACATGAGAACCACTTACATTTGGTCTTATCTAGATTAAGAGAAAAAGATTTGAAAGCAAAATTTTCTAAGTGTGTGTTCTGGCAAGAGGAAGTACACTTTCTTGGACATGTTGTCTCTGCTAGGGGAATTTCTGTAAACCCCAATAAGATAGTAGCAATCCAAGCATGGAAGAAGCCTAACAATGTTAGTGAAGTAAGGTCATTCATGGGGATGGCAGGATACTATAGGAGGTTCATACAAGGATTTTCTAAAATAGCAATGCCACTCACTAACCTGACTAGGAAGAACCAAAAGTTTATATGGACTGATAAGTGTGAACAAGCTTTCACCCAGATCAAGGAGGCTTTGGTAAAATCACCAGTGTTGAGAGTACCAGAAGGCAATGAGGGATTGGTTGTATATACAGATGCATGTGGGTCAGGGCTAGGGGCTGTGTTGATGCAGCAAGATCAGGTCATAGCCTATGCATCTAGACAACCAAAACCCCATGAAACTAGATATGCAACTCATGATCTTGAGTTGGCAGCAGTAGTTTATGCCTTGAAGCTTTGGAGGCATTACTTATTAGGTGCAAAGTTCATTTTATACACTGATCACAAGGCCTTAAAATATCTCTTTTCACAAAAAGATTTAAATATGAGACAACACAGATGGGTTGAATTTCTTGCTGCTTATGACTTAGATATACTTTATACACCAGGCAAGGCTAATAAAGTGGCAGATGCATTGAGTAGGCAGCATGCAAAAATGGCCATGTTAATGATGGAGGAGTTTAGAGATTTGACCATGCTCACTGATTTGGAAATAGATGAGAGCAGTGGGATGAGTATGGAAATAATTGAGGAAGAAAGGAGTAAAGGAAGGTTAAGTTTAATTACTTTACAATCAAACTTGGCCTTGAAGGTGGCAAAAATGCAAGAAGAAGATCAAGACTTAGCAGAAAAGAGGTCTCTCCTATTAAAGAAGGAAGAAGTGAAGGATTATCACATAGATGTAAAAGGATACTTAAGGTACAAGGGAAGGATATGTGTCCCAAACATCATAGAATTGAAAGAAGAAATCCTTAATGAGTACCATAGGAGCAAATATTCAATACATCCAGGCAGCACCAAAATGTACCAAAACTTAAAAAGGGACTATTGGTGGAAGGGAATGAAGTCTGATGTAGCCAGATATGTTGCTAAGTGCATGGTTTGTCAACAAATAAAAGCTGAGACCCAAAGACCTTCAGGGTTATTACAGCCACTTAGCATACCACAGTGGAAGTGGGAAGACATATCTATGGATTTCATAGATGGTCTTCCTAGATCCAAGAGGGGAAATACAAGTATTTGGGTGATTGTAGATAGGCTGACTAAAGTAGCCCACTTCATACCAGTGAAAGCAGACAGAAATGCACCTAGGTTAGCCCAAATTTTTATGAGAGAAGTGGTAAAACTGCATGGTGTTCCTAAAACTATAGTGAGTGATAGGGATACAATCTTCACTTCAAGGTTCTGGAGGAGCTTCCAAGAAGCTATGGGGAGTGAATTGTGCCTAAGCACTGCTTATCACCCCCAATCAGATGGGCAAACAGAAGTGGTAAACAAGATTTTAGAGGATTTGCTTAGGGCATGTGTGTTAGATTTTGGAGGAAATTGGGAGGACCACCTCCATTTGGCTGAGTTCACATACAATAATAGCCACCAAAGTACAATTGGAATGGCACCCTTTGAAGCCCTATATGGAAAGCCATGTCTATCACCTATGTGTTGGGCTGAGGCAGGAGAGAAAGCTATCCTAGGGCCAGAATATGTCAAAGACATCACAGAGAAAATAGGACTGGTGAGAAAGAGGATGGCAATAGCTCAAGATAGGCAAAAGAAGTATGCTGATGCAAAGAGGAAGACAGTGGAATTCAAAGTAGGTGATTATGTCTTCATTAAGGTTTCACCAATGAAGAAAGTCTTGAGATTTGGCAAGCAGGGGAAACTCAGACCCAGATATGTTGGACCATACAAGATTTTGGAAAGGATAGGCTCACTAGCCTATAAGCTGGAGCTTCCAGAGAAGATGAGTGCAATGCACAATGTGTTTCATGTGTCACAACTAAGGAGATGGGTACATGACAAGGAGGAAATCTTAGAAAAGCCTACTGAAGTTCAGATAAATCCAGATCTAATCTATGAGAAAGAGCCAGTGGGAATTGTGGCAAGGGAAGAAAAGAAATTAAGAAACAAGACATTGAAGCTTGTAAAGATTCAATGGAGTATAGATCCTAGTGATTGTACTTGGGAGCTAGAGGATAAAATCAGGATGGATTACCCTAGGCTCTTTGCAAATTTGAAAGGTAAATTCTTAGATTACTAAGAAAATTTGATATGTATGATAGACAGTGACTATTTAAATTGCTCATGCATATTTGAATAATTTTCCTAAGAAAGTAGGAGTACTCAAAGAATATGTTGTAAATTGTGAGGGCACAATTCCTAAAAGGAGGGGTGATTGTAATACCCCAAGATTTTGAGGAAAATTCTTTTAATAAATGATTAAAATTCTGGGGGAAAATCAGAATTATTATATAGGTGGGATTTTCAGTGGTGCAAGGTTGTGTGCATGTGTGCACGTGCACACTAGTTATGGCACTAAGAGAAAATCCAGAATTCCTGAATAATAAAACAAGGAAGGAAAACATTTAGATAAAATGTTTTAAATAAAGAAAATATAGACCTAGACATGGGTATTAAAAATTCCTGAGGATGTGTGTATATAAATATATCTATATATATATGCCTATGTATGACTTGTCTGAAAATTGAGGCAGAAGAGAACATTGACTTATAATGAATAAGTGAAATTTTTATTTGAATAATAGGTGTAGAAATGCACATAAGTATGCACATGTTTTCTGCAAATAAAAGGTTAAAAGTTAAATTAACACCCATAGTTGTATAAATGTATATTTATATCCAGATGTTATTTGAGCAGAAAATAAATAAAGGAAGCACTAAAACAGTAAGAACCAAAGTGCAAGAAAGAAAATGTACATAGGCAGAAAATAGAAAGTCACACCATTATCATGTTTGAAGTAAATATAATAAAAATACTTAAAGTTATCACTTTCTGAAAAGAAAGGAAAATAGGCACAATTTAGTCTTGTTTTAAAATATTGGCCGGGATATTAAGGGATTAGGAAGGAGGGAATATGCAATGCCAAATGCATGATTCTGATCTGGGCTAAAATAGGGATTTTGCATCACTCAAAACCCTAGACAAAACCCTTATTTATACCAAGAGCCCAATCAGAAAACTGCTCTCTCACTAATTAATTAACCTAAGGAAGAAGAGGAAGATAAGGCTAAAGATTTGAAGGGTTTTCTGGTTTAAGTTTGTGTAAGCACTTAGGTGAGTATCCTCACTCATATACATGGCATTAAGACCTGGGATTAGGCAGCCAAGCTTTTATATGTTATATTTTGCATGTTTTGATTTACAAACTATGTTGGCTGCTGATGGTTTCATGAAAGTTTGATGAGATATGATCTGCTATGCTGGATGTTTAACTTTGTTGTTCTATTTTCATCTCTGTATATTATACCAAAACCTTAAGGAACATATATCAAAGTATTTGTAACTAGTTTGAATAATGGCTTAAGACAAAGAATGAAAAGATAAAGAAAACTATGAGCTGCATATACATTGGTATGGTGCTGAGGCTTGAAATAATTGGTTAAGGGTGCAATGGAGTTTTTCTCTATAAGTGCTGAGCCCTAAACTAAACAGAAACTTACAAGCCTAAAAACTATGTTTAAACAAGATTGAAAATCTGGCTAAATATAGTTGCTTGAAAAATCAAAATAAACTCAATAGAGCCATGTATTTATTCTCAGTTGCAAACATTCTGGTATATGCTTGAATAGGGTGTTTCTATGATAAATAATGTGAGATGGAATGACTGGGGTGTTATATCTCTAGAAAGTAACCTTTAACTTGCTTGCAATATTATGTCTGCAAGGTAACTAGTATGTTTCATGAGTACTGGTGTTATGTACACCTAGCTATCATTGATAGAATGAACATAAATACACTTAGTGATATAACTAAGGATTTTGTGCCAAGAAGGCTGCTGGAATGCTTGTCCTATTTGAAGTAGACAAGTTGGCACATGGCTTGTTTAAGTCCTGAGATCTTTGTGCCATAATGTTAATTAGTTCATGGCAATGTGTCCCTTTGATTCCTTATAGCAGATGAGGCCAGGAATTTATAAGAAAAAGAAAAGGCAACCTAGTAGTTCCAGATAAAAGTTGTTTTGTTGCATATGTTTGCTCTTATGTATTGTACATGATAATACCTGTCAAGTATGCAAAGTATATCTATGCTGTATCCTAGCTTAATATCATGGATATGTTAGAAATGCTCACACCAGATCATAGATCTGACCCTTATTGCTCATGGCACATGGGGGTGTCTCATTTATAATGAGGCAGCCACTAATGCTTTTGCAGGTTATGATGGAGCTAAGTAAGCAAGATTAAAAAGATATGGAATAGAGGATGCTAAGATAATTAGAAATAAAAGCTAAAATGTGTTAATTCATGCATGTATTCCCTGATTAATATGGCTATCTAAATGTATTAAGTAGGAAGAACTTGTAAGAGACATGTGCTATGTTGTTTCTGGTTATTTCTGATTTGGTATGTACTAAGGATATTGATGTTGAACTGATTTGAAAACCTATTTGCTAAAGTTGTTTTGATTTAGAGGTAAAACCTGGATTTTATAAGCATAATCATTTTATGATGATTTCAGTAAATCCTGAGTTCTTTCAAAAAGAGTATAGATATACAGAAAATAATATTGGGAAAACCAGAAAAGAATTAGACTGCTATATCTTCAATTTATGAAATTGACATAAGTCCAGATGCAAGAAAAAGTGTTTATACTTTGAAGATGTATGATTAGGAAGAATGATATATCTGACCACAAAATGTCTGATTCACACAAATATATATACATGCTTTTGAAAAGGAAAGGTATCAATGTTTTGTGTATAATCTGGGTTGTAATAATGCAAGTAAAAGAATGGCCAGAGTAACCACATGGTTAGGCCATAGGTCAGGCCTAATGTTTCACTTCAGATCAATGAAGCAAGGGAACATTTGAGCTCAGTTTTCTGGAAAATGAACAAAGACCCTGACATGTACATGTATATCTGTGTACATGTAGATATTGGGCAAAAATATAGATGTAAATTCTTAAAACAGTTGAAAGAATGGATTTCAAAAATAGTTATGCAAGAAGAATTGTTTTGTATGATAGGTTATAGGCAAAAATTAAATATATATGTACAATTATAGGTAGGTATCAGATTTCAACCATACAGGAGAAAATAAAAAGAAAAACAAAAATTGTGTTTGAACCGACCAACATAGTACTCGAACTAGTGACCTTGCATGAATAAGTTAGGCGCGTTTCCATTACGCCTAGATGTTGCTTGTGTTCACTTAGGATCCACTTTCTTTTAACCTGAGTTTGATAATATTCAGACTTTAAGATAATCATCCATATTATAAGCTTGCTTTCCACTGATCATTGCTTGGTTATTTCTTAATTATAATAACAGTCTAAGGTACATATTTCCAGGGGACACTATAGTCAAAAATCTGGATACAATAAGTTTTAATTTAAAGAGAGAATTTATCACATTTTTGCAAATTTAAAAAGGATTTCTACTTACTATCATGCTCTGATTCAAGTAGAATATAACATAGATATCTTCATATATGTATGTTAAAAATGATTTAGAATTAAAACAATATTTCTATATTGTGAAAGATCCTGGATATGTTTTTGTTTATTAGAGAAAGAAAAATGACCCTGGGAAATATATTTGTAATAAATGATATATCTATATATCATCTCTTAGCAAAAAAAAAAAAAAATCACCAATAAAATTAGTGAGTAAATAGGAGGGTCATTTCACTAAGATATGTCATATACGGAGATCCATCATACGGTTGCCAAATAATGTCTTAACGTGTACGCCATAACTCTATCTGGTTGCATGCAACCATGAAAACATGACCATCATCACTACCACGTACTCTTTGCATATTCTGCGGCGACAATGCACAAATCCTCGGAAAGAATAATGATAACTGTTGGTCTTTAGTCGAGTGAGCCAGATTGTGACTATACTCGTACCACCAATATTGTAAAACCTCCCAAAAGCCACATAATGATGTACCATGACTAGTCACCACACATTGTAAGTCCAATGACATGTACAAGTAGACTATGATAGTCGTTCCCTAGTCGCAAAAAATAGGGGAAGAAAGATCAAAGTCCGCTACCGCTACAACATGTCCTAATGGCAGTGTAGTGGACAGATTGAAAAAAAGGTTTTTCATCATGTACATGACAAATGGCCTAGCTATCTCCAAGTCAGTGACAGAGTCGTATTGTCAGAACAGTTTCCTAATAGTGTCCCTAAGGAAACTAACTCTAATCCATGTACCCTCGATAAGCGTGACATAATAGGAATACTAGGTAAAACATGTAGAAGGTTATCGTGTCATTGGCACTGCTCATCGTAAGTAAAAGAAGATATAACCCAATAGAAATACCGGTAAGAATAACAAAATCTAACGGACTAATGCCCATCTCTTCAAAAGCGAAGTGAAATGTGTGTGCGGTCTTCCACCAAAAAGAAGCTAATGCACCACACAATCGTGCATCAGAATTTAAAGTTAATTGAATGCATATGATAAGGAATATGCATGGATAAACAAAATTCAATGTGGTTTTACATGTAAATATTTATGATAAAAAAAACATACCAAAAAAATCTTGAAACCCTATGTCATCAAAAAATATGGTAATACGTCGATTGACATCGATTGCTACGATCTCTCGATATAAACGAAAAACGGATACAAGAGACCCACAAGTTTTCCTTTCCCTCGTCCATTGAGAAAATTATTTTGGCTATTAACTTCGTAAACTAAATGTGTAACCATACAATTTATATACTAAAACGTCAACAATTTAACCAAGCCTAAAATATAGATCCATACAATTTGTATAAAACCATACACAATATCTCATATTTTTTGAATACGTAAATAATTTACAATAATTGATGCTAATCATTATTGTTGTGTTTGAATTTAAAATTTTACTAATTTGAAGGGTTTTTCGAATTGAAAAAATGGGTTTAGAAAAATTAAGAAGGAGAGGAAGAATGACAGATCATTCTATATCAGTTTATTCAGCATTCATAATACCGGATGTACCAGTGGCTAAGATTTAATAAAAAACCCTATGGAAATTGCCACGTGAGGTTTGTTTATTTGCTGTTTTGTTATCCGACATTATAACTGCTGGATAACTCCGCAATTTTTTTTTGCCGTTGTAGTGGTCAGTCACTGAAATTCGTCAATATTGCACAAGTAGCTGACTGCTGACCCCATTGTAGATTTACAGCGTAATTTACTTGAATTCATGCCTCCGCTCAAACAAAAATCAAGACAATACGGGTTTAATGCAGTCCATTTCGTTCTATTCAACAAACCGCTATCCGTAAACAGGAAGGCACGTATGCCATTTTGCAAAAAGTTCCAATGGAGACGCTAACTTTATTTTGAACCCTGATATTTCTTTTGTACGTGCTGAGCAAAATGGCGAGGTCTACTCCATGGATTCTTGTTCCTCGCATGGGAAATAATCCCTTCTTTATAAAGAACAATCATCGCCTTTTTCTTACTTGCAAAAGACCGCTCTCTTCAAATCCAGTTGCCGTCGTTCCAAAATCTGAACGGGTATATTTTCTCAAACCCTCACCGGTTTGGTTAATGTTCTCAGTTTGCTTAATTTCTCTTTTGTACAAAAATATAATTCGGCATTGAACTGTATATTTACTTGAATGTCTGAATGTCCTTCATTACTAGCACTCAATGGTGGATAGACAATAAGACTACAGGAAAAAATTAATAAGTATGGGGTTTTAGACAGCAAGGTTTGTTTAGTATATTTCTATATATTTGCATAACAGTGATGCTATTCACACCATAATATCCATTAAAATTTACCATAGGCCGGCATCAAGTTGCAGTCCGGCTTTCATTATGGTCGGCGGTTGACTGCCGCTTGACTTTAAAAATTACAAAGAAAGGTGTAATCGGCGGTACAACTTCGATCTTCATTACGGTCGGCAGTAAGTCGCCGACAATGAAGAGCGGACAACAAATTGTTACCTACCGAAATTAGGGTAATTTTCAGTGCAAAATATGGCGTCAATAGCATCACTCTTTGCATAATTCATGCATGTGTGTGCCTGTAAAACTAATCTGACTTAATGTGGTAAAAGAGTGACGGTGTCTAATTTTTATATCTGCAGACTAGTGAACAGTTATTAGCTGTAGTGGGTGCTGGTGCTGCAGGCGTGTACGCATCAATTAGAGCAAAGGAGTTGGCCCCTCATCTTAATGTTTTGATAGTTGAGAAAGGGAAGCCTTTATCCAAGGTATAATTGTTTTGCTAGAGTAGATATCTCACTACTGTATGCATGTGTGTTCGAATAAGGGACGTGGCTGAAGTGCTGAACACAACCATCATATTTCTAGTTCCACCACCTTGCCCGTTTTTCTTAAGCGTTTGAGTATCTTTTTTATAATACTTTGACCAAATTAAATACAATTAAATAAAAACATCATATTACTTTCTTTATTAGTTGAAACCTTCATACTTCCGTAACTATGATGGTATTTTATTTACGCTGACATTTATGTATTGACGAAACAATTATACATATATGTAAACCACTACTGTAAAACAATAAATAGACGACATCAAATCAAAACCACTTGAATCTCATACAATATGTAGTTATTGTTGTCATAGTTATTTAATACAATATGTAGTTACTTGCTCTTCATTGGTAATGTGGTTGGTTGAGAAAGTTGGCTTTCCACCAGCAAGGTTGAAAAATCGATCCACATTAGCTACATTATCCATGTGATTTAGCCGAAGTATGCGTCGGAGACATGATGCATTTTTCCTCATAGTTTACAAGCAATGACTTAAATCTTTGGATCTTCAAATAAAAAAATGGCAAGTGCCTTTTTCTTTGCAGGCTTCATCTAGACTATCTTGGACTTTGAAGTAATCCCAGGTTCTAATGTTCTGTTCTGCCTCGAACAACATAAATGACAAATTAGTGGTTGTTTGACATCACATTATAAGTAGATAAATGAACTTTAATGCTTATGTAACTTTATGGATTTGTTAACAGCTTAAAATTTTGACTTATAAGTTACAAATAAGTCAATAAGTCACAACAGAAAATAGTTGTTAATTTCAGTTGCATTTTTTACAACTAAATTTGACCAACTTTTTAACTTGAATATTCACACACTTCTGTTTACTTAACCAAGGTTTTCAAAACGAGATTCAAATTGAAAATCATAAAGCATAAACTTTAAATCGAAATTGAATTTAAATCGTCAATCGTAGATTCAAAATTTTCACATTTTAAGGTTTGTATGCACTTTGAAATTGATTATAATTTTTGAATTTCTATCTCAAAACTAAAACATAGTTTTCTCTATTGTTCAATTTTATTTTGTTTAGAAAACATTAGACTTGAAATTGTGGATCCAATAAAGCATATTGAATGCATAAGTATTGACTGAATGATTTTTCTCAACTGCGGCTTTAACTGAATTTGAATCGGAATGCAAATCGAATCGGGAGGGGAGAGACCCGATCTAAAATGAGATTTAAATCGTAAGATTTTAAGATTTTTGGTAATAATGTACTGAACTACTTAAAAATTACAACTTTAAGCAGTTCCTTAAAGAGTTATTTCCGAATGGGTTCTTACACATTTTGTTTGTATTATTGGGCCACGTCATCACGTCTTGGAAATGAAACACCGTGTAATTTTTTTATTGTTACAAAATACTCAAAATGCCTTTGCCTCCATCTCTTTTGAAAATTTCATCCCACTCTTCATCTTTTTTTCGTGGCTCAATCAACGTTTTGGATCTATGATTTTAGTTACGTCTCATCGAAGATTTCAAAGACTCGATCTCGTATGGAACGATATATATATATATATATATATATATGTTGGGTGTCCATTTCAAATCCTAAAGTTCATCTCGGAACAATATTAGAATACATGTTATGTTTAATATTGATTTGTATACAACTAAATTTACAAATACTGATTACAAATAATAATTTAACTTGATTTGCAATACTAAAACCATTGTCACTAGACAAGCACCATTGTCCCAGTGGTTAAGTGATTCGGCTTTGGTGCGAGAGGTCACAAGTTCGAAACACGCGTAGCGTGATTCGAACATTTATTGACATGTGGTTTGTGTTCTGTTGTCCCGGTGACATGTTGTATCTAAGTACCATTTCAAAAAAAAAAAACCATTGTCACTAGTAGTTTGAAAAAACATCCATGCTATGTAATACAAATAATCAACGAGGTTTGTGAGAACATAAGATAAAATGTCAAAATGAGTAATGCATATACCATGTGAGAAGACGAACTAGGTTGAAAACTTGTGTACTCTTAAGAATAGAAATTCGAAATTTGTATTACAAGACTTGTTTCACCTGCACAAGTTTCAATCAAGAAATTTTGAAAAAGCTAGAAATATGATGTGTTACGTGTTTGTTGGTATTATTTTTATTCTTGACATCAAATTTTAATAGTAACAATGGGATGTTTGAATTAACCAAAACAATTACTGGATATTTAATCAAACTTAATCATCTTAGTGTCCTTCATGCCATAAGAAATCTATATACATATTCATATTCCTATCGAAATATCAAATTAATGATGGTAAAGTTACATGACAAACGTACTATTTTTGCATGTAATGATTGAAGCACTAAATTAGTTTGCGCATAGAATCATAAAACGAATTATATTGTTCAAACATAATGAAAAAAATAAACTAAAATATTGATTGATTCAAAATCAAATTCAATTGAAACAAAATTTTGAAGCTGAACAGATTTAGAGTACAAGAAAAAAAAATTGAATCACAGTTAAATTAAATCGAATTATGAAATAGAACTGAATAAAAATATGAATGGAAAACAAAATCAATCTGAATTTATTGATGAATCGAGCTCCTTTCCAGTAAGAAATATAGTTAGAAAGGGTAAAAAAATTAAACTTAAAATACAGAAAAAATTCAGAGTATCTCAATGTCTCGTCTGAGATTTGGGAATCTCGAGTGAGATTTAGGTGAAACAGGATCTGAACGATTTTTTTTGTTTTGTTTAAAATCTTCCAGCTTACGAAACCAGATTTCGGTTGAGATCTCGTCCAAAATGGATGAGGTTTAAAACCTTGATTTGCTGAATTCATGTGTTGCAATTTTAATTTGTTAGCTTTTGTTGGGTATCTTTCTTGGGCTTAAAGTAATTTCTAAGAATCTAACGATTTGACTTTCACCATATGTACAGTTCATAAATTTTTTCATGGCTCAGTTCAGACATTTGGCGTGGACTTAAAAGTACTTTAGCAATTAATTTTCACACATCGTACATAAATGATCCAGAATTTTGATTGGTTTGGAATTAGATGAGAACTCATTGCAATATGTTGGGATTTGCCAAGTTTTTATTCATTTACTCTTGCTATCTAATTATTGAACTTTAAATCAAATTCATTCCTCTTCCAATTTTCAGCACCTAATTATCAACAATTGTACCGTTTTAAGTATATTTTATAGAATTGAAGTTAAACATTTCTTTCAATCGAGTTAATAAAATTCACAAACACAAATCAGCAGAGTACAATCACTTCTAATCAATTTGATCATTTGCTAACATAACATATGAACATATTATGTTAGAAGCCCGACAGCATATCTGCATTTAAACTTGTTACGTTACCAAACAAAAGCATGTAGAATATGCAGATTATGAAGAGAAAAAAAACTTTATGACTCTATTTGTTCAAAAAGGGAAATTTGCACACAAACTTGCTCACAATAATCAATAACGTTACAACGAACTCATCATACCTTCACTTTAAATCTTCTTTTACAATGACCATACATAGAGAGACCACCCATCCAGTTGTCTTTGCTCTATTTTCAATTAACATGCACGTTGAGCTTACAGATAATTGAACTTCTATCTACTAAGCCTATTGGTTTAGGTACTCCATTCAATTTATTTATCTTGAAAAATCTAAGAGCCAAGCGATGACCATGAGTTCACAACTGCAATCCACTCAATATTCTGCTTTCGTGATATTTGTTTCATTGAATGACATACTTGGGAGTTTGATCACTTTGATCCAGTGATATATCATCTGACAATAAAAGAAATGGGGAAGAAAAGAGATGGAGAAATCAGTAATTGAATATTTAGTTTGTTTTTTATGGGTTGGTTTGACATAGTAAAAAAGTAAATTTAACCATGTTTATCTTTTTCTCAAGGCAGTTGAAGCTAGCATGCTGGTGATTGTGTGTAGAATTACCATTGAATATAAGCTTCATAGAATTTTCTGATCAAGGATTGCTGTGATTATGCATGAGTCCTGTTTCAAATGGGGTGGACTGTAAATTTTATTAAGTTTCTCCGTTACTTCTCTTCTCACTATATCAGTTTATCATACACAATAGAAATTTTGACTCTTGGTTTCAATTGATGACCTTCATCGTGGTTAGAAAAGTGTGTTTACTCAATTTGTAACCCCAAATTTGGTTTCTCTGCTATCAACATTCAATTGGAACATCTGCTGCTTTCAGGTTAAAATTTCTGGCGGGGGTCGATGCAATGTAACAAATGGGCATTTTCTATACAAAGTTGTAAGTTACTTGATACTGATCATTGCTTTAGATTTCTCGTGTAACTTGCATATGCTTATACTTTGTTAGCTGTATTTTATTTTATAATTTTTGAATTCATCTCATGTTTTAGAAGCAAAACTATTTCCAGTACTCGTGCAAAACAGTGGTCTATTTCTGTTCTTTTAAATCATTCAATGATTTATGGTGCACAGAGTCCATTCATATAAACAATAAATGTTATGTCCATTGTTTTCCAGATTGACTATACAATGACCACTCTTTTTGTATAAAAACCTGGAAGGTATTTTATCCAAAATTTCTGCAAATGATATTAATAAAATAATGATGGAAAAGAGGCAAGCTATACAACAAAACTGGCACAATAATTTCTACCAGTGAATTGTATATCTACAAGAAGTAATTAAATTTGCCAGCTACGAAAATGGGTTAGAGTTTAGACTTCACTTTTGACAGTAATAAACATAATTTTGTTTCTTTTAAATATTTATTTTATTTTATTAAATCTGGATCCAAATTCCTTGTCTCAGGCTCTGCTATTCACTAATTGCATAATCACATGAATTGCAAAATAAACTGTTAAATTTAGAAGTAAACTACATATTAAATCATATTATATGGCTTTGGAAGGTGTTGAATTCATGTTAGTTTACAAATGAAGTTGGTGTTAGATTTCGGTGATACAATATTTTCATATTAAAGAAGATTTGAAAGATATTGTTGATTTCGGTGATACGATATTTCCAACTAAAGAAGATTTGGAAGATATTTGAGATTGACTCAAATATATTGCCTCTTTTATTGCATTAAAGTGGGCAGTAAATTATCTACATACAACAACAACAACAATAACTAAGCCATTATTCCCAAACAAGTTGGGGTCAGCTAGAGATGGAACCCAAAACTAAATGAAAAAAATCAATTTAAAAGTTATAATAATAACAATAGCAATAACAATAATAAAATAAAGTCAAATAAGTAAATTAATAATAATAACTAAGTAAAGTAAAATAAAATAAAAATATATATGTATATATATATAAGAGGAATGATAATAATAATACTAATAGCGATAATGATACTAATAGTAATATTGGTCAAAAACCAAACCTACGTCTTAGGCTCATGTTTCCTAGTTCTATAATCTAAAACTTATAAAACTCAACGCTCATGGTTCTGGTACGTGAATCGCTAACTTTCACTTGCTCCGATCCGTCACCAGCTCTTCGGATATACCCCAATCCTTCAAATCTTTTTTTACTACTTCCTCCCATGTCAACCTTGGTCGACCTCTACCTCTTTTTGAGTATTCAACACGGCCTATAATTCCAACACGCACAGGTGCCTCGGGCGGCCTTCGTTGCAGATGTCCAAACCATCTTAAACGATGTTGAATTAGCTTCTCCTCAATTGGTGCTACTCAAAGTTTATCGCGTATATCATCATTTTTAATTCGGTCTCTTCTTGTATTACCGCAGCTCCATCGTAGCATACACATCTTTGCTACGCTTATCTTTTGGACGTGTTGGCTTTTAGTAGACCAACATTCTACACCATACAATATCGCAGGTCTGATTGCCGTTTTGTAGAACTTTCCTTTAAGCTTTTGTGGGACCTTCCTGTCACAGAGAATCCCAGACGCTTGTCGTCATTTCACCCATCCTGCTCGAATTCTAAAACTAACATCTTCATCAATCTCACCATTATACTGCAACATTGATCCTAGATATCGAAATGATTCCTTCTTGGGAACTATTTGTCCAGCCAGAGTGACATCTTCATTTTCCGACCTGCCGCACTTTATATACTCTGTTTTAGTTCTGCTAAGCCTAAAACCATTTGATTCTAAAGTCTGTCTCCACAGCTCCAGTTGTCTATCAACTCCAATCCTACTTTCATCGATTAGCACAACATCATCAGCAAATAGCATACACCAAGGAATTTTATCAGACGCGTGGAAATTGGCGGAAACTAAAAAAATCAAATGGATAAACGTTCCCCATATGAATAAGAGAATTGGTGAGGCGTTAATTTATACCCATAAATCAATTACTTCAACCCCAAGTAATAATCTCTATATAAAAATAGTCATTTTATAGAGATTAGAATCATCATCTCAAGTTGTATTTCTTATTCTTCTTCTTAGCCTTTATTATCAATCTTATAAAAAAATTTCTCTTAGAAAGTACTAAAATCTCCTCTCCCCAAAGTGGATGTACAAATCTCGCGATAGAGGAATCATTATAAATCCGTATTTGAACTCTCTAACTGTTTTCTATGATTTGTTGTTTGGATTCTCTTGTTGTTTTTTGTTTTATCGCACTCATGGTTATGAAAGGTGCGTCAAGGCACACATCATGGCACAAAGGTGCGGCGTGGCGTTTGCACCTTTCTTCCTTGTAGCACAGCGCACATAAAATGTCACGGCAAATGGCGCATGACGCAAAATGATGCGCCTTTTCATCATATTATTGTTTTTTAATTACTTTCTCATTTTTTATAATTCAATCTATATAAAAATTAGTATTCATCATATTATGGAGTACTAAAAAGAAAATACAATACAATATTCATGACACCATTGATCCAATATACTTGAAAGATATTGATGATTGTAACAAATAATTAACGAGAAATATGGATGATGCATCCAATGTTGAACGTAAGCTTGTATTTGATGATGATAATGATGCCTTGACTTGGGTTGTTGTTGCTAGTGGAAGCTAGATATCCGAGTGGAAGAATATCTACATTGAGAGGTTTTTCAGCACCCACTTCAGCTCCTTTACATCTTCACGAAGAAGAAACAAACCTAAATGAGATGGAGGAGGAAAATACTGAAACTTATGAATCCGATAATGCAAACATTGATTTGAAAAATATAATTGATGAATCTTATTCAGATTTCTAATTTATCAGTAATATGTATAATTATATTGGATTTTGACTTCAGAAAACCATTATGCTTGAAATTATATGTTTATAATATTATATTTGATGATTTTTTTTGCAAAATGCCTAAAAAAAAAACTTTGTTGCGTATGTTCAGCAAAAATATTAAACATTTTAAATTTATTGTTATATATATTAAATTTATTAAAAAATTCTAAACGTGCGCAGTAAATTAAAAAAGTGCGCCATTTGCTCCGCCGTGCGCCAAGGCTTCGGAGAGGCTTCGCGCATTTTTGCGTCGTGTACCATTAATAACTATGATCGCGCTACAACTAGGGCTGTAAATTTTGTACGAGTGTCCGATGTCCGTTCGTGTCCGTAACCGGAATACGTCCGTCCGAGTCCGTTCGATTTTCATTTAGGACACGAGCTAGGACAAAAAAATTTGTACGAGAAAAAATATTGTCCGGTCCGAGTTCGTTCGAATTAGTCCGAATTTATTATAGTTTAGTATATCTGATGGAAATTCTATTAAACAACATAAAATTTGATGTAAATAACATTGTCCGTCCGTGTCCGTTCGGGTCCGTGTCCGAAAAATGTATGTACGAGTCCGTCCGATTTTATTTAGGACACGAGCTAGGACAACAAAATTTGTATGAACATAAATCTCGTCCGGTCCATGTCCAGTCCGATTTTATTTAGGACATAAACTGAACACACCTCCGTCCGGTCCGGTCCGACCGATTTACACCCCTAGCTACAACACGATCTTATTATTTTCGCGTTTTTTTGGGTTGATTTACAGTCACTTGTGTGAATTATCTCAAATTGATTTACAGTCATTTGAGTCATTTATCAAAAGGAATCTTATTAAACGCGTACAAATTGAAGGAAACTGAAAAATCAAACGGATAAACGTTTTTCATATGAATAAGAGAATTGATGAGACGTTGATTTATAATCATAAATCAATTACTTAACCCTAAGTAATAATATCTATATAAAAAGATAGTCATTCCATAGAGATTAGAACCAGACTCTCAACTTGTATTTCTTATTCTTCTTTTTAGTCTTCATTATCAATCTTGTAAATTTTCTTCTCTTAGAAAGTTATAAAATCTCCTCTCTCCAAAGTGGATGTACACCATCTCGTCATAGTAGAACCACTATAAATCTGTGTGTGAACTTTCTATCCGTTTTCTATGATTTGCTATGGATTCTCTTGTTGCTGTTTGTTTTATCGCACTACAACACGATCTTATTGCTTCCGCGTTTCTTTGTGTTGATTTACAGTCATTTGTGTGAATTATCCCAACAGTTGGGTCCTCATCGCTACAAAGGTTAATGATATTACTTTTTTCTTTTTCCGAAGCAAAAACCAAACAATCTTCAATATTACTTCCAGAGCTAGAAGATTACTTTCGTCTGTCCATTTTATCGTTTTAACACTACAGTGATGAGTTTTTCTGACCGTGAATCTTAACATTCCGTATGTTTTCCCATTCATCCATGTTTTTGTCATCCTAAAAATCATATATTAGGCACCCGATTGTTTGTATGCATGAACCATGGTGCATTTCATTAACTAAATTCTTTACTAATGTGTGTGTTATGTTTCCTTCTTTGTTATGCTACATGCTTGAGTATATCTGAACTCTATGATGATGATGCGATAATGTTTTATTATTTCTCTTTTAAGTAGGGATTAGCAGAAAATTACCCAAGGGGACACAAAGAATTACGTGGGTCATTCTTTAATAAGCATGGACCAGAAGATACTATGTACTGGTTCTCTAATCATGGCGTAGATCTTAAGGTACACATACTGTAATTTCGTTGCTTTTTATTTGTTTCTTCCTACATGTGTGTGTTGATTTGTAGACCATTTAAAAAATTTCCTCCAGATGGAAGAGGATGGAAGAGTATTTCCTGTTAGCAATAGCTCAACTTCTGTAGTGAATTGCCTACTTGACGAAGCACAAAAGCGAGGAAGTATGGTTTGATTTTCTCTGTTCTTTTTTCTGCAAATCTGCAGGCGTAAAGGGATATTAGTTGTTAAGAACTATTCGGGGTTGGTATAATTTGATGCACTCGAACAATATGATTTGATCAAATTTTGAAAACAGTCTTTTTGGCGATAGAGGTGAGATTGCATGTAACATGCCCATTCTAGACCCCGCTCGGTGGGAGCCTTGTGCATAGGCCAGTCAATTTACACATGATTGCGGGAAAAAATTGCTTTAGGTGATAGCAAAACCTAACGTTATTTATGCTGTCAACGAGTATCCGAAAAATCCGAAATCCGTCCGTATTCGTATCTAAAATATGAAAAATTATCCGATATCCGAAAAATGGATACAGATGCGGATATGGCCATATCCGCGTCTGATAATTATCCGTTCTATTTTTATCAAGATTATAGTTATTTTTTCTTGTATTTTAGTACATAAAATGATTGTCATTTACTATATTATATAGGTAAAAAATAAAACATGTATATAAAAAATCAATATTTGCTGTTTAAATTTATTTTTTCTTAGTATAGTTATTATTTTTTATATTTTTAGTACTGAAATGGATTTATAATAAATAAATTTTATTTATTTGTACAGATTTATTAGTTTTGAACCAGTTGAAGAATATCCGATAACTATCTGATATCTGTCGACATCTACGAATTGGATATTCGATATCCGCAAATGATTTTGGATACGGATATGGATATGATACTATCCGAATCCGTATCCGACCGTTTACAGGCCTAACATTATTTAACCCATTATTTGAAGGGTTCATACAATACTGGAACACCATTATTTATGTGTAAATGTGACCGAGAGCACAGCAGGAGAGGTATTTTCTTCCCATGCATTTGATCATTGCAGGACACTTGCGTTAAGTTTTGTTTTGTCACCATATAGGCAAATATTTCATTTGTGCTAATATTTATGTGAGATATAATACTCAGTATGAAAGGGGCAAAATATAGTACCGGTGTATTTTAGTCAGACATCTGAACATATACCACCAGAATATGTATTATTTCTTGCAAACACTTGCTGCAATTTTTTTCTTAAAAATTGGCATATTTGTCAAAAGTTTTGTTGCAGACTGGGAAAGTTGTTTCAGATGCTTCCATCAGTAATAATGGGAATTTCACTTTGACGGTTGAAAAGCGTACAATTGATTTAGTGGAGTACATTAATGCAGATTATTTATTGGTTGCTACTGGGAGTAGCCATCAGGTTTAAATAATCTTTGTTTCATGTTACATACATTGACAGTTAGTTTACTTTCATATATTTGCACTCAACTTTAATTTTTTATTTACAGGGACATGCAATTGCTCGTCGGCTTGGTCATTCCATTGTTGAGCCAATGCCAAGCTTATTCACTTTCAAAGTTGATGATAAACAATTGACAAGTTTGTCTGGGGTACTCATATGCTTTAAAATTATTTTGCTGTTCATATAGCCGTTCGATGAATTTATTAATTTTGATTTTGATTTAATCACTATATTGTAACTGCTATAAAATAGACATCATGGAACAAGATTTAACTTGCTATGATTGTTTTTTTTCCTTTCTTTTTTTTGCTTAGCTGATTTAGAACTTTCTCCTCACATGGTAAATAGGCTTTGCTACATATCTTACCCGTTCTGATTAAATATTTTTACACCAATAACACCATCATCGGTCATAATTGTGTTGATTAAAGACCTACTCATATCTAACGGGTTTAATAGGAACATATGAAGATAACCGATAATCATGAGGTCCTAAGAACTTTCTGTAAGATTGCGGAATATGGATTTTAAGGCTAAATTAACACGACAAACATCATTGTCTCAGTGGTTAAGTGATTCGGCTTTGGTGTGAGAGGTCACAAGTTCGAAGCTTGTGCGTGATGCGAACGTTTATTGATATGTGATATGTTGTCCCAGTGACATGTTGTATATAAAGTACCATTTTAAAAAAAAGACTACGAGACACACCCTCCAGAATCCCGACCTTTGGGTAGAGCTGCTTGATTTCCAGGCTACAAGCACACCACTAGATTTATGGGCTACTAAGCACACCCAATTGATTTCACGGGCTACAATCACATCCACAAGTATGTCGGTTTGATATTTAAGAGATTTACAAACTCAGAACTTCAATCTTGATTACAAATAATCATATAATTCTTGAATAGCACTTGGATTTTGATTGGAGTGGGAGAGATGATAGAAATCAGAGAGCAAATGATAGAGAATTAAACTAATGGTAATGGAGTTTGATTCTGGTTGAAATTCGGCAGAGTATGGTTATAATTTGTTTTAGAAAATGAGAGAGAAGGACGATGAAAAGTGATTGAAAAATTCGTTTGGAAGGCATGCATTTATAGAGGAATAACGGTCACGTCCATTCATGAAAAGATACGACCGATAGACACTCTTTTGAACTTTGATTTTTAAAACTCACGGCTAGTATGTCGACATATAGGGTTAGAGTATGTCGACATACTTTTTTGTAATTTTGAAAAACATTTTAAAACATTATTTTGAAAAGTATCGCTTTGTGAAATAATTTTATACTTTGTAAATATGTTTAAATATAATATATATGTATACATTATAATCATAATAAAACTTAAGTAAAACTATATGATAAGAATTTTGAAAAATAAACTAATATAAATCAAAATTTAATTAAAACAATAACTTGGTAAAATATTAAAATGATAATTATAAGAAATTGATTTCACAGGCTACTAAGTACACCCAATTGATTTCACGGGCTACAATCACACCCACAAGTATGTCGGTTTGATATTTAAGAGATTTACAAACTCAGAACTTCAATCTTAATTACAAATAATCCTATAATTCTTGAATAGCACTTGGATTTGATTGGAGTGGGAGAGATGATAGAAATCAGAGAGCAAATGATAGAGAATTAAACTAATGGTAATGGAGTTTGATTCTGGTTGAAATTCAGCAGAGTATGGTTATAATTTGTTTTAGAAAATGAGAGAGGAGGAGAGAAGAACGATGAAAAGTGATTGAAAAATTCGTTGGGAAGACATGCATTTATAGAGGAATAACGGTCACGTCCATTCGTGAAAAGATACGAATTGGCACTCTTTTGAACTTTGATTTTTAAAACTCACGGCTAGTATGTCGACATATAGGGTTAGAGTATGTCGACATACTTTTTTGTAATTTTGAAAAACATTTTAAAATATTATTTTGAAAAGTATCGCTTTGTGAAATAATTTTATACTTTGTAAATATGTTTAAATATAATATATATACATTATAATCATAATAAAACGTAAGTAAAACTATATGATAAGAATTTTGAAAAATAAACTAATATAAATCAAAATTTAATAAAAACAATAACTTGGTAAAATATTAAAATGATAATTATAAGAAATTGAAAACTATTTGAAAATTGTTTTGAAAAGAATATTTAAAAACTTATTTAAAAATAGAGAGATCAAGTGCTATCATAATTTTAACAAATATTCTAGACTCTATAATTTATTTAGAATATCTTGGAATCTTGAACTCTTGAATACTCATGAGTCTTCATTCTTGAGTCTCTATATCAACATCTTTAACTCTTCAATCTTTACTTGATATTGTAAAGTCTTCTTATATCAACACCTGTTTAATATCTTGCACTATATACTATATATATATATATCTTGATAACATTAGTATTTATATTTTATATGATTTCTTAAAGTTTTTATCATCAAAACCAAATCCTTAGGTGCTAACAATCTCCCCTTTTTGATGATGACAACTTTGTATATAAAGTATGATATAACCCCCCTTTAATCTATGCCTAATATACAAAATCCCCCTTAATCTATGCCTAGTATTTTATATATTTCTCACCTTTGTCATCAATCAAAAATAACTAACTATAACTATAATTCTAACTTTAACTCTTAATATTAATTCTAACTCCCCATAACAAACATTATATGATATAAACACATATAGAAGTAATAAGTAATATAATCATGAAATGCAAAATGATAGAAATGATATATAAGAAACATCATTCAATGTTTTAATCAATTCAAGCATACATAATGTTACACACAAAACAATATTTCAAATTCAACCAAATTCAAAACCAAACAAACCAAACAAAATCAATTCAAGTATTATATACAATCAAACTAGACATTTCTTGGGATTTCAGCCCATCCATCAGTGGCAAAGATTGGATCCACTTTAACAGCCTTTCTATCTTCCTCATCTTTGTTGATGGTGCATTCTGGATTAGCGGTTGGTTCGTCTTGTTCAGAGCTGAAATCATCCATCAAATTACATCGAAATGTCTTTCTTGCTCCTTGATCATTTGCATTTGACTTCATTCAAAGTGTCTCTGATTCCGTAGGATAAAAGAGAATGTTTTTGAAGGATTCAAGCGTTTGTTCAAGGTTTTCGGTTAATTTTTGAATAGGAAAAGCCATTATTTATGATTTGGGGTTTAGGAAAGTAAAGGAAGCAGAAAGAGAATGAATAGTAATGATTTTCTGGTTTAAATGTGTATTTATAAGCGTAGAAATTCGTTGGAATTGAATAGACACTTGCTGTTTATTCATTTTTCAATTTTTTTTTGAAAATGAGCCGTTGTATGCCGACATATATGCAGAAAGTTGTAAAGTTGCTTTGTTTTGATATTTTGATATATCTAGCTTATACGATTATACTAGTTATGTTTTCCATAGATAGTAATAAGTGTATAACAGTAAGGAAACAAGGATTTCATTACTACTTAGACAAGGATTGCATAGTTCACAAAGAAAAGAAAGATACATAACACCACACCAAACCCAAACTTAAACAACCAAGTACAATCATACTTAAACATAACTAAAATAAACTAGAAAGATGTGGATGAAGAGGATGATGAAGAGATTCCAAGCTTGCGTTTCATTTTTCTGAAGAACTTATCTATTTTGTTGGAAATAGTGTTTAACTTCTTACTCATGGAACGTTTGAGAATCATTAGATTTTCAACTATCTTCTTTTGATTGTTGAGGATGTCTTGATTGGTTGGACGAGGTGGAAAGTCAATGCTTTCTAAAGAGGTTTCCTCCTCTTCTTCTTCGATATCCATTTATTCCCCTTCTTCCTCTTCTTGTATTTCTTCCTCCTCTTCATGTGCTAATCTTTCTTCTTTCTCCGCAAGTGTATTATATGGTTCGAAAATTGGTGGAATTTTCATAAGAGCTATATTTGATTGATTAAACACTTTATGAGAGACAAATTTCTCTTCTTTAAAATCAATGTCAAAGTAGTTAAAAATTCGGGTAAGTTAAATTTCATGAAATAGTGTGTTTTCATGGGTGGAAATTTTTTTGGGATAAAATTCATCCAAAATAGTTTGAGTCCAATTTATGTCATATTGACCATAAATGGCAAAGAGTGCTTTACAAACTTTTAAGGTAGGATTATTGAAATTTCCCGAATTAGGAGTGATAATATGTTGCAAAAGAAGATTAAGAATTCTAGCTTTTGGATGACAACTTCGATTTTTAAACTCAAAATTATCATCTCCTTCGAAAATATTATGAAAAACTTCATGATTATGCTCATCAATTTTGAAATCGGAAAGGTCCATTCCAGTGGATTTGCATCCAAGAATAGTACCCAAAAGCTCACAATTCAAAACAATTAAAGTTCATTTAACACTACTTCATACTTCTCCTTCTCCACCTTCATAAAATTTTCCTTTCAAATTTGCATAAAACATTTTGATCAAGTGTGGATAGCAAACAAAATCGTTTTGAGAAGCATCAATTAAACCGGGAATTCCATTTTGAGAACAAATAGTATCAACTTCATAAGTAGAAAAATCATTAAAAATTGCAAACTTCCCCGTAGAAACCTTACCATAATTTATATAGCTAATATAAGCTTTCATAGCTTCTTGATCTTGAAAGAGAGTTTTTGATGGTTTTGGAAAGTCTCATGAATGTTGGAGTGCTTGAGTATGCCATTGATGAATGATTTGAGGAGATACGAGAGTTAATAAAAGTTTGAATTTTGAAATGAAAGGTGAATTGAATGGTTAGAGATAGAGGTAATAAATAGAGAATCAAATGACATGTTCTTTGATCAAGAGACATCTTTCAGAACATTGGGTTAGGTAAAAAAAATGGAGGAAAATTTCAAATTTTGAATTTGAATTCAAATTCTGGATATGTATGTCGACATATACTATAGGGATATGTCGACATATCTATTGAATTTTCAAAATTGAATTGTTTTTAACTAAATCCAACATTATTTATATACAACTATCTATAACTATATTATTATTATTTCCATAAAAAATATAAAAATAGTTAAAATAATTTTAATTATATTTTATATTATTTTAATATATACAAAAATATAATAATATAAAAATATAAAAATCACACATTATTCAATCAATATTATTATTAATCTATAAGATAAGATATTCCTAACAATCAAACAATAAAAAATTCAAATGATATAAAGCTTTTAATATATTAAATGCGTACCTTTCTGATCCTATTTTACCAATTATATCTGAATTTTGTATTGCTGTGAAGCACATGTTGGCTATTTCCGTATCTCATTTATTTTTATTTGATGATGTGTCTAAGTTATCTAGTGTTGTAGTATAGGCTCTTCTCCATTTTCTAGATGAAATCAGTGTTTGGTGTGGTTTTCAGTTTCTTGGGATGCAGGCAGTCTCGTTTTAAGTGACCAGGTTCATCGCAGTTATAACATCTGATGCCATTTCCGCTTTCACTCTCGTTTCTAGGATTTTTGTTGTCATTTCTTTAAAATTATTCATCTTTCTATATTTCAGGAATTTTCTGTAGTTCCTTGTCATGAAAGCAATTTCTTCATCATTATCACTATCTGAATTCAGATTATCCGTCATTGCATTGAATGCTATGAATTTCTTCTCTATTGCTTTGCTTTCTCTTCTTCCCTGCATTTGTGCCTCAAATGACATTAAATTGCCAATTAACTCTTCAATCTTTAGCGTGCTAATATCATTAGCTTCTTCAATTGCAAGAGTTTTTTGATCTCATTTGAGAGTAAGTGAATTGAGGATTTATCTAACTTGATCCTCTTCAGAGAATTTTTTACCCAATGCAATAAGCGAGTGTACAATATCTTGAAATCTACTATACATATAAGATATGAACTCATTTTGATTCACTTTAAATAGTTAAAACTGATTTGTTAACATGGAAATCTTAGTTTGTTTGACTTTACTTGTGATTTCATGTGTTACTTGCAAAGTTCTTCAAATTTCAAATGTAGACTTGCATATAGATACTTTATTAAATTCATTTCTATCTAGTGAACAAAACAGTATATTCATGACTTTAGAGTTACTTTGTGCAACTGCCTTTTGTTCAGCAGTCCATTGTACAAAAATTTTCTCGGGCTCAGTGTATTCAGTTTGTGTGATATTCCAAGTATCTAATCCAATTGATTGTAAATAAGTTTTCATTCTACATGACCAGCATGTGTAGTTACTACCATTAAAAAGTGGTGGTTCGGCAGTGGATTGTCCTTCGACAAATGAATTACTAAAGTGTATTAACAGTATTACTAACCGTGCTATTACCAGTGTTGGTAGCCATTTATACTCTTCAAAAATCAGATTATGAAAACTTTGAAAACCAACGCTCTAATGCCAAATGTAAGATTGCAGAATAGAGATCTTAAAGCTAAATTAACATTAGAGAGGGGGTGGATAGTGTTTTCAAATTTATATGATTTTTTTTGAAATCTTTTTGAAATTATACTTGGAATAATGAGATTAACAATCACAGAATCAAAACACAGATAAACAGTAAATGCAGTAAGAGTAAAAGGAAATAACATACCAGTATTTTATACTGATTCAGAGTGACCCTACATCCAGTCCCGTACAATTTCTCGTACGGATTTCTTTACAACTAGTAAATGCAAATACAATCTCGATTTCAAGGCTACAAGACACACCCTATAGAATGCCGGCCTCTGGGTAGAGCCGCTTGATTTACGTGCTACAAGCACACCCAATTGATTTCACAGGCTACAATCACATCCACAAGTATATCGGTTTGATTCTATAAAGATTTACAAACTCAGAACATCAATTTTGATTACAAATGATCCTATAATCCTTGAATAGCACTTAGATTTTGATTGGAGTGAGAGAGATGAAAGAAATCAGAGAACAAATGATAGAGAATCAAACTAATGACAATGAAGTTTGATTTTGGTTGAAATTCGGCAGAGTATGGTTATAATTTGTTTTAGAAGATGATGAGAGAGAAGGAGGAGAGAACAATGAAAAATGATTGAAAAAATCGTTGGGAAGACATGTATTTATAGAGAAATAACGGTCATGTCCATTCGTGAAGAGATACGACGAATATACACTCTTTTGAAATTTGATTTTCGAAACTCACGGCTAGTATGTCGACATATAGGGTTAGAGCATGTTGATAATCTTTGTAATTTTGAAAAACATTTTAAAATATTATTTTGAAAATGTATTGCTTTGTGAAATAATTTTATGCTTTGTAAATATGTTTAAATATTATATATATACATTATAATCATAATAAAACTTATGTAAAACTATATGATAAGAATTTTGAAAAATAAACTAATATAAATCAAAGTTTAATAAAAACAATAACTTGGTAAATATTAAAATGATAAGTATAAGAAATTGAAAAATGTTTGAAAGTTGTTTTGAAAAGAATATTTAAAAACTTATTTAAAAAGAGAGAGATGAGAGAGATCAAGTGCTATCAGAATTTTAACAAATATTCTAGACTCTATAACTTATCTAGAATATTTTGGAATCTTGAACTCTTGAATACTCATGAGTCTTCATTCTTGAGTCTCTATATCAACATCTTTAACTCTTCAATCTCTACTTGATACTGTATTGTCTTCTTATATCAACACATGTTTAATATTTTGCATTATATACTATATAAATCTTGGTAAAACATTAATATTTATATTTTATATGGTTTCTTAAAGTTGTCATCGTCAAAACCAAATCCCTAGGTACTAACACTTCCCTTCCAAAAAAGCATTTTGTAATTTTCTTCAGGTTTGAACAATATTATTTCTTATTTCCAAAGATGAAAAGCTTTAGAACATCTATTTAATATATTTTTTTGTATTTCCTCCTCCTATTCATGCAAATATAATTCTAGTCTTTATCTTAATGTTGGGCAGGTTTCATTTCCCAAAGTCAAAGCAAAACTGAAGCTGGAAAGTGTTCACAAAAGCCCGGCAGAATTTACTCAGGCAGGTAGTTTTCTTAGAAATCATATATACCTACTGACTCACATTTACACTGTATTGTACTGTATTCCTTTATGCCATTCCGAGCATATAAACTGAAACCTTGGGAATTAACTTAGGTGGCTTTGCATGTTATTTCATATATAATGTGTGGTGCCAACGAAGGAATCTACGAACAATTATGTGGAAACTAGGAGAGTTAATGCAATTAACCTTTTGGCTACTCATTCATCTCTGCTTTATCGTTTGACGTTTGCAACTATAGATTGGACCTATGCTAATAACTCACTGGGGTCTCAGTGGGCCTGTGATTCTTCGGTTATCTGCTTGGGGAGCACGGGACCTATTTTGTTCTAATTATAAAGGTTGGGCTCTCAACTTATTTTATGAGTTTTTGAATCTTAAATCTGCGAGGATCAGTTTTTATACATTTTGGGCGTTTGTGCTCTTTGTTTATGTCTTTGGACAAAGATGCACAACAAACCACAAATTGTCCAACTAAATTTAGCTTAGTTTGGTTGGGGTTCTCCAAAATTCTAGGTCTAAGGGCTATACATTGACATATCAGGATATAATTCCTTATTGAAATGCCAGGATGGGGAACGCAGTTCGATGCACAAACAATTGAGAATATTGGCTTGGTTATATTGGAGCCACCCATCAATATGAACTGCAATAGCTGATCGATTACAAGTTTATTATCTCACAGCAATTAGGAGAATTTTTAGACTAAACAAGTGATTTGATTTGTAACTTATATTTTCTGATTTTGTTTGTTTAGCCAGCATGAAGGTTGGAAGCATTGTTTTCAATGAAATTGCTATTTATTTACAATGATAGTGGGATTAAATGGAATTTTGCTCCCATTTTTTTTTTTAATACCATATCCACCATAATGTATCCATCTATGGATACACTCATTTACAATAGTGTATGAACCATGAACAAATAATGAATAGTAGGTTTAAAGGATCTTTTACTCTATAACACTGTATAACCTTGTAACATTTTTTGTGTGTGTGTGTATGCAGGAATGCTTGTCGTAGATTTTACTCCTGATATTCGTTTAGAGGATGTGAAACGTGCACTCCATCACCACAAGGATGAGTTTGGGGTTAGTCCTGTTAAAATTTCTTTTCTTTTAGAAAATAAGCGGTTGACTTGCATGTTTTGCCTGCGTATCACTGATTTTTCTATGATTATGTGTTGTCCAGCATGTGTATGACCTTCATTATAACTGATTACTGTCTATTACAACAATAGAAATAACTAAGTGTGTATCAGCATATGTGGTAACAAGGCTTTGAAAATGGGATTCAAATCATAGATTGTAAAGTTCAAACTTTAAATCGGAACTGGATTTAAATTGTGAACTATAAATTCAAAGCATTTTATTGTAGTTTGTACACATACTTGTATGTTAGACATTTTACTTTGTGTAGGTTACTAAATGTCATTTAGATAAATTGAAGCATTCTTCTTTTCCTAATCTATTAAATACTAGTAAAGTAGAATAATTTCCTACTATCTTATTAAATTTAGCAATTTTCTTCTCTCTCCTTAATTCTCAGTATATTTTATATTCAAATCCCCACAACCTATCATTATGTTCTGTTGATCATCTCTCATATTGTTTTACATTTGAATACCAACATTTACTAATTTTTACAATTATTTACAAATTGCTCCCAAGCTATCATCAATTGTTTTACATTTTAGCCCATATATTTAAATTAATTAGGCGATCTTAAATTTAAACTTTTTAAATAAATATAATTAACATATATTCATTAATTGGTCTAATAAATCCTAAAAACCGTCAATTCAATGTCTATACCACTTTCATATTGACTAAAATGATAAAACTAATTTTTCATTGAAGTTCGTATAATTTAAAATTTCCACAATTATATACAAGTTATTACAATGTTCTACTAATTCTCTCATATTGTTTACATTTAAATACCAACATTTAATAATCTTTACAATTATTAATATATTTCTCTCAAGTTTTTTTTACATTTAGGTTCATATGTTTAAATTAAATAAGTGATCTTAAATTTGAACTTTTTAAATAAACCTACACAAATATTTATAATTGATCTAATAAATCATAAAAATTGTCAATTCAATTTATATACTACATTCGTATTGACAACAATGGTAAAACTAATTTTCATTCAAGTGCATATAATTTAAAATTTTCCTCAATTATATACAAAATTATCTTTAATTATCTTACATTATTCTACATTTAAGTTCATAAAATTCATTTCTTTCAATAATTAGTATTTTATTATTAAAAGAAATATATACATACCTTTTTCTTTCTAGAGTTGGTATTTCATTACAAGCGAACGTATACATAATTTTTTCTTTTAGAATTGTATGTCATTACAAAAGCATACATCATTTTTTTCTTTCTAAAATTGGTATATCAAGTGGATTTTTTGTCATTCATGAAAAACGGCATTGCAGTTAATGATAAGTGGTAAAATTTTGTATTCTATAAATTTGGAAAATAATAATTTCAATTAATATGTTTTTGTAAAAATGTTAATTTTTAATTATTTATATTCGTAATTTACATTATTCAAAAGACACAAATAAACTATTTTATAATTAGAAATATTTTTCTTTTGTGCTTTATTATCTCACATATTAACTATTTTTCAGATAGTTTTATTATAAACTAAAATTATTAAGGTATAAAACAATGGATTAAAAATCATTTTTTTACATAACTAGAACGACAATGTGATTTGTGACATTTCTGGTCTTATTTTCATTTAACATTTCTTTTAGTAGTTAAATAAATATTTTCTTTATCACTTTGTTAGTACATATACTTATTTTTGATAAATATTTACTGCATGAACTTTTAAATGCATAAAAATATATTAATTCACTAGTATCACACTTTCATTTTAGGTATTTCTGCCATTCTCTTAAGTGATATTTGAAATTCAGTATGTATGTCAATTAAATTTTAATCAAATGTACCAAAATAAAATTTCTATTTCAAAATCTATGCACATAAATATTTATATATAAAAATTAATAAAAATATTAATTTCAAAATTAATTAAGAATACCAAATTTCATTTATCTGTTTAATAAATAATAAATCAATATATAACTCATTTTTATCAAAGAAAATAACAATTTAATTTTTTTATTTAAATAAATATAAAAATACATAAACCACGTGACAAAAATTACACACTTAGAAATAATAAATTCAATTTATAACTCATTTATCTTCACAAACTCGACATATATTGGTGAATAAATTATATTCTTCAAAAACATTTAAAAAGATATATTTCTACGAAATACCACATGCAGCACACTGGTTACACACTATTGATAACTTATATTTTACAATTGATTTTGATGCTTGAGCTTAAATATAAACTTAAAAGCTTAATTTTCTGTCTTTTTTCCATCTTTACTCTGTTTAGAAAACCATAAAATTTGAACTGTAGATTCGAATAAATATCTTGATATCTTTTATTTCAATATGAATTGAATGTTTATTATTTTTTCTCAATTGCGATAATTGAGTTTCTAGAATTTGGGAATCGAATTGTAATCGTTGAGATTTGAAACAAAATTCAAATAGTACAATTTTAAGAATTTTGATAGCAAGGCGTGGTAAAATAGCAACACCCAACTCATTTATTTGCTAATTTGGTTCTATTATAATGATATTCCTTTCTCTATTTGATTGCTTAGTTTCAGTTCAAGAGACTTACAGTTGGTGGATTTCCTATGTGTCATCAGTTTGATACATTTCCATTCTAGTTTTACATACAATATGGTTCTAAGTAATTTAAATACACATTGTTATCTCGACTAGTATGCATATATGATATATGGTAACTTTGGGTAAGACTAGGCTGAATCCGCACTACAGAAGCTACAAGCCTAGCTTTAACAACTTACTGAATATTCCCAATAAAAGTCAGTATAATATATATTAACGTAAAGATCACCTTCTTAGTGCAACAGGATTGCAGATGATTTTAATAGTGTGGGTGATATCTGGATATAAATCTGCGTCAGTGAAGTGTACTAATATTTCAACTTGGAACATTTTTATCACCGAAAAACTTTTATTGATGGTTAATCGAGTCACTGCAAAAGTTATCATATGGAGTTTCCATGCTAACCCTTACGAGAAGTTAACCATCTATATTGTTATATATGTGCATGTATTGTGTTAACATGATTTCCTTGAGTAGTAACATCATTGGCGAATACACTGGTTTTCATCTATATATAGGAAACAACCACTGCAATGATTATGCTAAATTTATCATGCGAAGTTGCATAAGGTTGTGGATTATTCCTTTGCTTTTTAACTTGGGATCATTTTTATGACCAAAAAAACTTTTATTGATGGTTAGTAGAGTAATTGCAAATGTTATCATGTGAAATTTTGATGCTAACCCTTTGGTGAAACCATCCATACTGTTATATATTTGCATGTATTGTGTTACAATGATTTCTGGAGTATTAATATCATCTGTAAATTCACTGTTTCTCATGTATATATAGAAACTTACAACTGTGATGATTGAATAATCCAGAAGCAGAAAGCAAATAACTCCTTCCCGCTAGAATTTGGATTGGTGAAAAGGTTTTGGAGATATCTCCTAGAGCATGAGGTATAAGGTTTTCCAGTCAGTAACCTTTATTAGCAACATAATAAATAGATGGATAGCCTTACTATTGTTGTTGTCGACTGTCTGAGTCAATTGGTGCTTATTAATATATATGGTTCATAATTCACAGACTGTGAAAATCAACGAGGACCTACTTTGGGCTTCTGTGTCAAACAAATGTATAACTTCGATATCTCTCTTGTTAAAGCAGTGCCCATTTATGATTGTAGGAAAGGTATGATTTATTTCTTTTTCGACATTGAAGGTATCTGTGATTAGCACTTATTAAAATCGTTTGTTTAGTTATTATGCTTAAAATAAGTATTTTTCAAGGGACAATTCAAAGAAGAATTCGTCACTGCTGGAGGAGTTCCACTGGCAGAGGTATGTATGCATCATGTTGGTCCACTTAAAAGGACTTAATGTCATTAAGCATTTGTGGCAAAAGGTGTTTTGCAGCCAAATTATAAATGTTAAGCATTGCATATTTGTTGTGCTTATTATCACTCATAAACATTAAATTATGATCTTAAACACGCATTAAATTTAATCAGCATTTAACCATCATCTTTCTTATTCTAAACGTTTGTAACCCAACTAATACTATAATCTCATTTAGTACCAATAAATATAATTTCTTTTATTTATTCAGGTCTCGCTTAAAACAATGGAGAGTAAGATAAGGCCTAATTTATTTTTTGCTGGAGAGGTAAAATTTAAATAGAGTACCCATTAGATCACTTAAAAGAATTATATTTGAGACAACATTATTTGACCAGGTAGTAAATGTTGATGGAGTTACTGGTGGATTCAATTTTCAGGTTAGGAATATGTTACTGTATTTTAATTCCTTTGTGCGATGTACAGCTCTACTCTATATAGTTTTGTTTACACTTAACATTAACTAATCCTTAAATGCATTTTGTTGTATTTTTTCAATAGAATGCTTGGACTGGTGGATACATTGCAGGAACAACTATTGGCGAACTTGCATCAAGTAATTGCCTACAACAAGCAGAAGCAATTGGTGGAGATTGAAGTATCAAATATCATCAAGAGGAGTTGAGTAGCTGTAGAAATTACATTTTAGAAGCAATAGAAATCAGTTATTGTAATCAAATATTATCGAGGAGAGTTTAGTTATGATAATATATATTGGTTATGGTAAAACCTTTATTTTTTTAAATATATTATGATAATACCTTACGGATGCCTAATATTTTGTTTGTTTGCTATTGTAAAATAAATAATAAATACAATTTTTGCTCTTAGAAGGGAAATATGGCTGTATAAAACGTGAATGAACCAGACATTATTATTTTCTGTGATTCTTATGCGGTTTGAAATTTTTATACATCTATGAACATTGCAGCTGCTTTGTATCTTTGAACATGTTTTCGTTTTATTGGTTTTAGTTGCAAGCTTTGGAGCATTGCGAGGAAAAATGGCTTATCAACATTCAACCTAATTAATTAGACTTTATACTATGTGTTATTCTGTTGTAAATTATAGTTTAACGATCACTGATCCATTATTATTTTTCATTCTATTATTTATTCATATATTTTGTCAGTTGCACAATTATACTTGTTATGACGCTCGCATGTAGCAAATGTTTCATATAATAATTATATTTCATTTTAGGACCAAGTATCGCTATCTCAAAAGAATTGCATATGATTTGTGTACGATGATTCATCTTTGGTTTTACCAGTTTCTAAGGTAAGAATCAGTAAACATATGACGAAATATATCCATCTAATTGGCGCACAAAAACAAGATTTCCTTCTGGGACATCCAGTTCAGTTAAGAATTAAGAAACGGTTATGTACTTTAAATAAATATAATTAATCGGGTGTAGAAATGTCGATCCATATACACACAAGGATTGAAGAATATGCTGACTGTATAAAAGGCGTACGTATGTTCTTAAACTGGATAATGTATCTTCTATACTGTTAAGCTCCTTTATAATTTCTATACATAGGTTTTATCCACTCAAATTCCAATCCACGATATCCCCACCCAAATGCTCATCTCAACCTCCTCCCATCCCCTTCTCCCTTTACTAGAATCCCACAACTCGACCATCCTCCACATCAAACAAATTCACGCTAAGTCCCTCAAATCTTCTTCTCTTTGCACCTCACCCCAGTTCAACCACTCTCTCTTCTTCCTCTACTCCCGCCTAATTTACCATTCTGCCCCCATCGACCCTACCTATGCCACCACCCTCCTCAACCACCCCACCTTCCCTTCCATCTCCCCCACCTCCTTCTGCTTCAACTCCCTCATCCGCACCCACGCCCGCTCCAAGCAACATACCCGCTCCATCCTCCTCTACCACCAAATGCTCCTATCGGGCGTCCCGCCCGATAACCACACCTTCCCTTTCGTCCTCAAGTCGTGCGCCTTCACCTTCGCCTTCTCCGAAGGGTCCCAACTCCACTCCCACATCTTCAAACTCGGCCTCTCCACTGACCTCTACATCTCCAACAGCCTCATCCACTTCTACTCCTCCTGCAATCGCTTGACTGAAGCGAGATTCATCTTCGACGAGATCGAAAGCAAGAACCAAGTGTCGTGGAACGCAATCGTGGATTCCTATTCCTCGAGCGGGAATTATGAAACCGCCCTCGAACTCGTCAGGGACATGATGAAGTCGGGCCTAAAGCCCGACGTGTACACTTTGCAGAGCGCCCTCTCTGCGTGCGCCGGGTTGGGGTCCATCTCCCTCGGAATGTGGACCCACGCCTTCATTTTGAAAAGATGCGACGTTTGTATTTCGAGCGACGTGTTGGTGAATAATTCGTTGCTCGGGTTGTACTCCAAGTGCGGGGAAATAAGTATGGCAAGGCAAGTGTTCAACAGAATGCTGAACCGAGACGTCGCATCATGGAATGCCATGATACTTGGGTATTCAATGCATGGGTTGGTAGAAGAGTCGATGTCCACGTTTGAGGAAATGTGTACGGTTAGCGGGTTGGACCCGGATCTGATAACTTTCGTGGCTGTTTTAAGCGCATGCAAGAACGGTGGACTGGTGGATGAAGGAAGGAGATATTTCGATCGGATGGTCAACGGGTTCGGGTTGAAACCGCGGGTGGAGCACTATGGGTGCATGGTAGATATGTTGGCTAGAAAGGGGTTGATTGCCGAAGCGCTCGAGCTAGCAAACTCGATGGATTGCAAGCCGGACACAATTATATGGAGGAGCATTTTGGACGCGTGTTGCAAAAACAGGGTCGTGGACTGTGAAATTAGTGATTTTGTGCGTAAGCAAGTGATTGAGTCGGAGGAGGTCGGATCAAGCGGAACTTACGTGTTGCTATCAAAGGTTTACGCACTGGCCGATAGATGGAATGATGTGGGTTTGGTTAGGAACATGATGAGCGAAAAGGGAATCAAGAAGGAACCAGGATGCAGTTCGATCGAGATGGACGGGGTTGTGCATGAGTTCATATCGGGGGACACTTCGCATCCGCAGTCGGAACAAATATATGAAAAGATGAAAGAAATACAAGAGAGGCTCGAAGCAGTCGGGTATAGACCCGATTCGACGCAAGCGATTATGGTGGCGGGTGTGGATGGAGCGAAGTTGAGTTCGCTTAGGTACCATAGTGAAAGGCTAGCTATTGCTTTTGGGTTGATTAGTTTGAAGGAGGGGAAAACCATTAGGGTTTTGAAGAATTTGAGGGTCTGTGGAGATTGTCATGAAATGAGCAAGTTGATCTCTAAGGTTTATGGATTAGAGATTGTGGTTAGAGATAGGACTAGGTTTCATCATTTTACGGATGGATCATGTTCTTGCATGGACTGTTGGTGATTAATATAGTTAGCAAATAGTAAATTTTACGTGAATTGCAAGTAGGACAATCTGTAGTATATGATATCAAAATTTTCATTTATGATTTATCAATTCCAACAGACTACTAATATAAATCTTGGAGTCGAACGTAATCAATAGAATATACGATATAGATAAGCTCATCTATTAATTTCAAGATACCCATTATGTATAGCAACTGAGCAACAGCCTTATGCAACATCTAAGCATTGATACATATCATTGTACAGCATTTAATAATTATACAAACTTGTATCCACTGATAAACTACCACACTACCAACATGACAGAAGAAAAAACTTAGCTACATATGATCATAAACATAATAATTTAGCAGACAACACAATGCCCAAAAATTCGATTTTCACGGAAAAGACGAAATCCAAATAAATTAATAATAGCTCTACTTCAGTCTGCAATGATATCAAACTTTTTGGAGCAAACCCTGAAATTAGCTTTCCTCCTTGAATTGAACTGATATTTTGATCGTGCATCAACTGCTGTACCTTCAGTCATAAAATGGAAGATTAAGTAACCAGTATAATCAGCTTTAATGAACATTTTTTACAAACTTTTAACCTGATGTGTGGATTGTAAACACAATCTGTTTCCTACTTCTTGCGTACCCTGGTTACACATGTTCTTTTTGTAGATTTGTAACTTTGTGCCTGGCAAGTCATAAGTCTGCTTATAGTACTTTACATGAAATATTGTTCTGCCTCATAGACTAATTTTCATTTACTGATGTCACATGCAACTTCATTTAATATGCATGTATTTGCTAATTGTGTAAGTGTAAGCCATCTTTTATTCCATATATTAAAGCATCTTTAGGCTTTATTATTTCGCTCTTCCAGCTAGTTAAAACTCTTCCTACATTGCAGGCTTTATTGGTTTTTGGTTATTTGCAAAAAAAAACATTATGGCAATAAATCGTGACATTTATTTCAAAAAAATAAAATAAACCGTGACATGATATCCTTACCAATTTACCATGACATCAGATGAATGCAAACTTAAACAATGATACATTGAATTTGGTTAAATTTGAAGCAGGAGCAACTACATGAGAATACAAGTTAAATTAGCAGGCTGCAACGGATTTCAGGAACCCGCATCTTTGCAGTGGGTTTCCTTAAACCATGTGAATTTTGTATTTTTCACCTCTTATCTTGAATTATACATACTAGTATAAATCACACGTATGTACATCTAACATCTAATTGTATTTACTATTTATTTAATAAAATTAAATTGGGATGTGTGTTATAAGTATAAAACCTTTGGTGGTCATAACACATTTATTTCTAGTAAAAATTAGGGACACATCCCTCTTTCTAAAACTTATTTACAACTCTTTCTTTTGAAAACTATTTTAAATATCCTTCTTTTTTATAATTCTTTCTATTATATCTCTCGTTTCTATATTTAAGAATGACTACCAAAACATGTATGGCATGCGATTATGAGTTATGAAAAATGATAATATGGGCACATGTTAAGGTTGGTAAAATTATCCAAATACCCTCATAGAATACACCTATTATTTTGAAAATAGGGTTGTATTTTATATAAAAAATTGGAAGAAACCTAATAATTATAATGATGTATGCCAAAAAAATTCTTGTTTCTGGCAATCTTGTTGGCGATGTCAGGTGCAAATCAAAAATCAACAGTGAAATTTCGTTGATGGATGGTCGGGAAAGGATTGATGGTGGAGGCTACAATCCGATGGTGAGATTCTGTTGATAGGTGGTCATGAAGAGATACTACCTAGGGTATTTTCGAAATTTCAAAAAACATGGGGAAATCCTATTGATTGGGTTTCACTTTTCATTATTAATGGTAGAGATTAATTTCAATTATTATACACATTAAATTATACATTACCTTACACGTAATAACTAAAGCTAGTGAGCTATATATTAATAAAATAAAAAGCAAGCATGCATAGTGGTACCTGAATGATTATAGCTGATTTTGTTATGTGTCAAAGTGAACATCATAGGGTAAAGAGAAGCATGAAGGGAAACAAGTTTGATTTATTTCCACGAATTCTTGTGATGGTAAAATACCCGGCAGCGGCTGTAATTTGTCACTGGGGATGGAAAACTCATGCGATTATGGGGTTTTTCCACATATTTTTAAGTATAGCAAGAATTGTTGTACCTTTAACTCCTATAAAACTAGGGGATAACAAAAGATATATAACGGAAAAGACACTGCGAAGAGATGCTCTATCATCATTTAGATTATTATTAAGCATTCAGTACACAACGTACCTTAGTCTAAATATCCTATTTCTTTTTACCAAATCTACGTCGTTAGTACTATTATATTAAATATGCAATTTCATTCAGCATGTCGATTAGATCAAGTATTATATTAGTCTAAATATACTATTGTTGTGGCTACTTATATTAAGTATGTGACTTCATTAAGGATTTAAGGTTACCAAAATATGTGGACAGCATTATTATAGCCATGTGACAATAATGTATTAGTTGAAATCATATTTCCTAAAAGCTTTTGAATATTCTATAATGCCTACATATTACGGAAAACATGAAAATATGTTTCGGATCCTTAATTACTAATCAAAATGTAATGCAGGACCACATCTACTAATTTATGCAAATTAAGTCCCTATCTGGTTAATGTTGCACCACTTTATGTAAATCCATTTATTTTCAATCTTTTTTGGAAGTGCTATAACTTTTTTTATTTAAAAGAAAGTTAAATTTAAGAATGATTTTAACCATTGAATTACAAATTCTATAATCCTATAATTGTTCATACATAAAATTCAACTTAAAAAAAAACATATTTTTAACGTTAAATGGTATGACTTTGAATATTAGAAAATTGTAAAATAAATATATTGTTCACTTAAACAATAAATTACAACTGTACTTGTTCACAAAATCATTCACAACTTCATTTGAAAATGATAGTGTTAGTTGCATCATCATGAAGAAGTTTGAAGCGCATATGAGAGAAGCGGTTTTGACTACATTATGCAAATCATTCAAATGCAAATTTTAACCATCTTTGAGAAATTTAAACTACATCATTTTGATGATGTTTAAACTACATCATTTTGATGCTACACCCTCGATCCTCGCAGATAAGGAATTATCTTGAAAGGATAAATTTATAAATGTCAAATTTTAAAATTTTATTTTTCTCAATTTGTTTTCAACAAATGTATAGTAATTATCATTAGAAAGATCATGAAATTAGTGATGTAATGGCTAAAACAGTTTGTCAATTTAACGTTTCTATGAAAAATGATTGTGCATTAAATATTTGAATTAAATAAAAAAGTGTGAGAATTGCACCCAAATACGAGGAAGCTGAAGGAGCATGGACTTGATTTATATATAATTACAAGTAGTGGTTATTTTTCTATTGAATTCATCAATAGTCCGTAAATATTAACATAAAACAAGATTTATATTGACTATCAGTATAGTGGTGCAAAAAATGGTAATGACAACAAATTTATGTTGTAGGAACAAAGTGGAGAAAAATACTAGAAATTATAAATTTATAAGGTGTGAATAACAACCCTATCAATGATGAAGCAATACACTTAACACTATCAAACATTCAGGCATTGAGCTCAAAAGTGGAATCTAGATGTAACATATCAAGATGGAGCCTTTACAAACATAGAAATATCAATCAAACAAATGCAAATAGCCACTAAACAAATCTTGGCAATCTTTTACCCATGTATGGATGAAATATGAATGACTCAAAACAATACTATAGTCACGTTAGATGTACTAACTCTACTTGTAAACCACGTATGGCATACGATCTTTTATTAGAAAAGTTTTGGATGTTTTTGTGCTCATCAGAAGTAACAAGGTGTTTTCGTCATGTGGAGTATAGGTAGCAAACAAACCCTGATATAACTCCATTTTCTTGGTTAAGGCTATCTAATCATTAAAACAAAGTGTTTTTCTAATCGAGTAGATTTGCCAAACAAGGGTTATAAAACTTCATTGTCAAGACTAGCAATCGTTAAAACAATGTGATTTTGCCATGTGAGTAGACACTGCCTGCTGAACTATCACACAAAAAAAAGGAAATAACATATTCCATCAGAAAAATTTCAATACAATAAAGATGGTCATTAATTTTGATAACTTAGACCATATGGTACAATGCTCTCATAATCCAAATATACAGAGCTGATATTGTATAATCTTTACTGTATTTATTTTTGTTTAGCGAATTTATTTTCATTTTCTGTATAACCAACTAATTGAGAAGAATACTTGATTCCCAATCCACTACGGCATTTTAGATCTAAATACATATAAAATATTGTCATATAAAATATTGTCGTCTTCAATTGAAATTCATTTGTATCATTTCCAATCAAAATACATAAAAATGCAGATATTAATTTTGTTTAAAAAAAAACAGGAATTAAATCTTAATAAAATAGACAATTACATAGTTCTATTCGAACATCACTGAAATCTTTAATATAACGAAATATATCAATAATTTGATATGTGCTGTTGAAGATTTTAACGAAGATTGTGGTAATGAAGAGTGAGATGGAGATTGAGATAGGTTATCCTCCATGATTTTGATTTTTAATGATCTTTATTTTTATTTTTTCTTGAAATAGGGGTTTAGGATTTAGGTTTACAAAGATGAAGAGACAAAAAAGAAATAGTTTTAATGAGATAGAAAGATATGTAAAAACTAAAAAGAAAAGATAAAAAATTCGTTGTAAAAATGTCAAATTGGCGATTTTTCTTTATTTCTATAAGGGTAGAATCAATAATTTGATTCTTGTTGACAAAAATATCTGACTGAAAATATACTTTTTCCCCCTTCCCTTAACGAAACCATTTCTCCCTTTAACAATTCCCTTATTAACAGTTTAACATATTTTATTTCACAACTACCAGACCCAGTCAAGTAGAAAATTACCACATGAACACATCTATCCATACATGAACATCCAATCAGTTGTAATAAAAAGAAACATCCACAAAGAAATGAATATACCATACGGTCACACAGATTCATCACGTAAAAACAGTTTTGTTACTGTCATTCTTGTACATGAAATCCTTTCAGTTCACTTAAACTCTACGCACTAAACATGCATTTTCAGTATTAAAATATATGAATTTTAGTTTAGCTTAGTAGCTGCAATGCCAATTACTTGTATCCTATTAAACCAATTCAATTCATTCTCCAATAACTGTAAATACTATACGCGATAAAAACCATAACAATGTTCAACATTGCCTTTAGAATCAGAATTAACGACCAATATAACAAAAGAGGCTTATTTTTTTTTCCTTGAAGAAGAAAATAAAAAACTTACAATCAGAAGCAACAATCGCAATCAAAAGGACAAAGATTAGTCTCCCCAGCGTCCGGGTTCCCAATACCTAACTCCTCCGCAGAATAAATCGTCAATCCATCGTTCGTTTTTCTCCTCTTCTTCATACTGTCCACTTCCTTTTCCATCTTCTTTCTAGGCTTCTCTTTAACCTCTCCCATTTTGACATTTTTTCCTGTCGGTTTTTTCTTAGCTTTGTTGTTTTCGGGAAGATCTGACGAGGATGAGGCTTTTCTCTTTTTCGCTGCTTTGAATATTTCTTCGATTTCGTTTACTGGCTTATTGTCCTTTTTGGGTTTATTCTTATCGGATTTGGGTTTCGATGTAGTTGAAGTTACGGCGGCCGATTTGGAGACGGGAGCCATCAGGGTTTTTACAAAATGAGAACGAGGAAAGCAAAAAAAAAAAAAAAAAATACAAAGGTATTAAACGCAAACCTGGTTTGGCAAGCCAATGACTAAAATTACTCAAACTAAATCTATTAGCACCTCTAATATTCATTTCACAGCCCACTGTTTTATACAAAAATACATCACATCCCATATGTTTTTTTCTAGTGTGCTGCTAAAAGCATTCAAGAATATGCTAAAAGCATTCAAGAATATGCTTATACTATCACTAAAATATACTACAATTATTCAAAACAGGAAAATAGGTATAAGGACAAATTTAAAAAAAATTAAACTGAAGGACAACAAATTTGTTTTTTAGACTGAAAGACAATGCTAGTTATAACTAGCATTTTGTATAGTGTAAAACTGAATATAATGCTAGATATAACTAGCATTTTTGTATAGTGTAAAAGTTGAATATAATGCTAACTATAAGTAGCACTTGTCCTTCAGCCTAAAAATAAAACTTCATGCCCTTCGGCTTAATTTTTTCCACAGTTTGTCATTTTCCCTAATTCTCTCTATTTAAAATATATGCTACCCAATACCATGTCAATTAAAAAACAAGTACTCAAGCCCTAATTTCTTCTCGCGTTTACAGTTGACTCATTGTCATGCTCTATTGCTTTCTCACCGCTCGTGTAAAAATCATAATAACCAATTCAATCCATAAAACATCAATTATCAATTATGTTTGTGCGTGTATGTACACATAACATTAAACAAACGAATGAGAAAAAAAATACATACATAAAACGTTTCAATCTCTACACATTAGTCTTCACATCATCGATTTTTTTATACCCAACAAATTCATTAAGAAAGGCCTACAAAATTAATTTTCTATTAGATTCTTCAAATGAACGATATAAATTCAGAAACTTAACTATGAATACATACCACATTTAGATCATTGGAGTTTTCTTCTTCTTTTTTATTATTTGTATTCACGAAAAACAATGTCTCATATTAATCAATTGAGAAAATTAATATCAATGCACCACTCCTCATTTCTAAATACGGCAATTGACCAACCCCTAAACAAATACATGTTGCAAATAACATTGAAAGCCTACAAAATTAGTGTAAATCAAAATCACCTCATTTCATTCTTTGGAACATTGATTATTCTCCAAATCACATTCTCCATTGGACTTCATTGGTTAGCAACCCAAAGTAGAAAATTTAAATTGCTTTTGATAATGGGAGTTTCAACTATGGAGACTTTAGGTTTTAACAGGAGAGAATAAGAAAGTTGGATATTAGGGTTTTGGAATTTATGAAATGAAGAAGAAAGAGAAAGCGCAGGCTTAGGGTTTTGAATTTACGTAATGAAGAAGAAAGAGAAACACGGTTTAGAAAAGGAATGTGTTTTCCTTAGGTAATTAATAACTAAGTGGAGAAATAAGTATGGTATTAGGAAACACATGAATTAATTAAGATTAATTAAATTTTGTAATGGTATTAATAAACATTTTCTTGGGTGCTTTTAGCATCATACATTTTTATCCCGTATTATATCAAATTTACCCTTCTACTTTCAATTTCATTTTCATTCACTTTCCATTCTTCATTTTCTTATATTGTCAAATTCATAAAACCTAAAATCATAACCACTAACCGACAATTTTTATCCTCAATCACCATAAAAAATTAGTTAAGAACGAAAAACTTACTATAAACAAGCTTTATTTAAAAAATGTATATTCTCTCTTTCATATAGAGATTAGGGTAATAATTTATGACTTTTTTATGAAATTGGTTAAATGTATTTGGAACTTGCTGAAGTTGACCGAAATCTGAATAATCTTTATTAATAAAATGGAATTAGAATGAAATTATATATAAATACATAGTTGTCTTCAACCTTCCAATTTGAGATTAAAGAATGGCAGAGGGGAAGGGAGGAGAAGGAAAGAAAGAACATCTAGATTGTTATGTTGATTGATGTTGAAGGACACATTTGGAATTAATCATTTTTAGTATTGACTGTGGTGGGAAAAGAAAAAATCGAGGTGTTAATAGGTTTAGCCAATTACTAAATTGCCATGAATTCCTCAAATATAATGGTGTTTGCAGACCTAGGGCGGTTCAATTTTTCAAGACACTTTAAAAAAGCCCTTGGGAGTTGGTAGTCCATAAATGGAAGGGGGGGACACTGGTCTGAAGTTCCTTTAAAATGTAGTTATAGAAATACAAAAAATTGTTAAGGGATTCAAACTATGCATCTCTTATCAATTTATAAAATCCCTTTAACAATGCCCTTTGAAATTCTGAATGGAGTAATGTTCCATTAAACCCACCATTAGAGCATGAGAAAATTAGATCGTTTATTGTCAACGCGTATGATTCTGTCCAATACATCAACAATAAACCATTTAATTTTCTCCCAACGACTAATTTGTCAATCTCTATATAAAATCACAACTCCTTCAAAACTTCTTTCACATCAATCCTACTCACTTTATCTCTTCAAAAATGTCACAACAACACAAAAGTCCAAAAATCTGGTCTTTTATTATCACTTTTGCACTTTTTATGATGCATCGTTAATGCATATGCTGTCATTGGAACCATTAATGAAGGAGTGCTTAAACAAATTGCAATAATGCTCAATAAACCTATGAAGGAGTGTCTTGGAGAAGCAGAGACGACCGACAAACGTGTTCAATACAAATACCAAACATTAAAATATAATGGATGGTTTGGCAAAGTTTATGAAATAAAATCGGGGCAGGATGAGTCCTGTAAATGAAACCTATCCAGTATTGAGGAATGGGAGTTGATCAGGTCAAGGAGTTCGAAACTTCTATTTGAAGTACAGAAGATAGCTAATAAAGAATGCAACATTTTTACAAATAATATTTCATGGTTCACGTGCTACTGGATTCGTTGTATTCTCACCCACTGCTACGTAAATAAATGAATCACATCAATTTCCACCGCGTTCTTAGACTATCCAACCATTTATATGTCAAACCTAGGCATATGGTAAAATGTACAATAATCTAGAAGATGTTCAGGTACAACTTACCTAGTTTTTTGCTATTGTGTCTCCTACACCTGGAGTGGATCCTAACTCATCCTCTGGTACCAAAATCCATACTTGGGAAAGAAGAAACGTAGAATACGATGCCTAAGGAAATGTGAGTAATCTATTGATGTGATAAACGAACGCCAAATTAAGAAATCTCAATCAAAACGAAAAGCCCAACCACTACTGTAAGCCTAAAATCCAATGATTAATACAAATAATGCAGATTCTATCGGATCATCTTCATCATATATCGCTTTTGCTAATCACGCGAAAATGTCCGAACAAGTTGACGTTAGCGAAACATTAACAATTTCGATGGAAAAAAAAGAACCGCTCACCATTATAGATGATGAAACTGCATGAAGCTGGTTGAAGGTTGAGATAGAATAGACTAGGCACATCATTTAGTACCAGATATATTTGATCAACAAATCTGCCCCTAGTCCCTAGAATTTTATTTTTTATTAAGTACCTTTCCTATTAAATCCGACCTCTCTATATGTTTAATTTAACATAATAAACAATAACTCCTTTTGATTAAGATCGAATTCCTAATATTTATAATCTAAACATTGATTTTAATTTAAAGTAAACTTGATATTATAACATATTTATTTTATAATATATATATATATATATATATATATATATGTGTGTGTGTGTGTTTGTGTGTGTCGTTGCTTATGTAATGTCGGGCTATATCAAATTTTTTCTTCTGCAAAGTCAAGAAAAAAGGAAGAAATTACGTACACATGCTTTTATACAAATAGACATATGTTTATATATATTATGATCAAAACATTAGATGTAGTCCACAGATGATTATCATATTATATATGTATGTATGTATATGTATATGTACCTATGTGCGTGTGTGAACTAAAACTTTATATATGTATATATATACATAATTATTTTGGAATAATGCTTGAATATAACCTGTAACGACCCAGAATTTTGAACAAATTAAATTGAGGATATTTAATTAATTTTAAATATTTGAACGATGATTTAATTTGAATCCCCGATATAACTTTGAATTTGGCAATTAAATTATAAAATTTAATCTATTGAAACTGGATAAAAATTTGAATCTTCAGTTTTAAGCTGAAGAAAAATATTTCAAAAGCTTTTAAAATTTATATTGATGATACTGAAGATAATAGAAGCTTCAGAATCGAGTTTGAAAGTGATTTGTCCAGTTTTGAAATTTATATCGTACAATCGATATTTAAAAATAGCGTTCCGGGGCACAGTCTCGGAATTCGACGAAACCTGTTCCATTGGGTCCGTAATATTGAATTATTATCGGATTTCAAATTTCGTATTTTTCGGAGTTGATATATGATCGTACGGAGAGTAAACGCATTGAAATTTAAATTGAATTCAATTTAGATTTTTAAAGATTTAAAACCTTGCCGACATAAGAGATAAGGCAAACACGTTCTCCTTTCTTTCTGCCTAAAATCGCGCCAGAAAACACGAACAAAATCGTGCAAACCATCTTCTTCTATCTGTATGCAATAAATTAAACTAAGTTCCTTCATTTTGTTCAAATTTAGAAATTCTCGTTCACAAAGAAATAATGGCCGAAGCTTTCAATTTCAAAATCAAGTATGGCCGCGTCTCTCTCATTCAAACGAAGACATTCGAAACCCAGCCTCTTCCTTTTCTTCAGGAAAATCGCGAATCATTTCACGGCAGGAATCACGTTCGAGCAATTTAGGGCGGGCGACGCTTGTTGTCACGTAGGGCACTTCCAGGTAGGGTTTCGAACAATGGACGGGGTTCGGCAGCAAGTTGCGAAGTTAGTCGCGTTGTCTCGATCGAAAGACGGAACCTGGGGCGGCGCGACAGCGAGTATTAGGGGAGAGCTTCGTGAATGGAAACAGGCAGTCGAGCTCGAGTACGAGAAATCTGGGCACGGCAATTTCGCAAGTTGAGGGAGCTGGAGTTCGTCGAAGTCTCGGGGTTCGTTCTGTTGGTGGTCACGATCTGGTGGCAAATTCTGGCACGGCGGCGTGCGATTTCGGGAAGGGGGAAGGCGACGCCTAGGGTCGTGGAGTTCGTCGAGGCAGTGAGGCGATCTGTTTTCGCAGTGGTGGTCTCCGATGCCACGTGAAGGCTGGGCGTTGGAAATTTCGTCGAAGTCGCGTTTGGACGAGAGTTGCGATAGGTTCTGAGGTAAATTTTAGACTATATTATTATAGCATAATTTATTTTAAGAAGGAAAATGGTGTTAACAGTAGAATGCAAACTAAATCTGTTTATACAGTGAGAAGAAAAATATATGTACATATATATATATATATATAAGATATAAAAAAGAATAATAATAATGTTATGTTTAGGTTAGTATATTTATATATATACAGTAAAGTAGATTTCCGTCATTTGATATAGTAAAGGAAATTTGTCCAAAATTTAATGATTTGTTAGAACAAAATTTTAGTTGAATTTAAATTTTAGTTTCAAATGAAAAATATTTTGTTAAAGAAGATTTGTTAGAAGTTTAATTTAATAGATAAAATGATTTATTTAAAGGAAGATTAGTTTTGAATTTAATTTTTGTTAAATCAAATTGTTAAAAAGAATTTGTTAGTCAAGATAAAATCACAAGTTAATTAAATTATCAAGTGGAATTTAATAGTTTGATTTTATCCGAATATTTATAGATTGTATAAAATTGTCTATACAAGGTTTATAAATCAAGAAAACAAACTGGAATGGAAATTGGATTGCAAATAAAAGCAAAGGTGAGATTTTCTCACTCAAATTGAATGTGGAATTTTTGCAGTTATTGATTGCTATTTGGATGTGATATTAGATATAGTAGGATATATCTATATATATATAGCAATATATACATATTGGCATATGTATATATTGGATTGATTGATTTCCCGCCTCGTATAGCGGATGAGACCCTATTGCGCCGTTAGTAAGCGAATATTTTTATAAAACCCATATACCGCGATATTCCACCTCGAAGTGGAATTGGTATTGTGCTAACGTCTTTGGATGCAGGGAAACAGGTTGGAGGGATCCAACTGGATTCCTCAACTGTATTTATTTATTTACAGATGTTGATATATATTCTGTTATCATAGGATGATATATGATGATTGATGATGGACTAATTGATGCGTTGCATCATTGGATTCAATTTTTGAAGTTTTAAAAATAACGACTTTTACTTTAAAAGGATTTTAAAGTGATTTTTGGAAGTAGACGTTTTATTTAAATTTTGAATTAATAAATAAACGTTCAAACTTTAAAGTTATAAAAGTTAAGATTTGTGAATTATAACCAAAAGGTAATCTCTTTTGAAATAAATAGTTAAGAAATTTATAAAAATGGTTTTAATTGAAATTTTTGAATTATTAAAAATGATGTGTGTAAAAGATGTACAAGATTGATATTTATAACTTTAAAATGTTGGTATTATAAAACGAGTTTTTATAAGCGTTAAAATGATTTTTTAAGAATTTATAAATAAATGAAATTTATAAATTGTGAACTTATAAATGGAAATGATTTTGTAAAATAAAGGAATTATAAGTATTTAACTTATAATATGGATTGTTGGTATAAGATTTGAGTTATGAATCGAATTGTTAATAAAGGAGATTTATTAAATTGAAGTTGTTAGAAAATAGAAATAGAATTTATAAACGTTGTTTTATAAATTCGAAATCAATTGGATTTGATAAATTAAATATAGAAGGTTGTTAAAGGAGATATATTCGCGATTTTGGATAGCGAATTATTATTGAAATAAAATGTGTAAAAAAATAGTGAAATGTAATTAGTGAAGTATATTCACGATTTTGGATAGTGAATATATCGTTAAGTAAAATGGATAGTTTTGGAAAAGTGACATTGAAAATGAAGTTAAACATTTTAAAGATGTTTTTAAAATGTATTATGATATCGAATACATAGATTTCAACATTTTTATTGTTGAAATAGACGTTTCCGAAAAAATAAGGAAATGGTGGACTATAACACTGTTGTTATAGTAAATGATTTCCAAAAGGAAATGTTTTTATGTAGTATTGGGATTTATATATCTATTTTAATTTCGAATCCCTATACTAGTGATTTTGAGTCGTCGTAACGATGTTTTACGTAACATTCGTTTTGACTCAAATAAATGTTGTTACAGTAAATGGTTTCCTTAAAAGAATGAAATATATACTTAATTTGATTTAAGTATATCGAAGATTTTCCAAGTGTTGAAAATAAATGATTTGTGAAATACTTATTATTAAATAAGTATGGAAATGCTTTTCCAAAATGAAATGAAACGTTTTATAATTTATCTTTGTAAAGATAAATTGAAATTTAATATTTGAAATCGATTTGAAAATCGTATATCAGTAGATATTTGAAAATATAAATTCACTATGGAATTTATAAAGGAAAGGGAAACTGTTTAGAAAAATAAACGTTGATTTATTTTTGAAGTGGGGAAATTTTATATCTAGTAAAGATATTTTTGAAGATGAAATAATTTGGAAAATTATTTGGAATCTGATGATGTTGCGCATCTTTATTGATAGTTAAATAACCGACTATCAATAATTACCTTGAATGATAATTGTTGTGAATTGGATGAATTTGAATGCCACACTTGTTTTTAAATAAGCGCTCACTATTCGGGTTAGCCGGGAAAGGACCATGGGGTCGTATAACCCATTCCGAATATGTGATACGTCGTTATGAATTGCATTCGAAGACCGGTGTTGAAGACCGGATATTTTTGAAAACGGAAGGATTACCGTCGAGTTACTCTACATCGACTGATCTTCGGTTTAGAGGTTTTATCACCCTTAGTGACGGGAAGTCCGGACGTGATTAGAAATTTATCCGGATGTGCAAGGGCTTCGTGAGAAGTGCCTTCGGTTCTGTTCGATCCCGGAACAGACTTGTATGGATTGTGTGTCTGACGTTACAATTTGAGATATAAAGCTGATTTCTTTCAAATACATATCTGTTGGTGGCGGAGAATTTATTCTCTTAGCTTAACACCCTTCTCTGAGACGTACGAGCTCAGAGGTTATGTAGTTGAAATTTATCAGCGATATACTCCCAATTTGGTAACGTGGCATACTGAGTGTTGCTGTGAAATGATCAGTGTTTGATCATTTGTGATATGATCATTTGTTTGATCTTATATCTTTGTGATCATAGGTTGATCATTTGTTTGACCCGAAGCAGGGCTTTGTAGAAAGCGTAGCTTTGTGGACGAGACTTCGTCGAGCCTCACACCCCGGAAATGGTCGAAACAGGAAGGATGCAGCAAGGTTCTAGGGAGTAGCGCCCCTTAGTGTATGTCATTCCTTCTGGATAGAGGTGGTATCATGGTATGGAGCCCAGATACTTAACCTATGTGGTTGCTGCATTATTATTTTGATGTGGTTTGTTGGAAATCGGGGATCCTCGGGAAGATCGGTTACGATCGGGGGATGACATACGCGTGTCAGTAGTTACCTATTTTTGCAGAGGTAACCCGGCCTTGTGTTGGCAGAGATCCGGTTAGGTTCTCGGGTCGTCTATTCCAGGGACGTACCCATCGTGGATAGGAAGTTCCTTAGCCTGACCATTTGTTGGAAATCCAAAGAAACAATATGTGACTTGTACGGTTTTAGTTGTATTACCTGCTATGGAATGTGGCGGTAACCTGCTATTGAACATAGTAGCTATAGTAGACATAAGTGCGGAATGCCTATGCTGGCTAAGATTAATATTATACTTTCGAAATGTTTTCTACACTATGCACTAATAATCATATCAAAAAGGATTTGATTTTGCGTAGTAAGCATCTTTGACTATCATAAGAAGAAATCTCCTCCAATTCTGCATTTGCATTGTGTGTGTGGTGGGAGGTCTTATGGTAGTTTCATTTTCCAAAAGCATTGCGAATTTGTTTTATTTTCTTTGTGAAAAATAACTGTTTTACGATCTCACACCAGTCACCATGACTGACTCGGAGTTTATTGTTCCCTTCTAAACTCTGGGTGCCCACCAATTTCCACACGGGCAGCCTAGAGTTTTGTTATTCAGGATATTCTGGAGCTTGGAGATAAGCTGGATGGCGAGACGTAGTATTTGTATCTGATAGTATTTATTCTGCTGTGTATTCTGTATGAGGACAAGTTTATAAAACTGTCCATTGTTGTATTGAGTGTATATTGACTCTGATGATTGATGTAAGTATAAAATGATATAGTTCTTTGTTTTAAAGATTATTCATTTATCTATTATATGTTGTTCCGCTGCGATGTGTAAGATTCTGATATTGTTTTCTGTTCTGATGTTGTTCTTTCTTCTTCTGCTTTCTTCTTCTTCTACCCTTTTCTTCTATTTAAAACCCTCACTATTGGAGTTTCCGGCACTCGATTGCTCGGCAGTAGATAAAGTGAGTATCCATGTCGAATTTTCGAAAGTCGAAAATTCCGGTACGTGACAGCGTGGTATCAGAGCATATGGTTAAGCGACAACCCTGCTCTGTTGGGTGTTACTCATTAGAGATAGAGTCAGTAGTGCTCTAGAATGAGTTGAGTGTAATAATAGATATGAGCGCGTATTTGTTAGTGAATATAAAATTGTTTTGTATTGTGATGATTGGTTTATTGAGTGGCATATGAACCTTCGTCGGCACAGTCTGCGCAACTGGATCCAAGGGGTTTCTAAACACTTGAATAGAACAATTCGACACAGTATTGTTTTAAAATAGGGTAATTGAGATAATTTTGCCCAAAACTATTTTTGTATAGAAAAGAAATGTTTTTCTATGAATTTCTATAGTATATGGTTGCATGGTTGTTAGGAAGAAATAACATTGAAATATTATCATTGTTATATTGAAATTGAATTAAAGTAATAACCAAAGATTGAAGATAAATTCATTTAACAAGTGAAATTTATAATTATGAATTGAAAGATAAGAAAATAAAATTTATATACGAATGAAATTTGTAAATTATAAATGTGAATTGTAATTTAAAACGGAATTCCAGAGAAGTTTTTGGAAATGTTTTGAAAAGAATTTGAAAATTTTGGTGATTTGGAAAGTTTAAATCTTTTTGATTTGAAAATGAATTTCAAAGGTTTTGAAAAATGTCCTGAAAGGATGAAAGCTCTAAACTCTTTTCGGTCACTGGAAAATAACTTCGATGATGACTGCAGCATCACTGATGTTAATTTTCGGGTTTCCAAAAGAGGAAATTGCTGCCAAATTATTTTAAATGGAAGTGTTTGGAAAATTTGGGTTTATGTTTTGGAAATTCAAATGGAATTTGAATTGTTTTCAAAATGGCTTTGAAATGTTGGTAAACTCTGGAATGCTATATAAAGATATTTATGAAATATTATTAAGTTGATAACTTATACAAATTGAATTTTGATAGAATAAATTTAACTTAAAAAGATGGAGTTAAAATAAAAGTAAGTATAAGTGAACAAATTTGAATGAAGTGAAATTGAAAGTTGAAATTCATTTCGAATTTGTAAGCATTGAATTGGATTGAATAACTACAAATGAAAGACGAATTAGAAATTCATATGGAATTAGAAATTCATATGGAATTAGAAATTCAGTATAATATAAGTGGTTATAAACCAAAATAGTGAATTGAAAATAAATTTTGGGAATGAACATAAGAATAAAACTGGAATTGAAACTGAATGTTGAAAACAGATTTGAATTTGTAAGTGGATTAGAATTAGAAATGAATTAGTAATTGAAACTAATCTAAAAATAATCAGTTATGAATGAAAGCTGATAAAATTCAATATTCAGGAGATAAACTGAATCCAAATAGAATTGAAATTGTGAATTAAATTCAAATGAATTGAAATGTAAAATTGAATGAAAAGAATCTATAACTTCAATAGTGAAGTAAAGAATATATAAGAAGTATATATTGGAAATTTTGTAATGGAATTGGCAAAATAATTGAATATGTAACTAGATATTATGGCTAGTAGGATATACAGGTGTAAATGAATTGGGATTTTGATTTCAAAGATAAAGTGAATTGCTCGAAAAAGGTATGTATTTAAATTCCAATATGAGATTTGATGACTTTCTTGTCTAGCCGCTTGGCTTTTTCTTTTTCTTTTTGAAATCTGAGAGTCCGTAGGGACGTTTTGTAGTTGTACCGTATTAGCCGCGCAAAGGAGACGCTGGCGAAATTTTTCGAAAATTTCGAGTGTTAGAAAATTTTTGAGAAAATTTTGAAAGTTTAAATTTGAATTTGAATGGTTAAGAAAACAATGATTGTTTGAAACTTATAATTGAAGTTGGAAAGTTAGTTGAAATAATAACGAATCTTTAGTAGGAAGATTTGTTTTGATAAATTGATAAAACTATTGAATGTTGAAAAACAGTAGACGAGTTAAGGACCACTTTTCCTAACTTGTAATTTCGAGGACGAAATTCTTTTAAGGGGGGAAGTCTGTAACGACCCAGAATTTTGAACAAATTAAATTGAGGATATTTAATTAATTTTAAATATTTGAACGATGATTTAATTTGAATCCCCGATATAACTTTGAATTTGGCAATTAAATTATAAAATTTAATCTATTGAAACTGGATAAAAATTTGAATCTTCAGTTTTAAGCTGAAGAAAAATATTTCGAAAGCTTTTAAAATTTATATTGATGATACTGAAGATAATAGAAGCTTCAGAATCGAGTTTGAAAGTGATTTGTCCAGTTTTGAAATTTATATCGTTCAGTCGATATTTAAAAATAGCGTTCCGGGGCACAGTGTAACGTCTTGGATTTTTCGCGCTCGAAAATCGACATCCATACTTTACATCGTACTCGAATGTCGTAGATTCGAGCGTTCAAATCCGAGTCGCCGGAGCTTATAACACAGTTAAGTAAATAACACAGCGGAAGAAATGAATAATACATTGATATACAATATCTGATACAACAGAATGATACAATGAATATCAATATACATCAGAGATATGATACAACAAATAGCAGCGGAAAAGAAAACGATAACATCAGCAGCGGATAATCTCCATCTTCAAAGCACTAATCCAGAAATAGCTTGAACTCCCAATAACGATACACCAAGATAAGCAAGTGCAGTCCGATCCAAAGACTGAACTAGCTCCAGATAACCTACTAATCTGACTATCTAAAAAACCAAACTCTAGACTGCTCGTGTAGAAATATTTTGAGCATCCAGAGTTTAGGAAAGAAACAATAAACTCCGGATCAGTCATGGGACTGGTGTGAGCAACAAAAACAGTTTATCTTTAAAAACAAATAGCAGAGAATTTTAAAGTCAATTCGCAATGCTTTTGGAAAATGAAACTACCATAAGACCTCCCACCACACACACAATGCAAACGCAGAATTGGAGGAGATTTCTTCTTATGATAGTCAAAGATGCTTACTACGCAAAATCAAATCATTTGATATTATTACTAGTGCATAGTGTAGAAAAATTTCGAAAGTAGAATATAAATCTTAGCCAGCATAGACATTTCGCACTTATGCCTACTATAGCTACCATGTTCAATAGCAGGTTACCACCACATTCCATGGCAGGTAATACAACTAAAATCGTACAGGGCTCGTATTGTTTTGTTTGGATTTCCAACAAATGGTCAGGCTAAGGAACTTCCTATTCCACGAAAGAAACGCCTCTGGCGGGACGTTCCGAGAACCAACTGTTCTCTGCCAAACAAGGTCGGCAACCCCTTTTCCCAAGGGATAAAAGAAACCTCAAATATGCCACCCCCGGTCCTTTGGGACCTTTATCCGAGCACTCGATAACCAACATCACACATCATAAAGAAAGTGTATCCACATGAGTAAGTATCTGGGCTCCATACCATGATACTACCCTTTTCCAGAAGGAATGGTCATACCCTAGGGGAGCTACCCCTGAAAACCTTGCCGCACGATTCCTGTTTCGACCATTACCGGGTTGTGAGGCTCGACGAAGTCTCGTCCACAAAGCTACGCTTTTTCAAAAAGCTACGCTTTTTCAAAAAGCCACGCTTTGGGTCAACAGACGATCAACCTATGATCACAAAGATAAATGATCAAACAAATGATCATATCACAAATGATCAAACACTGATCATCACACAGCAACACTCAGCATGCCACATTACCAAATTGGGATATATCGCTGATAAATTTCAACTACATAACCTCTAAGCTCGTACGTCTCAGAGAAGGGTGTTAAGCTAAGAGAATAAATTCTCCGCCACCAACAGATATGTATTTGAAAGAAATCGGCTTTATATCTCAAAGTGTAATGTCAGACATACAATCCATACAAGTCTGTTCCGGGATCGAACAGAACCGAAGGCACTTCTCACGAAGCCCTTGCAAATCCGGATAATTTTCAAATCACGTCCGGACTTCCCATCACAAAAAGAGTGATATAAATCTCTATACCGGGAGCTACCCAATGTAGAGACATTCGACAGGTTGTCCTTTCATTTTCGAAAATATCCGGTCTTCAACACCGATCTTCAAATGCTATCCATATACGACGTATCACTATTCGGAATGAGTTATACGACCCAAAGGTCCTTTCCCGGCTAACCCGAATAGTGAGCGAAATATTTAAAAACATACGGATATTGGGATTTCAATTAAGTCACAACTTAAACCCAAACTTTCTTTACAAATGGTTTATCAAATTACCATTTTAATCCTTTAAGCAAAAAGATTCAATTCATAAAGTTCACTTAATTTCACAAAGATTCATTCACAGATTTTCCAAATCGATTTCCATTTCAGTTTAATTAACTCATTAAATCTTTAAATCAAAGATTTAACTCATAGCTTTCAAAACAATTTCATTTCGAATGGGTTAAACAAATCATCATTTTAAATCTGTTAAAAATAGATAGATTTAATTCATAGCTTTCAAAAAGAATTCATTCATAACTTGGAAAATCCATTTTTCAATTCAATCTTGAATTTCCTTTAATTAAATTGGAATTTCATTTCTTATCTGAAAGCTTTTATCATTTTGAAAACAAACAGTTCCATTTCAGAAAATCTGATTCATTCATACGAGTTAAAGTTCTTGGGTTAATTCAAATTCTTAAATCAATACTTTTTAAAATGGTTTAACCCACATATAACTTGTACAGCATTTTTAATCCCTAGTTTCGAATTATAGGATTCAATTTCAAACTTGAATTCAAATTTAAATCAAATTATTTAAATTTTCAAAACTCGGTTAAGTTATTTAAAATAACTTTTATCTTTGAAATTCTATTTCAAAAGCTTTTCACTTTTTATTTTAAACCCAAATTTCAAATTTCAAAATCAATTGAAATTAAAATTTCAATTTCAAAAACATCAAATTTAAATTATCTGTGACTTAACCGATTTCCATGTGAAATCCATATTTGTGTGTGTAAAGTGTGGTCCAGGGGTTTTAACACAATAGTGCAACATCAATCATCACAGATTAAAATACCGAAGTATAGTTGATAAGCGATATAAGCAACAACGCTTATTACTCATTCACAGATCACAGATATATATACAGATGTATCATAAGTAAATGAATAAATTACACACAACTAAATCCACAGAACAAAATATCATAGATCAGATAGGACAATCAATTCAAGGCATCACATATAAGACAAGCATTCATAACAAGCATTCAATAAACATTTATAAACTGGATTTAATTAATAGTTTAATCCTAATAAATTCAATTTATTTCCAATTAAATTTATAACTTATGAATTGATTATCATATTCTGATTAATTAATTACAAATTATTTAATTTAAATTTATTTATCAAACACTTTAATAAATTAAACTATTCTTAATTAATCATATTAATTATATCAACCTTTTAAACCAATTACATAATTAATTAACTTTAAATAAATAAAATCTCCAAAATTAATTACTATAAGTGATTAATCCTTAGTTAATTAACTTCATTTACTAATAACATTTCTTAATCACTTTCTTAAGAAATTCTCTTAGATTTAAATCATCATAAATCATTTCTAATTTATTTATTTATAGATAAAATAAATCATTCTTTAATTACCTTATTTATTAAATCGTTTTGATTACCTTAATTATCTCTAAGATAATCTATTCCTTTATTAACGATTTAATAATTATTAATGTGTGGAACATTACGCTTTTGAATTTAAATTTAAATCACACTTTGAATATAAGATTCAAAATGATTTACCCTTTAAGAACCTTAACCAAATTTAAATTAAATTTAAACTCGTTTTAAAACACCCTCAGATTTTGAAAACAGATTTTAAAACAAACTCGAGACAGTACACTACTTCGAGTTGCCTCCCTTTTTACTTCGAGAGATACCCGAGTTTCCCAATAAATTTCCCGAGTTCCCTCCTTCCTCACTTCTCTTCTTTTCTTTTCTTCCTTCTCTAAAAAGTTTAAGTATAAACTGTTAGTTTTATACCCACTCCTCGAACTCGAGTACAACCCCGTGAATCCCTTCAACTGCTCGAGCTTCTCCCCGAGCCAACTCAAAACAACATCTTCTCCTCCATTTCCAGGCTACTGACATCACCACGAACGTGTGCATGTTGCACACAGCTCCGATCAACCCTGGACGGTGCTACGACCGTTATCACGTCACTGACAACCACCACAAATCACCAGACCACCCTGAAGCGTGAACCCACGTCGTATTCGAAATCGAGCTATACGACCCAGACTTCATCAAAACAACTACCACAAAATTGTCCCGTCCCCCAACCTCTAACTATCAGAGGCCATGCAAACTTCGTCAGAGCTTCGTCTTGACCACATGCTGCTATTCCCACCGTCTTCTGCAACTCGGTTCATCGGAGATGCCATGGCGACGAGATACTGATCGTGATTAAACTAAGGGATAAAACCCTAATTCGCTTTCGTTCATCATCCCCAATGAAATAAAAAATCAACGAGCATTTTTCCTTGAATCCCCTAAACTCCAGCTACCTCCAGTTATGATTTCGAGGCCCACCATCCCATTGATCACCAGAGTTTGATAAAAAACCCAAAACTGTTCAACCTTGAATTTCTCAACATATACGATATTAAAAATCTTTATTTTAGGTTTAAAATTCATGTTTTTGAATGTTGTTTCAGACCTTTAACCCTGAACCTTAAATCGTGATATTTTTAATTTTCACTATTTCGAAGTTTGATCATCTGTTTATAACTTCCAAAGATAATGCAAAGCTATTTTAACTTAGGTAAAATTTTAAACTGAAGTTTGTGATGGAACAACTAGTTTGATTTGAATCTTAAGTTTAAATCATGACAAAATCAAGCGGGTTTGAATTTTTAAATCAAAACTTGTATATGGGGAGATAAAAACAGAGAATACTCTGATGAAAACAACATACATGCCAGACAGATATATATATATATATATATATATATTCACAGCAGATATCATAAGATACTCATTCATTTCAAATTGACTAGCCTGTAACCTATTTAAACTTTTAAAAGTGAAGTTACTCACTTGTTATGAAGAAATAATCAGAGCCTTTAAATTTGAACAAGTTTACTTTTGTTTTCCTAAAACTAAAACACGGATCACATTCTTGCAGAGATCAACATGTACAGGCCAAAATCCAATCATATACTCAAGATATTTGCAAGCAAACCAAACTCTAAACTCTCCTAATCATTCAAGCATCGATTCCAGTATTCATTAACTTAAATTTTAAAGTTAAATGTTTACTTACTTGGTCAAAACAAAGAAGTCTAGAAAAGACAAAGTTGCTCACCTTCCAAATCATGTTTTTTTAGAAATGACAAAGCTTCCTTTTTCTTTCCAGGCTTTTGCAGTTTCCAGTTGAAAGCCTTCTAGTTTTGATTCTCTGGTTTTTTTTATTTGTCTTCTTGTTTTAAATCTGAAGCTTTAAGTTGATGTTTGGTTTGAATGTTAAGTGATATTGTACTTTGGTTTTTCCCAAGTTGAAATGGTGAACGAAAAATAAAATGAGAAGTTTTATGAAGTATTGAAATGTCTATGCTGAGATAAGTGCACAGGTTATATAAACTTGTACTAGGTTACATTATTTGTTTATTAAAATACAAGACATGGATTTTTTCAAATGGGAGGCTGATGGATACGTTCTTGTGCTAGCATTAATTGATCTTGTACAACTTGTATTTTTTTCCTTTTCAGCTGTACAAACAATGGGCTGAGATGATATGTTATAGTGTACTGAGGTATAGGTATTAATTGCTTTGTACAACATACTCCCTTATTTACTTGTACAAATATATTTGAAAAATCTTTTCTTTTCGGCTGATAGATATAAGGATGGTTTGCATTGATTTGTTTATACATAGGTATGGGTGACATGGTATGTTATTATTTTGTACAATATAGTGATGTATTTTTTTCTTTGTTCGGCCATGCTAGAGGTACTGGCATTTATTTTATATTGTATTTGTATTTTTATTTTGTTTTGCTTTTATTCTCTCTTTTTATCTTGTCTACACTTGCTTGATTTAATTTCCAGGCTTTTGTATTTGAATATAAAGTTTTGTTTGTTTTATATTTTACTTCATTTTAATTCTATTTATTACTTAATATTTATTATCAATAAACCATTTATTTAAAATTTTATTCCAAATCCAATAAATTATAAATTTAAATATATATAAAATCCAGGGTCGTTACAAATTCCCCCCCTTAAAAGAATTTCGTCCTCGAAATTCGCAGGCACGAAATAGCAAAGAGATAGACAGATTCGATCTCCTAGAATTCCTCAAACACAAGATACGGATTCCGAATTCAATTCGGAATATCTCAGAATACATACCAATTTATCCCTCTTCGGACTTTGGTATTCACAAGAAATTATAATAAAATTTCAAATTTTGTTTCAAACGATATCCTTTATTGATTTAATTCAAATTTAGCTTCATATTCTATTAATCAATTTACCTCAAATTAAAATTTCCATTCATATTCATTAAGGTTTAAATCGAAAACTGATGAGAATCGATGAAATACGAAGTAAAATCTTCTACAACGATTCGTAGAGCCACCATCACACCGAAACTTCTTCTTATAGCTGATACGAAGAAATCAAAGAATTTGGAAACGAATCAAAGAAGATTGATAAGAAGGTTATTTCCACTGTTATAGGGTATTGACCATTTATAGTCGTATTCCCTTGTCCCCTATCTCGTCCTCTTCTTGCACTCATACTCACTATCTGTGGATAGTAAGAGAATTTACTGAGACGTTCAGACGGATATCTTAGGGATACACTCATTCTAGAGTTTACTTCACTCTATCTCTAATGAGCTACTTAACGTGTTATACTCCTGAGCTAAAGTTCAACCTTAGCTCTGATACCAAATGTAACGTCTTGGATTTTTCGCGCTCGAAAATCGACATCCATACTTTACATCGTACTCGAATGTCGTAGATTCGAGCGTTCAAATCCGAGTCGCCGGAGCTTATAACACAGTTAAGTAAATAACACAGCGGAAGAAATAAATAATACATTGATATACAATATCTGATACAACAGAATGATACAATGAATATCAATATACATCAGAGATATGATACAACAAATAGCAGCGGAAAAGAAAACGATAACATCAGCAGCGGATAATCTCCATCTTCAAAGCACTAATCCAGAAATAGCTTGAACTCCCAATAACGATACACCAAGATAAGCAAGTGCAGTCCGATCCAAAGACTGAACTAGCTCCAGATAACCTACTAATCTGACTATCTGAAAAACCAAACTCTAGACTCTCCTAATCATTCAAGCATCGATTCCAGTATTCATTAACTTAAATTTTAAAGTTAAATGTTTACTTACTTGGTCAAAACAAAGAAGTCTAGAAAAGACAAAGTTGCTCACCTTCCAAATCATGTTTTTTTAGAAATGACAAAGCTTCCTTTTTCTTTCCAGGCTTTTGCAGTTTCCAGTTGAAAGCCTTCTAGTTTTGATTCTCTGGTTTTTTTTATTTGTCTTCTTGTTTTAAATCTGAAGCTTTAAGTTGATGTTTGGTTTGAATGTTAAGTGATATTGTACTTTGGTTTTTCCCAAGTTGAAATGGTGAACGAAAAATAAAATGAGAAGTTTTATGAAGTATTGAAATGTCTATGCTGAGATAAGTGCACAGGTTATATAAACTTGTACTAGGTTACATTATTTGTTTATTAAAATACAAGACAAAGATTTTTTCAAATGGGAGGCTGATGGATACGTTCTTGTGCTAGCATTAATTGATCTTGTACAACTTGTATTTTTTTCCTTTTCAGCTGTACAAACAATGGGCTGAGATGATATGTTATAGTGTACTGAGGTATAGGTATTAATTGCTTTGTACAACATACTCCCTTATTTACTTGTATAAATATATTTGAAAAATCTTTTCTTTTCGGCTGATAGATATAAGGATGGTTTGCATTGATTTGTTTATACATAGGTATGGGTGACATGGTATGTTATTATTTTGTACAATATAGTGATGTATTTTTTTCTTTGTTCGGCCATGCTAGAGGTACTGGCATTTATTTTATATTGTATTTGTATTTTTATTTTGTTTTTCTTTTATTCTCTCTTTTTATCTTGTCTACACTTGCTTGATTTAATTTCCAGGCTTTTGTATTTGAATATAAAGTTTTGTTTGTTTTATATTTTACTTCATTTTAATTCTATTTATTACTTAATATTTATTATCAATAAACCATTTATTTAAAATTTTATTCCAAATCCAATAAATTATAAATTTAAATATATATAAAATCCAGGGTCGTTACACACAGTCTCGGAATTCGACGAAACCAGTTCCATTGGGTCCGTAATATTGAATTATTACCGGATTTCAAATTTCGTATTTTTCGGAGTTGATATATGACCGTACGGAGAGTAAACGCATTGAAATTTAAATTGAATTCAATTTAGATTTTTAAAGATTTAAAACCTTGCCGACATAAGAGATAAGGCAAACACGTTCTCCTTTCTTTCTGCCTAAAATCGCGCCAGAAAACACGAACAAAATCGTGCAAACCATCTTCTTCTATCTGTATGCAATAAATTAAACTAAGTTCCTTCATTTTGTTCAAATTTAGAAATTCTCGTTCACAAAGAAATAATGGCCGAAGCTTTCAATTTCAAAATCAAGTATGGACGCGTCTCTCTCATTCAAACGAAGACATTCAAAACCCAGCCTCTTCCTTTTCTTCAGGAAAATCGCGAATCATTTCACGGCAGGAATCACGTTCGAGCAATTTAGGGCGGGCAACGCTTGTTGTCACGTAGGGCACTTCCAGGTAGGGTTTCGAACAATGGACGGGGTTCGGCAGCAAGTTGCGAAGTTAGTCGCGTTGTCTCGATCGAAAGACGGAACCTGGGGCGGCGCGACAGCGAGTATTAGGGGAGAGCTTCGTGAATGGAAACAGGCAGTCGAGCTCGAGTACGAGAAATCTGGGCACGGCAATTTCGCAAGTTGAGGGAGCTGGAGTTCGTCGAAGTCTCGGGGTTCGTTTTGTTGGTGGTCACGATCTGGTGGCAAATTCTGGCACGGCGGCGTGCGATTTCGGGAAGGGGGAAGGCGACACCTAGGGTCGTGGAGTTCGTCGAGGCAGTGAGGCGATCTGTTTTCGCAGTGGTGGTCTCCGATGCCACGTGAAGGCTGGGCGTTGGCAATTTCGTCGAAGTCGCGTTTGGACAAGAGTTGCGATAGGTTCTGAGGTAAATTTTAGACTATATTATTATAGCATAATTTATTTTAAGAAGGAAAATGGTGTTAACAGTAGAATGCAAACTAAATCTGTTTATACAGTGAGAAGAAAAATATATGTACATATATATATATATATATAAGATATAAAAAAGAATAATAATAATGTTATGTTTAGGTTAGTATATTTATATATATACAGTAAAGTAGATTTCCGTCATTTGATATAGTAAAGGAAATTTGTCCAAAATTTAATGATTTGTTAGAACAAAATTTTAGTTGAATTTAAATTTTAGTTTCAAATGAAAAATATTTTGTTAAAGAAGATTTGTTAGAAGTTTAATTTAATAGATAAAATGATTTATTTAAAGGAAGATTAGTTTTGAATTTAATTTTTGTTAAATCAAATTGTTAAAAAGAATTTGTTAGTCAAGATAAAATCACAAGTTAATTAAATTATCAAGTGGAATTTAATAGTTTGATTTTATCCGAATATTTATAGATTGTATAAAATTGTCTATACAAGGTTTATAAATCAAGAAAACAAACTGGAATGGAAATTGGATTGCAAATAAAAGCAAAGGTGAGATTTTCTCACTCAAATTGAATGTGGAATTTTTGCAGTTATTGATTGCTATTTGGATGTGATATTAGATATAGTAGGATATATCTATATATATAGCAATATATACATATTGGCATATGTATATATTGGATTGATTGATTTCCCGCCTCGTATAGCGGATGAGACCCTATTGCGCCGTTAGTAAGCGGATATTTTTATAAAACCCATATACCGCGATATTCCACCTCGAAGTGGAATTGGTATTGTGCTAACGTCTTTGGATGCAGGGAAACAGGTTGGAGGGATCCAACTGGATTCCTCAACTGTATTTATTTATTTACAGATGTTGATATATATTCTGTTATCATAGGATGATATATGATGATTGATGATGGACTAATTGATGCATTGCATCATTGGATTCAATTTTTGAAGTTTTAAAAATAACGACTTTTACTTTAAAAGGATTTTAAAGTGATTTTTGGAAGTAGACGTTTTATTTAAATTTTGAATTAATAAATAAACGTTCAAACTTTAAAGTTATAAAAGTTAAGATTTGTGAATTATAACCAAAAGGTAATCTCTTTTGAAATAAATAGTTAAGAAATTTATAAAAATGGTTTTAATTGAAAATTTTGAATTATTAAAAACGATGTATGTAAAAGATGTACAAGATTGATATTTATAACTTTAAAATGTTGGTATTATAAAACGAGTTTTTATAAGCGTTAAAATGAATTTTTAAGAATTTATAAATAAATGAAATTTATAAATTGTGAACTTATAAATGGAAATGATTTTGTAAAATAAAGGAATTATAAGTATTTAACTTATAATATGGATTGTTGGTATAAGATTTGAGTTATGAATCGAATTGTTAATAAAGGAGATTTATTAAATTGAAGTTGTTAGAAAATAGAAATAGAATTTATAAACGTTGTTTTATAAATTCGAAATCAATTGGATTTGATAAATTAAATATAGAAGGTTGTTAAAGGAGATATATTCGCGATTTTGGATAGCGAATTATTATTGAAATAAAATGTGTAAAAAAATAGTGAAATGTAATTAGTGAAGTATATTCACGATTTTGGATAGTGAATATATCGTTAAGTAAAATGGATAGTTTTGGAAAAGTGACATTGAAAATGAAGTTAAACATTTTAAAGATGTTTTTAAAATGTATTATGATATCGAATACATAGATTTCAACATTTTTATTGTTGAAATAGACGTTTTCGAAAAAATAAGGAAATGGTGGACTATAACACTGTTGTTATAGTAAATGATTCCCAAAAGGAAATGTTTTTATGTAGTATTGGGATTTATATATCTATTTTAATTTCGAATCCCTATACTAGTGATTTTGAGTCGTCGTAACGATGTTTTACGTAACATTCGTTTTGACTCAAATAAATGTTGTTACAGTAAATGGTTTCCTTAAAAGAATGAAATATATACTTAATTTGATTTAAGTATATCGAATATTTTCCAAGTGTTGAAAATAAATGATTTGTGAAATACTTATTATTAAATAAGTATGGAAATGCTTTTCCAAAATGAAATGAAACGTTTTATAATTTATCTTTGTAAAGATAAATTGAAATTTAATATTTGAAATCGATTTGAAAATCGTATATCAGTAGATATTTGAAAATATAAATTCACTATGGAATTTATAAAGGAAAGGGAAACTGTTTAGAAAAATAAACGTTGATTTATTTTTGAAGTGGGGAAATTTTATATCTAGTAAAGATATTTTTGAAGATGAAATAATTTGGAAAATTATTTGGAATCTGATGATGTTGCGCATCTTTATTGATAGTTAAATAACCGACTATCAATAATTACCTTGAATGATAATTGTTGTGAATTGGATGAATTTGAATGCCACACTTGTTTTTAAATAAGCGCTCACTATTCGGGTTAGCCGGGAAAGGACCATGGGGTCGTATAACCCATTCCGAATATGTGATACGTCGTTATGAATTGCATTCGAAGACCGGTGTTGAAGACCGGATATTTTTGAAAACGGAAGGATTACCGTCGAGTTACTCTACATCGACTGATCTTCGGTTTAGAGGTTTTATCACCCTTAGTGACGGGAAGTCCGGACGTGATTAGAAATTTATCCGGATGTGCAAGGGCTTCGTGAGAAGTGCCTTCGGTTCTGTTCGATCCCGGAACAGACTTGTATGGATTGTGTGTCTGACGTTACAATTTGAGATATAAAGCTGATTTCTTTCAAATACATATCTGTTGGTGGCGGAGAATTTATTCTCTTAGCTTAACACCCTTCTCTGAGACGTACGAGCTCAGAGGTTATGTAGTTGAAATTTATCAGCGATATACTCCCAATTTGGTAACGTGGCATACTGAGTGTTGCTGTGAAATGATCAGTGTTTGATCATTTGTGATATGATCATTTGTTTGATCTTATATCTTTGTGATCATAGGTTGATCATTTGTTTGACCCGAAGCAGGGCTTTGTAGAAAGCGTAGCTTTGTGGACGAGACTTCGTCGAGCCTCACACCCCGGAAATGGTCGAAACAGGAAGGATGCAGCAAGGTTCTAGGGAGTAGCGCCCCTTAGTGTATGTCATTCCTTCTGGATAGAGGTGGTATCATGGTATGGAGCCCAGATACTTAACCTATGTGGTTGCTGCATTATTATTTTGATGTGGTTTGTTGGAAATCGGGGATCCTCGGGAAGATCGGTTACGATCGGGGGATGACATACGCGTGTCAGTAGTTACCTATTTTTGCAGAGGTAACCCGGCCTTGTGTTGGCAGAGATCCGGTTAGGTTCTCGGGTCGTCTATTCCAGGGACATACCCATCGTGGATAGGAAGTTCCTTAGCCTGACCATTTGTTGGAAATCCAAAGAAACAATACGTGACTTGTACGGTTTTAATTGTATTACCTGCTATGGAATGTGGCGGTAACCTGCTATTGAACATAGTAGCTATAGTAGGCATAAGTGCGGAATGCCTATGCTGGCTAAGATTAATATTATACTTTCGAAATGTTTTCTACACTATGCACTAATAATAATATCAAAAAGGGTTTGATTTTGCGTAGTAAGCATCTTTGACTATCATAAGAAGAAATCTCCTCTAATTCTGCGTTTGCATTGTGTGTGTGGTGGGAGGTCTTATGGTAGTTTCATTTTCCAAAAGCATTGCGAATTTGTTTTATTTTCTTTGTGAAAAATAACTGTTTTACGATCTCACACCAGTCACCATGACTGACTCTGAGTTTATTGTTCCCTTCTAAACTCTGGGTGCCCACCAATTTCCACACGGGCAGCCTAGAGTTTTGTTATTCAGGATATTCTGGAGCTTGGAGATAAGCTGGATGGCGAGACGTAGTATTTGTATCTGATAGTATTTATTCCGTTGTGTATTCTGTATGAGGACAAGTTTATAAAACTGTCCATTGTTGTATTGAGTGTATATTGACTCTGATGATTGATGTAAGTATAAAATGATATAGTTCTTTGTTTTAAATATTATTCATTTATCTATTATATGTTGTTCCGCTGCGATGTGTAAGATTCTGATATTGTTTTCTGTTCTGATGTTGTTCTTTCTTCTTCTGCTTTCTTCTTCTTCTACCCTTTTCTTCTATTTAAAACCCTCACTATTGGAGTTTCCGGCACTCGATTGCTCGGCAGTCGATAAAGTGAGTATCGATGTCGAATTTTCGAAAGTCGAAAATTCCGGTACGTGACAATAACCATGTGAATTATGATGGCATGTTTAAAATGAAGAAATAAAATGTATCTTGCTAAAACAACATGTACTGTACATGTTAGAATTATAGATCGACCTTTGAAAAACTTCCTTTTGATTCTAGTTATGGTTTGCAAGTCCTAGCTTGAAGTGCTCTAATAAAGGAGATGAAGAAGAAAACTTTTCTCTTACGGAGGAGATGAAAAATATAACATTTCTATTTTAGATCCGACTGATATCATTATGTTACAAGAAGGTGAGACTATGGGAGTGTTTATAGCGGGAAATAAATCCCATTTATTTCTCCATAATTGACTTTTCCCCTTGAAGAAATTAGGTTGGTCAGCAACGTTTGAAATTGGTAGATTTTAAATAAAAGTCCCATTTGACTTATAATGGCCCTACGAAGTCTAATGGTGTTTCACTAGATTCAATCTAATAAATAAATAAGATCATATTTTATTTAAACATATTTTATATATGTCAGTTAATTACATTAATTAGTTCAACTAAATGTTTATTTGGATGTATGAAGTATACATTCAATGATATAACAACACAACATAATGAAGTATGAACACGTGTAAAACTATATTTATACACATACACACACATCTATATAACTATTGGGATTTATGTCTATTGTATATGGATGTATACTATACTCACATATACGTATGACCATTTCATACGAATATCGGGATATAAATGCCTAATTATATACATATGTTTGAATAAACTATAATATGTGTATATGGTTTGTATATGGATATTTATTATGTGTATGTGTGTGTGAGAGATATCTTGTTGCCACATGTATATATTTAGTATATAAACATAAATAAAATTATGAAAACAAATCTATATAGCAAAACTAGATATTTTCAAAGTAAAAGAATGTTTGATTGGAAATGAAGATGGAAATAAACTTTCACATTAAATATAGATCTAGTCAAATCAGAATTAAAAGGAAATAGAATAAGTTGCTATTTTAAATTTTCTCTTTTATAGATGCTAATTAGTAGTAGATTCAATACCATAGAGAAAAATCCATATTTGATCATAATAAAATATCCAAACTTTAAAATCACTGATCCAAAAATACACATTTAACATGTAGAAAAATTGTAAAATAGTATTGTCATACACACACATGCATATATAACTTAAATGACATAATTCATTTTGAAACATTGCATATAAGCATATACATGCATATGCTGTGCAGTTAAAGCCTCACTAAAGCCCCAAAAAATCCCTGCTATAGCGCGCAACGCTCTTCAACTACTACGTTTTTTCAATATAGCGCTATTAAATAGTAAATCTATTTTAAACCCCGCTATTTTCCACTATACCCACTAAATCAAGGTTTTTTAGCACCCGCTTTAGCAATATTAATATAAAAATGTTAATTTGACTAGATCTTTTGAACGAAATCAAAAAATTAGGGTAAAGACCTAATATTAATGCATAAGTGCTCAATATAAATTAGAAATATATTGTAGTCACCAAATTTTGATTGCATAAATCATGATATTTTTCAGTTTTGTTATATAAGATTGAATAATAGTTTTTTTACTACACAAATGATGAGAGAATGAGAATAAATTAAATTTAAATATTTGGTTTCATATCTAATGAAGCTTTTTGCACCTCCGCTATTTTATGCTATACCCCCGCTTTATCTCCACCATAACCTTTTGCACCTTCTGGAATTCTACTAGCAACCCTCACTTAACCCGGAGGAACATGTATTACATCGCCTGAGCAACCGAACAAGACTTCTGCCGCCTAGACAACCGAATAGGACTTCTACCCCTGAGCAACCGAATAGGACTTCAAAAATCTGGAAAGTTTTCTTGAGTAATTATGCTCTTTAGATAGCACGGATAAGTCTTTAGAGTACACCCTTCCTATAATCTTCTCCTTTGTGATATATAGTGTAGTTCGTGAAGATTGGAAGTAATTTTAATCACAAATAAATTGTGCTTTAATGTGCGAGTGATTAGAATATGTTTATGAAAGCAAATAGCAGAATTTAGATAGCAAGAATATTATAATAGAATCAAAGAATTAAGTTCTTGAAACAACTGGATTCAAGGCTATATATATAGAGTTTAAAAGATGCAATTGATCATGAAAAGTTATAGTCAACAGATATGGAAACAAATCTTGAATCAAGGGTTGTTTCTGTTCGTTAAAAAGTGGTGGCCGTTCAGAAAAATAGCCGTTATGAATATTCAGTCGACTGAGGTAAAATTTTCAGTCTTCTGGATATTTAAAATTTTGAATTTTATTTTTGAAAAGACACTTGGTTCAGTCGACTGAATGGGGTGGTTCAGTTGACTAAACCTTCAAATATACTTATGCATCTTGGCATGTTTCAATCGACTGATAACACCTATTCAGTCGACCGAAACTGGTGTTTTCTGCCATATTCACTTCTTTTTGAGAGCTTTTTGTTTATAACCTTAATATAAACAATTTTTATAGTGTGTATATGATTTGAATATAATTTAAAAATATGTGTGCATGCATATACCACCTAGGAGAGATTTTAATAACTATTAACTACTAACTAGACTATAGACAAACCATTTATAAAATTGAAATTTCTCTTTGAAATCTTGGTCTTCAATCTATTGTCGAGTATCTTCTCCTGCAAATATGATTAGTTCATATAATATATACTTATATAGTTGTCACGATCAAAACATCAAAATACAAGGTTCTAACATTCTCCCCCTTTTGATGATGACAACTATGTAGGTCTAAATGTTTATAATTTTTTTAAAAGAAATTGTAACTCCCACTGAATAACTGATCTACCTACTGAATATCTGGCATATAATCGGAGAGAAATAGATGAGAGACTTCATTGCGGTTGTCCATATTGACCTCAACGTCGTTGATGTCGACTCCTTCGGATGGACACCGGAGAATATGGCCGTTCCATTGAAGAGGTAGATAAATACGAACGCCGCAAACCATGAAATGTTGGCAAAGAAGAGCTTGATGAGTAGGGGGTAGATTTTGACATTATTGGCGTCAAAACCGATCAAAATTTCAAGGCCACTTGCTTTAGCAATTTCGCGAATGGTATAAGCATTGAAATCTGGGAATTTGACGAAGGAGCCATCGAAGATCCTTAAGCTTTTCATGGCGTTGAATCGGGTAACCACAGTTTCATTATGTAGCCATGATCTAACTTGGCTCTCGGATGGTTCGGCGGATGATTGTCTAGCTCTTTTGGTTCTAGGTGCCATTTGTTTGAATTGATTTGAGGAAGTAAAAAATTGGATTGAAGAATAATGGGGCCTAGGGTTTGCTTGCATAAATGAGGTAGGGTTTTGAAATGAAAAGGATGAATATATAGGGTGGTTGAAAAGGTGGATTGGGAATTGTGAATTCTTATTTTAAAAAACCAAAAATATATAATTCAGTCGATTGAAAAACACTAGGCAGTCGACTATTTTGAACAGGTTTTCATCCCGCAAGTTTTTGCTTGAAAATTGCTAAATTCAATCAACTTAATATATAGGAGCAGTCGACTGAAATCTGGAAAATTTTCAAGTATACAAGAATATTCAGTCGACTATTATGTAGGAAAATTTATCCCCCAATAAATAGCCTAGAAAAGTAACATTTCAGTCGACTTAAAGTTGTATGGCAGTCGACTGAATTTTATATATAAAAAATTTAGTTTGCAGTTTCAGTCGACTGGTTTGGTCGATTCAGTCGACTAAATCAGTTCTTTTCTGACTATTAACCTATGTGCTTAAAGATTTTTCTTAGTAAAAAAAGAAATAATATAAAAACTTAGTAATTTTATAATTGTTAATCTATTACAAAACAAAAAACTTCATTTCAAAACATACAAAATTTATTTCAAAACAATATACATAAATTCCTAGTTTCTAGAGGAGTGTGAATTTTTAGAGTGCGGTTCAACCTTCGTTATTTCTTGTAATGGTTGGATTGGTGACCAAACATTACTTCATTCTCAGGAGTTAGGTGACACCTGAGGACGTTGGGGGCTTTGGTCCCAAGAATATTGTGGCACTTGAGAACGTTGCGGCAATGGCTGATGTACGCACTGTTTTGATGAAGACTCGCAAAACTTTAACGCAACTTGTTCTAGAAAGCTTAAACATTTAGTATTCACTTTCTGTTCATAGTACAGTTCGCGTTGCAGTTTCAGAGTCTCTCTCTAGTAGTGATGAATATCATCAATTTTGTCCTTCGTGGATGGAGAACCAAAACATAAATGGGAGAATTAATTAAAAGGACAAAAATTTGTATATTTTTAGCCTTAAGGACACGACCTCAATATTTTAACCACAAGGACAAACATTCTCCTAAAAATTATTCATAAGGACAAACATTCTTTCAAAATTATTCATAAGGACAAACATTTTTTCAAAACAGCTACCGAACTAAAAACTGATACCTAAAAACTGCTACTGATAACTACAAACCACTACAACAAAATTCACTTTTGACAGCAATTTTTGTCAGCGTTTCAACAAAAAATGCAGTTAATGGTATTTTAAAGGAATAAGATTGATTAATAAACGCTGACATTTTAGGTTAGAGCTGAAATTTTAACGCGGGTGATAAAAATTCTTTTTAGCCGCCTTTTCTTCTTACCCTCATACTTCATCCCCAATACTGCATTTCATTCTTCATGCATTTATCTTAAAATCTAATCTTAGTTTTACATTTTACTTTATTCATGTTCATTCTTTGATTTTAAACCCGATATCCCCAAATACAAAGCTTAACCCTAAATCGCCATCGCCGGCATCTGTCCAACAACAACTTCAATTCTACCACCACAACATGCGAAAGGCTGCTTAGATGGCCATTAGGAGCACTAGTGTATCAATCGCCATTAAGATCTGGATGATGATTCGGTAATTTATACTTCTAATATAATAGTTATCACAATCAGGAATTTGATAGTTTCTTCATCCTCTAGAATTTGATTATTTCAGTGAGTGTAGTTTATACACCAAGGCTTAAGTTTTATTTCAGGTTTAGATTGACATGACATTGAAGACTGTGTATAGTTTGCAAAAGGTAACTAGGTATGCATATAAAAATATCGTGTTGATTTATTTATATTTTATTTCAGGCTTTTCATTTTCTCTACAAATCAGTTTCATGTATCAATTGTTCTACTAATGATACTTATATGCTTCAAGAAGCTTTAATTTTTTTATTAAACACACTTAAAACTAAACTGTGGGTATATCTGTATGAGATACTTAGAGCAATGGAATTGATACTTGAAAAGTTAGTAAATGAGGCAGAAGAGAGTAGTGATGCTGAAAGTAGATCAAAAGTAAGGCTTGTTGTTCCAAACAGCTCATGTGGTGGCATTATTGGAAAAGGAGGTTCTAATATAAAGTCGTTAATTGAAGAATCACAAGCTGACATTAAGATATCACCTCAAGAACATAACTATGTCGGGGTTAATGACAGACTTGTGACTGTGATGGGGACCTTTGATCAACAGATGAGTGCAATATCTCACATTCTGTCAAAGCTACTTGAAGATTCTCATTATCCACAATCACTAAACTCACCTTTTACATATGCAGTTTCTGGTGGTTATCCTGGTGGTTATGGTATGCCTTCTCCAGCTTACAATCCAAATTATGGTTCGAATGGTTATGGAGCGAGATATCCAAACAATAAGGGGCGATCACCTGCTGGTCCTCAAGAGAGCAATTCAGTTATAATTGGTGTTGCAGATGAGCATATTGGGGCTGTGGTTGGTCGTGCTGGAAGAAACATAATGGAGATTACCCAGATTAGTGGTGCTAGAATCAAAATTTCCGATAGAGGAGATTTCATGCCCGGGACTACTGATAGGAAAGTAACAATTACTGGAGCAACAGAAGCCATTCGTTCAGCAGAGAACATGATTCTGCAAAAGGTTTCCGCTAATTCCGAGAGGGATCAATAGTGCGTTGTTGCAAAAACATTGTCGGTAATATGTACGAATGCCTTGTTTTATTTATTTGTTTTGTTGTGGGTTTAGTTTTGTTGATTTAATATGAGGAAAAATTTGAAAGTGCAAGCAAACTCTTTTACAGTGTACTGATGTTTTATGATGGAAAATGAATGACAGCTATGTAGTTCTTATTAAAAAAAAAACACATGTATATTAGCCACTAGTATTATATAATAAAAAACTAGTTAAAATTAGTTACTATTAATATTATGTTTCATACAAATTAATGTGTCTTGATGCTTATTTATCAATAAATTTTGTTTATGGCAGGATTCTCTTAGGGAAATAGCAAAACAATAATGATTGGTAAGTTGTGCATTCTTCTTATTTGTACTATCATGTTCTAATTAAAAAAAATAGTACTTTGTAGATACTAATATCGTGCTGATGGCTGTTATATGTTTGATGTGTAGCTTGCATTAGTCATGTAGGAACTAATGCTAAAGAGACAATAAATACTCTCTAATATGCAAACCAAGCCAGAAACATTTGAAAACAAAATAATTTTATGCCACTTTATAATCGTTAAATATTTTGAATAATCTCATTATCATATTATTATTATAGATTATATAGATAATTTTGATGTCGCTTACTTTGTAGATTGATGGTGATCCCGTGAGTTCTGAAATGCAAAGATTGAGTAGTCAGTTAGAGCACCTACAGATTGAGCTTCTTTTTTCTCACGGTGGAGGTCCTTTTGAAGAACTTCAAGTATGTTGATTGTGTTTATAATTTCTTGTTTGTGCTTCTTTCCTACATGAGTTCAAGTTATCTATGTGATTCAGATTCTTCATTATAAAGTTTCTTTACTCGAAGCTAGTAACATTTAACTATGAAAGGAGTTAAAAGAACATCAAGTTCCTTGTGATCATTTTACTCAACGCGCAATTGATGCCTAGCTTTAGTTTCCACATTCAACTAGTAGATAGTTTGATATAATAATTTAACATGTTGTTTACTAGTTCTTCTTATATCCACTAGCAGACTATGAATCATGCAATTGTCTGAAATCGCTCTAGCTTGTATGTAAGTAAAGCAAGAATTTATTAATTGCGAAGGAACCGCATGATATGTTAGGTGGTAGTTGGTTAAGCATAACATTTTCAAATACCAGCAAATGCATACCTGCTTTTATCATTAACTATGTGTGAAATATGAAAGTCCTAATAAGGTAGCAATCCCACTATAGGCATTTTGAAAGTACCTGGCATATTTTTTCATTTGTCATTTTAAATTGAATGAAGAGAAAATAAAGTCTAGCGATAAATATATTATATAGGTTAACAAGTAAAAATATTCTATTGGATTTGAAAATGTACAATAGTAGTTTCCATATACCATTTGCTATATGACACAAATTTGAAATTCGAAGTTGTTAGTTCACATATGCACAAATTGATGTAATGAGAAAAAAAAATCCAAATTTGCACTCTTAAGAGCAGAATAATTATTAGTTTACTATTATTATTCAGAGGAGATAACAGTCTCTTTCTTTAATGTTAAAGCAGTCTTACCTGACTTCAGCGATCACTGAATGATCATAGGCACCTTATTAAGGCTTCTTGGTGCTTTTTTTAACTTTAAAGTTCTTACTTTTGTTTACCCATGCCAAACTTTCATAATCTCGATTTTAACATACATTCCATTCAGTTAGATTTTCTTGCACTAGTCTCCCTGCTTGGATTGTCTTTTGTTGTAGGTAAAGACGAAGGATGAACTGAGGAAAGGTGCATCGCTTCTGCATGCTGATGTGCTCGGAACATAAAGTAGTATTCAAAACCTTATTTTGTAAAGTCTGGAAAGGGATACCGTGCTCTGTTAATTTTTGGTTTTATATTTATAGATGTTGATGTTCTTTGTTTGGGTTAATTTTTTAATTCAGTCGAGCAACTAAAAGGTGCAGTTGACTTAAATAGCATTGGTTTCAAGGTGAGTTCCCTCTGTTCTATACTTTAGTTATTAATTCATATGTTGTATGAATTTTTCAGTTAACGTTCAAGTCTGACCAAAATAAAATGCACTTAATTTTGATAAGCATAAACTAAGAGGGATGTTTAAGCTGGTATACTATAATATAAAACGGTGAATCCTTTTTCTACCTTATTTCATTGTCACAAATTAATATCCTTGCCACATGATTTATTTGAATCTAGAATCAAAAATCATTTTTTTCGATCCTTTTTTGGGTTGCGTGGATAGAGAAGGAATAAGTTGTGTCATACAAATTGCATACATACCAGGTGAAATATCTTTTGTACTAATCCAAACAAAAGTAATATCAAGTATTTTTTGATTAATTGGACTGTCTCTAGTCATATAGTAAAGGATATATACTGTGCTGAAACATATTCATATATCTTAGCATAATATATACTTACACATAATCTATATTCAATGATATACATCTTCTCATGAAAAGGATATTTGCAATTTGTGTTGTTACTCATGTTTTTCCTTGTGGCGCAATCATATCATATTTACCAGCAGTAATCATTAGTTGATCATATTGCATCATGTATAACCTATGCACAATGGCTATACTACCATGCAGATGGTGTAGGTAAATCTTTTTGGTCGTGATATTACAGAAACTGTAGTTTGTCAATGCAAACTCCCTTTTGCACTTAATGCAAACTAATTTATGTATGACGTGAAGCATTGTAAAACTGGTTCTTCTTCTTCTCTTTTCTCAATTTCTCTATATTCCTTCGATTGTATGATTGACCTGAAGGGGTTGATTTGCTAGATTTTAATTTAAATGCTCTAAACATTTCATTTGTTAAATTAAATTTTATAGGAATAATTGAAGCCATGACTTTTCAACCATATGCAGCTTGCTTTTATTCTTGGCCTCAATTAGCCCTGATGAAACTGCTGTGTGCAATTTGGCTTCAATAGCTCTAGCAAGATTTGTTAGAGAGAAGGTACTACTACTTACATCAAATAATACACTTCTTTGTGTACTAGCTTCTTACATGCTAACTATAAACAAAATTATGAATTTTCAAATTGTTCCATTGGAATCTCATCCATCTAAATTGGTTGGAAGCATTGGATCTAAGAACAGATATTTTGATTTTGACAAGCTAGCTGAGGTTAGAATATTATTTTAATATGCATAATTAGTTATTTTTGTAATTATGTGTCAAGTGTTGCTGAATATGCTCATAATTTTGACAAATAACAGCAATTGTTACTGCAAACCTCAACAAGATAATTGATGTTAATTATTACCTAGTTGAGACGAGCAGGAGGTCAAATATGAGGCATAGACCAATTGGTTTAGGTGTACGAGGCTTGGCAGCTGCATTTATGTTGCTAGGTATGCCTTTTGATTCGGAAGAGGTATTTGGTTGTCTTTAACTTGTATGAATAATTTTTTTCCTTTGTGCCTCATCCGTTAACTATTCAACTGTTTGTTCAGGCTCAATAGCTAAATAGAGATATTTTTGAGACAATATATTATCATGCTATAAAAGCTTCTTCAGAAATTGCGGCAAGGGAAGGCACTTATGAAACTCATCAAGGTTGTCCTGTCAGTAAGGTATGTATATCTTATCTGTCCTCTTATTAGAACTCAAATTTTTTATGTACAATTTATTTGTTTCAAGATAATAAGTATTAGTTTCTCATTTTATCATTTGTGCCATTGCATCATGTTTATGCCTATGCTATGATATGGTTTAATTTTGTAACAATAGAGTTATATTATGATGGTTTTTACATTTAAAACCCATTGTTTATTTAAAATAAACCCAGGTAAACAGAATGTTCAAGTATGTATTAAAGAGTGGATAAAGCTGACGTTATAAAGGTTGTGTCAGTTTTATTAAGCCATGTAATGAGAATGTGTGATTTTCCTTGATTTATTTTAAGTCCAGTGACTGATTCAAGAGTGGATAAACAGTGGTTGATGGTAGTAATACTCTTCGTATCTGGTTTAGAGAATACGACTAAATCATTTGCAAATATAAGACTTATGATATCTGGCTTCTTGCATCATGGGTGTAGTGTAATGTTTTTGTTTCTTACTTGAAGGCTCAAGATACTTTCTGGATGTCTAATGCTTTCTGGATGTCTAATTTCATCATGCAACAAGGTGAGATGTTCTTATTATTATAACCTCCGAGAAGCTCATGTGTTAACAGTATATTATCTGTTATGTTCCTACTAAGCAAGGAAGTTGTTTGATTTGGTGAGGTTATTCTAGCAAGAATAGGTTTCATTCTAGTAGCTAAAATCTTTGTGATATTTTTATATATCACAACACAACATGATATAGGCCTGAAGTGATTGACATAGGAGGAATTTTCAATTTTCAGGATCATTGGTAAAATTAGTGGATTTGATGCCACCTAACAAAATTTCTTCATGGCGTGTCTGAAGTTTACACTGAAGGAAGTATATACTTGGATACTCTGCAAAACCATTGGAGTGCAATAAAAGATGTTGCTGCTGTACTCACATCAGTCCAGGTGTGTTTTTTTAACAATTTTCATGGTCGGGTTAATGTAAAGAAAATAAACAACAAGTATCATCTATGGACTTGCTACCTACTTTCACAACATTGACTAGTTGTAGATGACTATATTATTGAGGGTAAAAGATAAGGACTGAAGGTGGGAAGATCATTAACGTTAAGGCACATCACACTCCAAACCAACACTGGCAATGCAGGTACTCTTAACAAATCAGTTTGTATAAAATCGTATACCTTCTTAATATTTATGTTTAAATGCCACATCTATTTATGCCTTTGTGTGTTCAATTATCAATTCCTTTTTCCCATTATTCAACTTCATAACTATGGTGATTCAATTTTTTGTTAATAAAATTTCACATTTTATAATTCTCGCAATGATAGATTTTATAATGAAGGTAAAGCAGACACAGTAGTTCAACTTGTACTCAATTTCTTAATACTCGGGTATGCTTTCACTTTCGACACATGTATGGTTATTTTTAATAAATGATATATAGGTACATTAAAACTGAACCTCCACCATGCTTACCAAAATATTTGTACCCTTCCTTTTCTGAAAATTAATAGCTTGTTCGGTTATGCCAGGTTAAATAGTAAATACCATTCATTTTCATTATGTATTTACATCATAATTAAGAAAACAGAAGTGAGCCATGTTGCCTGTTCTTTACTGCACTTGGCATACGCGCCTCAGTTCAATTTTAGCTGAGGCATACATGCCTCGGTTCACTATATGCGTCATTTCAGTTTTAGCCTAGGCATACACGTCTTGGTTCACTACCGCCTCAGTTTTAGTTGAGGCACAATCACCTTAGCTCAGTTTTCTTATTATGATGTAACAATTTTTTCTTTGGCAAGAGCAGTTTTTGGCTGCAGTTTTCCATGGTTCATATAATCAAATACAAAGTGCAGTATCTGTAATCATACAAATGAGTAGCTTTTAAATATGCAATGTTGAATAATGGTTTACTTCTTGTGTCCTACTTTTGGTTGCAGAGGTTGGAGTACTCTTATTGATGAATGGATGCTTGATTGCGAAGTTAGAGGCAAGTCTCTTTTACAATTTACAATTTATTGCTTATTACTGCTGCTAAAATAAAATTGCATTATAAGATTCGCAATTTGATCGAATTGACTACTTTAGCAAGGCGATTGAGGAGTGGATTTAGGGATTTTCGCAAGTGGTTGAAGTCAGGATTTGAGTTTGGAGTGGTTAGCTCTGGTGGTGGAAGTGTGAAGCTGCCGAGCAAGGCAGGGGACAATTGGGGCACAGGGTTGGTAGTATGATGTGGCTGATGGTAGACTGGGTTGTGGGATGATGTTGATGGCAAGCAGGTATTGATGACAAAGGGGTGGGTTGTGGGTTATGGGATGTTTGTTGTATCAACTAGTGATGTAGAAGGGGATGGAGGTTGGTCAGGTTGAAGTTATGGTGGTGATGAAAGAAGATGTATAAGGGGGTTGTGGTGATGTTTGTATGAGGAGATATTATACAGTGCAGTGAAGTATGAGTTGTAGAAAGACGTTGTATGAATGAAAGAGGATGGCAGAGAAGTGATGTATGTGTGGGTAGTAGCTTTGTGTGTACAGGGATGTAACAGTGGTATGTATGCAGTGACAATGTGTGTACAGGGATGTAACAGTCGAGGTGAAATGTATGAAGTGGTTGAAGTTTGGTAGCACAGTGAAGTGGTTGAGGTATGTTAGTTGTAGTCCAAGGTGGTATGTATTGGAAGGCTGTGAGGAGTTGTAGATGTGAATTTTGAGTTGATGGTTTCAGTGTTGTATCGTGTTGTTGTAGAAGGGAGGAAATATGGCAGCAAACAAAAAAACTTGTTTATGTATATGTGATTATGTGGTTAGGTAGTGGGTCAGTTTGATATGTTGTTGTATGGGCTTGAAGGCAAGTTGTTGAAGAAATAGGGTTGCACTGCTATAGGAAGTTAAAGGAAGTATGATGTATATGTTGTATTATAGTGGTTGTGTGATTAAGAGTTTGTTATGGCAATGGCACAAAGATGTGAAGTGGAAGCATAGTTGTATGATTGCAGTAATGAGTTTTTTGGGTTATTTGTTATGGGTGTATGAGTAGTGAGGTGAGGGAAGTCGTAGATGGTTTTATGGGTTATTTGGTATGAAGGGGTTGGTGATTTGGCACTGGTTGATATTTGCAGGGTAGGAAAGCGATGGAAGGCAGGGGCTATGGTGGAAGAGACAGTAGGTAACGGTGGAGCTGCTGTTTGTATGGAGACAAGTGGAATGGCGAAGTATATTAGATGCAAACTTGCTTTCTAGATATTGTGCATTTGTCTAATTTTGTATGCAGCTGGTTTATAAATTTTATCTCTCTTTACGGGTTTATGTAAACTTTGTTCATGGATATTGTGTTCAACTTATTTTATGGAAGTGATTAATAGTTATGCTTTTATTTTACAATTTTTAGTTTGATTTGTTTATGTTATGTACATTAACTGATTAAAATATAATTAAATGTAGTTTATATTAATGATATGTGTGAATATTGCAATGGCACAACATTGCTGTCAATTCTTTGGAAAAAAAATGCATATCCCTACGACAGCGTTTATACATTGCTGTCAATTCATTGGAAAAGAAAGCATATTCCTACGACAGCGTTTATACATTGCTGTCAATTCATTGGGAAAAAAATGCATATCCCTACGACGGCGTTTATACCTTGCAGTAGAAAACTATTAACAGCGTTTATACCTTGCAGTAGAAAAATTATTAACAGCGTTTAAAAAACGCTGTAGAAAGTGGGTTTTTGACAGCGTTTATATTTTGCAGTTAAAAATTCAGGGTCAACGACCGCATGTCGTTATACAGCGTTTTTGAAAACGCTGTGAAAACTTTTAACAGCGTTTTTCAAACGCTGTGAAAAGTCTTTTTTGTTGTAGTGAACTGATACCTAAAAACTTAAAAACTGATACCTAAAGAAAGTTGTCCTTCAGGCTAAAATACTGAAGGTCTGTCCTTGAGGCTAAAATGCTGAGAAATTTTGTCCTTGACAATAATTTCCTGAACATAAATTACGTTTAGTTCATTTTTCTTGAGGAGTATATCTAGTATGATGTGTAGGAGATGGTGTAATTTTAACTGGAATATAAACAGGAGTGGAGTTGTTTGAATTCTTTGACGATTCAGAAGAGGGTGTGTTGAAAACGATGGATGATTGATTTGAATCTTGTTGTGAAGACATGTTGGAGTTTGTAAAAAATATTAAAAAGAATTTAAGCTAAAAAAATGTATTAGGAGGAATGATGTGAAAAATTAATGAAATAGGAGCCTTTATATACAGGCGTATACACTATTTCAGGTGAAACAAACCCGAGAAGGAAAATCAGTGTACGTTAATGGCCAAGCAAAATTTGAGATAGAAAAAGGATGAGAAATAATAACCGTATAGGTGATTTGAGGAAGATAATAGTGGTATAACAAGAAATACTATAGCAAAATGGAAAATCACACAACTACCTTACTAGCAACCCGAGTTCGAGTGCCAGTAGCATCATTTTTGACAAAAATTTATTATTATTATTATTCTTTTTGTAAAAAAAAATTTAAAAAAAATTGAAATTTAATTAAAATTATAAATCATGCAAAGATATAATACCCAATTCTCGATGTAATTTTATAAAAGTATTTTCATTTAAGGGTTTTGTAAATATGTCAACTATCTGATTTTCCGAAGATACAAATTCTAAGAAAATATTGCCTTTTTCTATATTATTTCTAAGAAAATGATGTCTGATATCTATGTGTTTAGTTCTAGAATGATTTATTGGATTTTTCGATAAATTTATTGCACTTGTATTATCACAATAAATTGTTGAATTAGAGAGATTTCTTCCAAAATCTTGAAGTGTTTGCTGCATGTAGATTACTTGAGCACATGCTAAAGCAGCAGATATACATTCTGCTTCACACATCGAAAGTGAAATACAATTTTGTTTCTTACTATACCAAGATACTAAAGATCGTCCAATAAAGTGACAAGTACCACTAGTGCTCTTTTGATCCGTTCGACATCCTCCAAAATCAGCATCACTATATGATACTAATTCAAAAGGACATTCTTTTGGATAAAAGAGACCTAGTCTTTAGTCTTGCTTAAGTATCTCAAAATTCGCTTCACTGCCCGCAAATGTGATTCTTTGGGATTTGCTTGAAATCATGCACACAAGCATACACTCATCATTATATCTGGTCGACTAACAGTTAAATATAACAAAGTACCAATCATACTACGATATAGTTTTTGGTCAACACTTTTGCCATTTTTATCTCTATCGAGATGTAATGTAGTACTCATAGGAGTTGGTTTAGCAGAAGTGTTTTCCACACCAAATCATTTTATGAGATTATTACAATATTTTTCTTGATTAATAAAAATTCTATTTTTTAATTGTTTAATTTTCAAACCAAGAAAATATGAAAGTTCTCCTATGTGAGACATTTCAAATTCTCTTGTCATAATTTCTGAAAATTCTTGACACAATTTTTCGTTTATGGAACCAAAAATAATGCCATCCACATAGATTTGAATAATTAAAATATCATTCTTATCTTGATTTATAAATAAAGTTTGATCTACTTTACCAATTTTAAAACCAGAATTAACTTTTAAGATGGTCATACCAAGCACGAGGTGCCTGTTTTAAACCGTATAAAGCCTTCTTTAATTTATAAACATGATCTGGATATTTTTCATGTGTGAATAAAGGAGGCTGTTCTAAATATACATTTTCTTTTATAAAACCATTTAAGAAAGCACTTTTTACATCCATTTGATAAAGTTTAAAATTATTAAAACATGCATATGCTATTAAAATATATATAGCTTCTAGACGAGCTACGGGTGCAAATGTTTCATCACAGTCTATTCCTTCTTCTTGATTATAACTTTAAGCAACTAGCCTAGCTTTATTTCTAATAATATTTCCCTGCTTATCAGCTTTATTTTTATAAACCCATTTTGTTCCGATAACCGCTTGATTACTTGGTCTAGGAACTAAGTCCCAAACTTCATTACATTCAAGTTGATTTAATTCTTCTTGCATAGCTATAATCCAATAATTATCTATTGAAGCTTCTGTAGCATTTTTGGGTTCAATATTCGAAAGAAAAGCTACGTGACCCATTTGATTTAGTTGATTTCGTGTTCTTACGTTGGTATTTATTTCTCCAATTATGTTTTCAGCAGGGTGATTTCTTAGAAGTCTTGGTGGGGATCTTATATCATTATTATTTTGTAAATTATTGTTTGTATTTATTTCAATATCATCATCTGAGTCATTTGATTTAGAAATAATTTCTTCATCTTCTATTTTATGGTTAACTTTAAAATTTTCATCGAATGACATATGAAGCGTTTCTTCGATTACTTTAGTTCTTTTATTATAAACTCTGTAAGCTTTACTTCGTTTCGAATATCCAATGAATATTCCTTCATCAGATTTTGGATTGAATTTACCAAGCTTATCTTTTGTATTTAATATAAAACATTTTGAACCAAAAACTTTAAAATATGATATATTAGGTTTTCTTTCATTAAAAAGCTCATATGATGTATGTTTAGTTAATGGTCTAATGGAAACTCTATTTAAAACATAACAAGCAGTTGCTACAGCTTCTGCCCAGAAATGTTTGGCAGAGTACTTCCATTTAATAAAGTTTTAGTGCATTCTTGAAGTGTTCTATTTTTCCTTTCTACAACCCCATTTTGTGTGGAGTTCTAGAAAATGAAAAATTATGAACAATTCCTTTCTTATTACAGTAATTTTCAAAAGATTCATTTTCAAATTCACCACCGTGACCGCTTTGGATATTTTTAATTTTTAAATTCTTAATATTTTGAATTCTTTTAGCAAATATTTTAAAATTTTCATAAGCATCGCTTTTATTTTTCAAAAATATGGTCCAGGTATATCTTGAAAAATCATCTATAATTACAAAAACATATCTATTATGGTTTATAGATTGAATTTGAGTTGGTCCAAAAGATCCAAACGTAATAATTCAAGTGGTTGTAATGTAGAAATCATTTTCTTTGATTTAAAAGAAGATTTTGTTAATTTTCCTAATTGACAAACATCACAAATATTTTTTACTTTAAAATTCATCTTTGGTAAACCTTTAACTAAATTATTTTTAGATAATTTGTTTGTTGCTTTAAAATTCATATGACAAAATCATTTGTTCCATAACCAAGGATCATTTTCTTTGGCTATTAGACACATGTTTGTTTTATGATTGACTTTCACATTTAATATATAAATATTTCTTTCTCTGGATCCTTCAAATATAAGGTTATTATTTTGATCAAAAATGTTGAATTTATTTTTTGAAAAGTTATATTAAAACCCTTATCACATAGTTGACTTATACTTAGTAAATTATGTTTTAAGTTTTTAACTAATAAAACATTTGTAATAAGAGGTAAGTTAGATGTACTGTCATTACTCACATCGCATTTGCCGATGATATAGCCTTTGGAATTATCTCCAAATGTGACAGATCCTCCATCCGAGTAAATAATGTTGGTCGGCATATCCTTATTTAGTATCATATGTTTTGAGCAACCACTGTCTAGCATCCACTTTCCTCTTTTCTTAGTCGGTACCTACAAAAAATATATGAATGATGTTGGTACCCACCTTTCATTAGGGTCCTAAGAGTTAGATCTTAGGAAGCCAAACCCAAGTGGGTTTAGAATTCCCTTTATAAGTAAAATCTTTATTTTTATGAACTGAAGTTATAAAAGATTTTATATACTTGTTTCTAATTAAGTTATTATTGGTTTTTGGTACCTAAATTTTTATTGTATTTGTTTTACCAATTTCTTTCTTTTGAGTAACAACCTTTGGCTTTGTTTTTGTTTTTACAAAATTATTATACAAATTGAAATTTTTATATGATATACCATCCTTCTTTGAAATTGTCTTTGAAGAATTTTTATATCCTAATCCATTCTTATTAGAAATAGTTTGAGAATTACTAATAATTTTAGAAAGATTCTCTTTTCCTTTATTAAAATTAGTTACATTTTTAGTGGTATTCTCTAACTCAATTTTAAGACTGGTAATTTTCAATTCGAGAATTTTGACATTTGATTTTAGATCATGATTGACTGGTAATTTTCAATTCGAGAATTTTGACATATGATTTTAGATCATGATTGACTGGTAATTTTCAATTCGAGAATTTTGACATTTGATTTTAGATCATGATTTTCTGAAGCTAATGTCATATTCTTTTCTTTTTACACTTCTACTTCATATGATAACATAGTGAGTTGAGAAGAAACATTAGACAAAGATTCTTGTGTATTAACAAGTTCTTCTTTTAAGACTTTCTTTTCATCTCTTAGCATATCAACTTCTATTTCAGTTCTGTTTAGTTTTTGTAGAGCATCTTTATACTTTCTTTTAACTTCTTTGAGTTTATCTAACAATTCTGAATTTATATCTATTAAATTTGCAAAAGTTAAATCACTTACATCATTAGTTGAAGCCATAAAGCAGACGTTGGCTTGTTCAGAATCGCTGTCTGTGTCATTGTCTGATAATGAAGATGATTCTGAATCATCCCATGTAACTGAAATGCCTGCTTCCTTTTGTGTTTGTCCTTCTTATTTTTGAATCTGTCTTTCTTTCTATTAGGATAATCTTTCTTCATGAGGCCCTTCTTATGACATTCGTAACATTCAAGATTTGAGACTGGCAATTTACTGGAATTGTCCTTCCTATTGTTTCCAAACTTCTTATTCTTTCTGAATTTTAAAAACTTTTTGAAATTCTTTGCGATCAATGCCATGTCATCTTCATCTGAATTCGAATCCTCTTGTTCAGCTTTGAATGCGATATTCTTTTTATCTTGTGCTTGATCTCGTTTAGCCTGCAAATTCACTTTTCATATGACATGATATTTCCAATTAACTCTTCAGGTTTGCTGGTAGAAATGTCGTTAGCTTCTTTAATAGCTAAGACTTTTCATTCTCATTCATCTGTTAAAGAGTTTATAATTTTAGAGACAATATCAAAATCTAAAAGTTTTCCTTCTAATGCCAATAGTGAATGATGTATATTTTGGAATCTAGAATACTTGTCATTTATAGTTTCATCTGGTCTCATTCTGAAATTTTGGAACTGATTTTTAAGCATAGAAATCTTGCTTTGTTTAACTTTGTTAGTTCCTTTATGTGTGACTTTAAGAGTTCTCCAAATTTCATAAGTAGTTGTACACATGCTAACTCTATTAAATTCATTTTTTTCTAAGGCACAGAATAACATATTCATAGCTTTTGCATTCGATGTTGCATCCATCTTTTGTGTATTTGACCATTTTGCAAAAGGTGTAGTGGGTATTGTGTATTCACTTTGAGTGATATTCCAAGTATCATATACATTTGCTTGCATAAAAATTCTCATTCGAGTTGACCAATAACTGTAATTCAAACCATTAAATAGTGGTGGTCGTGCAGTGGATTGACCTTCAACAAAAGTTGTGTTAATGTTATTTTCCATATTAACTGTGTATCAAATAACCGTGTTATGGTTATATGATGGCCTTGCTCTGATACCAAATGAAAGTGTTGCTATGGATCGTAATATGGAATATAATCAAAGTTATCTACTAGTGCGGAATATGAATATAAAAAGTAAACGGTAAAGTAGATGACACCAGGGATTTTTATACTGGTTCGAACTCCCATTCTACGTCCAATCCCAGACTCCTTCTGGAATTCTACTAGCAACCCTCACTTAACCCAGAGAAACAGGTATTACACTGCCTGAGCAACCGAACAGGACTTCTACCGCCTAGACAACCGAATAGGACTTCTACCGCATGAGCAACCGAACATGACTTCAACAATACAGAAAGTTTTCTTGACTGATTGTGCTCTTTTGATAGCACAGATAAGTCTTTAGAGTACACCCTTCCTATAATCTTCTCCTTTTGTTATATAGTGTAGTTCGTGAAGATTGGAAGTAATTTTAATCACAAATAAATTATGCTTGAATGTGCGAGTGATTATAATATGTTTATGAAAGCAAATGGCACAATTTAGGTAGCGAGAATATTAGAATAGAATCAGAGAATTAAGTTCTTGAAACAACTGGATTCAAGGCTATATATATAGAGTTTAATAGATGCAATTGTTTGTGAAAAGTTAGGGTTAACAGATACAAAAACAACTCTTGAATCAAGGGTTGTTTCTGTTCATTAAAAAGTGGCGGTCGTTCAGAAAAATAGCCGTTATGAATATTCAGTCGACTGAGGTAAAAATTTCAATCTTCTGAATATTTAAAATTTTGAATTTTGAATTTTATTTTTGAAAAGGCACTTGGTTCAGTCGACCGAATGGGGTGGTTCAGTCGACTGAACCTTCAAATATACTTGTGCACCTGTGCATGTTTCAGTTGACTGACAACACCTATTCAGTCGACTGAAACTGATGTTTTCTGCCATATTCACTTCTTTTTGAAAGTTTTTTGTTTATCAACTTAATATATATAATTTTTATAGTGTGTATATGATTTGAATATAATTTAAAAATATGTGTGCATGCACATACCACCTAGGAGATATTTTAGCAATTATTAACTACTAACTAGACTATAGATAAACCATTTATAAAATTGAAATTTCTCTTTGAAATCTTGGTCTTCAATCTATTGTCGAGTATCTTCTCCTGCAAATATGATTAGTTCATATAATATATACTTATATAGTTGTTACGATCAAAACATCAAAATACAAGGTTCTAACAATTAAAGACAAAATTAGCCATTTATACAACAATACTAAATAATATGTTTTAATTATTTTACTCTTTATTGCTTTAACACTTAAACCCTAACTAACCCAATAAAATATAGTAAACCAAATTCTTATTATCTAACAATGAAATTTTTGGATGAGAGATTGATTTAGGGATAGAATCAAAAGAATTTATGATTTTTGATTAGAAATAGAGGAGGACTTTGATTTTGGGTAGAATCTGAAAAAAGGTAAAAAAATTATTTTTTTTCCCTTTTTCTCTACGGCATGGGAGAAGTTATTTGAATTCGCGATGAACACAGCTTTAGTTGGTGGTACATAAAAGAACTGCATAGAGAGCCTTCTAAGATTTAATTTTCTCTCATAGTTTCCCTACTATGAATATATTTTCCCTTGTAGTTGCCCTACCAAAAATGTATTTTTTTCTTATATTTGCCTCACTGGGAATGTATTTTTTCCTCTTCGTTATCCCATTAGACGGCATGATTTTTTTAGTGCTTGTATGTGAATTTTGGAAGAGAAGAGATATGAAATTATAAAATACTAAAAGTTAATAAAGGGTCGAATTGGAAATTTCAGGGTGTATGTAAAGTAAAAAAAGATGTACAATGTTTTGTGCTAAATTTGGATGTGTGTAAAGCAAAATATGATGTATGAATATAACTAGCTATGAAAGAATTAATTAGAATAAAATTACTGGATTTGTTTTATCCGAAAGAATGAAACCTTTCTCTTTCTTTCAATTAAAACTTCCCTAATTATTCCCTTAATTTCATCTCATCAACCCCTCTCTATTCTCAAGATATGGTCAGCCAAACATGCCATCAAATGACATAAAATTTCCATAAGTCCCTGCATGTAATTACATTTTATTTAAATCGGTTTAAAGTTACACCGATATCGTATATCAGTGCACGCAAATTTAGCTTATATACATGCATTCAATCAGTTACAAATAACCCCCAAACATTAAATAAATTAAATGATAATCAATATTTATCAACTATTAGTAAATTTAAAACATTTTATAAATTAATTAAAACTTATGGATTTTTGAGCAATTCACAAATACAGTCAAAGGTGTGAATTTAGTTAGCAATTAATGTTTAATGATTCAGATATTAACATTCATAATCACCTTAGATAGTAGTGTGATAACTTAGCCGAATTCATTATTATAAACCTTTTTAGTAAAATCAAATTTCATATTTTCTTAAGTAGCACATTTCAGCAATGATTATTTACATATATTCTCTTTGTCAACACTATATCACGTTAGAATTTATGGAATTTGGTTTTGGTTTTGGTTTAGTTAAAATTCCAATATCATCCTTATTCAACTCAGTTAGTCTATAAACAAAGTCCTTGGTTCAATAATAACATTTAATATTAACTGTACTACTCTGGCTAGAGATTTTGACTTTAAGTTGACTGTAGTTGACTGTGATACTAATCTCATACAACCGAGAAGAAGAATTTTCCATCGAACGTGCTTCATTTCCAATATTTCAACTCGAACCCAACTATAGTCGCTTGATGGACCGACTGTCATGATTGAACTATAATCAAAGTAGAGTATTTACATTGAAATCCATGGTATTCTCAAGTCGACGGAACTATGTAACATCGTTACTTTGCGATTTCCTATTTGATGGTTGTTATTAACCCTGTGCAGTCAATTCCCCTATATTGCCCCGATATATCCTCGATATATCCCGTAGTGGACTTTTGGGGCAACGATATTCCTATAAAGCGGCCTAATATAGCGGATCCGCTATTATCCCCGATATTGCAGCAATAATCTGCTATATCCTCGATTTTGTTGCCCGCTATATCCCCCTTTCCTATAAATAAGTATTTTGCTTGATGTCTTGATTTAAAGTTTTATGGCAACTTCGAAGTTGATGTAACAATGATATACGCTGTTGGTTATTATAACTAGTTCTAACTTTTTAAGTGTCAACTTTGTTTATCTTTACTTTATTATAACTTGTTTTGCTAGGTGGGAAATAATAAGTAATACTTATTCCTCTTTTTAATGTAGAATGTTCATCATTCCTCTTTTTAAAGTCGTCTGCTATATCCAGGTATATCCTCGATATATCTTCGCTACAACTTTTCGCACCTCAAACGCTATGGAGCGGCAGGGCGCTTTAACTGCATAGTATTAACCATCAGAAAACTCTCGGATGAGTCATCCATAGTTATCCCATAAGTACGAGTACGCAACCCCTTTTGTGTCCCCATCAACCATGAGTAATACACTATCCAAACTTGGAGAGCGTTACACACTCCCTTCTCGGTGGATGCATCATTATCCTTTCTCAAAACATCTCGACTTTAAATATTTAAAATGATATGTTATTTTATATTATGATAATTTTTCTATGATCACAACTATTTTTAATTATTATCACAAAACATATTAGTTAAGGATTTTCCACATTAATATACTTAAATTAATTACTTAACTAATATATCATAATACAACAAGAACACCTTTATTACAAAGAAAGTTGGTTATAAAGTTAAATATTTGTAAAAAATTACATAATTGCCCCTTATTCATACCCCTACCTCTCTCACCCCATACCTCCAAATGGTCAGACCTTATATGTCAAACAAATACAAAATTCATTTGTGTTTAATTCATTAATACGTATTATATATATATATTATATCTCCATTTATTTCTTCTTTTTGGCAAAACATTTGATCCTTCCTCTTACCATCATAGAGAATGCTATATTATGATCAGTTAATATACACTAATTATTTAAAACATGACAATAAATGTGCACATTGTACATTTTATGTTACCCCTTTAGTTAATAATTATCCATTTAAATAAAGTTAAATATATAACATAGTTAGTTATACATATTTAACTCAACTAATTTTGGTAATTTAAAATTTTAAATCATTCACACACATACACCCCACACATATATAGACACACACATAATCTTAACAATCATATATATATATATAATCATATTCATAATAATTTATAATAATAGTAAATTATTGTACTATAGCTTTTAGGTCAAACTCTTAAATTAACTATTCTGTGACTCATAGGTGTAACTTTGGTCCTCTGTTAACATTTAAACTATTTAAACATCAAAGATTCTATGAACTTCACTGAAGCATGGTAAAGGTCACAAATTTGTATGCTTATTGAACATCTAGGTGAATTCCTACTTCATAATCTTTTTAAAGTTGCATCCTTATCCAATGATATTCATGCACATTTTGTCTTTTTGTCAAAACTATGTCACTTAAACATTAGGATTAGGTCACCGATCAAAACCCTAATGATATCATTATTTAATTATGGAGGTTAGCTTCAAAGTAGTTCAATCAGTACTAATTATTAATTAATTGAATTCATCCCAACAAAAGATTTCTAGTTTCAGGTCAAAAACCAATTATGTTGACAATAACCTTCTATATCAAAGGGGATGAATTATCTTTTGAGTAGTGTTTCACTTCGAGTACCTAATCTTATACCCAAATATGCTCTTAACACAGAACCATACCATATGATTAACCATTATCAAAGTAGGGTATCGATAAACAAGATCTATAGTGCTCTTAAGTCAAAACACCATAACACATCGTCGCGTGAGATCTTCTATTTTGACTTACATATAACTAACATATAAAAGACTCTCGACGAGTCATTCTATGTTGATCCACAACAACTAAATACATAACTAAGAGATTTAAGGGTATGCCCTAGGGGCAACTCTATAATTTATTGTAAATTATTAATTCCGTAATAAAATCTCATTTGAAATAAAAGATGTTTTTCCTATATATACTTGTTATATATTAATTAAGTAATTAATTTAAGTATATTTAATAGAAAAATCCTTAAATGACGTGTTAAGTGAAAATAATTACAAAGAGTTGTAATCATGAGAAAGTTATCAAAATATTAAATAACATATTATTTTAAATATTCTTAATCAAGATGTTTCGAGAAAGGATATCGACACATCCGTCGAGACCAAAGTACGTAATGCTCTCCCAATGTTGGGTAGTGTAGTACTCATGACCGTTGGGGGAACCAAAGGGTTACGTATCGATAAATATTGGATAACTATAGAATGATTCGTCCAAGAGTTTCCTAATTGGTCAACAACAACTAGGTATCTTGAGTGATGATATTACACAGTTCTCTTGACTTGAGAATACTTTTGAACTTCAATGTGAACACTCCACTTTGATTGTAATTAAATCATAGCCTAATGACTATAGCAACCTGTATTTTACACATCAAAGGATCGTAAAGTATTGCCTTTAAATTCATATTGGGTCATATGATACTATAACTTTAGAAAATGTTAAGTAGTGACATTTTGATCTTTAGAAATTTTATTGGACAATTTTGTTCTTGAAAACTTGTAAGTCCTATAACTTTTGATAGGAGTCGAATTAGGGGGTTGAGGCCACTTTCATTATATGATGGTTTCTCTTTTCAAAGAGTGGTCATATTAGCTTTTTGGACTTACCGTCTAGGAGATATTGTTATTTAAAATCTAGACAGTTTTTGGACAGTTATGTGGGTAACTAGTGAAATGTAGATCAGGCCCAAGAGCCAATTTTGGGTACTGTGTTAAGTGGACCTGATAAGACATCTTCTTCCTCATTGGACACTTTCCAAAAATAGTAAAAACCTCAATTAATCTACTTCTCAGCCATAAAGCATCATTTTTCCTTACTTTAATTAGCCAAATTATGTCATTATGGGGTACTTAGCTTGATTCTGTTTAGGCCACCTAGGAATTCATGCATCTACTCTTCTACCTCAAATTTACCTTGGGATTCATGTGCTTTGGTATTAGATGAGTAATTTTATATCTCTTGTTATCTAATGTTAGTTGATATAGCAAAAATAATATTTTTAAGATGGTTTTTCAATATTAAAACGTTTTAAAACTTATTTATAACCTTAATAACCTCTTTAAAATGAATTTAAAAATATAAAGATGTATTTTGATTTGTTTTTGACCATTTTGTAAAAGAGCTCCCCATTTTGTACATGGCTAGATCCAGGATGAAATATGTGCTTAAATTATAGCTGAATTGCTTGTATGTGCTGTATGGATGATATGTATTACTTGTATATGCTTATTTGTTGTGTTTTAAACCCGTTTTAGTGAAGTTAGTGAGTGATTCGATGAGCAAAAATGCTCAAAACGTAATGTGATTTAAGTATATTGTTCTTGGAGGCCTAGGGAGTCTATAAAACAAGTCTCATGAAGTTTGGTTGAGTTTTGAGGTGAGAAAATCATCTGGGTAGTAGGTGATAGATTAGGTCAACAATGGTGGTAAACAAGTCGGTGGTGGGTTTCTTTATGGAGATTGGAGGGTAAGTTCGGGTCTGAGGCGCTAAGGCTTAGGAAACACTTTAGGCTACAACAGATGTTGAGAGAATCTAAGACTTAGAAATTTTGAAGATTGGAAAAGCTCTCGGTGCCGACGTGATGGCTTCAGACACAAGATAAAGAAACTTCGGGACAAGAGGAAAAGGACTTCGGGCATTGAAAAAGGCAAGGAGTTTAAGGAGTTATGGAAAATTATGGGTAAATTGATCAAGTCCTCACCGACTTGATTGGGTTTTAGGCTGAGGTGCATAAGTCTCAGGGCAAGGATGGAAATACTTCAAACTTGAGTTGGGACATAGGAAAACATAGTCAAAAATTCGACTAAGTAATCATGTCAGCACCGATATCATGAATCATGTCAGCACCAACATGATTTATGGTTGGCCAATCAGGGCCAAACTTTATAGAGGCAACGGTGATGCCTAACGGAGCCTATTGCGCGTGTTCGTTCATTCATTCGATGTTATAGTGCAGTGAAGAGTAACTTTTGTGGTGAAGCGAGGATGCGATGCTTCGATGTGATGATTTCAGAATTGATATGATGGCTCTATGACTTAGGAAGGTGTCTATGGAGATGTTTTAATGACGGCGACTCGACGGTTGGAGTTGCAATGATAATCTATAAGGACAAGTTTAAAGATGGGAATTTGCGAGTAAAATGAGGAATGCATTTTGCTATAGAGATGAATGGAATGAATGAGGATTGGGTTCGATTGTGGAAACATGTATAGAGGGATTATTAACACTTATAGGTTTCTAGGTATGCTTATAAAGAGAGGGTAGATGGGGACACCCATTTGGATATGAGGATATGATATCCCTAATCATCAATACTGAGGTGTATACCGTGGACCTATATAATACGATGGTCTAGTCCTTGGAATGGAGTCGGTTGTGGAAGTTCAAGATTGGGTTGACACTTGTGAAAGGATCTTTGAGGACATGGAAATAGAAGATGCCATGAAGAGGAAATTAGCCTCTAGATAGCTTCAAGAGCGAGCGATGGGGTGATGGAATGCCATCAAGGTTACCACTCTCGAAGATCAGATCACCTAGGTATGGTTTATAATAAGATTCAAGGAGATATTCATACCGGTTGCTCAGAATTCAGTGCTATTCAACAAGTTCGCTAACTTGAGGCAAGGTGATATGACCTTCTTAGGGTATGTGGCCTATTTCAACGTGCTATTGAAGTTATCTTACATTGATACTCTGCTAAAGAAGAATAAGAAATTTATAATGGGCTTGGATAACTATCTCAAGGAATGGCAGTGAGCCACATTGATGATCCCTTCAAGAAGCTTGTAGAGAAGGCTCTTTAACACAAGAGTCTATATTCGAAGGCTAAGCCACTTGCTATCTCCAAGGATAAGCCAAAGCCGTAGGAAGGCGGAGTAGGAAAAATAAAGTGGAACAACAATAAGAAGAGGCAGTTTCAGAGGGATGGTCAGAAGAAGGGCAAATGGGAGCCTATTTGTTATAAGTGTGGTGATAAAGGCTATATGAGTAAGGAGTACAGGTATGATGGAAGAGATGTTATAACTGCTACAAATTTGGGCATATTAAGAGTGTAACACCCCACCTCTATATTCATACTACCTAAGAGTAGTACAAAATAATACTATCAGATAATACGGAGAAAAAAGCGATATAGGGTATACACGTGAATATTCTCTTCAACTAACACTGGTACATATTAACACACCTGATAAATAATTCATCTATATGTACATCGTATCAGTACAAAGCAATAAACATGTCCGCCTCCAGGATAGAACAATACACGATGTATAGTGAATAACAAAGAGCACAGAGCCAGTCGTAGTGTAATGACCCTCATTTTGACTAACATTATTTAGAACGTTTAATTAGATAAATTAAATAAAATAATGTAAAAGGATAAAGAAATTGAAATTTGGTAATTAAGTTTAGACCGTGCTTTAGTTAATAAACCAATTAGAGAAATAAAAGGTTAGGATAAGAAATAGAAAAATGATAAGGGCAAAATGGGAATAGCCTTCATTCCTACCCCTTAAACCCTTCTATTGTCATTTCCTTCATTCATTTGCACACATACAAACTAAACATACAAAGAGGCCAACCATAGCAAAAGAAAAACAAGAAGGAAACTAAAAGATTAAGGAATCAAAGCAAAAAGAAATCAAGTCTACACCAAATCTCATCTTTCTCATCCAAATCAAGGTGAATAATAAATATACATCTCACATTTTTTATATCATGTTTTGGTTTTAAGTGTAAAACTATTTCTTTTGCAAGTATTATGCCATTTTTAGTAGTTTGAATGATTATATGCTTGTTGGTGATTTTTAGAATTTAAATATAAAATTTGGAGATATATTTGAGTTGGAAAACCTATCATATGATACTCGAATGAATTGTGATTTTGATATAATGTTAGAAATATCATTTTGGAAGTGGATTTCTAATTTTGTAATTTCCAAGCAAGTATGGATTTTATATGATTTTTCTAAGTGAAGAAATTGGTGAATTTAGGGTTTTAATTATTAAAAATAACTAAAATAAGTTTTTGGCATTGAAATTTTTATATGTCGAAGATCATGATTAACTTGATTTATTTTATTTTTGGGGATTTTTCCTAAGTGTTTAGGAATGATAAATAAATTGTTTATGTCTAAAGGGCTTATTTGTTTAAGTAAAATGTTTCTATTAAGGGTTAAATTGTAAAAATATTTAGCATTTAAAATTATGGCATGTGACAGTTCTCCTCTATAAAGAATTTGATAAAGTTTTGATAGTAAAAAATGTTTTGACAAATTATAGTGGTTTGGTGAAAAGAAAACACTTTTTATAGTAATTTTACAGTTTTCCAGATATTTACAGCTTTGCCATACCGATATTGGCTATGTCGAGCCAATCTCACTGCATTGTAGTGTCATCGACGCGGAACAAAACAATGCCGCATGATGTCAACGAGTTTGGCATAAAGTGAATTGGTTTGGAACCTCGTCGAGATTGAAAAGGTAAAGAGGGGTCTTCGATATGGGCATGTCGAGGTGCATACATGCCATATTTTTACTAAGAAGCATGATGTCGCATACACTTCTTAATGTTTTTGCCTTGCCGACCCAGATGGTTATCGAGCTTACCCCTTGCCGCTTTTAACTAGTTATCGAGCCTAGTCTATGCCGCTTTTTAACTAGTAATCGAGCCTAGTCTATGCCGTTTTTTAACTAGTCATCAAGCTTAACCTATAATGCTTTTAGCCACATCGACGTCATTGATATCAATGCTGCACCTATTCTAATTTATTTATACCCTCGACGAGCATTGATGCCAATATTTTTGGGACTCCCCGAAGTTCAATTTTTATAATTTAACACTATGACTTATGAAGTTATGACTTTGACATCATCCCCATATATTTTCAAATAAAAGACTTCGACATGCTTTAGAATGGGCAAAGTTCTTTAATGGAGATGATGTCGCCGAGTTTTATAATTATAAAGGCATTACATAGTTTTGGCCTTATAGCCTAAGTTTTGAGCAGGTCGAAGACCCTAATGATTACGAGTTTCATCAACAATGTTTTGTAAAGCATATATCATGGCATAAGTATTTTGAGTAAAGTAAAGGACCAATGTTTTTCTTGTTTTAAGTATGATTTCAAGGGCTAAATCATTTATAAAGATTTTGTTTTGAAGGAAATATTGATAGGATAGTTAACCTAAAATTTTACTAAAGAATGACTCATAGATTAGAAAACCAGATGGGACTAGTATGGGATCGAGCCCTGTACTTTAGCTAGTAGCTCCTAGTTAATATAAGTCCAAAAATTCCAGTGTGTAGGGCAGTGTCATGGGTAGGACTAAAAGAAGGTTACACACAGAAAAGAATACACAGAGTAGAGATAGGTTATTGGTGAGCCTACAAAACCATTAGGATCAATTGACCCTAGAAGTAGTAAGTTACGGACAGACTATCCAGTTTTTCTCTAACAGCAAGTTAGAACATTTATTATGTCTAGTAGGCCCGAGTCAGCCATAGGTTTGTTGTCAGCCTATAAAACTATGATGTTGGGATAGATAGTCCACCGATTACCTATTTTGTATGCATACATGTTATATTATATTGTTTATTATAACCAGTTTGGTTGTAGGATTTTGATTGCAAAAGACATACTTTTAAAGGATATTAGTGAGGGAAAACTCGTTCCGCTAGGCGGCGTGGTCTCACTTAATATTGGTAAATCGAGATGTCATATTATTATTCATACTAGGCTTTATGTCCGACTTGAAGTTTATGTTTTCCTGTTAAACTCTCGGGTGCTCAAAATTTAATTTGAGTAGGCGGAGAGTTAAGGTTTCCAAATTTAGTAGGTTTTGGCGAATAAAGCATCTAAAGACGTGCATGAGGAAGATTTAGCTATGTAGGAGATTATCTATTTATCTATTCTATTGTGATTGAGTGTTGTATATAATGGCAGAAGTTATAACCGTCTATTTAGTAACTCTGATTATCCAAGGGGGCATCTTCATATGTCGCTCTTGGCATATTTTGTAATAATTATATTTTTCTGAACCTAGGCAACGCTATGAGATTATGTACTGAATATGAAATGCTGATTTGAAATGTAATGAAAAAATTTGTTTTGAAATTGTGTTTGAAATATTTCATATTCTTGTGCTTCTGATATTATGGATACCATTAAAATTACCTTATTTGTCAAATAAATACTATAGATGACTGCAACATCTGTAACGGTTAGTTTCAGACCTCAAAATGGAGAATGTTACAACTTGGATCAGGGCATAGGTTTATGTAAAACTTAAAAGGATTTTGAACTTAAAAAGAGGTTTTAAAACATAATCCAAATAAATCAAAGAATAAGATTGTGGTATGGGATAACGCTATAGTAACGTTCTTGTATTTGCTATATATAAGTATACGATTTATCTCTATTCTCTCATCTGTCTTAGACCGCTCTTCCGTGACTTACTAAGGTTTGATTCTAGATTTAAAAGGGAAGCAAGATATGGAGGTAGGAAACAAAAGAATCTCGCTGGAGAAAGCACCACAACAAATTTAAACGTCAGACCCAATACTACAAGGAATCTGGGTCGGGCACAATTTGCTAATGTAGGTGCTAGAACACCGTAGGTTGATATATGAGCTATGTATCAGTTCTTTGTCAACATGATGCAAGCAAGAGCTGCTGCTGGACTTGTAGGTGGAAATGCAGGAGGAGTGAATCAGGAAGCTCCGGTTGTCAACTATGCTGAGCTGAGCAGAGACTATGCAAGGCTTGGAGGAAAGCCATTTATTGGAACTAAAGATGCAATTGAAGTAGAGAATTGGTTGCTTCATTACGAGAGAATTTTCACTGATCTTGGAGTGAATGATGAGCAGAAGAGGAGGTTTGCGTTCAAGCAACTTCAAGGAGTTGTGTTGTATTGGTGGAACAGTGTAATGGTTAATGTAGCTGAAGAAACATTGACTTGGGCAGAATTCAAGAGAAGGTTTGAGGAAAGATTTATGTCGGAAATTGCCAAGTCGACCCTGTTGAGAAAGTTTGCTGAGTTGGTATAGGGAGATATGACTGTGTTGGAGTATGCTACAAGATTCGAGGAGTTATCGAGATATGGTTATGCTACAGTTGATACATAAATGAAGAGGAATGAGAAGATCATTAGGGGATTGAGACCTGAGCTTGCTAGGGCAACTTTGCCATATCTCAGGGATCCATGTGATGTAGTTGTTGAGATGGCTTTAAGGAATGAAGAGATGCTTTCTTTCTTTGGTAATAACAAAGCAGTAGGGGCTCAAGGTGGGCATAATCAGAAGATGAAGTTTTTCCCCAAGAAGGGAGCTCAGAAAAGTGGAGCTACCAACAAAGGAAGATATGAGATTATCTTTTATAAGTGTGATAAGAAAAGGCATTTCGCAAATGAATGTCGTTCTAGAGATGGAAAAAAGTGATAGGAAAGAAGAACATTAAGTGCTTCAATTGTAATCAGATTGGTTAAGAACCAGTGCAAGGAATCAGCTAAAGCTGAGAAGGGCAAGGTGTATGCATTGGAACCGGCTACCTCAAGACCAACATCTGAGGAGAAAGGAAAAGTTGTGACGGGAGGTACGCTTTTGATTTATGGTATACCTGTCAGAGTTCTATTTGATACTGATGCATTACATTCTTTCATATCTCATTGTTTGGTAGATAAGCTTAACCTAGAACCCTTATACCTAGTTACATCCTTAAGAGTTGTGAATCTAAGAGGGTATGCAGCTCTTGGGAAGAGATGTGACCATTTAGATTTTGAATCGTTAGGTCATATATTTGGTTGCAGTTTGCATGTGTTTGATTTCGTAGGCTTCAGAATTATTTTGGGTTTGGACTGGTTAAGTAAGTACGATGCTAGGATATTTTGCCACGATAGGAAAATATCACTAAGACACCCTAGTAGTAGTGATTGAATTATATATTCTATAAAAAATCCGAGTTTTGATGTTTGTACTTTGTTGGGTATAATGGAGGAGGAAGACGAGTTAAATCAAGTTTTCGTTCTTAAAGAATTCGTAGACGTCTTTGAATCGGTAATAGGACTACCGCCGAAACAGCTACTGAGTTTCAGATAGATCTTGTACTAGGAACTGAACCTGTTAGTAGACCGCCAAGAAGGATGATTCCTATCGAGATGAAGATATTAAATGTGCAACTAGTGGATTTGGAAGCGAAAAGCTTTATCAGACCAAGCAGTTCACCTTAGGGAGCAGCCACAGTGTTTGTTAAGAAACCAGATGGATCGTTAAGGTTGTGCATCAATTATCATAAGTTAAATGAGAAGACGATAAAGAATCGATATCCGTTGCCGTGGATTGACGATTTGTTTGATCAGTTGAGTGGAGCCAAAGTATTCTCTCAGTTGGATTTGGCAATAAGGTTCCATCAACTTAGAGTAGCGAAGGATAATATTCCTTTGACGACATTTAGGACAAGGTATAGATCGTACGAATGGTTGGTAATGCCATTCGGGTTGACTAATGCGCCAGCCTTCTTCATAGACTTAATGAATCAGATCTTTCGAGAGCATTTGGATAGATTCATGTTGGTGTTCATAGACGATATTTTGATATATTCGAAAGATGAAAGGGAACATGAAGTTCATCTTAGGATGGTTCTTGAGACACTGAGACAACATCAGTTAAAAGCAAAGTTTTCAAAGTGTCATTTTTGGAAGAAGGAGGTGAATTTTCTTGGTTATGTAGTCTTAGAAAAGGGATGTCAATAGATCCAGCTAAGAAAGAAGCAGTTAATAATTGGAAGAGACCCGAGACAGTGACCTAGATAAAGAGTTTTGTTGGACTAACTGGCTATTACTGGAGATTTATTAAGGATTTTTCACGGGTAGCAGCACCTATGATTAAGTTAACAAGGAAAGAAGTAGAGTATCTTTGGACCGATAAATGTAAGGAGGCATTCTAAAAGCTGAAACATTTATCGACCAATGCGTCAGTGTTAGTTGTTCCAGATGGGAATCAAGATTTAGTAGTGTATACAGATGCATGTGGAGTTGGATTAGGAGCTATGTTAATGTAGAGGGGTAAAGTAATTGCCTATGCTTCTTGACAACTCAGACTGCATGAGGTTAGATATCCGACACATGACTTAGAGTTAGCTACAATAGTTTTTGCATTGAAGGTGTGGAGTCATTACCTTTTAGGAGAGAGATTCGAGTTATTTACGGATCACAAATCCTTAAGATACTTATTCTTTCCGAATGAGTTGAATACGAGACAGCAGAGATGGTTAGAGTTTGTAGCTACCTATGACATTTTGGAATTGAGTACACATCGAAAAAGGAAACAAAGTGGCAGACGCACCGAGTAGAAGGCATTAGAATGTAGTGTTAGCAATCTTAATTGTGTGGAAAGGTTTGGAAGCTTCGGCTACATGCGGTTTATAGTTAAGATCTACGGCAAGTTCGAGTCAAGAAATCTCTATGTTGTCATGTTTGGAAGTTCGATTGAGGATGATTGAAAGGATTGCTTCTAAGCAAGGAGATGATCCGTTACTAGCTGAACAGATCAAAAGGTTAAAGAGTGGAACTGAGATTGATGATTTAAAAGATTTTAGTCTTGACCAAAATGGGTGGCTGAGAAAGAAAGGTAGGTTATGTGTTCTGAATATTGGAAACATAAGGAAGGAAGTTCTTAAGGAGTGTCATCAATCAAAGTTCACCATTCATCTGGGAGGAACTAAGATGTATCAGAATATGAAAAGAATTTTCTTCTGGGAATTTATAAAGAAGGATGTAGGCTTATGGATAAAGCAGTGTTTGAACTGTCAACAGGTAAAAGATGAACATCAAAAGCCAAGTGGATTGCTTCAGCCTTTAGATATTCCAGTTTGAAAGTGGGATTCTATATCTATGGATTTTATAGACGAGTTGCCAAGATCGAATAAAGGAAATGAAAGTATCTGGGTTATAGTGAACAGATTGACCAAAAGTGCACACTTTATACCCGTTAAGTCGACTAGAACGACACCAGTCTTAGTTAAGTTATTCATGAAGAATATAGTTAGACTGCATGGGATTCCTAGTAGTATAGTAAGTGACAGAGATTCCTTATTCACCAGTGAGTTCTATAAGAGTCTATAAGAAGTTTTAGGTACCAAGCTCAAGATGAGTACTGCTTACCATCCACAGACCAATGGGCAAACAGAAAGAGCTAACAAAGTCTTAGAAGATTTGTTAAGAGCTTGTGTGCTAAATTTTGGAGGATCATAGGAAGACCATCTACACTTAGTCGAGTTTTCATTTATCAACAGTTATCAGACTTGTATAGGGATGACACCGTTTGAACTTTATATGAAAGGCCGTGCTAATTTCCCGTCTATTGGTTATAGACTGGAGATAGATTAGTTCTTGGTCTAGAATTAGTAAGAGAAGCTGCGGAAAAGATTGAGCTGATATGGGCTAGAATGAAGGAAGCTCGGTCAAGGCAGAAAAGTTACGTAGACAAGAGATGAAAGACTTAGAGTTATTAGTCGAAGATCATATTTTCGTCAAGGTATCATCGACGAAGGGTGTAATAAGATTCGAGAAGTCAGGGAAATTGGCACCGAGGTTTGTTGGACCATTTCCTATTATAGAAAGGATCGGGAAATTGCTTATAGGATAGAGTTACCGAATAGTTTCGTAGGAGTCCTCGATGTTTTCAATATTTCTCATCTAAGGAGGTGTGTTCAAGATCCAGAGAATACTACTACTCCGATTGCATTAGAAGACTTAGTAGTGGAACGGACGTGACCATAGTTAGACAACCAGTTCGTATGGTGGCTAAGGATGAGAAGAAGCTAAGGAAGAAGAAGTAAGATTAGTAAAGGTCCAGTGGAGTGACGAGGAGAAAGACTGTACTTGGGAAATAGAGAGCAGGATTAGAGATCCTGACTTGTTTGATGGTATGTTTTACTTTATGTTTGATTGATGTATGCACCTGTCGTAATTTCAAGGATGAAATTCTTTAAGGAGGGGAGTCTGTAATGACTTTAATTTTGACTAACGTTATTTATAATATTTAATTAGATAAATTAAATAATGTAAAGGGATAAAGAAACCGAGATTTGGTAATTAAGTTTAGGCCACGCCTTAGTTAATAAACTAATTAGAGAAATAAAAGGTTAGGACAAGAAGGAGGAAAATGATAAGGGCAAAATAGGAATAGCCTTCATTCCTATCCCTTAAACCCTTCCATTGTCGTTTCTTCATTTGTTTACACACATACAAACCAAACATACAAAGAGGCCGACTATAGCAAAGGAAAACAAGAAGGAAACTAAAAGATTAAGGAATCAAAGCTAAAAAAATCAAGTCCGCACCAAATCTCACCTTTCTCATCCAAATCAAGGTGAATAATGAATATACATCGCACGTTTTTGATTATGTTTCAGTTTTAAGTATAAACTCGTTTCTTTTGCAAGTATCATGCCATGTTTTTGTAGTTTGAATGATTATATGTTTGTTGGTGATTTTTAGAATTTAAATATAAAATTTAGTGATATGTTTGAGTTGAAAAACCTATCGTATGATACCCAAATGAATTGTGATTTTGATATGATAGAAATATCATTTTAGAAGTGGGTTTTTAATTTCATGATTTTCCAAGAAAATATGGATTTTATATGATTTTTCTAAGTGAAGAAATTGGTGAATTTTGGGTTTTAATTATTAAAAATAATTAAAATAAGTTTTTGGCTCTGAAATTTTTATATGTCGAAGAGTATGATTAACTTGATTTATTTTTATTTTCGTGGATTTTCCTAAGCGTTTAGGAATGACAAATTAATTATTTAAGTCTAAAGGGCTTATTTGTTTAAGTAAAATGTTTATAATAAGGGTTAAATTGTACAAATATTTAGCATTTAATATTTTGGCATGCAGTAGTTTTCCTCTGTAAAGAATTTGATAAAGTTTTGATAGCCAATAAGGTTTTTTATAAATTATAGTGGTTTGGTGAAAAGAAAACACTTTTTATCGTAATTTTGCAGTTTGATATTTACAACTTTTCCATATCGATATTAGCTATGTCGAGCCCATCTCACCAGATCGCACTGTCACCGACATGGAACAAAGCAATGTTGCATGATGTCAACAAGTTTGGCATGAACCAGATTGGTTTGGAATCTTGTCGAGGTTGAAAAGGCGAAGAGGGGTCTTCGATATGGGATGTCGAGGCGCATGCATGCCGCATTTTTACTAAGAAGCATGATGCCGCATACACTTCTTAATATTTTTGCCTTGCCGACCCAAATGGTCATGGAGCTTAGCCTTACCGCTTTTAACTAGTCATCGAGCCTAGTCCATGCCACTTTTTAAATAGTCATCGAGCTTAACCCATAATGCTTTTAGCTATGTCGACGTCATTGATATTGACGCCGAACCTATTCCAATTTATTTATACCTTCGACGAGGCATTGATGCCAATATTTTTTAGAGTCGCCAAAATTCAATTTTTATAGTTTAACACTGTGACTTACGAAGTTATGGCTTCGACATCATCCCCATATATTTTCAAATAAAAGACTTCGACATGCTTTATAATGGGTAAAGATCTTTAATGGTGATGATGTTGCCGAATTTTATAATTGTAAAGGTATTACATAGTTTTAGCCCTATAGCCTATGTTTTGAGGGGGTCGAAGACCCTAATGATTTCGAGTTTCATCAACAATATTTTGTAAAGCATCTATCATGGCATAAGTATTTTGAGTAAAGTAAAGGACTATTGTTATCCTTGTTTTAAGTATGATTTCAAGGGTTAAATCATTTACAAAGATTTTGTTTTCAACGAAATATGGATAGGGTTATTAACCCAGAATTTTACTAAAAGAATAACTCATAGATCAGAAAACCATATGGGACTGGTGTGGGGTCGCACCTTATGCTTTAGCTTGTAGCCCATAGGTAATATAAGCCCAAAAATTCCAGTGTTTAGGGCAGTGTCATGGGTAAGACTAAAAGAAGGTTACACACAGAAAGGAATACACAGGGTATAGATAGGTTATTTGTGAGCCCGCAAAACCATTAGGATCAGTTGACCTTAGAAGTAGCAAGTTATGGAAAAATCATCCAGTTTTTCTCTAATAGGAAGTTAGAACATTTATTATGTCTGGTAGGCCCTAGTCAGCCATGGGTTTGTAGTCAGCCTCATAAAACTATGATGCTGGGATAGATAGTCCACTGATTACCTATTTTGTATTCATACATGTTATTTTATATTGTTTATTATAACCAGTTTGGTTGCAGGATTTTGATTGCAAAAGATATACTTTTAAAGGATATTAGTGAGGGGAAACCCGTTTCGCTAAGCGACATGGTCTCACTTAATATCGATAAATCAAGATGTCATATTATTATTCATATCAGGCTTTATGTTTGACTTGAAGTTTATGTTTTTCTCTTAAACTCTCAGATGATCAAAATTTAATTTGAATAGGTTGAGAGTTAAGGTTTTCAGGTTTAGTAGGTTTTGGCGAATAAAGCATCCGAAGATGTGTAGGAGGCAGATCTAGCTATGTAGGAGATTATCTATTTATCTATTCCGCTGTGATTGAATGTTGTATGTAATGGCAGATGTTATAACTCTCTATTTAGTAACTCTGATTATCCAAGGGGGCATCTTCATATGTCGCTCTTAGCGTATTTTCTATATTTATCTGAACTTTGGCAACATTATGGGATTATGCATTGAATATGAAATGTTGATTTGAAATGTAATGAGAAAAGTTGTTTTGAAATTGTGTTTGAAATATTCATATTCCCGTGCTTCTGATATTATGGACACCATTAACATTACCGCATTTTGTCACAGGAAATTAATACTATAGATGACTGCAGCATCTATAGCGGTTAGTTTCGGACCTCAAAATGAGGGATGTTACATGTAGCGATATCATATAATAAATAATATTATAGAGTTATAAGAGTACCACACAACTCAAAATGTTGAGTATCTCAATATAATATGATAAACATCAATATACTGCTCAGTGTCAAACATATGCGATAAATTAATATCATATAAAGCCATATAACAATCCTAGTATAAAGCTCCTCTATGCCCAATAAAATACACGCTGGTCAAGTCGTCCCTGTACTTGAAATGTCATGGCTGACCCGAGTGTTATAAATAACACACGGGTCAGGCTATGTTTAAATCATTGGGTTGATAAATATAAGTAAAATAGTATATTCGAAAGATAATAATAATATGATACACAGTAAGTCAGAGATTACAATATAATATAGTATATATACATATAGAAATATTATGAGGGAGATATATGCATGGTTTATAACTACAACAACTTAAGGGATCACCGAACATCTGTAAACATAAATATTACAAAAATCATGCATATAGATGTCATCATCCATGTAAAACTAATCAATAAAAATCAAGAATATCATATCCAATGGGTGAATCATCCATAAAATAAAACATTATCATAGAAAAAATGAAATCATCGAATGAATTAGGCTAACGCTCAACAATGCTCTAATATAATACCATAAAATCCTATAATCAATAGATAATAAGAGATAGCCAATCAAATCATCCAAATGGTTTCTAATATCATTCAAAGCACAAAGATAAACTATCACAATACAAATCACAATCAATAAACAAAGGTTATCTCTAGAATATCAAACCAAAAGAATGTGGATATACGGGGACTGACTACACTTTAGACACACAATATCTAGTGTAGCCAACTCATTGGATAGTGAATATTATATTACAATCCATAGCACACACATAACCCCGAACCAGAAAGGGAGATTGATAGCACACAACACGCTCCAGGAACTCAAGGTCTACTAGTGTCCCCTAATAGTTGAATCTTTTCCTACAGTCTTTAGTTACCTCGACGGACATCATGACCCATCCACCTATGGCTCATCTATGCATAGCCTCAGTCACGACCCTACACTTTCCCCTATGGTAACAGACTATTGGCCTATGCGGCATAAGGTGTTAACAACTACGATTCTTGTGATGCGCATCAAATATCATAACAACAATAGTGTCATAAACCGTGGACGTGATCCCACGATTAGGCCGCCAGGGTGGATACTGGCTAATCTGGTTCACTTCCAAATCATAAAGAGAGCTGGACACAAGTGGACGATATATGATACTCATATCCAATATCTATACATAGCTCTAGACTTAAACCGGCACACGACTCCATTAAGTCAACACATGACTATGATATATTAGAGCTTTATTCTCTCATCGACACACGACTCTACCCATTAGCTAACACATGGCTGTAACATACTCATTATAGCAAGTATAATCACATACATAAGTAATCCTCATTTGAGTGACATTTACTAACAAAGAATAATCAAACAAATAACATAACGGCGTCCCATACCACCACATGTTATTCAAATAGTTATTCAATGCTCATAAACTACACTCAATCCATACTATTATATATGACAAGCCCAATAAATAACCAGAAAATCATCATCGAAAGTCCCATATCAGACAGTATCTATAACAACCCGACTTTTTACATCGTACAAATTAATAAATTTACTAAAATAAAAAGTGTTTGAATTTGATTTGAGGTGATTTATATTTTGAAAATAAATCGTTAGTTAATTAAATTCTATTTAATAGAGGATTTTTGTTTTAATAAATTGAATAGAATTAATAAACTCTTTCCAAATAAATTTTTGAAATCAAATCAGATGTTTTAATCAATATAAATAGTTTGGAGTGTTGGAATAATTGAAAAACAAATTTATTTTGTATTTGAATGAAGAACGATTAAATAAATAAGCGGGCATCAGATTGAACAAGGTTGCGCGGTTATCGTTATAATGTAGACAATGAAGTATAAAATTGAATTAAAATTAAATTAAATTGAATTTGCAAATAAATTGAAAGAGCAAATAATTGGCAATGCAAATTAATTATAATCTACCTAGACCAAAACTCGTTCGTTCTTTCTTTCTTTCTCTAGAACTCTCTCCCTGCTTCTCTACAAACCCAAAACCCGAACCAATCCCTTATCATATTTGAGCCCTAATTTTCAAATGACAAATTGCCACCCAAATTAAAAAAATGATTATCATGTGGCTAGGCGCAATCTCCTAGAGGCACGCGACGTTAGCTCGATAGCGAAGGGAGGCGACTTGACTAGGAAGCACAATCGTTAGGTGTGGAGGCGGCGTTTTATAGGATGCGATATGCTAAGGGTGACTGTGTGAAGGGATGTCGTGCGATGTTAAAGAAGGTTGACTTTCTCTCTAATAATCAAAAATGGAAATCACGACATGAGGCTGTGAGTTGGGATGCGTGAAGCGGAGGAAGGGGACTGATCTATCGTATGTGTCGAAAGAGAGGGCTATGGGTTATTGCCACTATTCTAGCTATTAGGAAGGATGTTTGGCGGTTGTTGACGCATTTGGTCTAGGCGGCTGCGATAATGGTTGTAGTGTAGTAGCGTTGGTTGGCGATGATTGGAGGATGTGATAGCTGAAAGTGTTTGCATTTGGACGTTATGTCTGATAATGGTGGAAGGCTAAAGCTATATGGATTGCAAGTGATGGGAGGTTGGCTGGGTCATGGTAGCGATGCGAGACGTGCGTTGCTTGCATGAATCGATTGGGCTGAGCTGAAGTTGTCGGTGATTTGAAATTCAATCGTTTTTTAAGCGAGTTAATCTCACTCACAACTATGTCTATTTCTTTTTATTGATGCATGATCCCTCATTTATTTATTTGATTTGCTTGGTTGATTGGATTGTTGAGTTATTGAATGGAATTAGTTGTTTATTGATGATTGATGATCGAAGCTCTTTGACTTGAATGGAATTGTGTTGCAAATTATGATATACTTGATGTTGTGATGATTGTTGCTAGATTGGTTATTTGTGATTATAGAGTAATAATTAGGTGTTCGAAATTAAGTGAACGAAATTTGAAATTATTTAGAAAGGAGATAAATAAATTAAAAGTACACTTGAAATAAATAATTATTTGGAGATAAATAGTGAATTCTAATTGATTTCTTATATAATAAAAGATGAGAAATAATTTGAAACTAAATAGTGAACTTTGGAACGATGTCATATTTAATATGGAGATTTTAGATTAATGGAGAATTTGGAAGAGGAATAATTTTAAATAAAATATATAGGTGTAATAATTTTGAGGATTTTGAAATGGGAAATTATTTTGGGAAAAAGATGAATTTAGGGATTTTGGATAAAACAAGGAAATTTTAAAGATTTGTATTTTTATATACCGATGATTATAAAAATATTTAGAAGATATTTGTGAAATGAAGTTTGAAATTTATATTTATATAATGATTAATAATTTGAATTAAAAGATGGAAAGTTTATAAAATGATAATTTGAAGTAATGGTTAGATGAATGCAAATTATTTTATTTATTGAATGGAAAGTAACTTTTGTTACAAAATGTGAAGTGAATTTTGGAAGTAAAATATATTATTATTATTGGGATTAATATCTTGAAAAGAAGCATTTGAAATAAAGAAGAATTTTAAATAAAGATTTCAAAGTGATATATTTGGGTTTGCAAATATTTTGAACGAGAATATTCTTCGGTGAGATTTTAACGGTGTTTGGGAAATATAAATTCCTTTGAAGTACTTCTATACTATTAAAAAGGACATTTGAAGTGAAAGTAATTTTGAGATTTTAAAATTTATTTATGGGTTTAAATAAAAGGTTTCTTTGAAACCAAATAAATTATTTTGAAATATGGATTTTTGAAATTAGATGTGAGAACCAATTATTTTAAGAAGAGGGAAATACATAAAAAAGAATTTTGATGTTAAATTAAATTGAAGTATTTTTATAAAAGGAAGAGAATGAAGTGAAACATATTTAAATAAACCCTTCATCTCTTTAAAATTAATTGAGTAATATATTGATGTGTGAATGGACGATTGTTGATTGCTTGTTACGAACGAGATGAAGTTATAATTACCCGTTGTGTGGAATTATAAAATAATAAAAATGAAGAATAATGAATTAGGAAGCGATTTAAGAGCGAGCGGCTTAATAAGCAAAGTGAAAATTTGTTTGATGTTGATTAATTGAGGGTGTTGTGTATATAATTATATTTCACTGGGCGCTTTGGATGTCTACGTGAGGTGTATATATTTATTCAACACAAGTATAATGTTGAACTATTCATTGAGGACCGAGTGTTTGATATTTGGATGTCGGTGAATTATTCTATATTATACACCCCTATTGATCGATATTATTTGGATTTTTGACTTGACGTTGGAGATAAATTATATTATTACTTATTTCAATTTAAAGCGGGAATATGATTATCTCTGCTTTTGAGTGAATGAGGAGTATGAAGTCCCAACGAGGATGTGATGGTCAGAAGTAGTTTTGCAAACCCCATCCTAGCTTGACTGACCATGGGTTTGCTCTTGGATGATTGCGGCGACATGGCCCCCTCGTTGCATGGTCACAGTCTGCTGCACGGGCCAACGGGACAAATTTAGATTGAGTGAGGAGGTTGAAGATGGGAATTAGGAGCGAGGAAGCGATGTGCGGTGTATTGTGCAGCTAAAGACTGGTAAGGACACTCACAAAAATATTATAGGTTGGGTCTCCCTTTGCACCTGAGAAGCATAAAGGCTTATGTATAGACTCGGCTACTAGCAGTAGCATTAAAACATCGCATATAATAACTATAGCAGTAATGAAATTAAAAATGAAAAATAAAATAAATAAATTTAATACTGCTCAATAAATATGAACAATCAATGTTTGTGGTATGCTATTTGCGATGTATGATGTGTGAGGTGTGCGATGTGCGTTGTGTGACGTGTGCGATGTGTATGATGTGTGCGATGGATGTTTGGTGAATGATGGATGTTTTGATATTTAATGGATGTTTTGATATTTGATGGGTTATGGATGTTGTTTGATGTGTTTTAGATATTTGATTATTCCTTTGATGATTAGATCACTTTATTATGTTGTTTATATGTTATTACTTAAGATATCATTTATATTCTCACCATTGAATCTAAACATAGTTTGACCCGTTTATTATTTATATAATACTTGGGTCAGTCCGGGACATTTCAGGTTCAAGGAAGATGTGACCAGATGAATTATTGGGATTAGCTAGAGGCTGTATTACTAGATGTATTGTTTATTTTACATTTGGACTTGTGTATGATATGATGTTTAATGACATGCATTAGATCTATCGTGTATAATTATTTGAGATTTAGTTGGAATTTGACTTTTTGTATCCCACTTAGACTTATATGATGTATTATATTTTCATCGCTACGTTGAGGACTCTGTGTTCTCTATGATTTATTTTATATTATGTATTGTTTTATCCTCGGGTACCATGTGTGTTTATTGCTTTGTACTGAGACTTCTACGTCGGGATGAGCAGTTTTTATATTATGAGACGTATTCAGTATTAGTCTAAGGGAATATTCACGTGTGCTTCACCCACAGCGCCTCATTCTCTTTGTTACTCGATTGTATTATTCAGTAATACTCTTGAGTAATATGGAATAGAGGTGGGGTGTGCAACGACCCGTATTTATGATAATTAAAATTACTAAATTAAATAAGATTTTGAAATTTAATACTGTGAGAAATTAAAATTTATGATTTATTAACGAGAAAATAATAATTAGAATATGATTTAATAATGTTGTTTCAATGTAATTGACAATCATTTTAATGTAATTTCGATCAATTAAAATAATTGTAAAGTTAATTAGGTTAAAATTGTAGGGTAATAAGGAATAAAATAATTGTTGGAATCAAATGTTGGATTTAATGTTGAAATTATATGTTATAAATTTGAATAGGTTTATTATGGAATTTGGAAATAAATGAAATTTAACGAAATTAAATATTGCAGTTAATATGAGTTAGGATGATAACTGTAGAATATGAATGCAATAAAATGTAAACTAATGTTAATTATATTCATAAGGTAATAGTTGATTCAATAATAATAGTGTAAATCGAAATAAAAGAATTTAATTGAAATTAAAATATAATTAACTGGCGTTTTATTTCAGTTGTAATTGAACCCTAAAATTTATGCAATAGTTACATACTGGATTTAACATGGAAAATTCATTTTAAAAGATTATTAATTTTTATGTAATCAAGAATGATAAAATTGTTAATTTTCAAATTTGAATTCTAGAGTGATTAAATCAATTTAATAATAATTTATTTAATTAACATGAAATTAGCCATTTTGTCCACTGTCTCAGATTTTGACAAAACCATTTTCATCGGATCCATAATAGTGAAATATTGTAGGATTTCAAGTTTCGTAGCGATCAGACTTGTCGTTTGATCGTGCGAGCTCGAAACGCATAGAAATCAATTAAAAGAATTTAAATGAATATAATCTGATTTTAAAAGCTAACTTCTGTATATAATGGAATTAGGTTTAGAAACTAATTCCATTGAGTTTAAAAATATCAAAAACCTATATTTTGATATATGGGAGGACCTACTTTCGTTTCAGGAACGAAATGGGTTTTTCGGGCCGTCGTTATCGTTTTGACCCAATTCGATATGTCCATTCGTTTTTATCTTTCTCTACCTATATATATGTTGTTATAAACCCTAGTAGCTTCTTTTATTCATTTTTCACTACGTACAGATTCTATTCTCTTCTTCCTTCTCAAATGGCTATAATCTCCAAACCTTAATTCCCAAATTCAATTTCAAATCAAAATCAAATCGAAATTCAAACTCTCCAAACCCTATCATATTATATATCGTTGGAAAGGTCTCGATGAGCGTAATCTAGATTCTCTATTCGTTTTTCGATTGGAGGTTCGGTTTGGCCAGAAATCAGTAGTTTATTCTCAACCGTTCATATTAGGGTTGGCGATCTGACGGTGGATCATCGACTATACGACGATCGGGAGGTGCAGGCTTGTAGAGGTCACGAAGCAGGTCACAAAGGTGGTGGCCGTTCATCTCAATTGTGCTCGGATCGCCATAAATTGGCATCAAATCAATGTTGGTGGCAGGTCCACATGGGGGCTTCAGTGGTGGTCGCGCAGGGTGGTTCGGGGGGGGGGGGGGGGGGCTCGGCATGCTGGAGGCTCTGGCGACGTTCGATTTGGGTGGATGTGCGTGTAGGTGGCGCGGCAGCTCGTTGAAGGTGGTGGCTATGGTCGAGTTTTGTTCGTACGCGAGTGATAGGGTCATGCTATGTAGGGTTTGGGAGGTAAAGGAATTTACAAATATGCCCTTGTTTTAATTTTTAATTTAATTTAATTTAATTTTTGAATGTTCTAACGTGCGTAACTTTTTCATACGAGCTCGGATTTGGACGCGGTTTTATCCGTTGCGTTCGTATTGAAATTCCAAATAGTCTGAATCTAGTTTGGCTGCATTCTGACACTGTTCAAATTTTAGGCTTTATTTGGATTTTAAGTGGACGAAAAATCAAATGTGAGTGATTTAACCCACTCACAAATACTAAACCATCTTATGTTAGTTCAATTAAATTTATGATGTGATTAGAAATTTATTGATTGCTATTTGGTATATTTAAATTATCATTTAAATTTAATTTGAATTTAATTGCCATTTTAATTAATATTGAATTTAAATTGTTATTTAAACACCTGATAATGATAACCAATTAATTGTTGTGATTTATTGACTAATTTGGATGTTGATTGTGATGGATGTTTATTTGTTGACATTTTGGATAATTGGATGTTTGTATCCCTGTTATCACTATGGGTTGAAATGATACATACCCGAACGATCTTCTAAATTATGGAAAATCGTTATGGGTTGAAATGATAAACCCGAGCGGTTTTATTGATTTGGAAATTGCTGATTCGGGATACGGGTTGAAATGATATATACCCGGAAAATTTAACTATTTTGGGGTTGAAATAATACATACCCTATCACTTGACCATAGGGTAGAAAACTATATACAGACACCGTTGGTCGGTTTTAAATTATTTTCTAAACGGTAAAGTATGTTTGATTTATAAATTATATTTAATGATTTTATTTTAAAAAATTATATTTGTAAACTAATTTATTTTATATGTTTTAAAGCTTCAAATTATAAGTTAGTATATGGTTTTAAATGTAAATTTAAGATTTTAACTTATAATTTTATTTAGTTTTAAATATATATATTAAATAGTTTAAAATTTAATTTAATAAAATATTTAATATAGTTTTAATATATATATTTTAAATTTAATTTAATATAATAAAAATAGTTTTGATTTAAGATAATAAATATAGACTTTTATAAATTACTTTAATAGATAAAAGATTTTGTAAAAGATTTAGAATTTGGTAAATGGTTTTATAAGAATTTTATGAAAGGGTTTTGTAAGAGATTTTATAATGGATTTTATAAAAAGAAATTTTATAAAAGATTTTTATAAAGGATTTTATAATGGATTTTTAAAAGGGATTTATAAAAGGTTTTAAAGGATTTATAAATGGGTTTTATAAAAGAACTTGTAAAAGGGTATTTGGAAACGTTTTAAAGGAATTGTGTAGAAGGTATGGAAGAGGAAGAGTTATAAACTGTTTGGAATTTTATAAATAGCTTTATAAATGGTTCTAAAGCTTATAAATAGTTTATAAATGGTTTGAGAGAGATTTATAAATTATTTTCGAAATTGATTGGAAAATCTTCCTCGGTATTTCTGAATATATTTATACTTTTGGAATAAGTATATAGATATCTTGATATGAATGTATAATGTGTTTTTTGGATTTATTATTTAAAATGTTTTATAAAATGACCGTGGTGTGAAAAATGTAAGCGTTCAGTTGTTAAAGAGACCAGGGTTGGATATTATCATACTCTCTGCCAATTCCAAAACTACTTTAACAACTACGCACCTGGTGGAGAATCCAAAACGAAGTAGGATGGTTTGGCGAACGCTGTTGTATGAGGTATGAACACAGCCCTGACCCCCGCGGGTCATCTTGGTATGACTAAAACAGGAGCTATATCGGGCCAAGTGAGGTCGCTTTTCCGATCGGGCACATTTCTTCGATACCATATCTGTTACTTTGTGATTGATTGGTGGCCACCCCTCGATTTGATTATGGGAGTGTGTTCCGAGGTGGGCGGTAGAAGCTGCTACGCGTTACCACCAGTCCGGGAGTGCAAAATGGTATAATCCTACCCTGGGCATTGCCTCGCGTGCCTTGCCATATGCCTTATCGAGCCCACTACGATTTTGGTTTTTGTCGAACCTATGGAGTGCTCCCTGATAGCCCATCGGTTTGGTGGAGTTTACAGTACTGTATAGACTACGACATTTATAAAATGTGTTAAAGGGGATATGGGTAACGCCTTAACGCTATTTTAATACTTTACTTTACAAATAGACACTATATATGGAGCGTATATTACTACATATAAATAGTTTAATGGATCCTTAGGAGATGGAAATCCCGAACATCTCTTAAGTTATTGCACACACGTTATACACTGGATAGGGATGTAAAATCCCATAAACATCTCTGACGCCATTACACTCATATTTATTTACTGTTGATTTAACTTGCATAAGATCTTTTAGTTCTGACTCGAGTGTTTTGCCTTTTCATTACGCTCGGGTCAGGCTGAGCATTTCAGCGTTGAAGACTCTATATCTGGAGGAAGAAGACAGAGTTTAGTATTATATTATTATTCCACTGTATCATGTTGTTCTGCTGCATTATCCTATTATACCTGCTATATGTATAACTCTGATTTGTATTGTAAAAGTGTAATCAAATGTTATCTGTAAAACAACTTCATGAACTGTTTATTTGATTATCATATTTTGTCATTCCGCTGTGAGATTCTGTGTTTTGTTTTTCCTTCTTTTCTCTTATTTTCTTATTTACCCCATTAACAATCCTCCCTATTAAATGGTTTGAGTTTGACATGTGTGGTTTATTGTCGATTTAAACCGTCCAAAAAGGTATGTCGTTACAGTTGGTATCAGAACTTCGGTTTAGCGATAACCTTAGCATTGTGGGGTTTGACTCATTAGAGATAGGGTAGTAATACCCTATAATGGGTTGTTTGAGTGTATATATATGAGAGAGCGGATTTGTTAGTGCTATAAAAATGTTTTTATATTGTGTTAATTTGTTCCGTTTAGTATTTATAAATTATGGTCGGTACATAGGATGCTATAACATTGATAGAGATTTCTAAACACTTAATAGGAAAGACCGACATAATATTGTTTTTAAAATATAGGTAAATTAAATAATTTTTCCTAGTATTATATTTTGTATATAAAAGAATAATTTTGTAAATGGATATGGTTGTATGTGATATATTTTTTAGGAAGTGAAATTTTATGAATACTGGTTGTGAAATAAAATTTACAAATAAAGTAAATATGAATTGGAAATTTGAGAACTTAAGTTCTAGAGTTTTGAAATTGGTTTTCAAAGATTTTGGAATATAGTATCAGTATAATTTGGAAGTATTTTCGGTTAGAAATATTTTCATTGTGATTTGAAAGAAATGTTTTAAAGGAATTTTAAAAATGAAATAAGTTCTGTACTTCCCTCTTCTTTCCCTGGAAAATAATTTCGGTGATGACTGCGACATCATCGACATTCATTTTCGAGTTTCAAAGTGATAAGACCACTGTAGTAGCTTTGCTACACATTTCTGTTGATAAACAAATTTTAATTTTAATTTCCAAATATGTTTTGCTATACAAAGGATATAAGTATATATTATTTTGAGATGATTTGAAATGAAATCCGGTACTTAGTTCTTAAGATTTCTGTTAATTAATGATTTTCAGTTATTTTAACTAATTTTAATAGTTGGAAACTTCTAAAATGGAAAATAAGAAATTAGGAGCTAAGTGATTAAGGAAACTGTAAAGAAATAAGATATTTGTCAATTGAAGATTTAAGGGTAATGAAATTTAGAAGATGTAAATTATTGAATATTTTGTTAACTAATGAATAAGATAATTTGAATAACATTCAGTCACATTCTAAAACATGTATAAAACTTTCCAGAAATATTTAAAAAGTTGAAATGTTAAATATGAATATGTAATAGAATATTATACAAGTAAAAGCTTAATAAAAAAAATGCTTCAAAATGAACGTATGTTTATAAATGAAAATTTAAGATGTATAAGGAATATATAAACTTAAGTAAATGGTTGAAATGCTTAATAATCAAATTGAATAGTAAAAGTGAATATCACTTAAGTAAATGATTATAAACTTAAGAAATTGATGAAATGATTCATAAATATATTTATATTAAATGATACTATATATGAAGGAATGAATGTAAATTTAAAAGTTAAGAAACTTAAGTGGGAATTTATTCACTAATGAATATGAATATTAAATGGAAATCAAGTTTTATAAGTAAATAATAACCGTGTATTCATTTTGCAAAGAAACTTATATAATATTTTAGGAATTGATTTATTGTTTTCTAGATAATTGAATGGAAAATAACATATGTAAGTAAGTGAATGTAAATTAATGGAATAATGACATTGTATGGATGAATGAAAATAAATATAAGAGTAAAAAGGAAACCAATAGAATAAACTTAAATAACATTTAAAATTCTTTATTGTATTAGCTGATGGGATGTTTGGGAAATGATACTTATAATTGTTTGAGGTTGTATGAATAATATATTAAGTAATTATCTAAGGCAGTTGAGCGTAGGGTACACTTAATAGTTTATTTATCACCCTTGTACGATTAAAGGTTTCTGAACCTGAACAAACCATTAGTTTTTGGTTGCTATGAATGTATGATTGATTCCTTAGTTGCATATAATGGTTGTACTGTTTTGTTTGCATATGTTTTGTGTTGATTTGCTTTTGTTACTAATTGAAACAAATAAATGTTTCTCTTGTACATAATTCTCACTATTTTGTATTATATAAGTGGAATATAGGTTTATGGAAGCAATAGCTGTTGCTTTTGGTTTCATAAATAAAATTTGCTTGCTCGACAAATAGGTACGTGTTCGGATTACGGTTCTGCAATGATATTTTATTGTTTTTCCCATGGTTTAGGATGTTTTATTATTGAAATATGATATATATATATATATATATATATATTAAAATTATTGATGTTATTATTTTTCCGGACCTAACCGCGCAAAGGAGACTCTACCGAAATTTTTCATGAATTTAGGACTTAGAAAGTTTTGTGACAGTTGAGTTATCTTCAAATTCTTATTAAACTAAATTATGTAAATGAATTGTTTATAAATTAATTATTTTGAATAAAATTATATTAAGTTTCTTAATTCCTTCTTTTTCCTTTTCGAGGACGAAAAAGTTTTGAGTGGGGAAGAGTGTAACGATCCGTATTTTTGATAATTAAAACTATTAAATTAAATAAGATTTTGAAATTTAATATCGTGAGAAATTAAAATTTATGATTTATTAATGAGAAAATAATAATTAGAATATGATTTAATAATGTTGTTTCAATGTAATTGACAATCATTTTAATGTAATTTCGATCAACTAAAATAATTGTAAAGTTAATTTGGTTAAAATTGTAGGGTAATAAGGAATAAAATAATTGTTGGAATAAAATGTTGGATTTAATGTTGAAATTATATGTTATAAATTTGAATAGGTTTATTATGGAATTTGGAAATCTATGAAATTTAACGAAATTAAATATTGAAGTTAATATGAGTTAGGATGATAACTGTAAAATATGAATGCAATAAAATGTAAACTAATGTTAATTATATTCATAAGGTAATAGTTGATTCAATAATAAGAGTGTAAATTAAAATAAAAGAATTTAATTGGAATTAAAATATAATTAACTGATTTTTATTTCAGTTGTAATTAAACGCTGAAATTTATGCAATAGTTACATACTGGATTTAACATGGAAAATTCATTTTAAAAGATTATTAATTTTTATGTAATCAAGAATGATAAAATTGTTAATTTTTAAATTTGAATTCAAGAGTGATTAAATCAATTTAATAATAATTTATTTAATTAGTGTGAAAATTAGCCATTTTGGCCACTGTCTCAGATTTCGACGAAACCAGTTTCATCGGACCCGTAACAGTGAATTATTGTAGGATTTCAAGTTTCGTAGCGATCAGACTTGTCGTTTGATCGTGCGAGCTCGAAACGCGTAGAAATCAATTAAAAGAATTTAAATGAATATAATCTGATTTTAAAAGCTAACTTCTATATACAATGCAATTAGGGTATGAAACTAGTTCCATTGAGTTTATAAATATAGAAAACCTATATTTTGATATATGGGATGACCTACTTTCGTTTCGGAAACAAAACGGGTTTTTCGGGTCGTCGTTATCGTTTCGACCCAATTCGATATGTCCATTCATTTTTATCTCTCTCTGCCTATATATAGGCTGTTATAAACCCTAACAGCTTCTTTTTTTCATTTTCCTGTACGTACAGATTCTGTTCTCTTCTTCCTTCTCAAATGGCTGTAATCTCCAAACCCTAATTCCCAAATTCAATCTCAAATCGAAATCAAATCGGAATTCAAACTCTCCAAACCCTATAATATTATCTATTATTGGAAAGCGCTCGACGAGCGTAATCTAGATCTGCTGTTCGTTTTTCGATTGGAGGTTCGGTTTGGCTAGAAATCGGCAGTTTATTCTCGGTCGTTCATATTAGGGTTGTCGATCCGACGGTGGATCATCAACTATACAACGATCAGGAGGTACAAGCTTGTAGAGGTCGCGAAGCAGGTCACAGAGGTGGTGGCTGTTCATCTCAGTTGTGCTCGGATCGCCAGAAATTGGCATCAAGTCAACGACGACGGCGGGTCCACGTGGGGGCTTCGGAGGTGGTCGCGCAGGGTGGTCCAGGGGCATCTCGGCATGCTGGAGGCTCTGGCGACGTTCGATCTAGGTGGATGTGCGTGTAGGTGGCGCGGTAGCTCGTTGAAGGTGGCGGCTGTGGTCGAGTTTTGTTCATACGCGAATGATAGGGTCGTGCTCTATAGGGTTTGAGAGTCAAAGGAATTTACCAATATGCCCTTGTTTTAATTTTTAATTTAATTTAAATTTTGATTATCCTAACGTGCGTAACATTTTCATACGAGCTCGGATTTGGTCGAGGTTTTCTCCGCTGCGTTAGTATCGTTCGGACAAATTGAAACTGGTTTGGCTGCATTATGAGATTGTTCAAATTTTGGGCTTTATTTGGATTTTAAGTGGACGAAAAATCAAAGGTGAGTGATTTAACCCACTCACAAACACTAAACCATCTTATGTTAGTTAAATTAAATTTATGATGTGATTAGAAATTTATTGATTGCTGTTTGGTATTTTTAAATTGTCATTTAAATTTAATTTGAATTTATATTGAATTTAATTGCCATTTAAGTTAATATTGAATTTAATTTGTTAGTTTAACACCTGATAATGATAACCAATTAATTATTGTGATTTATTGGCTGATTTGGATGTTGATTGTGATGGATGTTTATTTGTTGACATTTTGGATGATTGGATGTTTGTATCCCTGTTATCACTATGGGTTGAAATGATACATACCCGAACGATCTTATAGATTAGGGAAAATCGTTATGGGTTGAAAAGATAAACCCCATCGATTTTATTGATTTGGAAATTGTTGGTTCGAGATACGGGTTGATATGATATATACTTGGAAAATTTAACTATTTTGGGGTTGAAATGATTCATACCCTATCACTTTACCATAGGGTAGAAAACTATATACGGACACCGTTGGTCGGTTTTAAATTATTTTCTAAATGGTAAAGTATGTTTGATTTATAAATTTTATTTAATGATTTTATTTAAAAAAATTATATTTGGAAAATAATTTATTTTATATGTTTTAAAGCTTCAAATCATAAGTTAACATATGGTTTTAAATGTAAATTTAAGATTTTAACTTATAATTTTATTTAGTTGAAATATATATTTTAAATAGTTTGAAATTTAATTTAATAAAATATTTAATATAGTTTTAATATATATATTTAAAATTTAATTTAATATAATAAATATAGTTTTGATTTAAGATAATAAATATAAACTTTTATAAATAACTTTAATAGATAAAAGATTTTGTAAAAGATTTTAGAATTTGGCAAATGGTTTTATAAGAATTTTATAAAAGGGTTTTGCAAGAGATTTTATAATGGATTTTTTAAAAGAAATTTTATAAAAGATTTTTATAAAGGATTTTATAATGGATTTTTAAAAGGGATTTATAAAAGGTTTTAAAGGATTTATAAATGAGTTTTATAAAAGAACTTGTAAAAGGGTATTTGGAAACGTTTTAAAGGAATTGTGTAGAAGTTATGAAAGGGGAAGAGTTGTAAACTGTTTGGAATTTTATAAATAGCTTTATAAATGGTTCTAAAGCTTATAAATAGTTTATAAATGGTTTGAGAAAGATTTATAAATTATTTTCGAAATTGATTGAAAAATCTTCCTTAGTATTTCTTAATATATTTATACTTTTGGAAAAAGTATATAGATATCTTGATATGTAGGTATAACGTATTTTTTTGGATTTATTATTTAAATGTTTTATAAAATGACCACGGTGTGAAAAATGTAAGCGTTCGGTTGTTAAAGTGACCGATGTCAGATATTGTCATACTCTCTGCCAATTTCGAAACCACTTTAAAACCTGTGCATGTGGTGGAGAATCCAGAACGAAGTAGGATGGTTTGGCGAACACAACTGTATGAGGTATGAACGCAGCCCTGACCCCCGCGGGTCAGCTTGATATGACTAAAACATGAACTATACCGGGCCAAGTGAGGTCGCTCCTCCGCTCGGGCACATTTCTTCGATACCATATCTGTTACTTTGTGATTGATTGGTGGCCACCCCTCAATTTGATTATGGGAGTGTGTTCCAAAGTGAGCTGTAACAGCTATGACGCATTACCACCAGTTCGGGAGTGCAAAACGGTAGAATCCTACCCTGAGCATTGCCTCGCGTGCCTTGTCGTATGCCTTATCGAGGCCACTACGATTTTGGTTTGTGTCGTACCTATGGAGTGCTCCTTGATAGCCCACCGGTTTGGTGGAGTTTACAGTACTATATAGACTACGACATTTATAAAATGTGTTAAGGGGGATATGGGTAACGCCTTAACGCTATTTTAATACTTTACTTTACTGATAGACACTATATATATAGCGTATATTACTACATATAAATAGTTTAACGGATCCTTAGGAGATGGAAATCCCGAACATCTCTTAAGTCATTGCATGCACGTTATACACTGGATAGGAGATGTAAAATCCCGTAAACATCTCTGACGCCATTACACTCATATTTATTTACTGTTGATTTAACTTGCATAAGATCTTTTAGTTCTGACTCGAGTGTTTTTCCTTTTCATTACGCTCGGGCCAGCCTGAGCATTTCACCGTTGAAGACTCTATTTCTAGAGGAAGAAGACGGAGTTTAGTATTATATTATTATTATTCCACTGTATTATATTGTTCCGCTGCATTATCCTATTATACCTGCTATATGTATAACTCTGATTTGTATTGTAAAAGTATAATCAAATGTTATTTGTAAAACAGCTTCATGAACTGTTTATTTGATTATTATATTTTGTCATTCTGCTGTGAGATTCCGTGTTTTGTTTTTCCTACTTTTCTCTTATTTTCTTATTTACCCCATTAACAATCCTACCTTTTGAATGATTTGAGTTTGACATGTGTGGTTTATTGTCGATTTAAACCGTCCAAAAAGGTGGGTCGTTAAAGTTGGTATCAGAGCTTCAGTTTAGTGATAACCTTAGCTTTATGGGGTTTGACACATTAGAGATAGGGTAGTAATACCCTATAATGGGTTTTCTGAGTGTATATATATATATGAGAGAGTGTATTTGTTAGTGCTATAAAAATGTTTTTATATTGTGTTAATTTGTTATATATAGTATTTATAAATTCTGGTCGATACATATGACGCTATGGCATCGATAGGGATTTCTAAACACTTAATAGGGCATACCGACACAATATTGTTTTTGAAATATAGGTAAATGAAATAATTTTACCTAGCATTATATTTTGTATATAAAAGAATAATTTTATAAATGGATATGGTTATATGTGATATATTTGTTAGGAAGTGAAATTTTATAAATATTGGTTGCAAAATAAAATTTACAAATAAAGTAAATATGAACTGGAAATTTAAGAACTTAAGTTCCGGAGTTTTGAAATTGGTTTTCAAATATTTTGGAATATAATATTAGTATTATTTGGAAGTATTTTCGGATAGAAATATTTTCAATGTGATTTGAAAGAAATGTTTTAAAGGAATTTTAAAAAGGAAATATGCTCTGTACTTCCCTCTTTTTTCGCTGGAAAATAATTTCGGTGATGACCGCGGCATCATCGACATTCATTTTCGAGTTTCAAAGTGGGAAGACCACTGTAGTAGCTTTGCTACACATTTCTGTTGATAAACAATTTTTAATTTAAATTTCCAAGTATGTTTTGCTATACAAAGGATATAAGTATATATTACTTTGAGATAATTTGAAATGAAATCCGATACTTAGTTTTTAAGATTTCTGTTAATTAATGATTTTCAGTTATTGTAATAGAATGAAATCTTAACTAATTTTAAAAGTTGGAAACTTCTAAAATGGAAAATAAGAAATTAGGAGCTATGTGATTAAGGAAACTGTAAAGAAATTGGAGATTTGTCACTTGAAAATTTAAGGGTAATGAAATTAAGAAGACGTAAATTATTGAATATTTTGTTAACTAAAATGAATAAGATAATTTGTATAACATTCAATTACATTCTAAAACATGTATAAAACTTACCAGAAATATTTAAAAAGTTGAAATGTTAAATATGAATATGTAATAGAATATCGTACAAGTAAAAGCTTAATAACAAAAATGCTTCAAAATGAACTTATGTTTATAAATGAAAAATTAAGATGTACAAGGAATATATAAACTTAAGTAAATGGTTGAAATGCTTAATAATTAAATTGAATAGTAAAAGTGAATATCACTTAAGTAAATGATTATAAACTTAAGAAATTGATGAAATGATTCATAAATATATTTAATATTAAATGATACTATATATGAAGGAATGAATGTAAATTTAAAAGTTAAGAAACTTAAGAATGAATTTATTCACTAATGAATATTAATATTAAATGCAAATCAAGTTTTATAAGTAAATAATAACTGTGAATTAATTTTGCAAAGAAACTTATATAATATTTTAAGAATTGACTTATTGATGTTCTAGACAATTGAATGGAAAATAACATATGTAAGTAAGTGAATGTAAATTAATGGAAAAATGACATTGTCTTAATGAATGAAAATAAATATAAGAGTAAAATGGAAACCAGTAGAATAAACTTAAATATATTTAAAATTCTTTGTTGTTTTGGCTGATGGGATGTTTGGGAAAGGATACTTCTAATTGTTTGAGGTTGTATGAATAATCTATTAAGTAATTATCTAAGGCTGTTGAGCGTAGGGTACACTTGATAGTTTATTTATCACCCTTGTACGATTAAAGGTTTCTGAATCTGAACAAACAATTAGTTTTTTGTTGCTATGGATGTATGATTGGTTCCTTAGTTGCATATAATGGTTGTACTATTTTGTTTGCATGTGTTTTGTGTTGATTTGCTTTTGTTACTAATTGAAACAATTAAATATTTCTCTTGTACATAATTCTCACTATTTTTGATTATATAAGTGGAATACAGGTTTATGGAAGCAACAGCTGTTGCTTTTGGTTTCATAAATAAAGTTTGTTTGCCCGACAAATAGGTACGTTTTCCGTTTACGGTTTTGAAATGATATTTTACTGTTTTTCCCATGGTTTGGGATATTTTATTATTGAAATATGATATATATTGAAATTATTAATATTATTATTTTTCCGGACCTAGCCATGCAAAAGAGACTCTGCCGAAATTTTTCGTGTATTTAGGACTTAGAAAATTTTGTGAAAGTCGAGTTATTTTCAAATTCTTATTAAACTAAATTGTGTAAATGAATTGTTTATAAATTGATTATTTTGAATAAAATTATAGTAAGTTTCTTAATTCTTCTTATTCCTTTTCGAGGACGAAAAGTTTTGTGGGGGAGATGTAACGACCCGTATTTTTGATAATTAAAACTATTAAATTAAATAAGATTTTGAAATTTAATATTGTGAGAAATTAAAATTTATGATTTATTAATGAGAAAATAATAATTAGAATATGATTTAATAATGTTGTTTGAATGTAATTGACAATCATTTTAATGTAATTTCGATCAATTGAAATAATTGTAAAGTTAATTTGGTTAAAATTGTAGGGTAATAAGGAATAAAATAATTGTTGGAATCAAATGTTGGATTTAATGTTGAAATTATATGTTATAAATTTGAATAGGTTTATTATGGAATTTGGAAATCTATGAAATTTAACGAAATTAAATATTGCAGTTAATATGAGTTAGGATGATAACTGTAAAATATGAATGCAATAAAATGTAAACTAATGTTAATTATATTCATAAGGTAATAGTTGATTCAATAATAAGAGTGTAAATTGAAATAAAAGAATTTAATTGGAATTAAAATATAATTAACTGATTTTTATTTCAGTTGTAATTAAACGCTGAAATTTATGCAATAGTTACATACTGGATTTAACATGGAAAATTCATTTTAAAAGATTATTAATTTTTATGTAATCAAGAATGATAAAATTGTTAATTTTTAAATTTGAATTCAAGAGTGATTAAATCAATTTAATAATAATTTATTTAATTAGTGTGAAAATTAGCCATTTTGGCAACTGTCTCAGATTTTGACGAAACCAGTTTCATCGGACCCGTAATAGTGAATTATTGTAGGATTTCAGGTTTCGTACAGATCGGACTTGTCGTTTGATCGTGCGAGCTCGAAACGTGTAGAAATCAATTAAAAGAATTTAAAAGAATATAATCCGAGTTTAAAAGCTAACTTCTGTATACAATGGAATTAGGGTTTGAAACTAGTTACATTGAGTCTAAAAATATCAAGAACCTATATTTTGATTTATGGGACGACCTACTTTCATTTCGGGAATGAAACGGGCTTTTCGGGGTCGTTATCGTTTCGGCCCAATTCGATATGTCCATTCGTTTTTATCTATCTCCTCCTATATATAGGCTGTTATAAACCCTAACAGCTTCTTTTATTCATTTTCCTGTACGTAGAAATTCTGTTCTCTTCTTCCTTCTCAAATGGCTGTAATCTCCAAACCCTAATTCCCAAATTCAATCTCAAATCAAAATTCAAACTCTCCAAACCCTATAATATTATATATCGTTGGAAAGCGCTCGACGAGCGTAATCTAGATCTGCTGTTCGTTTTTTGATTGGAGGTTCGGTTTGGCCAGAAATCAGCAGTTTATTCTCGGCCTTTCATATTAGGGTTGTCGATCCGATGGTGGATCATCGACTATACAACGATCGGGAGGTGCAGGCTTGTAGAGGTCGCGAAGCAGGTCACAGAGGTGGTGGCTGTTCATCTTAGTTGTGCTCGGATCGCCAGAAATTGGCATCAAATCAACGGCGGCGGCGGGTCCACGTAGGGGCTTCGAAGGTGGTCGTGCAGGGTGGTCCGGGGGCGGCTCGGCATGCATGAGGCTTTGGCGACTTTCGATCTGGGTGGATGTGTGTGTATGTGGCGCGACAGCTCGTTGAAGGTGGCTGCTATGGTCAAGTTTTGTTCGTACGCGAGTGATAGGGTCATTCTCTGTAGGGTAAAGGAATTTACAAATATGCCCTTGTTTTAATTTTTAATTTAATTTAGATTTTGAATGTTCTAACGTGCATAACTTTTTCATACAAGCTCGGATTTGGACGCGGTTTTCTCCATTGCGTTCGTATCGAAATTCTAAATAGTATGAATCTAGTTTGGCTGCATTTTGAGACTATTCAAATTTTGGGCCTTATTTGGATTTTAAGTGGACGAAAAATCAAATGCGAGTGATTTAACCCACTCACAAATACTAAACCATCTTATGTTAGTTAAATTAAATTTATGATGTGATTTGAAATTTATTGTGACGCCCCACCTCTATACTCACACTAGCCAAGGACACTACGGGGTAATGTTGTCGACTAGCATGAAGAATAAGGCTGTTGAGGAGCGACCATCTGTGTAATTGCTTTGTGCGAGTACCGATATGTCAGATAATATAAGTTACATTTCATTTCAAGAGGTAATCCGACATATCAAATACAACTCAAAGCTAGCACACAGTGGCTAGGTGGACTTCGGAAACAAATATAGAAATAAGCATAACACAAATCAGTCACAAACATTCATATCACAAAGGCGGAAACAGATATGAATATAACACATAAAAGTGTACATCAAAATAGTAGTCAAACTGGATCCACTACATCACAAAAGTATAGATACAAGTGCTAGACAAAAGAATAAGTATACAACAAGGAGTCTCTATCTCAAATGTATACTAACAAAAACTACTATGCTAAAGTAGTAAGCCAAAAGTCAAGTGAAGGACCCTGATAAGAAGTCAAGCAGGAGCACCTGAAATACCTCGGTCTGACCCGAGTATTATTTAAGAAGAAAATAATAAACGGATCAGTCTAGCTATAAATATCAAATAAAATGAGATAGGATAAGAGATATGACAAAAATGCATGATAACAATAATGCCATACAGTGACAAGTATACATCAGATAACAACAAAAATCATACAATATCTCAAATATTCTCAAATATTCTCAAACACTAAAAAGAATGTCATATTCTTTAAATTATTCACTAAAACACAAATATTGACAAAACATATCAATGCCAATCACAAAAGTCGGTGAAACACAAATTCTAGAAATCATCAACTAGAAATCCAGAAATCACAAAAAGGGGAAGGACTATCACAAACGGGAGCATGAAAACTCACCAACACGTGTATCACAAATGAGCCGGAGCTCCTCCAAACAGGGTATAGTCCGCCCTTGCGGACAATGAGCCAAAGCTCCTTCTATGAGCCGAAGCTCCTCCAAACAAGATATAGTCCCCCTTTGCGGACTATGAGACGAAACTCCTCCAAACAGGGTATAGTCCCCCACGCGGACAAATAGACATCGCACATCGCTAGTCTAAATCACCAACGGATCATCATTGATCGATAAGTGTAAATTACACTGAGCTTGTAAATAAATGAGTTTAGCTTCATGTCCCATAACCACTTGCTTAACTTAAATATTTACGAACAAATTGTAGATTTCCACTCGAAAATTGTCACAAAATTTCAATCGAACAAGTCTAAGAATTAACCGACAAAGTAAACGCAAGCGTTTCATACCACTTGTTTTGCTAAGTCGTTTAATTGGATTTCTCGTACGAATGAGGTATTGTGTATACTAATAGATTGTAAAACGGTTTATATAAACGAGCTTTGTATTAAAAATAGAGTTGAAATCATCTTTGTGAAAGAGTTTGAATATTTACTACTAGTATAGAAAACCTTTATATTTTAAAGTGGCAAATCACAGAAAAGATTGTAGAAACAATCAATCACCAAAAATTCACATACGAAGACGTGAATCAAATCCATAAAAATCGATACCGAGTCCATCAAAATGGATATTCTCAAAAATCCCGAAAAGGAAGTCATCAAAGTCGATATAAATGATAACAACAAATCGGATCAATACGAATCGATTAAAATTGGAAGCCCATGCAAAATAGGCAAATTGGGCTGAGACAAGCAGATCAGTCGACTGAACCAGGTGGTCAGTCGGCTGACCCAATGCTTGGAAACTTTCAGTTTCCAGGTCAGTCAATTGAACCATAAGGTCAATCGACTGATATAGGCACAGATTGTTTTCTGTCCCCTGGTTCAGTCGACTGACCTCCTGGTTCAGTCGACTGAACCTGCTTCTACAGCATTATCAACCTAGCCCTCAAGTGGGGCAAAATCCTAACCGGAGGTGAACGGACGAGCAACAGAGACTAAGGATTTACGCCAAGCGATAACCCAGCCTTGTATGGCTCTTCGAAACACCCCAAAAACGTGTACAAACATCAAAGATATGATTTTTAAAGATTTGACCTCAAAACACCAAAAATTGGAATATTCATCAAACCAATTCAATCCAAAAGAAAATGGACAAGGAAGAGATGTTAGGAATTACTACCTAACAACTATCAAAGATATAGACATAGATGTGAGTTCAAAAACTCACCTTTAACTCAAAAACTCAAGAGAGAAGCTCTAAAACGAGCTAAGATCAATTCCTCTTCAACAACAACTCAAGAAGCTTCAATCTAAGCTCATAAGAAGAATATTTCCTAAGTTAGGGTTTAGGAATTTTCTGAAATTTGAAGAGGGATTAAGATGGAAAAGATGAAGAGGATGCTTACCTAAGCTTCTCCTTGATTTCTAGCTTGAAGTTGATCCTTCCTAAGAGAATTAGGGCTTAGGAATTTCAAATTTCCCATTCCTTTCCCCATTTTTACTTTAGCTTGAAAGTATTAGGAAATTAGAATGAATGAAGAGGAAAGGGGGTGGAGTTGGGTTATTTGATGGGTTGGGTGTTAGGTTATTTGGCTGAAACCCAAACCCAAAGCCCTAAATGAAAATATCAAAATTTCACTCAACTCCAAACATATCGATGTTTATACTCAAAAAGGTCGCAAACACCATTTTGGACTCAATGGAGGTGGTCTCGAGTCCTAATTCGACTGTTTGCAAAAAGTAACATTTCAGACTTAAATCCGACTAACGAAAACTATATTTAAATAAAACATTTAAATATACAATCGTAAAATATGCGGGTTGTTACAGACTCCCCTCCTTAAAGAAATTGCATCCTCGCAATACTTGAGAGGAAAATAAAGAGTAACAACCATAAAAGCATATCAACACAAAAGAAAATTTTGAAATAAGAAGTTCACCATAAAAGAGCGCGAGAGAGTAAGTCCGGATGTGTTCGCTCGATGAATTCTCAAGATTCCCAAGAGCAATCCTTAGGACTTGAGAACCATTGAACTTTCATAAGAAGAACATCTTTATTTCGAAGGTGTTTAACCTCCGAAGTAATGATACGAATAGAATGTTGCTCATAAGTCAAATTCGGTGAAACTTCAATTTCTTCAATTACACCGGGCTCAAGAATAGAATCGGAATCCCTAAGGTATTTGCGTAGTTGAGAGACGTGGAAAACGTCATGAATAGTAGAAAATTGAGCCGGTAATAAAAAGCGATAAGCCACGGAACCAATACGTTCGGTGATGGGAAATGGACCAACATATCGAGGTGCTAATTTTCCCGATCAACTGAAACGCACAACACCCTTCATAGGTGAAACACAAATGAATACCAATAAAATCTGGACCTAAAACCAGCTTCTCACTGGCTTCAAGCTAACACGAAGGAAATCGGCATGGCCTTCCGTAGAGTGCCTCGAAAGGTGCCATACCAATACTAGATTGGAAGCTATTATTGGAAGAAAACTCAATCAAGAGAAATATGATCTTCCCAACTTCCACCAAAATCAAGAACACATGCACGAAGGAGATCTTCAAGAGTTTAATTCACACGCTCCATTTGTCCATTGGATTGAGGACGATAGGCGGTGCTAAAATTAAGCTTTGTTCCCAAAGCTTTTGAAGACCTTACCAAAATCCACTAGTAAAATAATGGATCACGATTGCTAACAATAGAAGAAGGAACTCTATGCAATTTATAAATTTCTTTGACATAGAGTTTAGCCAAAAGAGGTACGGTCCAAAAGAGAAGGATGAACCTCAAGGCTACACAAAACAAGAGATGAACATGAATCGAATTCACGATCTCGAATCTCACAAGTGGACAAAGTCTCGAGATCACTCCATTCAGATATCATCATGGAAACAACCGCTTGTTGCTTACGACTAAGGGCATCGGCAACTCGATTGCCCTTTCCGGGAGTATAAAGAATATCAAAATCATAAGATGCAAGGAACTCGAGCCAACGTTGTTGACGCAAATTAAGTTCCTTTTGAGAGAATAAATACTTCAAAGATTTATGATCGGTGTAGAGAACAAATTTCTCTCCCAAAAGATAATGATGCCAAATTTTAAAAGCGAAAACAATGGCCGCGAGCACTAGATCATGAATGGCATATCTAGTCTCGACAAGCTTTAATTATCAAGAAGCATACGTGATAACACATTCCCTTTGCAAGAGAATGACACTCAAACCAATACGACAAGCATTGGTACAAACAATAAAGTCCTTGTTCCCTTCGGGAATCGCAAGAATAAAAGCATAGGAAAAGAGTTCTTTTAATTGATCCTCTTTCCCGAAAAGCTAAGACATTCAAAATCATAATGAACTTTATGTAATCATCTTTTTAGAAACTTTTTACTTTTTACAAGTCAATTTACTGTGTTTGACTGTCTCATCATAGCGTTTAGGAGATTCCTATCGATAACGTTGATCAATCGCATCGACCAGAATTCTTAAAGCACTCAATGGGCAAAACAACACAAAATCATCTTCTATATGATAAACATGTCTCTTAAAATTTTTACAAATATTCTTTGCTCGTTTTAAGAACAAAATCTAATCATACTTATAAATATCTTATTAAAAAGATTTGCAAATTTTAAATTGTTGTTTTCATCCACAATCAATGAATACAAGGATAAACTCATCGAGATATTCGTAGAATACTCAATTCATAAGATGGATGACATAACGAACCATTCATAAGAATGACATAACGAACCATTTTAAATAAGCTGGGAGGTTCGTTAAACCGAATGACATAACGAACCATTCATAAGAATAATAACGAGTGCAGAATGCGGTAAGTGGAATGATACCCTCCGCAACTCGTAGCTGATGAAAACCGGTGGCAAGGTCGAGCTGAAAAGACCTTAGCACCACTCAATAGAATGCTTAGGTGGTAATCCTAAGACATGCTCAAATATACCGGAAAATCCACAAACTACTTGAATGAGAGAAATAACATTCTCCTCATCATGTCGGTTTAAAGAATAAAATGATGTCACCGAATTGGAAATCGAAATCATTAAGAACCATAGAAATCTGCTTAACAGATTGAGAATGTCGAAGATATATAGTCCGCTCAGGACATAGGATGTGAGCTTCATAATGATCAAGCCAATCCTTTCCCAAAAATCAATTTCGAAGCCTAAGTAACGCATAACATGCTAATCGGCTCGAAAAGAATAATCACATAAAATAATCTCAACATTTTCACAAAGTAAACTAAGTGTTGCAGATCCACCAATCGGATTCGCAATCCTCAATGAAGTCATCAAGCCCATAATATTTAAAGAGAAAGAATCAACAAGTTCTTTTGATATAAAATAATGAACCCGTATCAAAAAGAACTCGAATAGGATAATCACAAAACAAATTAATGTCATCAAGGATAGAAGGAGAATTACCTTGACCACGAGAAGTGTTACTAGGTGCTTGCATAACATTCAGCTCTCCCTCTCTCTTGCTTTGAAGTTTGGGACATGAAGATATATAATGATCCGAACTTTTGCAATAGCGGCAAGAAATAGGCCTTGGACACCGATTTATATAGTGGTCCTTAGAGCCACAATTGTAGAATTCTCCACGATTAGGGATTGGAGTCTTTGCTACCGAAGTTACTTGCTTCACTTTCTTATTGGGATTAGGACTTTCGAACTTAATAAAGGGATGCCTCTTTTTATTGATGTTGAAGTTCTGTTTGGCACTCACAACTTCAACATCACTTTCTCTATCGGCCTCTTCAAGTCGAAGAGCGATATCTACAAGCTGATCAAAAGAAACTTTTAGTTTCAGAAGTAAAGGCTTTTTGAGGTTCTTATTCAACCCATAGACGAACCTCTGATTTTAATTCAATGAGGTATTAATATACTCGACCCCATATTTAGAAAGAGATTCAAAAGATGCGACGTAATCCGTCACAGAAGATTCACCTTGAACAAGATCAATAAAGCGTCGGGCTAAAGTTACCTTTTCAGCCTCCGGCACAAACTTCAATTCGAATCTTTCCCAGAATTGCTCCCAAGTAAGATCCGCTTCAATAATCTCCGAGATCAGAAGCTCATACCAATCTAATGCTCTTTCTTGGAGTATGCTAGAAGCCACTTGGAATCGATGTAGATCCACAAGATTCATGCGGGAAAAGATGCGATCGCATGATCTAAGCCAAGCTTGGATTTCTATAACATTTTCGGAACCCTTGAATGGCCTTCCACCCAAAGCGGTATAATCTCTGCACAAGCGTGCAAACCCGGATTTAGGGTGAGTAGGCACTGGAACGGGTCCGGCAGCTTGGGCATTGTTCACAAGATCTAAAAGTTGTTGAGCAGACATAAATACTCCATCCCGAGGAGTAGCACTAGATTGACCGGCGCTGGGACGGCCTGGTCTAACCATTTCTCTTCTCTAAGAAAGAAAGAAAGAAGAGGAAAAAGGTCATTCTCAGAATGAATATCAAACAAACTTGATTGATAAAACAAGGCATCACAAAAGAAAATAGGATAGAACGGTACGAAGACTCGAATTAAATCCTATGGCACGATTCCTAAGAAAGACTTAGGACAATGATCCTTGCTAGATTATTCTACATTGTTCCGAAGTTTGGCTCCGATACCAAGCTATGAAGCCCCACCTCTATACTCACACTAGCCAAGGACACTACGGGGTAATGCCGTCGACTAGCACGAAGAATAAGGCTGTTGAGGAGCGACCATCTGTGCAATTGCTTTGCGCGAGTACCGATATGTCAGATAATATAAGTTACATTTCATTTCAAGAGGAAATCCGACATATCAAATACAACTCAAAGCTAGCACACAATGGCTAGGTGGACTTCGGAAACAAATATAGAAATATGCATAACACAAATCAGTCAGAGACATTCATATCACAAAGGCGGAAACAGATATGAATATAACACATAAAAGCGTACATCAAAATAGTGGTCAAACTGGATCCACTACATCACAAAAGTATAAATACAAGTGCTAGACAAAAGAATAAGTATACAACAAGGAGTCTCTATCTCAAATGTATACTTACAAAAACTACTATGCTAAAGTAGTAAGCCAAAAGTCAGGTGAAGGACCCTGATAAGAAGTCAAGCAGGAGCACCTGAAATACCTCGGTCTGACCCGAGTATTATTTAAGAAGAAAATAATAAACGGATCGGTCTAGCTATAAATATAAGATAAAATGAGATAGGATAAGAGATATGACAAAAACGTATGATAACAAAAATGCCATACTGTGACAAGTATACATCAGATAACAACAAAAATCATACAATATCTCAAATATTCTCAAACACTAAAAAGAATGTCATATTCTTTAAATTATTCACCAAAACACAAATATTGACAAAACATATCAATGCCAATCACAAAAGTCGGTGAAACACAAATTCTAGAAATCAGCAACTAGAAATCCAGAAATCACAAAAAGGGGAAGGCCTATCACAAACGGAAGCATGAAAACTCATCAACACGTGTATCACAAATGAGCCGGAGCTCCTCCAAACAGGGTATAGTTCCCCCTTGCGGACAATGAGCCAAAGCTCCTCCTATGAGCCGAAGCTCCTCCAAACAGAGTATAGTCCCCCTTTGTGGACTATGAGACGAAACTCCTCCAAACAGGGTATAGTCCCCCACGCGGACAAAGAGACATCGCACATCGCTAGTCTAAATCACCAACGGATCATCATTGATCGATAAGTGTAAATTACACTGAGCTAGTAAATAAATGAGTTTAGCTTCATGTCCCATAACCACTTGCTTAACTTAAATATTTACGAACAAATTGTAGATTTCCACTCGAAAATTGTCACAAGATTTCAATCGAACAAGTCTAAGAATTAACCGACAAAGTAAACGTAAGTGTTTCATACCACTTGTTTTGCTAAGTCGTTTAATTGGATTTCTCATATGAATAAGGTAAAGGTTTGTGTATACTAATAGATTGGAAAACAGTTTCTATAAACGAGCTTTGTATTAAAAATAGAGTTGAAATCATCTTTGTGAAAGAGTTTGAATATTTACTACTAGTATAGAAAACCTTTATAATTTAAAGTGACAAATCATAGAAAAGATTATAGAAACAATCAATCACCAAAAATTCACATACGAAGACGTGAATCAAATTCATAAAAATCGATACCGAGTCCATCAAAATGGATATTCCCAAAAATCCCGAAAAAGAAGTCATCAAAGTTGATATAAATGATAACAACAAATCAGATCAACACGAATCGATTAAAATTGGAAACCCACGCAAAATAGGCAAATTGGGCTGAGACAAGCAGATCAATCGACTGTACCAGGTGGTCAGTCGGCTGACCCAATGCCTGGAAACTTTCGGTTTCTAGGTCAGTCGACTGAACCATAAGGTCAGTCGATTGATACATGCATAGATTGTTTTCTGTCCCCTGGTTCAGTCGACTGACCTCCTGGTTCAGTCGACTGAACCTGTTTCTACAACATTATCAACTTAGCCCCCAAGTGGGGCAAAATCCTAACCGGAGGTGAACGGACGAGCAACGGAGACTAAGGATTTACGCCAAGCGACAACCCAGCCTTGTATGGCTCTTCGAAACACCCCAAAAACGTGTTCAAACATCAAAGATAGGATTTTTAAAGATTTGACCTCAAAACACCAAAAATTGGAATATTCATCAAACCAATTCAATCCAAAAGCAAATGGACAAGGAAGAGATGTTAGGAATTACTACCTAACAACTATCAAAGGTATAACCATAGATGTGAGTTCAAAAACTCACCTTTAACTCAAAAACTCAAGAGAGAAGCTCTAAAATGAGCTAAGATCAATTCCTCTTCAACAACAACTCAAGAAGCTTCAATCTAAGCTCATAAGAAGAATATTTCCTAAGTTAGGGTTTAGAAAATTTTTGAAATTTGAAGAGGGATTGAGATGGAGAAGATGAAGAAGATGCTTACCTAAGCTTCTCCTTGATTTCTAGCTTGAAGTTGATCCTTCCTAAGAGAATTAGGGCTTAGGAATTTCTAATTTCCCATTCCTTTCCCCATTTTTGCTTTAGCTTGAAAGTATTAGGAAATGAGAATGAATGAAGAGGAGAGGAGTGGAGTTGGGTTATTTGATGGGTTGGGTGTTAGGTTATTGGGCTGAAACCCAAACCCAAAGCCCTAAATGAAAATATCAAAATTTCACTCAACTCCAAACATATCGATGTTTATACTCAAAAAGGTCGCAAACATCATTTTGGACTCAATGGAGGTGGTCTCGAGTCCTAATTCGACTGTTTGCAAAAAGTGACATTTCGGACTTAAATCCGATTAACGAAAACTATATTTAAATAAAACATTTAAATATACAATCGTAAAATATGCGGGTTGTTACATTTATTGATTGCTATTTGGTATATTTAAATTGTCATTTAAATTTAATTTGAATTTATATTGAATTTAATTGCCATTTTAATTAATATTGAATTTAAATTGTTATTTAAACACCTGATAATGATAACCAATTAATTATTGTGATTTATTGGCTAATTTGGATGTTGATTGTGACGGATGTTTATTTGTTGACATTTTGGATGATTGGATGCATGTATCCCTGTTATCACTATGAGTTGAAATGATACATACCCGAACGATTTTATAGATTAGGGAAAATCGTTATGGGTTGAAATGATAAACCCGAGCGATTTTATTGATTTGGAAATTATTGATTCGGGATACGGGTTGAAATGATATATACCCGGAAAATTTAACTATTTTGGAAAATTTAACTATTTTGGGGTTGGAAAGATACATACCCTATCACTTGACCATAGGGTAGAAAACTATTTACAAACACCGCTGGTCGGTTTTAAATTATTTTCTAAATGGTAAAGTATGTTTGATTTATAAATTTTATTTTTAAATTTTATTTAATGATTTTATTTAAAAAAAATTATATTTGGAAATTATTTTATTTTATATGTTTTAAAGCTTCAAATTATAAGTTAGTATTTGGTTTTTAATGTAAATTTAAGATTTTAGCTTATAATTTTATTTAGTTTTAAATATATATTAAATAGTTTAAAATTTAATTTAATAAAATATTTAATATAGTTTTGATATATATATTTTAAATATAATTTTATATAATAAATATAGTTTTGATTTAAAATAATAAATATAGACTTTTATAAATAACTTTAATAGATAAAAGATTTTGTAAAAGATTTAGAATTTGGTAAATAGTTTTATAAGAATTTTATAAAAGGGTTTTGTAAGAGATTTTATAATGGATTTTATAATAAGGAATTTTATAAAAGATTTTTATAAAGGATTTTATAATGGATTTTTAAAAGGGATTTATAAAAGGTTTTGAAGGATTTATAAATGGATTTTATAAAAGAACTTGTAAAAGTGTATTTGGAAATGTTTTAAAGGAATTGTGTAGAAGTTATGAAAGGGGAAGAGTTGTAAACTGTTTGGAATTTTATAAATAGCTTTATAAATGGTTCTAAAGCTTATAAATAGTTTATAAATGGTTTGAGAGGGATTTATAAATTATTTTAGAAATTGATTGGAAAATCTTCCTCAGTATTTCTGAATATATTTATACTTTTGGAATAAGTATATAGATATCTTGATATGAAGGTATAATGTTTTTTTTGGATTTATTATTTAAAATGTTTTATAAAATGACCACGGTGTGGAAAATGTAAGCGTTCGATTGTTAAAGAGACCGGGGTTGGATATTATCATACACTATGCACGTGGTGGAGAATCCAGAACAAAGTAGGATGGTTTGGGGAACGCAACTGTATGAGGTATGAACGTAGCCCTGACCCCTGCGATTCATCTTGATATGACTAAAATAGGAGCTATATCGAGCCAAGTGAGGTCGCTCCTCCGATCGGGCACATTTCTTCGATACCATATCTATAACTTTGTGATTGATTGGTGGCCACCGCTCGATTTGATTATGGGAGTGTGTTCCGAGGTGGGCAGTAGAAGCTGCTACGCGTTACCACCAGTCCGGGAGTGCAAAACGGTATAATCCTACCCTGGGCATTGCCTCACGTGCCTTGTCATATGCCTTATCGAGCCCACTACGATTTTGGTTTGTGTCGAACCTATGGAGTGCTCCCTGATAGCCCATCGGTTTGGTGGAGTTTACAGTACTGTATAGACTACGACATTTATAAAATGTGTTAAGGGGGATATGGGTAACGCCTTAACTCTATTTTAATACTTTACTTTACTTTACTGATAGACACTATATATAGCGTATATTAGTACATATAAATAGTTTAACGGATCCTTAGGAGATGGAAATCCCGAACAACTCTTAAGTTATTGCACACACGTTATACACTGGATAGGGATGTAAAATCCCATATACATCTCCGATGCCATTACACTCATATTTATTTACTGTTGATTTAACTTGCATAAGATCTTTTAGTTCTGACTCGAGGGTTTTTCTTGGCCAGCCTGAGCATTTCAACGTTGAAGACTCTATTTCTGAAGGAAGAAGACGGAGTTTAGTATTATATTATTATTATTCCATTGTATCATATTGTTCCGCTGCATTATCCTATTATACTTGCTATATGTATAACTTTGATTTGTATTGTAAAAGTGTAATCAAATGTTATTTGTAAAACAGCTTCATGAACTGTTTATTTGATTATTATATTTTATCATTCCGTTGTGAGATTCTGTGTTTTGCTTTTCCTTCTTGTCTCTTATTTTCTTATTTATCCCATTAATAATCCTTCCTTTTGAATGGTTTGAGTTTGACATGTGTGGTTTATTGTTGATTTAAACCGTCTAAAAAGGTGGGTTGTTACAGGGTGTTACATTGTTGGTATCAGAGCTGGCTTAGAACAATACAAAGTATAAGAGACACGAGTCCTGACCTTAGTTGACGCTTAGCGTTCATGTTCCCGTGGGTGTGAGGTAGATGGTTGTTTATACTTAATTGATAGTAGGATTATACAATGATTACTGGGGTAATCATCTGGGGATGTATTTGTATTTTTCTTATTATATAAACTATTTTCTACTTTTTACCGCGTGTAAATTTCTATATGAGATGTAGAGGATTAGAGGGAGGTTAAAGAGGTAGAAGTAGTTAGTCCGACCAGTAGTGTTGTTATTAAAGATGAATGTTTGAACTCGTGTGGCTCTGAAGTGAGAATGAAGTAGTTGGTTAGAGAAGCTATAAAAGACTAATTTGAATTTTGTATTGAATACTTCATGATTTTAAATTGTGAGGATGAGAGGTGAGTGAGAAGATCCAGTAGTGGTCAGAGTGACGCAGTGGAAGTATATAAATTGCTTTCCGCTAAGTATTTCGATCGCTTAGCTGTTTTAATTGGATGATTAATGTTTGGATGTTTCTGTGTGATTATATTGATGGTTGATGTTTTGCTTATGGATTCGTCTTGAGTGTGGTATTCTTTAGAAACTATCACTCAAGTTTGTATCCCATATGAGTTTTGATAATTTAAATCTGGAGATGTCACCAGTTGGGAAGTTACCGCAAGACACAATGAGACTCATCTTCATATAGAATAAAACAGCGTCTATTTATATATAAAATTAAAATGATATTAAAATGAACATTAAAATAAGAGCTTGCTTGTTTATTATTACAGTTAGATGATTATTGATGTTTGGGATTTTGTATGTCGAGTATTTTTGAATATACTTGATTGATTATTTATAAACTTTGATATAAGCAAGCATATGCTAATTTAAAATCTTTTGGGATTGGTATATATATGATTTGGAGGGATATTTTATTAGATATTAGTGAATGTTTTTTAAAAGAATTTTTGAAGTAAAATTTCATGTTTTTCTGTCCGTTGAGCATATAAGAATTCTAGTCGATACGTCTGGCCAACGTTATCGATATGGATTCCATAACACTATAACGATACTTATAGACACATGATTTTGGTAAGTGATGAATTATTTTCAACTGAGGAATGTGTTTTGAGTTATGGTATAAACCAATTTTTGAAATAATATTTTGAAGAAAGTTATATTAATTATTTTGAAGGGATTAGAAGAACTTGAAGAATATTTAAATCGAGCAAAATGCTTTAATGAATAAAGAGTTATTAATTTAGAGGTAATATTTTTGAGGAAAAGTATAAGTATATTTTGAGAAAGATGTTTCGAAGAGGAAATGAAATTTTTAAAGAAAACATATTGAGCTATATTTTGGAAAAGATGTTCTGCAAAGAAATTGGTACTGTAAAGAAATATTTGAGTTGAGTTTTGAAAAGGAATATATAAATATATTTTGATAAGATTGAGATGATGATTTAGAAAAGGTGCGATATGAAAATTGTATAATATTTTGAGGTATTAGAAACTGTTTTGACTTGAGTACATATACAAAAGATTTAACAATTGAAAAAAAAATTATAAGTGATATTATTTTGAGAGGGTAATTTAGTAAAGTTTGAAATGAAAATTCTATAATGTGTTGAAGTTTTATAGATTATTTTGACTTGAGTATATGAGAGTAAGTATTATTATAGTGTGGTAACAAATTGTTTTGAAAGGTAATAAAATTTGTTTTTCTATATTTGAATCATTGATGTGATAATTGCAGCCACCGAGCATTAGTGGACAGCTGTAGTCGATGGCGATGTAATGTTGATCACACGATCAAATGCAGCCAATTGGAAGAGTAAACCACTAGTAATTCACGGCGTGGCCTTATCACAAGATTAATAAATATATTTGAATTTGAAATTAGTATGATTGTGATATTTTTGTGATTGAATGATTACTATATTGTATGATGTTTGTGATTTGAATAAACGTTGTGAAGATGTTTTGGATGTGATGCATTGTGAAAAAAAATAACGATGAAAGGAAAACAAAATATTTAGCCTTTCAGTGCTAATAATATGAATTGACTTGATGTGTATTGAAGTAAGATAAAAATTATTTTGGAAAATTTGAAGCAAGTTTTGAAAAGTGATTTTTAAGTATTTGAAATTTTTGAAATAACGATGGCATATTTAGACGAGATATAGAATATTATAAAAAGAGATATTTTTATGTAAGTATAATATATATATATATATGAGTTTTTTGACAATGAAATAACAATGGAAGAAATGATAATGAGATGAAATAAAAGATTTAGAAAAAGAATGAAGTCTATGTTGTGAAAGAAATCAAATTTGTTGGTGATCACTTCACTATGATCAATTTTTAATGCCATAACCTTTTATTTTATGAATGAATTTTGATGGATCTTATCCATTTGAAAGATATGTAATGGAATAACTTTTGTGTTAATCACTTTTCAAAATTTTTAAGTTTGTAAAGATTTAAACATGAATTCATAAAAATAGTGTTCGTTGTCCCGAAATGTTAATTTGCTCAAAACTGAGCTGAACGCTTTTGATTGTAACTTTTGAACTATTTTCCGATTTCGATGATTTTGCCTATTCTAGAAAGTTGAAAACATAAGAAACAACTTTGTTTAAAGTTTTTTGTAAAATTTTGATGTTTACATAGCTAAAACCATGAGTTTTTATTACTGGCCTGTGCACTGTATTTCCAGATTTACAGTGCTATATTGTTTTAGCCATAACTTTTTAACCACTCATCGGATTTCGATGATTTTACATTCACTGGATATATATAATATTAAGGAAAAACTTTAATGTTTATCACTTTTCAAAATTTTGAAGTTCATGAAGGTTTAAATATTCATTTCCATAGATAATGTCCACTGTCTCGAACAAATTGGACAAAACTAAGCTGAATTCTTTTGTTCATAACTTTTGAACGGTTTATCCAATTTTGATAACATTGCCTATTCCGAAAAGCTTATAACCTAAGCTATAACTTTCCTTCAAAGTGATAAATGAAATTTTGATGGTTTCAAATCCAAGAATGCAGTTTTATAACTCAGGCTTGTGTATATTTCTTGCATTTCTAGAATTTAATACTTTTAGGAACTCGAATAATTTGAGTTATACTTAACATTTTTGCGATCCATAAGTTATCTTGGAAAGTTAATACACTATATAATAATTCACTCTTTGATGCCCCATCTAATTTTGTGTTTTAGACCTTTAAAAGTTTGTCTCAAGTGGCTTAAACCAAAACATCAAGTTGTTTATATATGTTAAATGAAAGTATACTTCTTTTATCTCTTTTTATATGCGGTTAATGTTTATATTGAGTTAAGAATAGGTCTTCAAGAGATTATTGGGACATGTTGGCGATGTCGACTCACTTTTTCTCGCTTAGTGATAACCGATTTTGCTTAAAAAATGTTAAATAGAGGTACGTTTTTACAATATACGAATATATGATGCGATACTATATTGTTTCCCCGTGTTTCGGGATGTCGCGTGTTAGGATACCTCTTCGGAGATGTACATCATGTTTGCTTTTTTAAAATGCTCTCCAAAGGAGACTCTACCGAATTTTTTTGAAAAATATGACAGTTAAAATATTTTTACAAAAAATTATCGTATGCGAAAAATAGCGAGTCATAATTTGAATCTATTTAATAATAGCATACGATAAGAGAAGTTGATGTGTAGCCACATAGAGGATTGAGTCGTTGAGTTTAACAGTAGTGCGTTGAAATAGAAGAAAGTCCGGGTATGAGTTGTGTATATGGAATTTTCTATAAGAAATTGCAAGGACGCAATTTTCTTAGGGGGAAGTCTGTAACAACCCGATTTTCTATGCCGTATAAATTAATAAATTTATTAAAATAAAAAATGTTTGAGTTTGATTTGAGCTGATTTATATTTTGAAAATAAATTGTTAGTTAACTAAATTCTATTTAGTAGAGGTTTTTTTTGTTTTAATAAATTGAATTTAATTAATAAACTCTTTTTGAATAAATTGTTGAAATAAAATAAGATGTTTTGATCAATATAAATATTTTATAGTGTTGGAATAATTAAAAAACAAATTTATTTTGTAATGGAACAAAGAATAATTAAATATGTAAAACCCTCACCTCTATACCCATACTACCTAAGAGTATTATATAATAATACTGTCGGATAATACAGAGTATGAGGCGATATGTGGTACACGTGTGAATATTCCCTTGGACTAACATCGGTACATATTTAAACTTTTAATAAATAACTCACCTATATGTACACGATCTCAGCACAAAGCAGTAAACATATGTGCCTCCAAGATAGAACAATACACAATAATATAATAACTAACTAGAACAGCACAAAGTCAAAACACAGTGATAAAATATAATAAATATATACATAAACCAAGTTATACATCAGATATACACAACCATCAAAACATCAAATACAAGATTCCAAATACAACACAATAGTATACAATGAGTGTATATAATGAATTTCTATCCTCCATCTATGCCCAACATCCATAAATCAGTCATCTTTTCCCTAAACCTAAAATGTCTGGACTGACCTGAGTATTATATAAATCACACACGGGTCAGACTATATCTAAATATGGAGATCAACACATACATAGATATAAAATATACATAGTATAATGGTAATGACATACTAATAATAGTGTAACAAAGTAGCAACACCTAACAAACCCAACATAAAGATGCCATCACCCATATAAAACACATCAAATCAGAATTCACATAATACAACATTGAATAGGTGAATCATCCATATCTTGAAATCACTATCAAATCCATAAATGATCAATAACGAGATACCCTCAAGTGAAAGCAAGCAATGATGAAGCAATGTCCAAAACATCCCTCAATCTCATATTATAAAATACCATCATCAAATCACTAAAATCAATTAAAAAGATTTGAGCTAGCTCGTAACAATACTGTAATGTGCAAAATCATATATCTCAACCCACAACCCTTGGAGAGGCAAAACCCTCAACTGAAAGGTCCTAAGAGATAGAAACAATAAATTAATAATAAATAGGCCCTTTTAATGAGAAGGATACGGGGTTGATCATACTCTGGATACAGTCTTAGGTATAATCTCATCTATGAATAATATATGCCTATCTACTACCCACATACATACACCTACACCGGGACAAGACGGAAGACTGACAGCACGTCTACTTTCTTAAGGAGCAACACGTGGTCCATATGACATGACTTCTACAGTCATCGGTTACCATTACCTCTTCTATTTCGGTATCATGACAATGATCCACCATAGGCTCGACGTAGCCTCTTTGGCTATAACTATCGATATGTGCCCCTATGGTAACTGATTGCTAGCCTATGCGACACAAGAGGCAACCAATTACCAATCTCATGATGCATATTAAATACCATAAACAACAATGGTGTCACAGATCTAGGGCATGACCCCACGATCAAGCCGCCAGGGTGGATACTAGCCCTTCTTGTTCACTCCCGGAACATAAAGGGAGTTGGACAAAGGTAGATAGACACATAATGTAAAACAAATATATGGCTAACTAGTTGCCTCCATACATGTTCACCGCAGCGAGTCATACACATTACATACCCTTGTATGAGTGTCATCCATGAGCAAAGAATAACTGATCAAATAACACAACGGTGTCCCATACCACCGCGTGTTACTAGTCCGTTTATTCAGTGCTTACACATCACCCTCGCCCTTCTTTATTCTATACAACGAGTCCAAAGAATAACCGAAAAAGTGTTACCGAAAGTCCCATACCAGATGGTATCACTAAACCATTTATTCTAATTTTTCGTCACATGGAATAAAATAATACTATTCATTAGAAAGATGTCATCACCATATCATAAACAAAATTGCAAATCAAATCAATATTAATGGTGAATCATTCATGATATCAAAATCAGTATGGAATAATGAGAAATCAGTCAAGTATAGAAACCCAATTAATTAAATAAATATGTAGATTTTATAATCAAATCAATATTTAATAATAAATTATTTATAACAACAAAGTCAATGTGGTTGAGAAAAGCAATCATAAAAATAAAGTAATATAACATTTTAACGAATATGTTTACTAAACCTCTTATACTCTTAATTTACTTATCACTTATAAAATAACTTTTATAATTATCTAAAACATTAAATAGAAAATATTTCTTATTTCCAGAAATTTATATATTCTTTAAATAATTAAAACTAATTATTAATTTCTATTCAATTGATTAATAAACTTAAACAACCTTTAAAATAAAATCTCTTTAAAATAGTGTTATTTATAAAACACTTCCAATAAAAATTCAAAACTCTTTAATAAATTTTCCAAACTCTTCAAAACATCTTTTTTAAAATAAGAAATAAATATTCAAATATATAAATTAAGGAGTAAAAATTCCATAAAAATATTCTATCAACCAATCAACACCTTAAATCTATAGTGTGACCCAAGTCAAGTTCCATCAAACTCCGGTCATCTATAAATACATATATATCGACAAATAAATAATATTTAACTCAATTTGCAAAATGACAGAGCTCCTTTTGTAAATTGATATTTTCAATCAACACAATCATTCGAACAGCCCAAACGAACGCATCAACCAATGATTCAACCAATAATGCGATTATCTATATATGTAATTGGCAGTAATTATAAATTTTGCCATGAATAAATTTAGATATAGTTGTGAGTAAGTTACTCACTGAAAATTCCAAGCAAGAAAGACCGAAACAACCTTGCTAACCTTCATCCACAACGTCGTCTTTATTGGTCGAACATAGCTAAACATTATCACTCAAATTTGCCACTTCCATAATTGCATGCACCTACTTCCTTCATCCCGTTGCTACTATCACCCTCATACAGCCTCCCAAATCGTTCGCACCTACCAAGATGTAACCACCCAATACCGCACGCGCCTGAAACCTCCACCAACGATCGTCGACTTCGATCAATGTGCACGACAACCAATCGCGAGTTTCCCAAGGTGTTTTGACTGTCAATTACTCGCCACAACATCGGCCTCTCATCAATCGCGAGCCTCCCCTTCGAATCGACGATGTCACCGCACCTGAACGCCTCAAGTGCTCCGATTATAATTTTTTTCTCATATTTGTCGCGTGCATTGATTCTTCTTGAAGAGAATACTAGGGCCAAATTTTGTAAAGAGTTCGAGTACCATTGAATACATGGGAGAACCATAATTGTAAAAGAAGGATCGGGATATTTGAATAGGATGTGGACTTGGGCTCTAATTGAATTTGGGTTCCGTATATTTATCTATTTTATTTTTTCTTAGATTAGCATTTTTATTTATTTGTAAATATATCTCAATCTATATTAAATTAATTTGCACTTTAAAATATTTTATATTTAATTTAAAACATTTTACTCAATTCAATAAATTACTCAAAAGGAATTCATTAGTATAATTCAATTTATTTAAACAAAATCTTTTAGTAATTAAACTTCGAATAAATAAGAAATTATTTTCAAAATAATAATTATTATCAAAATTGAATTCAAATAATTCCATTTTAATCAATTTTTTTTAATTTATACGGCATAGAAAGTAGGGTTGTTGCAGCTCCCCCTACAAAAATTGCATCCTCGTAATTTCTTATAGGGGAAATATTAAATAACTCATACCCTGACTTTTCTTGTATTCTACAAACTTCTATCAAACCAAACTTACACCATTCCTCTATATGGCTCTTACGTTCCAACTCATTTTGTCATATGCTAAGAATTTAAATAGATTTATTTTAACATCTATTATTTTTTCCGTAAACCATATAATCCTATGAAAATTTTCCGACTCCCGAAATATTTTGGAAAATATCGATAGAGTCTCCTTTGTATGGAGAGACTTTTGAGCAATCACGATATGATAAATAATATATACATCGACCAAAACATGGTCGAAAACAATTTATATATCAAAAACTTGCCACACGACATATAATTCAAAATATATACAACTTTTATGTAAAATCATACCTTGTTCAGCTGCTTTAAGTGAGTTTGCTTAATCTATATGTGATAACACGTCAAAATAAATCCAAATAAACTTTGTGCACCTGAGCTTACTCAATCAAACATTATAAGGTCACACATACAAATAAAAAAAAATCATAAGTATTGTATTCTTAGTTTAATTAGATATCATTTATCCACCCTTACCAATTCCTAGTGTTGATGGAACATATAAATTGATTCTTCAAATGAATTGTTAATCATTTTTTTAATCATTATGTTTGCAATCATGTAACAACCTTGTTGTTAGTTACCTGATTAATTAAATGTAGTTAGGGATAATTAATTCTAAATTGTGAAATTTAACTGTGAAATTAAATCTAGTTTTATAAATAATTGAATTGTTTATCTTAGTTAATTTTAAGATAACTTTGGAAAATGTTGTAAATTTAGTTAAGTGTTAATATTAATATTTATTGTTTTAAAATGAGAATTTGTAATTAATAATTTATTTTGTTTTAATTAAAAATAATAAAAATAACTTGTATTTCAAAAGTTATGATTAATTATACAAAATATTTCTATAATAATGGAAATGGAATTTTAACTTGTTGTTTTGTTTTAGAGAATTTGAGAAATTAAATTGTGATTTTGTAAATAATTGTTTAGTGTAAATTGGAGGTTTAAATAAGTGATTAAATCAAAAAGAAATTAGCAACAATTCATCTCTTAGGTATTAATTTTGCAACATCTTACCTATTAGATCCTTAGCAAACTCCAAATCCATTAGGCCCATGCAGATAGGTGAGAAATAAACTTATAAGTTTACTTCCTTCGTTCTTTCTCATTTCAGCAGTGAACCAAAATCAAAAGAAAAAAAAACTCTTTATCTCATGAACCCTAGAGCTAAAATATTCAAATCCAAGAGCAAATCAAAGGGCTTTGGTCTAATACTTGTAGAAATCAAATAAGGTAGCCTCTTCTATCCTATAGTTCATTTATTAGGACTTACCGTCTCATCTTGGTTGGTAATTGTGTTTTGCAAAATTCTAAAATTAAACCTAGGTCTAATAGATGAGAGATGCTAGCATAGAAGAATTTTGGTTTTTAGCATCAATTCAAGCTTATAAAGGTGAGTAATCCTCACCACTATCTCCTTGTATGGTTGTTTTGATTGATTCAACTAGTAATTTAGATATTAAATTGAACCAATTTGTTGCTGTTATAAAACACTATTTGCTAAAAGTTCCATGGTTATGTGAAAATTGAAATGATTAATCTTTTGAAAACATGATATGGTTGCTGAAATTGAATTAGGAAAATCACTGTTGTAAAATAGCGATATCTTAGTGTAAATTAATCCAAAATGACCCAATCTTTTTGTGGTAGTAAGGACTTTCAGTTAGCTACAACTTTTCTTTCGATCACTTTTTGAAATTCTAATGATTATTAGTTCAAAATCAAGTTTGAATCTGATAGTGTTGCTCTATTCATGTGTAATTGCTAAGTTAAAACCTGAAATTAAATTGGCCATAACTTTTTCGTTACTTATCGAAATTCGACAATTCATGATATTCTGAAGATTATCTGCTACAACTTTCATATTTTGAGTTTTGTATTATTTTGTGGTTTACATGATCAAAAATTCATTTCTTTGTCGCTGCCCTGTCAATGAAAGACAGAGTCAATAAATTTAAATCTGAAAATTATTTAGATCATAACTTTTGAACCGTAAATCAAAATTGGATTATCTTTTTCTTGTTTAAAATTTGAGACTTTTATCTACAACTTTCATGTTTTAAGTTTTGTAAAATTACGAGATTTAGGTGGTCGAAATTGCAGATCTTTAAATCATAAATTTGAGTTAAATGAAATAAATAGATAAGCTTCGTATATAAGTAATTTTACGAAAGAGAATTATTTATATTTATAAATCTTAGAATTATTCCTAAATTAAGTTAATAAATATTAAAAAAAAATTTAGCAAGTTATTTTATATATTAAGCATGTTTAGTAAAATATTTATGGATTTGGAAATATGACTTTGGAAATACAAATCTAATCTATTTTTACATAAAAGTGATTATGGATTTGGAATATAAGTATTACGATTTTATTAAATAAATAATATAGGATTCATGGAATTTGGAAATGTAGTTTTGAAAAGTATAAACTTAATTTATTTCTAAATAAAATAGTTATATTTTAATATGGATTTAGAAGAGTAATTAAATATGGTTTTAAAATATGGTTTTGTGAATAATATAACATATGGAAATTTGAGACAACTTTGTGTATATAAGTAAAATCTTGGAACAATTCAGAGTTTTGGAATATTTTAGAAAATGTGTGAATATTTTATAAAGCTAAATAATGACCCGATTTATGGAAAATTATAATTAGTGTTTTAAATATTAAACTCAAAAGAGAAAAATGTTTTGAGAACCTTAATTCTATAATTTGAGTAGTATTAATAATCGACTTAGTATCATCGATTGGTTTAAATGCTTTCGAATAACGCTTCGCCGAATATGGTATAACTCATTGAATAGAATGTTTGAGTGGAACTTACGAGCCTATTAGCGAATACTCGAATTTCACCGGGTAGTATGGGATGCCTTGGGTAAATTCATGTGATTGCCATTAGGAAGTATTATACACTTTAGAGTTGTATTCTCTTCTGTTGTGCGACAAGTGGTTGCTGATCCTTAAGAGAATGTAGTTCAGGTTTTCCAGTGGTATCCGTAATAAGTGATATTTACTAGCTTTTAGTAAATACTTGGATTTCACCATACGGTATGGGACATATTGGTTAAATTCTAGTGATTACTGAAGGTGATAGTATTTGGCACTTTAGAGTTTACTCTCTTTTGGTGTGCGGCAAATGGATGCTATATCCTTAAGAAGTTTGTTCTTGGATTTCTTTTCAAACATAATAATATATTAATATTAAATAAATGTTGATTTATCGAGTCATGGTTTCTACGATCACCTTGATCGGTATGGACTATCCTTGAGATCATTCTGTGATTCTATGTTCTCGGTCTGAGTACGATCCTTGCTATCGGATCGGTTCAAGTGATACCAATTTGTTTGTTTGTTTTCCACGGGTTCTGAGTAGCATCATTGTGATTGTTTTGGACGATCATTACGATTGGTTTGGATTAAGATCACTTGGATTCTGGATATTTGGATTCTGTGACTATTCTGTGTTCGTGAAATAAATAAATATTCTTGTGTCTTGTGTTAGTGAAATAAATATATATTCTTGTGTCTTGTGTTAGTGAAATAAATATATGTTCTTGTATCTTGTGATGGATGTTAAGTTAATTCTGTTATTCTATGTTTAGTGACTAATATGTGTTTGTGACTCAAATGTATAACCATGTGCCTTGTGATGAACTCTGAGTTAAATTAATTCCCGTGACTCGCTATTTCATGGACATCTGTATTTACTTATGTGTTGTTTGTTCTTGTGTTATATCTTGTTCTTACCCTATTGGATATTTAGAGATAAACTGACCCAGGTGTTATTTTGCTCTGGTCAAGCTGAGAAATTTCAGGTTACAGGACATGCTGACCTTTGAATGGTTATGCTAGCAAGGAGATAAAACATATTTCTCTTTTGAGTTTATTATTTAAAACACTTATTATAATTTTCCAAAAATCAATTCATTATTTAACTTTATAAAAATATTCATAGATTTGCTAAAATATTCCATAACTCAAAATTGTTCCAAGATTTTACTTATATACACAAAGTTGTCTCAAATTTCCATATGTTATATTATTCACACAACCATGTTTTAAAACAATATTTAATTACTCTTCTAAATCCATACTAAAATATAACCATTTTATTTAGAAATAAATTAAGTTTATACTTTTCAAAACAACATTTCCAAATTCCATGAATCCTATATTATTTGTTTAATAAAATCGTAATACTATATTCCAAATCTATAATCGCTTTTATGTAAAAATAGATTAGATTTGTATTTCCAAAGTCATATTTCCAAATCCATAAATATTTTACTAAACATGCTTAATATATAAAATAACTTGCTAAAAAAACTTTTAATATCTATTAACTTAATTTAGAAATAATTCTAAGATTTATAAATATAAATAATTATCTTCCGTAAAATTACTTATATACAAAGCTTATCTATATATTTCATTTAACTCAAATTTATGATTTGAAGATCTGCAATTTCGACCACCTAAATCTCATAATTTTACAAAACTTAAAACATGAAAGTTGTAGAAAAAAGTCTCAGCTTTCAAATAGGAAAAAGAACATCCAAATTGGAGATCTAAATAATTTTTAGATTTAAATTTATTAACTCTGTCTTGCATTGACAAAGTAGTGACAAAGAAACGAATTTTTGACCATGCAAATCACAAAATATTACAAAACACATAATATGAAAGTTGTAGTAGATAATCTAAGCTTTCCATAGCATTAAGAATCATTAAATTTCGATAAGTAATGAAAAATTTATGGCATTTTAATTTCGATTCAAACTCGATTTCGAACTAATAAACATCAGAATTTCGAAAAGTGATCAAAAGAAAAGTTGTAGCTAACAGAAAGACCTTTCTACCAAAAAATGACTAGGCCATTTTGGATTAACTTACACTGAGATATCACTGTTTTACAACATCGATTTTCCTAATTCAATTTCAACAACCATACCATGTTTTCAAAAGAGCATTCGTTTCAATTTTCACATAACCACAGGACTTTCAGCAAAAAGTGTTTTACAATAGCAACAAATTGATTCAATTTAACATCTAAATTACTAGTTGAATCAATCAAAACAACCATGCAAGGAGATAGTGGTGAGGATTACTCACCTTTATAAGCTTGAATTGATGCTAGAAACCAAAATTCTCCTATGCTAGCATCTCTCATCAATTAGACCTAGGTTTAATTTTAGAATTTTGCAAAACACAATTACTAACCAAGATGAGACTGAAATTAAAGTCCTAATAAATGAACTATAGGATAGAAGAGGTTACCTTATTTGATTTCTACAAGTATTAGACCAAAGCCCTTTGATTTGCTCTTGGATTTGAGGATTTTAGCTCTAGGGTTCATGAGATAAAGAGTTTTTTCTTCTAATTTTGGTTTACTGCTGAAATGGGAAAGAATGAAGGAAATAAATGTATAATTTTATTTCTCACCTATCTACATGGGCCTAATGGGTTTGGAGTTTTTTAAGGATCCAATAGGTAAAATGTTGCGAAATTAATACCCAAGAGATGAAGTGCTGCTAATTTCTTTTTGATTTAATCACTTATTTAAACCTCCAATTTACACTAAACAATTATTTACAAAATCACAATTTAATTTCTCAAATTCTCCAAAACAAAACAACAAGTTAAAATTCCATTTCCATTATTATATAAATATTTTGTATAATTAATTATAACTTTTGAAATACAAGTTATTCTTATTATTTTTAATTAAAACAAAATAAATTATTAATTACAAATTCTCATTTTAAAACAATAAATATCAATATTAACACTTAACTAAATTTACAATATTTTCCAAAGTTATCTTAAAATTAATTAAGATAAACAATTCAATTATTCACAAAACTAGATTTAATTTCACAGTTATATTTCACAAATCACAATTTAGAATTAATTATCCCTATCTAGAATTAATTAATCAGGTAACTAACAATAGGGTTGTTACAGCCTATCACTCCAAGATGTCACTTGAGGTATGTATTGTGGATAGAGATACCTGGACACACGCCTTTGTACTTAGACTGCCATACACTTTTATGATGTTGTAGAGTAGCATATTATATTCATTATGTGCTAAATCTTTGGTTGCAGGGATGGTTCATGTATTGTTCATATACCCTTGTTCTTTGCTAAACCGACTTGTAAAGTATTTTAAGATTCATTTATCACTCACACTAGACTGTTGTCTGATTCAGAGTTTTATGCTTTGCTTCTTATTATCTTAGGTACTCTTAAATGAGTGGACTAGATAAAAAGTCTAGGTATACATGGTGGTAGTGCAAAGGACGAGCCTGATGGAGCTTTCTCATACTATATATAGATATCTCATTGCTTATTTCACTGTGCAACACTGCGAAACCTAGGTAGTGTTTGATTTACTACCATGAGACAATTTATTTAAGTTTATTCTCGCTTTATATAAAATTTATTACTATGTTGTATAATTCTATGGATCTGTGCTTTGATATTTGGTTCGCTTAGTTATTACCGTCTCTCATATTTCATATCTGAGATGACTATTATATTTCATCCGATGTGTTGTGAGATATACAATAGATTCTATGATGTTTTATTTCCTTTAACCCTTGATAATCGTCTTACATCGACTGAGTATGACAACAGCGCGCTATCTATTTATATTAGGTGTCAGTGGTGTAATGCGGGCGTCGCATTTGGTATCATGGCTTTACGATACACGATTAGCCTAAGTTGATATTGTGGTCCAGTAGAGATAGGGAAGGTATCATCACCTTAGACTAGACCGAGAGTACATACATATACGAAAGAGTGCATACTTGTTATATATTTTTGTTTTTAGAACTATACAGTAGTTTATGTAGTATATAAGTCGCATGCACACACGAGTACCATTGATGCAGTTTTCTTTTATAAGAGACTGATCATTCTTGTTACAGATCAGGAATGAGCCAGCTGATAAGAAACACTATAAGGAACTCTATCTGTGGAGTTGAGGAAGGAGAGGGCATGGGGGCTGCTAATCCGGACTTGCAAGCTATGTTCAATATGATGATGGCGAACATGCTCCAAAATGCCAAAGCGTCCGCTCCAAATGTTGTTATAGGTAATGGTGCTCAAGTGTAGGTGCCCAGCACTAATTTCGCTTAGTTTAATAAGGATTTTTCTAGTCGTGGTGGAAAATCATTGCAAAGAATGGAATCAACAATGGAAGTGCAGGATTGGTTGGACACCTACGAAAGAATCTTTGATGACCTTGAATTGAATGAGGCTAGGAAGAGAAGGATGGCTTCTTAACAGCTTCAAGGGAGAGCCATGAACTAGTGGAATGCTATCAAAATTGCTACACCTGAGTATCAGTTTACTTAGGACCAGTTCAAAACCCAATTCAAGGAGAAGTTCATTTCGGTTGCTCAAAAGTCACTACTATTTAGAAAGTTTGTGGATTTGATGCAGGGAGGCATGTCTGTCTCCGAGTATCTTGCTGAGTTCAACGCTTTATCAAAATGTTGGATGTCCTTTATCGACACTCCAATAAGGAAGAATAAGAAATTTCTTATGGGTTTGGACGACTATCTGGACATTGGTGAGTCACATGGATGAGCCATGTGAAAGACTTATCGAGAATGCTCTTCTCTAGGAGAGTTTGTATCCAAAGTCCAAATCGGTTGTTATGGTAAAGGAAGAGCCAAAACTACAATAAGGCGGTGGAGGCAAGAAGAAATGAAATGGTAAAAGGAAGTAGTTCTAGGGAAAGAATGCTAAGAAGAAGGCTAAGTGGGATCCTATCTGTTATGGTTGTAGAGACAAGGGTCACTTGATTAGAGACTGCAAAGGTGATGAAAATAAGAAGAGTTACAACTACGTCAAGTTTGGATATATGTAGAAGAGTTTCCTAGAACCAACACAACAAATGCAGGTTGTGAAGGCATATAGTTTTGATGTTATCCTGACTACGTCGAGTGCTCCCTCGATGTTGGAGTAGGGGAAATATGTCGTTATTCAAGGTATGCTTTCTGTTTACAATGTTCCCATATGTGTTTTGTTTGATACTGGGGCTTTACATTCCTTTATATCTAATGGTCTAGTAGATAGATTAGGATTGAAACTCGAAACAGTTGACTGATCGTTGATTATGACGAACCCTATTGAAGGCTCCACTAGCCTGTGTATGGTTTGTTGTGGTTTGGTCTTATCGAGTCATGGATGCTCTTTTTTTGTGTGATTGCTTTGTTTTAAATTTCGTTGGATTTGAGATTATCTTAGGGATGGACCGGCTGAGGAAGTATGCAATATGGTGGATTGAAAGAAGCTATTGGTGACGATTGTGGCTATAGAGGGGTGGACGGTAGTGTTGGATGCCTGCAAAGGATGGGGTTATGGTTAGCTTTCTATATTCGCTCGAGATTCCACAAGATGAGTTTTCATCAGTGCCTATCAAGAGAGGGTATTCGGGTGTTTTTGAAGAGGTGATCGAATTGCCGCCACACCGAGAGATTGAGTTCTACAGAGACTTAATAAAGGATGCCAAACCAATAGTTATGCCTTTGAGGCATATGGCATACAGAGAGTATAAAGAGTTGGAGGTGTATTGGAATGACATTTGAAGCAAGGGTTCATTCGCAGAAGCATATCTATAACAATTCGCCCTAAAACAAGCCTAAATCCCGACCCAAAAAAGGCTCATTAAAACTTAAACCCATTCCAAGTTGGCTGTTGGTTGGTAAAAGAATAATGCTGAGCAATTTATCTATTCATTCAGAACCCATAGCGGAAGGATAAAATATAATAGCATAAACAGAACCCATTTCATTTGAAATTTCAAATGTCACAAAACTATAACATAATGTCAACAATAACCATTACAAAATCATCTTTAACAATACATTATCAACTTCAAATGGGTACATTGAAAAATAGCATAAATATATAAATAGACTACTGCCACAAGCTCCTCTCATCATCATCTCCATCTTGATCATCGTCTCCTTCCCTAACCCGTGTTGTAATGAGGAGGGAGTCAGAATAACAATGTCTAGTGAACAGAAAATCACAAACCTTTCTATATCAGTACTTGGGCCAGTATAATTCAAATAAGGATATATCTTTTGCATTTAAATTATATTCAAAACCATTTAATACGTCACATAAGGGAAAGAGGCGGGCCTTCATACAACCACTTAATACCTTCAATCCTCGAAGCAGGTTTTTCCATAATCAATAACCCATAACAATCGTTATTAATGTCAACTAATGTGAGAGATAGAACCCAAGCTGCTTAATCCCTTTTAATGGAAAATAGGTAGAATCTGACCATTTGGGACATCAATTGAGGTAGACCCCCATCATTTAATACCTATTTCCAAGGCAGACTCCTCATAGGTACCTATCTAGCTGACATTGCATGGGAATCTCTTCGGACACTTAATACTTCTATTGAAGTGGAACTTTCTGAGATATCCTTAACCATGCTAAAACCTAATCACGACCATTTAATACTTCATATAAGGGAAAAAGGTGGGCCCTCAAACAACCACTTGATACATCCAATCCCCGAAACAGGTCCTTCATATTATGACCCGTACCCCATGGAGACATCTCACATCAGCCTGACTATCCGTAGGAACTGGTAGCCGAATTAGTTGGGCTGATTTATCCTACAAAATTGGGACTAACATCGCATTATTCGTAGTTACTTATGGTTATCCACATAATTTCCGATGGGATTTATGTCAAAACCAGAGAACAATGCCATGGTTGATGAACGCTTAAAAGTGCAACATTGATATTGACAAATGTCGAAGTATGCGACATTGATATTGGAATGTTGAAATACGCAATATTGATGCTAGGTAATTAATACCATCAATAAAACATGCCATAGAAAAGGGATGTCGAAACTTAGCGATGTCCAATGTTGCAGGGTTAAGTAATGTCATAGGAACTGCTGCTACAACAATAGAGTTGGGATACTAGTGTCGTAGATCAGCAATAATGTAGGGTAACCCGATGCCATAAATGAATGATACTATAAGTAATCAATGCCGAAAGAATGGTGATAAACCAATGACGAAAGTATGAAGAGAAGTTAACATCGAAGGTCTACGATGCCCCATCTTCTCAATAAAGTGTATCATAATATAATATCACATGTTGTCAATGAAGCCAAGGAGACCTAATGACATCAACGCCACATACCATTTATGGAGTTGGATGTTGATTAACGGCGGGAGTTTCCTATCGAGTTAGAAAATCACCGTTAAAAATTGTGTTAAAAATATAACCGCGAGCGCACGACGTAAAATTTTAGTACGTGACGAGTATGGGCCGATCCGTAGGGAATTGAAGTGATTGTAAAATTCTACTCAATCAAATTAACCCAAATTTTCAAGTTTGTTTTTAAATCTAAGAAAGATAGCAAAAATTAAACTAGACAAAAGTGAATACAAATATGAGTTTAAATGACAATTTAGAGGAAAATCCACTCTCATACTCTCACATAAATAAACACAAAAACAATCTATGATCTCTCATTTAATGTAAGCAGAATTAGTAATGCATTTATCATAAGCATGACCTAATTGTGTTATTAATAACACACTTAAACCATCAAACTCTAATGCAACCTCTAACCCACTTACTAACTTTAATGGAAATGTCATGAAATTAAAAGTAGAATCTATTTTAAGCATGGCTTATTTACTATTTAATTAGTAGCATAAACCATCAAATTTTGATTCTAATCATATTTTCATCACCATAATCATATGTACATGAAGAGGTAATTAGTGATTCATATGGCTAATGTAACAACCCATATATTTGGACCATTTAAATTGACAATAATCCACACATGTCAACTTAAATAATACAAAACACGAATCATTATGGGATTATAAATACATAAATGTAAATGAGAATCAATACAACATCACAGACACAGAACATTCACAGAATAATGCAGTGGAAAATACATCGTCATAATAGCAGTTCATGAAGCCACTACATAATATACAACAATGTCTTAACATCAAGTGACTAATACAAAAAATGTCCAACAGACTAGGACATCAATACATGAATAGAAATAGACTGATAAAGATAAATGCTAAGCCTTCAGCATCTTCAACCAACCTTGATCAGCAAACTGGATAGCTTCAGACTGACCCGAGCATATACAAAAAGAAACACTCGAGTCAGGACTCAAAATCTTATACAATAAAATCAAGTGCAAGGGAATAGTTCATAACTTAAAGATGGATAAAATAACATCTCTAAGGATCCGATAAACTATCTATATATACAATAGAATACGATAGATAGATAATGTCTAATCAGTAAAGTACGATATTAAAATAGTGTTAAGGCGTTACCATAATCCCCTTAACACATTTTATTCCCAAGAGCATATACAAGACCGTAGTTTCCCCAAAACCGGAAGTCACCAGAGGGCAATCCATATACTAAAGGTACAAACCAAAACGTAGTGGTCACGACTAGGATAATCAGTATGACAAGGTACATGAGGCGATACCAACTAGGATACTAGTAGTTGCGTGATCCGGACTGATGTTGAGCATAGCAGCTACTACCTCAACACCGCGAAACAACACTCCCAAATCAAGGGGTGCACCCAAATCGAATCACAAAAGTAATAGATATGGTATCGAAGAAGTGCGTCCGCTAGAGGTGGCGAACCTCAATGGCCCGGCGCGGTTCCTGTTTTAGTCATGTCAGGGGTCATCCAATATCGTTCTCTTTCTTCAGTCAACGCGTTCACCAAACCATCCACTTCATTCTGGATCAACACTCCGCGTATAATAGTTATTAAAGTGGTTTTCGGTATCGACAGAGAGTATGTCCATATCCGGTCCCGGTCTCTTTAATAACTACGTATTTATTACCCGATGGTCGGTTAACTTTAACGTTTAAACAAATCAAAGTCCAAAGGTCAAGGTGCAAATTTGACTTCCAAAATTTGACATTTCTCGATTCAATTTATTTCGGATATTTAAAATCATATTTCCAAATGAAATCTGTAGTTCAAACATTTGAATTAACAATATAATTAAGTATTCAAGTTCAATTTAACAACTCTCTTATTACATTTAGTTCGAAATCAATTAATTCAATTTATCGGTCAATTAAGTTTGAATCGTTAAATCAAATTCTATTTATCTCAATTCATATTTACATTCATCGTTACATTAAATATAATCATAAATTTGATTAAATCAATTACATTAAATTTAAAATCATTTTACATTTAAAGTATCGCTAAATTAAATCCATAAAACTTTAGTTAGTTTCGTATTCCATTTAAGTCAAAATTTCCTAAATCTCGATTTTTATTTATGACAAGTTCAAATCTATTTAATTGAAAACCCAGTTAAATCTAAATCTACCAATCTAATAAATTAAATTTTTAAATTTTAAAACTCACTTGTTTTTAAATCTTATTTCAATCAAATTCGTCAATTCATTTTTTTTCAATTAAATAGATTTATTAATCTGCTTCAATTAAATCCATTAATTTATTCCAATTAATCCATTAATTTATTTCAATTAAATCCATTAATTTATTTCAATTAAATCCATTAAGTCGTTACTTGATTTCCAAACAAATTATTAAGTTCATTCCTTAATTTCAAATAGATTTCAATTTTAAAATAATTTTTGTTGACCAATCGGGTTTCTTATTTTTAATTGTCTATCCTAGGCCAAGTTGTTTAAGTGGGTATTTATCATTTCAACCCGATATCATTCAATATAAAGCATAGCAAAGGGAACTTGCAGTGTGATAACTGGGATGGTGTCAAAGTAAATAAACAAGCGATAACAAACATACATAACAATTTAACAATTTATTCAAATAATCCCGGAATAATCATATTAACTCACATTTGTTATTATGCGATTTAATACAATTATTCCTAGAATCCACACTATTATTTCCTGCGGATTAAAGATTATGATTTTAACTTGGTGTCTGTTATCAAATTTCTACATCAATCGTACATATCAATTTTAATGTCACTATTATTTACCCTAATTAACATCATATTACAGTTCAACGTGTTTAATCAATTTAAACAATACATGGCTTCAAATTTTTAGAAATTAACAGTTTATTTCAACCAAATTTTAACAATCAACAATTTAATATCCAAATTAATATTAACACCAATTATCACTTGATTATCATAGCATAATAGATTGAGTCGTGAATAAAATATTCACCTTGCGTGGTTGAAGAAGATGATGGCGAAGCACGAAGACGAATAGATAAAATAGGCCCTAATAAGCACGGCGCAAAATGAACACAACAATCAACGAAGCGAGATAGATTCGACAAGCGGGGTGGAAATAGCCTATGTTTCCGGATCAATAGCGGGGGCTGGAATAAAACACAACAAAGTTTATCAAAACACTGGCTGCTCATATAACAACACTCAATGCTTCTAAAATATTTTTATACTCCTAAAACTACTGTATATTTATAATTATTACGTAAACAAATTTTCAAACAAAGTCGGGAACCACTACCCAAAATAGTGAAACATAGATAGTAAATTATGTTCTCCAATTTATAACTACGGCTGTATAAACTAACTAGCCCTCCCAGGTGTTTATGCTACATAGTCAATATATGTACAATATGCTACATTTATCAACTGTACCTGAAAATGCAACTTTGCAACCCAACCTTATATCTAATGTATATTATATATATAAGCAAACCAACCCCCTTTCCCAAACGAACATCTATAGTAAAATGAAATGTAAATCAACTTTGCACTGGAACTGCTTTATAAACCAAAACCATACAACTGCATATGTATTATATAAAAAAAAGAAGCATCCTGTACAACTTTCCCCCTTTTCCTAAAACCCAAACCATATATATATATATAAATATTATAATGGCAGTGTAGTGGGAAGTTGGCTGCGGTTTAGGCAAGGCGTTCGGGTGTGGATGCGCGGGTGATGTGTGGAGGCAATGGAGGCAGTGGGACGTGACGAAGTGCAGGCGAAGGACATGGCGCAGGTGATGCGAGCTGTGGGTTGCGGTGGTGGAGACTGGGTTGGAGGCGACGAAGGTGGCAGTGGGGATGTGGGCTGGTGGCGGGCGAAGGCGGAGGTGGGGAGTGGGCTGGTGGCGTGCGAATGGGAGGCTGGGCGGAGGGCTGGCGGGCGACTGGGGGTACGGCAGTGGCGGGGCTGGGGACGTGGGTTGCGGGGGAGCTGGGGTAGGGTTGGCGGTCGGTGGAGCAGTATGGGGCCGAAGGTGGTTGTTTGCGGTGGAGGGGAAGTGACCGGAGTGGTAAGGCGGTGGATGCGAAACAGGCAGTGGAGGCTGGCGGGTTAGGCAGGAGGCGGACTGTATGGCGGAGGCGGAGCTGATGTATCTCAAAATCTAAAATAAGAATAAAACATATGAAGAGAAAGGAGGAGAGGTTGGCGTACGTGTGTAGGTGAAAGGTTGAAGTAAACAAAAGAAAATGTGAAAGAAGAAGAAAGGGAGGGTGGGTTTGGGTTTCCTGGGAGGATAATAAATAGCAAAGGAATATCGGAAGGGAGAAAGAATATAAAATTTGCAGAGGAGAGAAGACAGCCATCACGTAAGAGCAGGACGGAGTGAACGCGTAATAAATGAGAGGTTCAGTGCGCACAGTAAATGAAATGATGATTTTCACAATGGTGGCTATTTGTGTTCCCAAGGTCAGCTGAGTGGCTCTAAATTTGCTGGGAAGTTTGGTACTGGGTTGCTGCGTAACGGACCGGTTTGCGCTTCGTTAACAATTTATAATTTGAAACGCCGAACTCCGATTTGACACAAACAAATATACCGTTTTGATCAGCGCGACGAGGCGGTCACAACGGTATAAAGATATTGATGGTTTGACGTTGTTTGCGAAGTGGTAAATCTTATTGAACCATTTGCTCGAGCGACAATTTAACTAGCAATTAAAAGCGGAATTTGACGAAACGAAATGCGCCGTCATGATCAGAATATTTTTCTTATGCAACATTGAGAAAATTATTTGAGTTCGGATGATAGGAAATTTTCACATAAGATTTAAACTAAAATGTAAATGCGACGATCGTAATTTACTTCAATATTTTTCAACGAAATTTGGCGCACGCCTATGTCTATCTAGACGCATTCCAAATGCGAAGTTTGGTTGGCAACGGAAATTGTTTGTGAAAATTCGAATTTCTGCATCAAATAAGCGATTTAAAAATTTTAAACTGGGTCTGGATTTCAGGGTCGTTACATTCTCCCCCACTCAAAACTTTTCGTCCCCGAAAAGAAACAAAGGAAAGAGTGGAAGAACAATAAAAGAGGTACGATGGATATAGAATAGATTATCGAATAAAGTAAAGAATATAGAATGGAATTTACCTTCAACAAACAATTCTGGATTTGAATCCCGGATACTCTCCTCGGTTTCCCAAGTGCAATCACGATCATCAGGACTCCATTGTACTTTGACTAGGCTAACAGATTTCCTTCTAAGCTGCTTCGTATCCTTATCAATAATACGAAGTGGTCTCCTCTCTATAGTCAAATCCGGCTCAATATCAACCTCATCTAACTGAGCAATAGGGATGGTCATGGATGGATCATGTACAACCTTCCGAAGATGGGAAACGTGGAATACGTTGTGCACGCCCTCAAATTTCTCCGGCAATGCAACTTTGTAGGCTAGTGTACCAATTCTCTCAATGATAGTGAATGGTCCAACAAATCTAGGAGCGAGCTTCCCTCTACGACCAAATCGAATAACATTCTTCAAAGGTGATACCTTAAGGAATACCTCATCCCCAACCTGAAATTCTAAATCTCTTCTACGCCTATCAGCATAGCTCTTCGGCCTATCTTGTGCGGTCTTCATCTTCCTTCTGATTTCATTGACCTTCTCGGATGCTTCTATAATCATATCTGGGCCAAGAATTAATCGATCACCAGGCTCAATCCAACAAGCTGGCGATTTGCATAGCCGTCCATATAAAGCTTCGAATGGTGCCATATCGATACTTGCCTGAATATAAATGTGGTTAAAATTTAACTCAAATTTACTTATTCAAATTGAAAATTTTGATTTACCTGATAACTGTTATTATAAGTGAATTCAACCAAATGGAGATGGTCTTCCCAAGATCCACCGAAATCAATAATGCAGGCTCAGAGCAGATCCTCCAGAACCTGATTCACCCTTTCAGTTTGGCCATCCGTTTGAGGATGATAAGCTGTGCTCAGATTCAGTTTAGTGCCCAAGACGTCCTGAAATGCCTTCCAGAATTTACTAGTGAATAAAGGATCTCTATCGCACACAATACTAGATGGAACTCCATGAAGTCTGACAATCTCTCTCATATAAGCCTCGGCCAAACTCGAAGCAGTACGAGTGGTCTTAACAGGAATAAAGTGAGCCGATTTGGTCAACCTATCAACAATTACCCAGATACTCTCGTTACCTTTCCTGGTCCTCGGTAATCCGTCAATGAAGTCCATAGATGTGACGACTCGGGTTTTGCCCGCTCGAAAATCAACATCCGTACTCCACATTGTACTAGAATGCCGCAGATTCGACCGTTCAAATCCGATTCGCCGGAGCTATAACACAATTAAGTAAATAACACAGCGGAATAAAGAAAACAATGATATCATATACAACTCCAATGAATACAATATCCAGAATGATATACAACAATGTTATCAATATGATACAACAATATCAGAGATAAATAATGATATAGCGGAAAACAGAAATGATAACTCCAAATGATCAGTCAGAGAGACTGACTCCAAAATGATCTTCAGACATGAATGAATCCACATCTCCAAGATAAGCAACTCTGATGAATGAACTAGCTCCAGATAATCTACTAAACCTGAATATCTGAAAAGAAACCCAACTCTAGACTGCTCGTGTGGAAAATTATGAGCACCCAGAGTTTAGGAAGGGAACAATAAACTCCGGATCAGTCATGGGACTGGTGTGAGCAACAAAAACAGTTTATCTTTAAACAAACACAAAAGGTTTTAAACATTGAAATCCACAATGCTTTTGGAAAATGAAACTACCATAAGACCTCCCGCCACACACACAATGCAAACGCAGAATTGGAGGAGATTTCTTCTTATGATAGTCAAACATGCTTACTACGCAAAATCATTTGGATATTATTATTAGTGCATAGTGCAGAAAACATTTCGAAAGTATAATATTAATCTTAGCCAGCATAGACATTTCGAACTATGCCTACTATAGCTACCATCTAAACAGTGGGGCGCCACCATAAGTAGATGGCAGGTTCTACAACTAAAACCGTACAAGTTCCGTATTGGAGAAAGGGATTTCCAACAAATGGTCAGGCTAAGGAACTTCCTTCCGCCGCATGGGATCGCCTCTGGCGGGACGTCCCGAGAGACAAACTGCTCTCTGCCAAACAAGGCCGGGTTACCCCTGTAACAGGTAACTCACGAATATGCCACCTCCCGGTCCTTTGGGACCTTTATCCGAGGCCTCGATAACCAACATCACACATAATAAAGTGTATCCACATGAGTAAGTATCTGGGCTCCATACCATGATACCACCCCTTTCCAGAAGGAAATGACATACCCTAAAGGGCGCGACCCTCATAACCTTGCCGCAACATTCCTATTTCGACCATTTCCGGTTTGTGAGGCCCTGACGAAGTCTCGTCCACAAAGCTACGCTTTTTCAAAAAGCCACGCTTTGGGTCAACAGATGATCAACCTATGATCACAAAGATAAATGATCAAATGAATGATCATATCACAAATGATCAAACATTGATCATCACACAGCAACACTCAGCATGTCACATTACCAAATTGGGAGTATATCGCTGATAAATTTCAACTACATAACCTCTGAGCTCGTACGTCTCAGAGAAGGGTGTTAAGCTAAGAGAATAAATTCTCCGCCACCAACAGAAATGTATTTGAAAGAAATCGGCTTTATATCTCAAAGTGTAATGTCAGACATACAATCCATACAAGTCTGTTCCGGGTTCGAACAGAACTGAAGGCACTTCTCACGAAGCCCTTGCAAATCCAGATAATTTCCAATCACGTCCGGACTTCCCGTCACTAAGGGTGATAAAACCTCTATATCGGGGATCAGCCGATGCAGAGTAACTCGACGGTAATCCTTCCGTTTTCAAAAATATCCGGTCTTCAACACCGGTCTTCAAATGCTATCCATATACGACGTATCACATATTCGGAATGGGTTATACGATCCAAAGGTCCTCTCCCGGCTAAACCGAATAGTGAGCGTAATATTTAAAAACATATGGATATGGGATTTCAATTAAGTCACAACTTATTACCCAAAATCTTTCTTTTCAAATGGTTTAACAAATTACCATTTTAAATCTTTAAACAAAAAGATTCAACCTTTACGGTTTAAACAGTTTCCACACTTTAATCTTTTAAACAAAAGATTCATTCACAGATTTTCCAAATTAATTTCCATTTCAATTTGATTAACTCGTTAAATCTTTAAATCAAGATTTAACTTATAGCTTTCAAAACAATCCCATTTCAAATGATTTAACAAAACATCATTTTAAATCTGTTAAAAATAAACAGATTCAATTCATAGCTTTTCAAAACAATTCATTCATAACTTGGAAAACCATTTTCAATTCAATCTTGAAATTCCTTTAATTAAACTGGAATTTCATTGCTTATCTGAAAGCTTTTATTCTTTTGAAAATAAATAGTTTCATTTTGGAAATCTGATTCATTCATACAAGTTGAAATCTTTGGGTTAAATCTAAATTCTCAAAATTATACCTTTAAATGGTTTAAATTCAGATAAACACATTTATAACATTTTCAATCCCTAGTTTCAAATCATAGGATTCAATTTCAAACTTGAATTCAAATTTGAATCAAATTATTTAAATTTTCAAAACTCGATTAAGTTATTCAAAATAACTTTTATCTTTGAAATTCCATTTCAAAAACTTTTCACTTTAAACCCAAATTTCCAATTTCAAAATCAATTGAAATTAAAATTCAATTTCAAAAACATCAAATTTAAATTATCTGTGACTTAACCGATTTCCACGTGAAATCCATATTTATGTGTGTAAAAGTGTAGTCCAGGGGTTCAACACAATAGTGCAACACAATGAATCATCACATATCAGAATACAGAAATATAATTCGATAAGCGGTATAAGAACAACGCTTATCGTTCATTCACAGATCATAGATATATAAAGGTCACAGATAAGTAAACTACAGATCACAACATAAATCAGGATGTATCACAAAGCATCATATATCAGGGATATCAAACAATTCACATTCAATAGAATCCAAATATTTATAAGTGAGATCAGTTAATTATCTGATTTATTCAAATTAGATTAATACTTATGAATTTCTAATCCGGGTTAATTAATCATTAATTAATTACAAACCAATATAATTAATTATCCTTTAAATAATTTATTAACTAACCATTAATAATTAATTAACCTTTAATTATTAAATAATTACTCTTTAATTATTTAATTCACCATTTAATTAATTATCTTTAATTAATTTCTTTGATTAATTATTCCTCAATTAATTATCATTCTTTAATCACCTTCATTAATTAATTAACCTTAAATTTTCATAATTAATAAATTCCCAATTCATTTATCTCTAATTTATTAGTTAATCAATTATAACCATTAATTAATTAAATTACTTAATTATTCTTACATAAATCACTTAATTAACCTTTATCTTTAATTAATTAATTAACTAATTATACTTAATTTCCTAATTAACTTAAGTAATTTCCAAGATAATAAAACTCCTTTTAACTTAATATACATTATCTTGTAAATACACTAATTACCATTTACATTTTAAAACCCTTTTTAAATCTTTAAAAATTAACTTAAACAAATTTTAGATTAAATAAATTCTAAAAACTCTTTGATATTATAAAGTAATGTTTTTAAAGAAAGTTTTAATAAAATTTGTTTAAATTTCAAAAATAACATTTTTAAACTTTTTATAAAAACTGGGCATCTCTCCCACTTCGGGTCCTACCCGAATGATACTCGGGTATATCCCCGAGTCTTTTCCTCCCTCCGCTGTTTTCAAAACTTATATAAATTTTCTACAGTTTAAAACAAACAGGCTATTACCCTCAAATTTCTCGAGCACGAACTCGAGTAAAACCCCTAAAACACCCGAGGCACTCACGAGTCGAACTCCTCAAACACTCGAGCAACAGGAACTTCGTCTTCCCCAAACTACTACCCAGATACCCAAAAATGCACGTGCACGTGCACAGTCACACTGGCCACCTCCGACCAACACCACGACCATCCCCACATCGTCGACGCCCTAACCAAGCTTCGCAACCACCCAGCTCCCTTTAATTCGCCTGGAATCGAATTCGAGCATAGCTCGAACCATCACGACCAAACTGCCCCAAACGATCGTCACGTTGCCGTCTCGTCTCCGCTGCACAGGCCACCGGAGTCGACCCAATTCCGACCACACCTCGACAACACCCCAAGCAACCATTTCCCGAAGTATCGCGAAGCTCGATCACGAGAAGAAATCGAACTCGTCACATTACAGACAAGTGTAAGGACTCGAAGTAAAACCCTAAATTGAATTCGACCTTAAAATCTACGCATTAGAAAAATTCTTTAGCATTTTTCTTAGATTCGTGTATGATTAAACTTGCTGTATAACAAATTTCAGCATTTAAAATTGATTAAGTCGTCAGAAATTTGTAGAAATGCAAAATTTGTTTATATACGAACTGCCTTTTCAATATTAATCTAAAAATCTTGATCTTTGTTTTAAAATTCTTGGTTTTTAGTATAGATTCAATATATTAACTCGAATTAATATTTTTCAACAATTTATTTTTCATCAAATTTAGTTGAATACCTGTGAACATAATACAGTGATGACAAGTTATAAAACATGGTTTAAACCAACCTTTAAAAATCTAAATTTGAAGTTTATGATCTTGCTTGTTGAGGAACCAAAACTTAACAATGCTTTAAATAAGGATAGTTTGAGTATCCTAACCAAAATACAGTCTGTATCAAGTTTTCAGAGAATGCAGAGCATACCAAATCATATATATATAAACTGAAGCATATACAAACAACTTATAAATGAAGTTTAAACTATTTTATATAAACTTAAACTCTTTAAAATTTATGTTTACTCACCTATATATATGTATATACACAGCACGCAAGTGTATTCAACAGCTAGGCAACATTCCATAACATTATCAATCACAAACATCAAAACATAAAACAAAGATAAGTAAGTTTGCTCACTTGGACAAGAAGAAAGAACAGAGCAGTTTTTTTTTTAAAGGAAGAGTTGCTCACCTGTCTTCTTTCAAAAAGAATGCACAGAGCCTCTTTAATGTTGAACTGGAAGCTGGATCTTCCTTTGATCCCTAATACTCTAGTTTGGATTATTGTTTTCAAGTTGTAAAGATGGAAACTTGCTATGTCTCTCGTTTTGAACATGATTTAGATCTAGTTTGAACTTTTAAAAACTGGGAAGGCTCAGTCTTTTGAACGAAATGAATGAGCAGATTTAGATCTAGAATAGAGTATGCAAGGTGATGTTTATTTTCTTTGGTACGAGATTTGCTCAGAGATTTTTTTATTTCATGGGGGCTGATATGATCTAGTTTGTGTACTAGAGATGTTCAACATTAAATGCTTGCCTCCTTATGTCTACACTTATACTTTATTTTAAATTTTCGAATGTACTTATATCTTTGTACATGTATTTTTCCAAGTGTACATCCTGTACAAACATGCATATCTATTTTCTTTGTCTTGCAGCCTTATCTACAAACAAGCATATCTAGTTTATTTACTGTACAAGCATTTATGAAGATACCTTTCCTTTTATACTTTGTTTTACACTTGCCTTTTTTACAATTACTTACAGCCGTGCAACATGCACATATATTTTTACTGTTATACTTTGCTTTACAACCTTGTTTTAGTGTTATCTTTGTAATATAGACAAGTCCTTATAGTTAACTAGTTATTGTTTGTTTCTACTTACCTATTCATGCTTTATGAATAAATATGGTACTAGTTTTATATTTTTGAAATACAAGTAACTTCTATTTGAATTTTATTTTACTTCTATCATTATTTTTGTTTCATTTATTCCATTTGTTATAATTTAACTCTAATAAAAATTATCTTATTTTCATATTCAAATTATCATCATTTTATTTCACTATTTTTATTCAAAAATTCAATAAATTATCGATTTAAATAAATTTAAATCTGGGGTCGTTACAATAGAAATCTGATCCCATTTCCAACACGGAATCTCTAGGGGTTGAAGTAATCCTGCAGTCTTCTGGTGATCGGCCTTAACTTGTTGGCAAGTGGTGCATCTACTGACATATATAGAAATATCCCTCTTCATCCCACTCCACCAATATAACCGCTTCATATTTCGGTACATCTTAGTGACGCCAGGATGAAATGAAAGTGATGACTGATGGTTTTCTCTAAGCACTTCTTGTCTCAATCCATCGATATTAGGAACGCAAATACGATTGTCGATCCTCAGAACTCCATTACTATCTATCTGTGCTCCTACTTTACTGTCGGCATTTCCAACTCTACCAAGAACTAACTCCTTCATGCGATAGAGCAAGGTGTCCTCATATTGCTTAGCTTTGATGCGGTCCACAAGAGATGGGGAGATAACAAGCTGAAATAGCATGCCTTCTACAAGATTACAACATGACAATGCTTTGCTACGACTCAAAGCATCAGCTACAACATTTGCTTTTCCAGGAGTATAATTGATGTCGAGATCATATGCAGCTAAGAATTCGAGCCATTGGACTTGTCTCTGGTTCAAATCCTTCTGAGAAAAGAAATATCTCAAGGACTTATGATCAGTGAATAATTCAAATTTAGTCCCCAAAAGATGATGCCTCCATAGTTTCAAAGCAAATACAACTGCAAGAAGCTCTAGATCATGAGTTGCATAGTTTACTTCATGGATCTTCAACTGGCGGCCAGCATAAGCAATATCCTTTCCATTTTGCATAAGAACAGCGCCTAAACCTTCTCGGCAAGCATCTGTATAGACAGTTAATCCTTCACTTCCATCGATTACCGCAAGAACTGGGGCTGAAGTTAACTTACACTTCAACTTAATAAAAGCTGATTCGCACTTCTCACTCCAAATAAACATGACATCCTTTCGGGTTAAAGCAGTGAGTGGGGCAGAAATCCGGGTAAAGTGCTCAATAAATCTACGATAATAGCCGGCCAAGCCCAAGAAGCTACGGATATCAGTAGGAGTTTTGGGAGTCTCCCAATCCTGTATATAAATTTGAAATTAGAAAGGGATAAGAGGAATTGAATAGAAATAGCGAATATGATAGAACTTACATTGATTACGACGATCTTAGCTGGATCGACCGAAATCCCATTTTCAGAAACTATGTGGCCCAGGAATCTCACTTCGTCTCGCCAGAAGTGGCATTTAGAGAATTTGGCCTTAAGCTGATGATTCTGGAGAGTTTCCAGAACATAAGCAAGATGTGTCTCATGCTCCTTCTTGTCTTTGGTGAAGACGAGAATATCATCAATGAAAACAAGAACAAACTTGTTAAGAACATCGCGGAAGACTCGATTCATTAAGTCGACGAAATAAGCAGGTGCGTTGGTCAAACCGAATGGCATAACCAACCATTCATAGAATCCGTTCTCGGTACGGAAGGCTGTCTTATGAATACTATCTTCTGCTACTCTGAGTTGGTGGAACCCAGTGGCAAGATCAAGTTGGGAGAAAACTTTAGCTCCATGGAGCTGATCGAATAAATCATTGATGCGAGGCATCGGATAGCGGTTCTTGACAGTGCGTTTGTTCAGTTCCCTATAATCAACACACATGCGAAGAGACCCATCTGATTTGGTGACAAATACAACTGCGGCGTCCCATTCAGAACAACTTCTCCTAATCAAACTCCTAGCAAATAGATCATCAATTTGAGTTTTAAGTTCAGCTTTTTCTTTAGGAGCCATCCTTCTGTGAGGGAGAACTACGGGAGTAGCTCCGGGAATAAGGTCAATGCGGAAATCAATTTCTCGTTTAGGCGGTAGAGAGTTGACTTCCCCAAATACATCGGGAAATTTTTGAACAATAGGGGTAGTACTAAGATCATTCGGGTGAGCATCAAGAGAGAATATGAAGCTTCCGGCATATTTCTATGGTGATTTGCATTCAATGACAAGCGGTAGGCCCTTGTCATTGACTAGAGAAACAGAACGAGCCTTGCAAGAAATAACAGCGTCGAATTTCCTTAACCAATCAGCACCTAACAAGATGTCAAATGCTGCGAAGCCAAGTACATAAAAATCCCAAGTGAAACGATATCTTCCATACAAGAGCACAACCTCTTTACAAATTCTACTGAGGTTGGCAAGTCCTCCAATAGGGTTGGAGACGCATAAGGAAGTAGTAGCAAGAGTAGGTTCCAAGTTGAGCTTATTGCAAAGATCAATAGATATGAAGCTATGAGAAGCACCAGTATCTAATAATACCCTAATAGGTAAATCATGTAATGAAAAAGTACTTCGTAAGGTACGTTGGTCATCCTGAGCAGGCGGTGTAGGAGTGGTGATAGCAAATACTCCAGATGGTGCGCCACGCTTATACAATGGGCAGTCTTTCTTGAAATGACCCGGCTGGAGGTAGACATAGCATAAGTCTTTCCTAGTCGTAGAAGGTGGTGGAACAGCAGCTCCGGTAGATGGACAACTATTAGCATAATGGCCCTTCTTATCGCATTTGAAGTAAGTGATATTTGCAAGGTCGATTGGGCTTTTCTGAGCATATCCCAATCCTGTAGTCTTCTGCCAAGCTTTCTTTTGTTGATCAAAGTTCATCTTCCTCTTCCCGGGCTGGCTAGAGGAGGGCTGAGTAGGAGTGGCTTTGGCAGTAGGTCCCCTAGGCTTTGCCTCATATCTAAGAGCATAATCAACAAGCTCTGTGAAGGTGCAGTGAGTGTGGCCATTAAGCAAGTCATAATACTCTGGTCTAGCTCCCAAAATGAACTTCTCGTTCTTTAGCAGCGGTGTATCAATCAATCCCGAGCCGAACTTGGAGAGTTCGTTGAATTTCCGCTCATACTCCGAAAAGGTCATACTGCCTTGCTTAAGATCCATAAAAGCTCTATAAAGTTGGGTTTTCCCAGCAGCTGGCATCCATTGTGCCGAGAAAGTATCCCTAATCAAAAGATAGACAAGATGAATAACATTCCAAAGATTAAAAGAAGAATTTAGACTACGAAATCCAAATAAATTTTATACCTAAACTGGGCCCAAGTGATGGTGTTCTCCTCGATACGAGAAGTAACTAATTCCCACCAATCTTGCGCGGCATCCTGAAGTTGCCAGGCAGCAAGCTGACGCTTCTGAGCATCAGTGACCTCTAGACCGGAAAATATCTTCTCTAAGCCTTTAAGCCATTGCTGAGCCTTAATAATGTTCTCGGATCCAGAAAATTTAATACCTCCCAACTGTGTATACTCCTTACTAAGGATGGTGAACTTGACAAGAGCTGGAGCGACAGGTGCAGCCTGAGCAGGACCATGGCCCCTTACTCCCCTATGGTTTCCTCTGGTACCCATCCTGTAATACCAAAGAGATTGTTAAAACCAAGGATAGAAAATCATAGAATTTTAAGGGAAGTCTAATCAACGAATCAAAGAAGTTTGAAAATGAAAGGATTTGGATATTGAATTGATTCTCCTCATTCTAGGGTATTGCTACCCTATCTCTAATGAGTTTATATATATAATCCCAAACTAAGGTTTTTTTATTTAGGAAAACCGAAGCTCTGATACCAACTGTAACAACCCGTATATTTGGACCATTTAAATTGACAATAATCTACACATGTCAACTTAAATAATACAAAACACGAATCATTATGGGATTATAAATACATAAATGTAAATGAGAATCAATACAACATCACAGACACAGAACAGTCACAGAATAATGCAGCGAAAAATACATCGTCATAATAGCAGTTCATGAAGCCACTACATAATATACAACAATGTCTTAACATCAAGTGACTAATACAAAAAATGTCCAACAGACTAGGACATCAATACAGGAATAGAAATAGACTGATAAAGATAAATGCTAAGCCTTCAGCATCTTCAACCAACCTTGATCAGCAAACTGGATAGCTTCAGACTGACCCGAGCATATACAAAAAGAAACACTCGAGTCAGGACTCAAAATCTTATACAATAAAATCAAGTGCAAGGGAATAGTTCATAACTTAAAGATGGATAAAATAACATCTCTAAGGATCCGATAAACTATCTATATATACAATAGAATACGATAGATAGATAATGTCTAATCAGTAAAGTACGATATTAAAATAGTGTTAAGGCGTTACCATAATCCCCTTAACACATTTTATTCCCAAGAGCATATACAAGACCGTAGTTTCCCCAAAACCGGAAGTCACCAGAGGGCAATCCATATACTAAAGGTACAAACCAAAACGTAGTGGTCGCGACTAGGATAATCAGTATGACAAGGTACATGAGGCGATACCAACTAGGATACTAGTAGTTGCGTGATCCGGACTGATGTTGAGCATAGCAGCTACTACCTCAACACCGCGAAACAACACTCCCAAATCAAGGGGTGCACCCAAATCGAATCACAAAAGTAATAGATATGGTATCGAAGAAGTGCGTCCGCTAGAGGTGGCGAACCTCAATGGCCCGGCGCGGCTCCTGTTTTAGTCATGTCAGGGGTCATCCAATATCGTTCTCTTTCTTCAGTCAATGCGTTCACCAAACCATCCACTTCATTCTGGATCAACACTCCGCGTATAATAGTTATTAAAGTGGTTTTTGGTATCGACAGAGAGTATGTCCATATCCGGTCCCGGTCTCTTTAATAACTACGTATTTATTACCCGATGGTCGGTTAACTTTAACGTTTAAACAAATCAAAGTCCAAAGGTCAAGGTGCAAATTTGACTTCCAAAATTTGACATTTCTCGATTCAATTTATTTTGGATATTTAAAATCATATTTCCAAATGAAATCTGTAGTTCAAACATTTGAATTAACAATATAATTAAGTATTCAAGTTCAATTTAACAACTCTCTTATTAAATTTAGTTCGAAATCAATTAATTCAATTTACCGGTCAATTAAGTTTGAATCGTTAAATCAAATTCTATATCTCAATTCATATTTACATTCATCGTTACATTAAATATAATTATAAATTTGATTAAATCAATTTCATTAAATTTAAAATCATTTTACATTTAAAGTATCGCTAAATTAAATCCATAAAACTTTAGTTAGTTTCGTATTCCATTTAAGTCAAAATTTACTAAATCTCGATTTTTATTTATGACAAGTTCAAATCTATTTAATTTAAAACCCAGTTAAATCTAAATCTACCAATCTAATAAATTAAATTTTTAAATTTTAAAACTCACTTGTTTTAAATCTTATTTCAATCAAATTCGTCAATTCATTTTTTTTTTAATTAAATAGATTTATTAATCTGCTTCAATTAAATCAATTAATTTATTCCAATTAATCCATTAATTTATTTCAATTAAATCCATTAATTTATTTCAATTAAATCCATTAAGTCGTTACTTGATTTCCAAACAAATTATTAAGTTCATTCCTTAATTTCAAATAGATTTCAATTTTAAAATAATTTTTGTTGACCAATCGGGTTTCTTATTTTTAATTGTCTATCCTAGGCCAAGTTGTTTAAGTGGGTATTTATCATTTCAACCCGATATCATTCAATATAAAGCATAGCAAAGGGAACTTGCAGTGTGATAACTGGGATGGTGTCAAAGTAAATAAACAAGCGATAGCAAACATACATAACAATTTAACAATTTATTCAAATAATCCCGGAATAATCATATTAACTCACATTTGTTATTATGCAATTTAATACAATTATTCCTAGAATCCACACTATTATTTCCTGCGGATTAAAGATTATGATTTTTACTTGGTGTCCGTTATCAAATTTCTACATCAATTGTACATATCAATTTTAATGTCACTATTATTTACCCTAATTAACATCATATTACAGTTCAACATGTTTAATCAATTAAACAATACATGGCGTCAAATTTTTAGAAATTAACAGTTTATTTCAACCAAATTTTAACAATCAACAATTTAATATCCAAATTAATATTAATACCAATTATCACTTGATTATCATAGCATAATAGATTGAGTCGTGAATAAAATATTCACCTTGCATGGTTGAAGAAGATGATGGCGAAGCACGAATAGATAAAATAGGCCCTAACACGCACGGCGCAAAATGAACACAACAATCAACGAAGCGAGATAGATTCGACAAGCGGGGTGGAAATAGCCTATGTTTCCGGATCAATAGCGGGGGCTGGAATAAAACACAGCAAAGTTTATCAAAACACTGGCTGCTCATATAACAACACTCAATGCTTCTAAAATATTTTTATACTGCTAAAACTACTGTATATTTATAATTATTACGTAAACAAATTTTCAAACAAAGTCGGGAACCACTACCCAAAATAGTGAAACATAGATAATAAATTCTGTTCTCCAATTTATAACTACGGCTGTATAAACTAACTAGCCCTCCCAGGTGTTTATGCTACATAGTCAATATATGTACAGTATGCTACATTTATCAACTGTACCTGAAAATGCAACTTTGCAACCCAACCTTATATCTAATGTATATTATATATATAAGCAAACTGACCCCCTTTCCCAAACGAACATCTATAGTAAAATGAAATGTAAATCAACTTTGCACTGGAACTGCTTTATAAACCAAAACCATACAATTGCATATGTATTATATAAAAAAAAGAAGAAGCATCCTGTACAACTTTCCCCCTTTTCCTAAAACCCAAACTATATATATATAAATATTATAACGGCAGTGTAGTGGGAAGTTGGCTGCGGCCAAGGCGAGGCGTTCGGGTGTGGATGCGCGGGTGATGTGTGGAGGCAATGGAGGCAGTGGGACATGACGAAGTGCAGGCGAAGGACATGACACAGGTGATGCGAGCTGTGGATTGCGGTGGTGGAGACTGGGTTGGAGGCGACGAAGGTGGCAGTGGGGATGTGGGCTGGTGGCGGGCGAAGGCGGAGGTGGGGAGTGGGCTGGTGGCGTGCGAAGGGGAGGCTGGGCGGAGGGCTGGCGGGCGACTGGGGGTACGGCAGTGGCGGGGCTGGGGACGTGGGTTGCGGGGGAGCTGGGGTAGGGGTAGCGGTCGGTGGAGCAGTATGGGGCCGAAGGTGGTTGTTTGCGGTGGAGGGGAAGTGGCCGGAGTGGTAAGGCGGTGGACGCGGAACAGGCAGTGGAGGCTGGCGGGTTAGGTAGGAGGCGGACTGTATGGCGGAGGCGGAGCTGATGTATCTCAAAAACTAAAATAAGAATAAAACATATGAAGAGAAAGGAGGAGAGGTTGGCGTACGTGTGTAGGTGAAAGGTTGAAGTAAACAAAAGAAAATGTGAAAGAAGAAGAAAGGGAGGGGTGAGTTTGGGTTTCCTGGGAGGATAATAAATAGCAAAGGAATATGGGAAGGGAGAAAGAATATAAAATTTGCAGAGGAGAGAAGACAACCATCACGTAAGAGCAGGACGGAGTGAACGCGCAATAAATGAGAGGTTTAGTGTGCACAGTAAATGCAATGATGATTTTCACAATGGTGGCTATTTGTGTTCCCAAGGTCAGCTGAGTGGCTCTAAATTTTTGAATGCTGGGAAGTTTGGTACTGGGTTGCTACGTAACGGACCGGTTTGCGCTTCGTTAACAATTTATAATTTGAAACGCCGAACTCCGATTTGACACAAACAAATATACCGTTTTGATCAGCGCGACGAGGCGGTCACAACGGTATAAAGATATTGATGGTTTGACGTTGTTTGCGAAGTGGTAAATCTTATTGAATCATTTGCTCGAGCGATAATTTAACTAGCAATTAAAAGCGGAATTTGACGAAACGAAATGCGCCGTCATGATCAGAATATTTTTCTTATGCAACATTGAGAAAATTATTTGAGTTCGGATGATAGGAAATTTTCACATAAGATTTAAACTAAAATGTAAATGCGACGATCGTAATTTACTTCAATATTTTTCAACGAAATTTGGCGCACGCCTATGTCTATCTAGACGCATTCCAAATGCGAAGTTTGGTTGGCAACGGAAATTGTTTGTGAAAATTCGAATTTCTGCATCAAATAAGCGATTTAAAATTTTTAAACTGGGTCTGGATTTCAGGGTCGTTACAGCTAAGCATAACCTATTTGTTTTGAACAATATAGGCTATCAAACTCAATATTAAACACAAAATCACACAAACATCAATATGTATTAAGCGCAAGAAGAGATCATAAATTAGCAAATATGTTGAATCTACTTGATTAAGAGAGCTTCATTACCCCTAAATTGAAGGGGTTTAGCTTCTCATATTTGTTATCATTTCAACATATGTAGATTGCAACATAAACATAAACAAGAGGAAAAAGATAGCTAATTCAAAAAAACTAAAAGCTAATCTACTTTTATAAAATAAAGAGATCTACACTACTAACATAAAAGAAACAACAAAGAAAAGAACATGTATTAAAATTGAATAAAAATAAATAGCATAAGCAAAGGCCAAGAAGCCATTAAAGAAAGAGAGTTTATGTTTACATGCTACAACTAAACTAAAGAGAAGGTGGTAAGAGCTTCATTACATGAAACATAAGAGGTATTTATGCATGCTTAAAACCCTAATCCATATTTTAGGGGACTACCCAAAATGCCCTTTAGGAAGTGTGGCCTCCAAGCTATCATTAGCATGAGATTAATCCTATATTAAATGTGCATATGACTTTAATTCCCACTAACATGTGCATTAGCTCTTAATTTAGATCATGGTTGTAACGAACCTGAAATTCCGACCCAGTTAAAAATTTTAAAATCATTTATTTAGTGTAGAAATTCGAATTTCCACAAACAACTTCCGTTGCTGTTCAAATTTGATATTTGGAATGCGTCTAATTAATCATAGAAACTGGTTAATTTTCATCAGAAAATTTGAAAGTTTATTTTCTAATGTAATTTTATTCCAATTTATATCAGTTAAAATTGATGATAATAAAATGTTTTCCAAACCTGAATATTTTTATATAGAAAAATTCTAATTAATCTTCTGACTAAGACGTCATTTTTCGTTTTTCCAAATTCGGACTTCTTTAGCTCCGTCGATCTTATTTTTCTGCGTTTTTGCTGCATTTTTCCGTAGTAGAAAATTCGAATTTTTATAATTCAATCGTACCACTGATATCTATATATTGCTTTGATCGTCTCGTCGCGATGATTAAAACGGTATATTTATTTGTGTCAATCGGAGTTCGACGGTGCAAGTTACAATTGTTTAACGGAGTATAAACCGGTCCGTTACTCAGCCCAAACCGGTACCCAACTGTCTACCCCGTTTAGAATTCTAGGAGTCTTTTGACTATTCAGCTGTCTTGGAAAGCCAACAACCATTTCGGTTACCGAGACAATCAATTTGAGACCTTTTGAATCTTTGTACTATTTTAAATAAACCAAGCACTGTACATTCATCTGTTCGTTTGCTTCACCTTCTATTTCTCTAGTACATAGCTCACTTTCTTCCCCTCTACATAAATTTTCTTTTATCAGTTTGTATTTCCCCCCAGCAAATGAAACTCCTCCCACTGCTCCAGCCCTCCACTGCCCCTACCCACGTCCGCCCTCCACTGCCCCTGCCACGTCCGCCGTCCACCCCACTTCCCACGTCCGCCGTCCGCCCACTGCCCCACTACCGTCCGCCCCACTGCCCATCCGCCCCACTGCTCCATTCCCCCACTGCTCACATCCGCCGTCCGCCCCACGTCCCCACTGCCACCATCCGCCGTTCGCCCCACGTCCTCCACTGCCCACGTCCGCCTCCACTCCCCCACTGCCCACATCCGCCGTCTGCCTCCACTCCTCCACTGCCCCACTACCCATGTCCGCCCCACTACCCCATCCGAACCCACCAGACCCCAGCCCAGCGGCCAGTGACCCACCCGAACCCACCAGACCCACCCGAACCCGCCAGCGACCACCCGATCCCGCCAGCGACCCACCCGAACCCCCCAGACCCCAGCCCAACCCGCCAGCGAACAGCGACCTACCCGCACCCGCCAGCGACCAGCCCGCCCTACACTCCGACCACCGCGACGTCCCCTGCTCCGCCGTCACTGCTGTGCCTCGCCTTGGCCGCAGCCGTATTTCCATTGCACTTCCGTTTATATATAAATATATATATGAAACTGTATATTATATAGCAATATATAACTTTGAAAATTCTGGTTGCTCACATACAGTGTTTTACTGTGTTTTGTTCCAGCTACTACTTCAGAGACTTAGGCTTCCATTCAGCTTGTCGGATCTATCTAGTTTCTTTGCTTTGGTATGATTATATATACGATCTATATATATTGTATTGAACAAATTGTCAATTTAATTATTTGTTTGATTGAAGTTTGTGTTCGCTTTTGTGTCGTGCTTGTTAGTGTCTCTTATCTATTCTTCTTCGTGCTTCGTCGTCAAATCTCTAACCACGCAAGGTGAATATTTCATTCACGACTTGATCTATTATGCTATGATAATCAAGTGATAGATGTTGTTAATATTAATTTGGATGTTAAAATGGTTGATGTTAAAATTGTTCACATAAACTATTAATTGCTATACAAGTTAAAATTGAATATTGTTAGTATTTAAATTGCTAAATTGATGCCATGTATTGATTAATTAGATTTAACGTGTTAAATTGTGATTTGATGTTAGTTTATGGTAAATAGTTGTGACACTAAATTTGTTATGTTAAGATTGAATTTGTTAAGATTAATTTGTTAATTGAATCACATGAAATGACGATGTTTAATTCACGAAATAAATTAAATTTCTTATATAATGTGTAAATATTTAATAGAAATAACCATTGATTTACGTGAAATGATAGTGAAATTCCATGCAAGTATTTTGTGCTTATTTGAATTTACATCGTTTATATATTTAATTGAATTGCAACTTGCTTGTTAGTTTAGAATCACTATGGGTTGAAATGATACATACCCGAATGGACATTAGAATAGGGATAAATCATTATGGGTTGAAATGATAGACCTGAATGATTTATATTGAATGATATTGGGTTAAAATGATAAATACCCAATTAAACAACTTGGCCTAAGATAGATAATTAAAATAAGAAACCTGATTGGTCAACAAAATAATTTTGAAATTGAAATCTATTTGAAATTAAGGAATGAACTTAACAATTTGTTTTGAAATTAAGTAACGAACTTAATGGATTTAATTGAAATAAATTAAAGGATTAATTGAAATAAATTAATGGATTTAATTGAAATGGATTAATAAATCTATTTAATTGAATAAAATGAATTGACAAATTTAATTTGAGAAAATTGTAATTTGATTTAGGAAAATTTAAAGTTAAGTAAGTTGAATAATTGAAATGAGATTTAGAAACAAGTAAAGTTTTAGAATTTAATAATTTAAAATTTTATTAGATTTGTTAGATTAAGATTTAAAACTCGGTTTTAATTAAATAGATTTGGAACTTGTTTTAAATTTAATTTGAGATTAAGTGAAATTTGACTTAAGAGGAATACAAAACTAACTAAGTTTTATGGATTTAATTTAGAGATAATTTAAATTTAAAATGATTTTAAATTTAATGAATTAATTAAATCAGGACATTGTAAACTGAATATGAATTGAGTTGATTTGTAACTCGTAAATAAACTTATTTGTGTTATGTAAATCATGGAACCAAATAAATGAAATTGGATTTCTTTAAATAGAAATTTAATTGAATTTGGTAAATAAATCAAATGAAGCTATTTTGATAAAAGGAATTTAGTTAATGAAATTGATTTAATCGAATTTATGATTATATTTAATGTAACGATGAATGTAAATATGAATTGAAATGAATAGAATTTGATTTAATGATTTGAACTAAATTGACCATTAAATTGAATACATTGATTATGAACTAAATTTAATAAGTGAAATTTGGATCTTATTAAATGGAACTTGAATACTTAATTATATTGTTAACTCAAATGATTGAACTAAAATTTCATTTGGAAATATGATTTAAATATTTGAAATAAATTGAATTGTGAATTGTCAAATTTTGAAAGTCAAATTTGCAAATTGACTTTTGGACTTGATTTGTTTAAACTTTAAATATTAAATGACCATCGGTGTAATAATACGTAGTTACTAAAGAGACCGGGACCGGATATGGACATACTCTCTGTCGATACTGAAAACTACTTTAATAACTAATATCCGTGGAGTGTTGATCCAGAATTAAGTGGATGGTTTTGGTGAACGCGTTGACTGAAGATAGAGAACGATATTGGATGACCCCTGACATGACTAAAACAGGAGCCGCGCCGGGCCATTAAGGTTCGCCACCTCTAGCGTACACACTTCTTCGATACCATATCTATTACTTATGTGATTCAATTTGGGTGCACCCTTTGATTTGGGAGTGTTGTTTCGCGGTGTTGAGGTAGTAGCTGCTATGCTCAACATCAGTCTGGATCATGCAACTACTAGTATCCTAGTTGGTATCGCCTCATGTACCTTGTCATACTGATTATCCTATTCGCGACCACTACGATTTGTTTTGTGTTATAACTATGGGGTACCCTCTGTAACCACTAGTTTACGGTGGGGCTTATGGTGCTGTATAGACTATGACATTATAAAAATGTGTTAAGGGGGATTATGGTAACGTCTTAACGCTATTTTAATATCGTACTTCACTAATTAGACATTATCTACATATCGTATTCTATTGAATATATAGATAGTTTATCGGATCCTTAGAGATGTTTATTTTATTCATCTTTGAGTTATGGACTTTATTCCTTGCACATGATTATCTTGTATAAGATTTTGAGTCCTGACTCGAGTGTTTCTTTTTGTATATGCTCGGGTCAGTCTGAAGCTATCCAGTTGCTGATCAAGGTTGGTTGAAGATGCTGAAGACTTTGCATTTATCTTTATCAGTTTATTTCCATTTCAATATTGATGTACTAGTCTGTTGGACATCTATGTATTTCCTCTCAGTCACTTTATGTTGAGACATTGTTGTATTTCCTGTAGTAGCTTCATGAACTGCTATTATGACGATGTATTTTCCGCTGCATTATTCTGTGACTGTTCTGTGCCTGTGATGTTGTATCGATTCTCATTTACATTTATGTATTTATAATCCCATAATGATTCATGTTTTGTATTATTTAAGTTGACATGTGTGGATTATTATCAATTTAAATGGTCCAAATATACGGGTTGCTACAGTTGGTATCAGAGCTTCGGTTTCCCTAAAAAACCTTAGTTCGGGGTTATATAAACTCATTAGAGATAGGGTAGCAATACCCTAGAATGAGGAGAATCGATTCAATATCCAAATCCTTTCAATTCAAACTTCTTTTGATTCGTTGATTGGACTTTCCTTAGAGTTCTACGATTTCTATCCTTGGTTCTAAATCTCTTTTGGTATTTCAGGATGAGTACTAGAAGAAACAATAGGGGAGGAAGAGGCAATGGTCCTGCTCAGGCTGCACCTGCCGCCCCAGCTCCAGTCAAATTCACCACTCTTAGTAAGGAGTATACACAGCTTGGGGGTATTAAGTTTTCTGGATCCGAGAGCATTATCGAGGCTCAGCAATGGCTTAAAAGCTTAGGGAAGATATTTTCTGGTTTGGAGATCACTAATGCTCAGAAGCGTCAGCTGGCTGCTTGGCATCTTCAGGATGCCGCACAAGATTGGTGGGAATCAGTTACTTCTCGTATCGAGGAGAACACCATCACTTGGGCCCAGTTTAGGTATAAATTCATTTGGATTTCGTAGTCTAAATTCTTCTTTCAATCTTTGGAATGTTATTCATCTAGTCCATCTGTTTGATTAGGGATGCTTTCTCGGCACAATGGATGCCAGCTGCTGGGAAAGCCCAACTTTATAGAGCTTTCATGGATCTTAAGCAAGGCAGTATGACTTTTTCTGAGTATGAGAGGAAATTCAACGAACTCTCCAAGTTCGGACCTGGCTTGATTGATACACCACTTCTGAAGAACGAGAAATTCATTTTGGGAGCTAGACCAAAATATTATGACTTGCTTACTGGCCACACCCACTGCACCTTCACAGAGCTTGTTGACTATGCTCTTAGATAATAGGCGAAGCCTAAGGTATCTACTACCAAGGCCACTCCTACTCAGTCCTCTTCTAGCCAGCCCAGAAAGAGGAAGATGAACTTTGATCAACAAAAGAAAGCTTGGCAAAAGACTACTGGATTGGGATATGCCCAGAAAAGCCCAATCGACCTTGCTAATATCACTTGCTTCAAATGCGATAAGAAGGGCCATTATGCTAATAGTTGTCCATCTACCGGAGCTGCTATTCCACCACCTTCTATGACTAGGAGAGATCTATGCCATGTCTTCCTCCAGCCAGGTCATTTCAAGAAAGACTGCCCAATGCATAAGCGTGGCACCACTTCTGGAGTATTTTCTATCACCACACCTGCACCATCTGCACCACCGGCCCAGGATGACCAAGGTACTTTACGGTGTACTTTTTCATTACAAGATTTACCTATTAGAGTATTATTCGACACTGGCGCTTCCCATAGCTTCATATCTATTGACCTTTGTAGTAAACTCAAATTAGAACCTACTTTTACCACTACTTCCTTATGTGTCTCCAACCCTATTGGAGGACTTGCCAACCTTAGTAGAATTTGTAATGAGGTTGTAGTTATGTATGGGAGATATCGATTCACTTGGAAATTTTATGTGCTTGGCTTCGAAGCATTTGACATCTTATTAGGTGCCGATTGGTTAAGAAAATTCGATGCTGTTATTTCATGCAAAGCTCGTTCTATTTCTTTAGTCAGTGACAAGGGTCTACCACTTGTCATTGAATGCAAGTCACCTCAGAAATATGCCGAAAGCTTCATATTCTCTCTTGATGCTCACCCGGATGATCTTGACTCCACTCCTATTGTTCAGCAATTTACCGATGTATTTGGAGAGGTCAACTCTCTACCGCCTAAACGAGAAATCAATTTCTGCATTGATCTTATTTCTGGAGCTACTCCCGTAGTTCTCCCACACCGAAGGATGGCTCCTAAAGAAAAAGCTGAACTAAAAACTCAAATTGATGATCTATTTGCTAAGAATTTGATTAGGAGAAGTTGTTCTGAATGGGGCGCCGCAGTTGTATTTGTCACCAAATCAGATGGATCTCTTCGCATGTGTGTTGATTACAAAGAACTAAACAAACGCACTCTCAAAAATCGCTATTCGATGCCTCACATCAACGATTTATTCGATCAGCTCCATGGAGCTAAAGTATTCTCACAACTTGATCTAGCCACTGGGTTCCACCAACTCAGAGTAGCAGAAGATAGTATCCATAAGACAGCTTTCCGTACCGAGAATGGATTCTATGAATGGTTGGTTATGCCATTCGTTTTGACCAACGCACCTGCTTATTTCGTCGACTTGATGAACCGAGTCTTCCGTGATGTCCTTAACAAGTTTGTTCTTGTATTCATTGATGATATTCTCGTCTTCTCCAAAGACGAAAAAGAGCATGAAATACATCTCCGTTATGTTCTGGAAACTCTCCGAAACCATCAGCTTAAAGCTAAGTTCTCTAACTGCCACTTCTGGCGAGACGAAGTGAGATTCCTTGGCCATATTGTTTCAGAAAATGGAATTTCGGTCGATCCAGCTAAGATCGCCGTAATCAATGTAAGTTCTATCTTATTCGTTGTTCTGCTTCAAACAATCTTATCTCCTTTTAATTTGAACAAATTAATTTACAGGATTGGGAGACTCCTAAAACTCCTACAGATATTCGTAGTTTCTTGGGCTTAACCGGCTATTATCGCAGATTTATTGAGCACTTTGCCCGGATTTCTGCCCCACTTACTGCTTTAACTCGGAAGGATGTTAAGTTTATTTGGAGTGAGAAGTGTGAATCAGCTTTTAATGAGTTGAAGCGCAAGTTAACTTCAGCCCCTGTTCTTGCGGTAATTGATGGAAGTGAGGGATTAACTGTCTTTACAGATGCTTGCCGAGAAGGTTTAGGCTCTGTCCTTATGCAAAATGGAAAGGTTATTGCTTATGCGGGTCGTCGGTTGAAGACCCATGAATTAAACTATGCCACACATGATCTGGAGCTTCTTGCAGTTGTATTTGCTTTGAAACTATGGAGGCACAACCTTTTGGGAACCAAATTCGAATTATTCACTGATCATAAGTCCTTGAGGTATATCTTTGCTAAGAAGGATTTGAACCAGAGACAAGTCCGATGGCTCGAATTCTTAGCTACATATGATCTCGACATCACTTATACTCCGGGGAAAGCAAATGTCATAGTAGATGCTTTGAGCCGCAGCAAAGCATTGTCTTGTTGTAATCTTGTTGAAGGCATGTTATTTCTGCTCGTCATCTCTCCATCTCTTATGGATCTCATCAAAGCTAAACAATATGAGGACACTTTGTTCTATCGTATGAAGGAGTTAGTTCTTGGTAGAGTTGGAAATGCTGACAGTAAAGTGGGAGCACAAGTAGATAGTAATGGAGTTCTGAGGATCGACAACCGTATTTGTGTTCCTAATGTCGATGGACTGAGACAAGAAGTGCTTAGAGAGAACCATCAGTCATCACTTTCATTTCATCCTGGTGTCACTAAGATGTATCGTAATATGAAGCGTTTATATTGGTGGAGTGGGATGAAGAGAGATATTTCTATATATGTCAGTAGATGCACCACTTGCCAACAAGTCAAGGTCGATCACCAGAGGACTGCCGGTTTACTTCAACCCCTAGAGATTCCGTGTTGGAAATGGGATCAGATTTCTATGGACTTCATTGATGGGTTACCGAGGACCAGAAAAGGTAACGAGAGTATATGGGTGATTGTTGATAAGTTGACCAAATCTGCTCACTTTATTCCTGTAAAGACCACTCGTACTGCTTCGAGTCTGGCCGAGATTTATATGAGAGAGATTGTTAGACTTCATGGAGTTCCGTCTAGTGTTGTATGTGATCGAGATCCTATATTCACTAGTAAATTCTGGAAGGCATTTCAGGATGTCTTGGGCACTAAACTGAATCTGAGCACAGCTTATCATCCTCAAACAGATGGCCAAACTGAGAGGGTAAATCAGATTTTGGAAGATCTGCTCCGAGCTTGCATTATTGATTTCGGTGGATCTTGGGAGGACCATCTCCATTTGGTTGAATTCACTTATAATAACAGTTAACAGGCAAGTATCGATATGGCACCGTTCGAAGCTTTATATGGACGGCCATGCAAATCGCCAGCTTGTTGGATTGAGCCTGGTGATCGATTAGTTCTTGGCCCAGATATGATTATGGAAGCATCCGAGAAGGTTAATGAGATCAGAAGGAAGATGAAGACCGCATAGGATAGGCAGAAGAGCTATGCAGATAGGCGTAGAAGAGATTTGGAATTCCAGGTTGGGGATGAGGTATTTCTGAAGGTATCACCTTTGAAGAATGTTATTCGATTTGGTCGAAGAGGGAAGCTTGCTCCTAGATTTGTTGGACCATTTACTATCACTGAGAGGATTGTTTCACTAGCCTACAGAGTTGCATTGCCAGAGAAATTTGAGGGTGTGCACAACGTGTTCCATGTTTCACATCTTCGGAAAGTCGTGCGTGATCCATCCATGACCATTCCTATTGCTCAGTTAGATGAGGTAGATATCGAGCCGGATTTGACCATAGAGAGGAGACCACTTCGTATTGTTGATAGGGATACGAAGCAGCTTAGAAGGAAATCTGTTAGCCTTGTCAAAGTCCAATGGAGTCCCAATGATCGTGATTGCACTTGGGAAACCGAGGAGAGTATTCGGGATTCTAATCCAGAATTGTTTGTGGAAGGTAAACTCTATTCTATATTATATATTTTATTCGATAGTCTATTCTATATCCATCGTATCTCTTCTATCTGTTCTTCCACTCTTTACCTTGTTCCTTTTCGAGGATGAAAAGTTTTGAGTGGAGGAGAATGTAACGACCCTGAAATTCCGACCCAGTTTTTTAAAATCATTTATTTAGTGTAGAAATTCGAATTTCCACAAACAACTTCCGTTGCTGTTCAAATTTGATATTTGGAATGCGTCTAATTAATCATAGCAATTGGTAAATTTTCATCAGAAAATTTGAAAGTTTATTTTCTAGTGTAATTTTATTCCAATTTATATCAGTCAAAATTGATGATAATAAAATGTTTTCCAAACCTGAATATTTTTACATAGAAAAATTCTAATTCATCTTCTGACTAAGACGTCATTTTTCGTTTTTTCAAATTCGGACTTCTTTAGCTCCGTCGATCTTATTTTTCTGCATTTTTGCTGCATTTTTCTGTAGTAGAAAATTCGAATTTTTATAATTCAATCGTACCACTGATATCTATATATTGCTTTGATCGTCTCGTCGCGCTGATCAAAACGGTATATTTATTTGTGTCAATCGGAGTTCGGCGGTGCAAGTTACAATTGTTTAACGGAGTATAAACCGGTCCGTTACGCAGCCCAAACCGGTACCCAACTGTCTACCCCGTTTAGAATTCTAGGAGTCTTTTGACTATTCAGCTGTCTTGGAAAGCCAACATCCATTTCGGTTACCGAGACAATCAATTTGAGACCTTTTGAATCTCTGTACTATTTTATATAAACCAAGCACTGTACATTCATCTGTTCGTTTGCTTCACCTTCTACTTCTCTGGTGCGTAGCTCACTTTCTTTCCCTCTGCATAAATTTTCTTTTATCGGTTTGTATTTCCCCCCAGCAAATGAAACTCCTCCCACTGCTCCAGCCCTCCACTGCCCCTACCCACATCCGCCCTCCACTGCCCCTGCCACGTCCGCCGTCCGCCCCACTTCCCACGTCCGCCGTCCGCCCACTGCCTCACTACCGTCCGCCCCACTGCCCCACTACCCGTCCGCCCCACTGCTTCCACTCCCCCACTGCCCACTTCCGTCGTCCGCCCCACGTCCCCCACTGCCACCATCCACCGTCCGCCCCACGTCCCCCACTGCCCACGTGCGCCTCCATTCCCCCACTGCCCACATCCGCCGTCCGCCTCCACTCCTCCACTGCCCCACTACCCATGTCTGCCCCACTACCCCATCCGAACCCACCAGACCCCAGCCCAGCGGCCAGCGACCCACCCGAACCCAACAGACCCACCCGAACCCGCCAGCAACCACCCGAACCCGCCAGCGACCCACCCGAACCCCCTAGACCCCAGCCCAACCCGCCAACGACCAGCGACCCACCCGCACCCGTCAACGACCGGCCTGCCTTACACTCTTACCACCGCGACGTCCCCTGTTGTGCCTCGCCTTGGCCGCGGCCGTATTTCCATTGCACTTCCGTTTATATATATATATATATATATATATGAAACTGTATATTATATAGCAGTATATAACTTTGAAAATTCTGGTTGCTCACATATAGTGTTTTACTGTGTTTTGTTCTAGCTACTACTTCGGAGACTTAGGCTTCCATTCAGCTTGTCAGATCTATCTAGTTTCTTTGCTTTAGTATGATTATATATACGATCTATATATATTGTATTGAACAAATTGTCAATTTAATTATTTGTTTGATTGCAGTTTGTGTTCGCTTTTGTGTCGTGCTTGTTAGTGTCTCTTATCTATTGTCTCCGTGCTTCGTCGTCAAATATCTAACCACGCAAGGTGAATATTTCATTCACGACTTGATCTATTATGCTATGATAATCAATTGATAGATGTTGTTAATATCAATTTGGATGTTAAAATGGTTGATGTTAAAATTGTTCACATAAATTGTTAATTGCTATACAAGTTAAAATTGAATATTGTTAGTATTTAAATTGCTAAATTGACGCCATGTATTGTTTAATTAGATTTAACGTGTTAAATTGTGATTTGATGTTAGTTTATGGTAAATAGTTGTGACACTAAATTTGTTATGTTAAGATTGAATTTGTTAAGATTAAATTGTTAATTGAATCACATGAAATGACGATGTTTAATTCACGAAATAAATTAAATTTCTTATATGATGTGTAAATATTTAAATAGAAATAACCATTGATTTACGTGAAATGATAGTGAAATTCCATGCAAGTATTTTGTGCTTATTTGAATTTACATCGTTTATATATTTAATTGAATTGCAACTTGCTTGTTATTTTAGAATCACTATGGGTTGAAATGATACATACCCGAACGGACATTAGAATAGGGATAAATCGTTATGGGTTGAAATGATAGACCTGAACGATTTATATTGAATGATATTGGGTTGAAATGATAAATACCCAATTAAACAACTTGGCCTAGGATAGATAATTAAAATAAGAAACCCGATTGGTCAACAAAATCATTTTGAAATTGAAATCTATTTGAAATTAAGGAATGAACTTAACAATTTGTTTTGAAATTAAGTAACGAACTTAATGGATTTAATTGAAATAAATTAATGGATTAATTGAAATAAATTAAAGGATTAATTGAAATAAATTAATGGATTTAATTGAAACGGATTAATAAATCTATTTAATTGAATAAAATGAATTGACAAATTTAATTTGATAAAATTGTAATTTGATTTAGGAAAATTTAAAGTTAAGTAAGTTGAATAATTGAAATGAGATTTAAAAACAAGTAAAGTTTTAGAATTTAATAATTTAAAAATTTATTAGATTTGTTAGATTAAGATTTAAAACTCGGTTTTAATTAATAGATTTGGAACTTGTTTTAAATTTAATTTGAGATTAAGTGAAATTTGACTTAAGAGGAATACAAAACTAACTAATTTTTATGGATTTAATTTAGAGATAATTTAAATTTAAAATGATTTTAAATTTAATGAATTAATTAAATCAGGACATTGTAAACTGAATATGAATTGAGTTGATTTGTAACTCGTAAATAAACTTATTTGTGTTATGTAAATCATGGAACCAAATAAATGAAATTGGATTTATTTAAATAGAAATTTAATTGAATTTGGTAAATAAATCAAATGATGCTATTTTGATAAAAGGAATTTAGTTAATGAAATTGATTTAATCGAATTTATGATTATATTTAATGTAACGATGAATGTAAATATGAATTGAAATGAATAGAATTTGATTTAATGATTTGAACTAAATTGACCATTAAATTGAATACATTGATTATGAACTAAATTTAATAAGTGAAATTTGGATCTTATTAAATGGAACTTGAATACTTAATTATATTGTTAACTCAAATGATTGAACTAAAATTTCATTTGGAAATATGATTTAAATATTTGAAATAAATTGAATTGTGAATTGTCAAATTTTGAAAGTCAAATTTGCAACTTGACTTTTGGACTTGATTTGTTTAAACTTTAAATATTAAATGACCATCGGTGTAATAATACGTAGTTATTAAAGAGACCGGGACCGGATATGGACATACTCTCTGTCGATACCGAAAACCACTTTAATAACTAATATCCACGGAGTGTTGATCCAGAACGAAGTGGATGGTTTTGGTGAACGCGTTGACTGAAGAAAGAGAACGATATTGGATGACCCCTGACATGACTAAAACAGGAGCCGCGCCGGGCCATTGAGGTTCGCCACCTCTAGCGTACACACTTCTTCGATACCATATCTATTACTTATGTGATTCGATTTGGGTGCACCCTTTGATTTGGGAGTGTTATTTCGCGGTGTTGAGGTAGTAGCTGCTATGCTCAACATCAGTCCGGATCACGCAACTACTAGTATCCTAGTTGGTATCGCCTCATGTACCTTGTTATACTGATTATCCTATTTGCGACCACTACGATTTGTTTTGTGTTATAACTATGTGGTACCCTCTGATAACCACTAGTTTACGGTGGGGCTTACGGTGCTGTATAGACTATGACATTATAAAAATGTGTTAAGGGGGATTATGGTAACGCCTTAACGCTATTTTAATATCGTACTTTACTAATTAGACATTATCTACATATCGTATTCTATTGAATATATAAATATTTTATCGGATCCTTAGAGATGTTTATTTTATTCATCTTTGAGTTATGGACTTTATTCCTTGCACATGATTATCTTGTATAAGATTTTGAGTCCTGACTCGAGTGTTTCTTTTTGTATATGCTCGGGTCAGTCTGAAGCTATCCAGTTGCTGATCAAGGTTGGTTGAAGATGCTGAAGACTTTGCATTTATCTTTATCAGTTTATTTTCATTTCAATATTGATGTACTAGTCTGTTGGACATCTATGTATTTCCTCTCAGTCACTTTATGTTGAGACATTGTTGTATTTCCTGTAGTAGCTTCATGAACTGCTATTATGACGATGTATTTTCCGCTGCATTATTCTATGACTGTTCTGTGCCTGTGATGTTGTATTGATTCTCATTTACATTTATGTATTTATAATCCCATAATGATTCGTGTTTTGTATTATTTAAGTTGACATGTGTGGATTATTGTCAATTTAAATGGTCCAAATATACGGGTTGCTACAATGGTAAGTGGGTAGGTGGGGTCATCCATGATTACATGAATTCATTCATTTCCATCATCATTTGCCTTCCATCCTTTGTGCATGCATACATACATGAAGCCTCTTCCATTTTCCATCCAAACCCTACAAATAAAACTAAAATGTGCAAATAAATATTCTCAAAATTAATACATGCACAAAATTACCATTTTCCCCTTAAAAATGAAGATGAATGAATGATGATTTGAGGACATTTGGGTTTTGGTAAAAACATGTAAAAATACCATAATATGATCATTATTTGATTAAAACAAGACTAAATATGTGAGTATAAATATACACATTTACGTGCACATCAAATACCCTCACACTTATCTTTTTATTCGTCATTGAATAAACTAAAACTAAGATAAATCCGTTTTCGTAGGAAGCACGATTGCATTGAGCGTATGCAATAAGCCGTTAAACCCTTAGGTGTTCCTAGTAGGACGAGTGTTGTCTTGTGATGGTTTTCAGTGGATACTACCCACAAAATCCAAATGCAACATGAAAGATTCCTAATGCATGATTTATTTACAAAGATATGAATGCAAGTTTTTGAAAATATTTAGAAGAATTTACTTTTAAATTGACACAAATAAGTTAAATATAAGTTCTGGTCATTATCAAGAAATTTAAGTCCTTTTACTCGTCAAAACTTCCAAAAAAATTAAGTTATCATCATAATTAGACTCTAGTTTGGCTAGTTGTTTCGGTTTATAACATAGTGCGACTACGAAATGGATCCTTAGTTGATTATCAAAGTTTTTCACAGTGGTATTTTTATTTCTTTTGAATAACAAGTCGAATCAAATAAGTAGAAATAGTGCTTGGATGTCAATTGCTTGCTCTCTCTATTTTTGAAAAGTATTAACATTATTATTATTATTTACACACCTAACTCAGATAAACTAAGACCGGATATACCGATCCTGCACTGCCTTTCGGACTTACGTAAGAAGATCAAAAATGTTATATCCTTTACTTTAAATCCACCACTTTTTAAACAAAGATTTTCAATTAGGATATACTTCATAATTATCACCCATGAATCTTCCTATATACTAGTTAAAACATCGTTACTTATAATCAAACTTTATTTTTATTTTTGTTGAGACAAATAAATTTTCAAAAATTTCAATTTAATAACCAAAAATCTATACTTATCCTATAGTGTTCCTTCAAAAATAAATAAAATGCTAAAAAGAAAATTTGTTTTGGAAATTTTTTTTGGGTTTTGAGTTTTGGAAGGAAAATGCAAAAAATAAACCATGAAAAATAAAAAATAAACATGAGACTCCCCCCTACACTTGATTTTGACTGTGTCCCCACATTCAACCAAAGTGAAAGGAGAAAAATAAAATAAAACATGACCTATGTTTACATGAAAATAAAACGATTATTATTTACACGACATCAGAAAATATACCGTTAAAGAGTAAATGAAACGTTCTTTCAAAGACCAATTCATTTGTCTCGTCAAGTATGAGAGATATAGCTTAAGCACAGAAAACCAAACCATAAAAGATTTCAAAGTTGAATGTTGATTTGAAAAAACGAATGCCTTTTTATTAAAATTCGTATGAGTTGTTTTATTTTAAATGATTTTTAGGGTAGATAGAACAATTGGTTGAAGTTCAAGTTTATTTTCACCAAATTTAAATTCAAACTCATCATTGACAAATTCTTCAAAATTATTGATTTTAAAATCAAAATGGTGATTTAAATCTTCCCCTTCAGAATTCAACAACTCATCTTTGAAAAGTCCAAAAAATTTGTGTTCACTAAATTCATCTTCCTTTGTTGAACTATTTACAACTTCATCGTTTTCAAGGTGTGAAGTTGTTGTTTGAAATCCGTTTTGGTCAGGAGGAAGATCGAATTTAAAATCGAATTTCTCACCCTCAAAAGAATTGAAATCCAAATCAATTACCGCACTTTCACAAACTTCATTAAGATTGTCGTTTTCAATTTCAAAAATTGTTATTTGAAAATTGTCATTTTTGGTAAAAGATGGATTATCACTTGACTCGTCACAAGTAGGGATTTGATTTTGTTTCTCATGTTGTTTCATATATGTTTCAAACAACAAATCCGTGTGATTTTTCTGAATTTCTTCCAATTTCTCAACAAAATCAAATTTATAATTATTAAATCGAGAATTTTCAATTTGAAATTGTTGAGAGTAAAAAATTTCACCATGATTGAAACTATTCCCACTGCTAAAATCATTTAAACAGTTATTTCCATTTTCATTTTGATTTTGAAATTCATTTTAGAGTTCGAAATTGAATTGGCATGAGTTATAATCAAAATTATTTAAATTTTGAAGTGAATTCGTATTTTGATTATTTTGAAATCCTTGACTTGAGTTATTGCATAGATTACTCTAATTATTTATCATTTGATTTCGTTGTTCAAGTAAAGAACAAATCGTTTCAATACTCTTTTCAAGAGTTGAGGGTTGGTCATCACTTTGAAAACTTTGTGGTTCAAAATTTGAATAGTTTGTATAATAGTTGTTATTAAAATATCCATAGTAGTATGATGTGAAACTATATGGATTATATTGATTTTCACAACTATTGTAAAATTCTTGCGAGTAGGGAAATTCAGACATTTTCAAAAATGTTTTTTTATAATGGAAAAATATTTACCAAAAGGAATTTATTTTCCAAAAGGGAAATTTGTTTTTTGTTTTGTTTTTTTTGGATTTTAGATTTTCAATTTTTTTTCTTTTATATTTTTTTTATCGTTTTCCTTTTGTTTCTGAAAATATATATATATATATATATATATATTTGGATTTTTGATTTAGATTGAAAATTTTCAAAGGAAAAGATTTAAAAAGATTTTTTTTCTTTTGGACTAAAAAAAACTAAGGAAATTTATAATTTTTTTAGTTTTGGATTTTGATTTTTTTCTGTTTTTTGAAATATGCATGAACTAATGCAACTAAATGAATGCAAGGACTTAATTACAAATTTTCTGTCCTCGGTAGCTCCTAACCTAAAATTGTATGATCACACTTTGTCTTAATCCAACAAAATATTTCTTAGCTAGGTAACGGACATGAGTTATCAGTGCACCATGAATCACCGTAGCAATGCAACCGATGGTTTAAGTACCTTTAGAGAAACAATCATTATAATATTTACGAATCACCGTAATATTTATATATGATTATTGCTCTGCCGTAACCTAGACACCAAAACTATAAATTGTCAAAAGAAGACAACTTGTCAAGATACAATTATGCCCTAGGTGAGCTCGTGACTCCCTTAAGTCCAATATCTAACCATTATTATTAGTCAATTTCTAGGATGAAATGCAATTTGTGGGCCAAGGAAGGGGTGATGAAATCCCCCACCTTATGTGGATTGGGGTGTTGCCCTCAGAAAAGAAAACAAGATGATATAAATGCAAAACTGAAATTAAACATGATTTTAAAAATGCAACTACGAATGAAATTTTTTTTTGAAAATTTTTAAAATGCAAGCAACTAACAATGCAAAGCAAATAAAAACACGTAATAAGAGCATGATACCAGAGCGTGCAGAATTATTAGCAATTTATTTTAAAAGAATTTTTTTTATTCAAGCAAGCAAAGCTAAGTAGTTTTAGCAAGCAGTTCTTTTCTTTTTCTACTTTTGCAACCTGAAAATTGTTGAAAAGCGATAAGCAAGTTTTTTTAATCGTTTAACAAAGCCAAACGAAAATGAAGTTTTTTTAATATAAAAGGAAAAGATTTAAATTGAAATAAATGAAAATGGCTTTCTTTTTTTTTAACTCAAAGAAGAGAACTTAAATCACGTACATACGACCCACTACCCAAACAAACCCGTAAAGCCTAAAATCAAATTACGAATTCACGTTCCCAAAAATCATATGTATTCCCAAAACCAAAATTCCAATTTTAATTTCCTGAAGTCTGTATTTGATGTCGCGGCGGTTTGAAGAAAAGCTAGGTTCAAGCAAGCTCGCGACTTTGCAGGTTGAATTTGCAATTGAAGGCAATTGGGTTTTCAGGTCGAATTGGAGTCGTGGTGATTGGGTTTTTAGGTTAAAGAGGATTCGGGTTGCGAGTTTGTGGATTTGGATGGTCATGGTTGTTTGTCGTAAATTTTGATGATGGTGCGGTTCGGTGTAGAGGGGAGATGCTACAGTTGCAATCGAGGATGGCAGTTGAAGTAGTAGGTGGGTAGTTGACAGTAAGTTGTGATATGGAAGGGGTGATGATAAGTGCAGGATGAGTTGGAGGTAGAAGGTGATGAAGGTAGTGATGATGGTTAGGCAGTGGAGTGGTAGTTCTGAAGTTGGATAGTTTGTTGTAGGAGATGCAGACAGATGGTTGTTTTATGGTGTAGTGGTTAGCACTTGGATGTTGGTTTGAGTTATAGCAGAGAAAGGTTGGATGCAGAAGTTTGGATGTGAACTGTGTAGGAGATGAAGTGTAGATGTTGTTGTAAGATAATGGAATGGATTAAAATGTGGGTGATGGTAAGTATGTAGTGCATGATGACAGAGGGAAGGGGTGAAACTGGTGATGGTTTCAGGAGGCAGGTGAGTGCATGGTTGCCGGTGGTGGATGATGTAGCTAGTTGTTGTATGTACGGTGATATATGAAGTGGTGGTTTTGAAGGTGAAAGGTTTGCTATGTGTATGTTGTTGGTCAGATATGGTATTTGCAGTGGTGGGTGGTTGATGGGTAGTATTGGTATATGTTTCTTGAAGTAGGGGGATGGTAGTGGAAGAGGATGTGCAGTGGCAAATGGCAGCAAGGAGTTGGTTGATGTTGAAGTGATGTGATGTTGAAGTAGGGAGATGTACGTAAAGTGATGTTGGTTGATGTTGAAGTTAAGTGTGGAAGGTTTGATATGTTGAATGATGGCCAGTGGAGTGGAGTGCAGGCAGGGTGATGAGTTGAAGACAAGAGGAGCAGCAGCTTGGAAGGCAGAAATGTTAGAAGTGCAGTGGTAGTTAGGGTGAACTACGATGTATGTGTTGTGGAAGGAGATGAGCAGTTTGCAGGGGGAAGTTTGAGAATGTGTTGAAATGAATGTGTGGTGTTGTAGCAATGTAACAGGGAGGGGGAGGTAAAGACAGAAGCAGAGGTGGTAGGCAGGTTGTATGGTGGCAGTAAGTGATGAACTGTTGGTTAAAGGAGATGTTACAGTGGATGTGTTTGATGTTAGTGGAAGTATGTTGTGTTGAGATGTTTCGAGAGTGGTGATATGGTCATGTATGTATAGGATGGTAGAAGTGGATGGGCAGGCAGGGGTCTTTGTTTGTACAGTGGTATGTATGGGTGATGATGGAACAGTTTAGTGTAGCACTATGATATAGATTGTTTGTGGTGGTGAGTTTGAGGAAATGTTGGAGGTGTGAAGTTTTGGTTGTAGTGTGTTGAAGTATTCAAGTAAATGAATAGGACAGGGGCATTTTCATAGTGGAGTAAGGCAAGGTCGAGAGGAGGAGCAGCAGTTTGGCAATGTGATGAAGTTTGTTGATGGCAGTGGGGAAGTGAAGCAGAGGAGGGAGAGATTGTGTGGTTGTATTGATGAAGTGGATAGGTGGAAGGGAGTATAAAAGGTAGTATGAATGGCAAGGGTCAGAGAAGGGTACTTTGTGGTCAACAGAAAATGAAATTGTAATGTATGAAAAAAAATGTAAAGTATCAAACAGAAAAATGTGATGGAATATATATATATATATATATATATATATATATATATATATATATATATATATATATTGAAATGAACTCGTGTATAATTTTTTTTAAATATGCAAATTTAAATGCAACTAGAAAAGCAACAAGCACACAAACAAAATGAAAACAAAAGTACACAACAAACACAAAACAATTTTTTTTAAATTGCAAATTAACACACAAAATGAACACACAATAAAATCAAACGAAAATAATTCGAAGAGTAAAATTAAAATCAAAATGATTCCCTAGTAATGGCGCCAAAAACTTGTTGATTAACGGCTGAAGTTTCCTATTGAGTTAGAAAATGGCCGTAAAAAATTGTGTTAAAAATATAACCGCAATCGCACGATGTACAATTTTAGTACGTGGGGAGTACGGACCGATCTGTAGGGAATTGAAGTGATTTTAAAATTCTACTTAATCAAACTAACCCAAATTTGCAAGTTTGTTTTTAAAACTAAGAAAGATAGAAAAATCTAAACTATACAAAAGTGAATACAAATATGAAATTAAATGACAATTTAGAGTAAAATCCACTCTCATACTCTCACATAAATCAACATAAAAACAATCTATGATCTCTCATTTAATCTAAGTAGAATTAGTGATGCGTTTATCATATGCATGGCCTAATTGTATTATTAATTAACACACTTAAACCATCCAACTCTAATGCAATCTCTAACCCACTTACTAACTTTAATGGAAATGTCATGAAATTTAAAGTAGTATCTATTTTAAGCATGACTTATTTACTACTTAATTAGTAACATAAACTATCAAATTTTGTTTTAATCATATTTTCATTACCATAATCATATGTAGATGAAGAAGTAATTAGTAATTCATATGAATAAGCATAACCTATTTGTTTTGAACAACATATGCTATCAAACTCAATATTAAACAAAAAATCACACAAACATCAATATGGCATTTAGCACAAGAAGAGATCATAAATTAGCAAACATGTTGAATCTACATGATTAAGAGAGCTTCATTACCCCTAAATTGAAGGGGTTTAGCTTCTCATATTTGTTCTCATTCAACGTATGTAGATTGTAACATAAACATAAACAAGAGGAAAAAGAGAGCTAATTAAAATAAACTAAAAGCTAAACTACTTGCATAAAATAAAGAAATCTACACTACTAACATAAAATAAACAACAAAGAAAATAACATGTATTAAAATTGCATAAAAATAAATAGCATAAGCAGAGGCTAAGAAGCCATTAAAGAAAGAGAGTTTATGTTTACATGCTACAACTAAACTAAAGAGAAAGTGGTAAGAGCTTCATTACATGAAACATAAAAGGTATTTATGTATGCTTAGAACCTTAATCCATATTTTAGGGGACTACCCAAAATGCTCTTTAGGAAGTGTGGCCTCCAAATTATCATTAGCATGAGATTAATCTTCCATTAAATGTGCATGCGACTTTAGTTCCCACTAACATGTGCATTAGCTCTTAATTGTAGATCATGGTAAGTGGGTAGGTGGGGTCCTCCATGATTACATGAATTCATTTATTTCCATCTTCATTTGCCTTCCATCCTTTGTGCATGCATACATACATGAAGCCTCTTCCATTTTCCATCCAAATTCCTACAAATAAAACTAAAATGTGCAAATAAATATTCTTAAAATTAATACATGTACAAAATTACTATTTTGCCCCTAAATGAAGATGAATGAATGATGATTTGATGATAAAATTTGGTTTTGGTAAAAACATGTAAAAATACCCTAATATGATCATTATTTAATTAAAACAAGATTAAATATGTGAGTATAAATATACACATTTACATGCACAACAATGGATGATTACTGTCAAATATCTTACACCGCTAAGCAATATCAGATGAAATCAATGCCGTAATTCATCAAGGAAGCGGTGATATCATATACAATCATTACCGTAAGCCATCAGTGTCCTATCTCATTGATACCATATGCCACCAATCACCTATGAAGATGGGATGAATGTCTCAACTCATCAATATAATATCTTATCGATACTGCTCATCAATATACCACCTTCTTCCAATACTACTATATAATGATGTAGGATGTTATTGCGACCAAGGCCATCCGATTGTCAATGCTACTTCAATAATACCGTTGTAAGTCAATGCCACCCATTGTCAATACCGCCTATAATCAATGCCGCATCCTGTTGATGGCGCATTTCCTACTTATTTAGTTCATTATCACGCTTAATGGCTATTGCATATATTTCCCACTTATCTTCTCTTTCCTTTGGATATATGACATAAGCCATTGAGTATGCTATTCCTAAGGACCAAATGGATTTTCGAATATATTGTTCCAAGTGACCTTAAGAGCTCTTGAATATCATATTCCAAGTGACATTAAGGGATCTCGAATATCGTATTTCAAGAAATCATATGGGCTTTTGAACGTGTAAAATCAAAAAGCCTATGGGCATCATGGATCCATTTCTTAATGATGTCATCTTATACATAACCTATATAATGATAAGCTTATTCTTGATTTGCTATTATTGATTAGTCAACGCTAACTAAACCATGCTTAGATGTGATATCATATGCGTTCGAATCAAGGATTGGTCCATCATTTTTGGCATTGCGGATGTTTGAACATTTATTGATTTAAAATTTTAGCACTAGAAGAAAGGCTACCTCTGACCTCCTATAATCCACTCTTTTGAAACTAACTATGTGAAGTTTCTTTTGTTTTATGAAAATGGTATGACCAAGACGAACTAACATCTCTAACGAAGAAGTCACACAAAGGGCAATGTTGGAAGAAAACGTTGTTCCCAATTTCAACCTGACAATGTCGAAGTTGGACAACCATCGGAGCCAGTTAAACCTACCAACATCGAAGCCAAGATTAAAGAGCATGAGCAACAAGTGTCAACCATGAAAGAACTTTTGGAAGGAATCCTTGCTCAAAAATCTTCCAAAACCACCAAGCACACGAGGGGAGATGAGGCAGAGTCTCCAAGAAGGGGCCTGGATGCCTCTTTGCTTAAAACTAAAAGTAGAAGCAAGCTCGTTATAAATCTACAAAAGAGAAAAAGTTACCAGCAAGCTGAAGCAACTGAGCTTTCTCCAAGATCATTGGTAGATAAAAAAAGTTAAGACAAATTATCAAGGGAGATTGGAGGAGAAATCCAAGGAGCAATCTGGATGTTCAACCTCCAAAGGATACAAACCTGTTAGAAGCAATTAGCACAACGATGAAGCTTATTTAAGAGATATGGCTGAGAAAATGCTGAAGGACATGCTTAATCTTAAAGGAGAAAGAACTCTTGATGAGAGGGTCAACAATAACCACCGAGACGCTCCCTTCACAGATGAGATCTGTCCACCAAGAGCCCATCCCACATCAAAATTCCATCCTTAAGATACAATGGGGCTACTGACCCCAATGATTAGTTAATGGCATTCGAAAGTTAGATGGACCTTTACAATGTGTCAAGAGCAGTGCGTTGCATACTTTTCCCTAATACCTTCTAAGCTGCAGCAGCCTAGTGGTATATACATTATCGTGAAAGGACTATCTACTGCTGGAAATAATTTTGTAAAGATTCTCGGTACAATTTTTTATTTGTAAAGACCACACGATTAGTTGCAGTGTGCTAGCTAATATCAAGTAGAAGTCGAGAGAGCTATTGGGTAATTATCTTAGGAGGTTTAATGCAAAGGCATTAAAGAAGGAGAATATAGCCTATAGGGATAAGTTGATAGTAGTGCGCTCAGGGCTGAATGAGCAAACTCCATTTTGACGAGAACCCTATATTCATGGCTATAGGGGTTTACAAGATTTCCACTTCCAAGCCATAAATTCACCCATATGGATGAAATGTATCACGCTAAAAAAAACCTCAGATAAAGAATGAAGCAAGAAAAGATGACCTTAACCATAACAATAAGAAGCCAAGTGGGAGGAATATCCAAATACCAACTATGTCGCTCTGAATAAGTCAATTTCCTACATTTCGTTGTTGCAAAAGAAAGTGGAAATTTTTTAGTTTCATGAAAAGCTAAAACAAGCCCTGAACTAAGAAGACTATTGCGCCAATCATTAGATAAATGGACATAAAACAGATGAATGTCGAGTATTGGCAGGCATAATTCAATCATGATTCGTTTTGGACACCTGAAGGAGTTATCAAGGATAACCAGAAAACTGCTCGTTTTGAGGATGGTAACCGAAGACTCTTGAACAATGCTGCAAATTTAGTAGAAGGTGATATTCAACCAGATTTCATTCCACCCCTCAATATAATTGATGTTATCCATAGAGGCCGACACCTAAATGGAAACATCAAAGGAGCTATACATTAGAGAAGCAAAAATGGGATTTTCTTTATATATGAAGAGCCACCACTAAAAAATCCCAAGTTCTAAATCCAGATGCATAACTTAACCATCACTTCTCAAGAGCTAGGAGGAGTTCGCCACCCGCATAACGATCCACTTATGGTCACCGCACAAATTGGACTCTCTGTAGTTACTAAAATTCTGGTCGATACAGAAAGTGCATTCAACGTGATTTTTAAACATGCATTCGACCAAATGGTAATCCCGGAGGAAAAGCTTGGGCCAAGCTTTGAGCCTAGTTTTGGTTTCATTAACAAAGGATCGACTCCTATGGGGCAGATAAACTTCTAGTACAAATGGGAGTTCCATTGCATTCCAGGACCTTTGAAACTCTCTTCGTCATTATGGATCAGCCTTCTTATTACAACGCCTTCTTTGGGAGGCCGGCTTTAGATGAGGTTGATGCTTTCGTCTCACCATAATATATGATGGTGAAGTTCCTAACAAGAATGGATGGGGAACCATAAGGGGAGAGAAATTTAGTTCCTATGAAATATACTTTGCCACTTTGGAGAAATACAAACGAGACAATCTTTCTTGTTATGAATCAAAGGAAAACGAGTTAATCCGAATTAATGCAAAAAAGCCTTTGGATGATGATTCTTCAATCTCATCATGCAAAGAAAAAACAAAACCTATTAAGAAAACTAAGCATGCATTGAGAAACAATAATTTCTCTACAAAGAAAATAAAAAGGAAGAAAGCAAACTCGATGGAAGATGAAATAAAAGGCGAAGAGATCGTCACTGAACTAGACTATAGAGGTGAACAAGAAAGAATGATGCCTACAGAAGATCTTGAGGAAATATGCTTGGATCCGGTCGATACAACAAAGATAGTAAAAGATTGGAAAAGAACAAGATAGCAAACTTAAAGGAGAGCTAATTCAATTCCTTCAATCCAGGAAAGATGTATTCTCTTGGACCCATTCAGATATGGTTGGAATAGATCCAACCGTTATGTGTTATGCTTTGAATATAGACCCGAATATCACCCCTATCTAGTAGAAGAAAAGGCAGTTAAATAAAGTTCGATCTGATGCTTTAAAATAAGAAGTCAAAAGATTGCTGGAACATGGAGTTATCAGAGAAGTGCTTTATCCAAAATGGTTGGCCAATCCAGTACTGGTCAAGAAATCTAATGGGAAATGGAGGACATGTGTCGATAACACGGATCTGAATAAAGCATGGCTGAAATACTACTACCCCCTCCCAAGGACAGATCAACTAGTTTATGCAACAAGTGGATATAAGCTCTTATCTTTTATGGATGTGTACTCTGGATACAATCAGATTCCGATGTTCAAACCGAACGAGGAGAACACCCGTTTTATAACAGATTGGGGAACATATTGTTATAAAATAATGCATTTTGGATTGAAGAACGCTGAAGCAACATACCAGAGATTGGTAAACAAGATTTCAGAGAGAAAATTGGTTGGAAAATGGAGGTATATGTAGATGATATGCTGATTAAATCTGAAGATGAAAGCAACCGCCTAAGCGATCTTGAGGAGATGTTCGGCATATTGCGAAAATATCAGATGAAGCTCAACCCACAAAAATGTTCTTTTGGAATCCAATCTGGAAGATTTCTGAGGTACATTGTTAGTGCATGGGGAATAGAAGCCAACCCTTATCAGATCCAAGCTATTAAAGACATGGTAGAACCCAAAACAAGTAAAGATGTGATGTGTTTAAATGTAAGAGTGGCAGCGTTGAATAGATTCATTTCCAAATCCACTGACAAATGCATCCCGTTGTTCGATGTGATAAAAAAGAAGAAAAACTTCGAATGTGGACATGATTGTCAAAAGGCTTTCAAGGAGCTGAAAGGTCATCTTGAGAAACCACCAATTTTATCTAGCCCCGTAGAAGGAGAAAACCTTTATCTCTATATGGAAGTTTCTAAAAATTCAGTTAATTCTATGTTAAAAAGCAAAGAGAAAGGAGCTCAGCTTCCAGTATCTTATACGAGAAGGAGACTCAAAATGCAGAAATTAGATATCCAGTTATAGACAAATTGGCATACTGTTTATTGCTCACTGCACGAAAATTAAGGGATTATTTTCAAGTGCATCCAATCAAGGTCATAACCAACTTCCCACTCAAGTACGTTTTTAATAAACCTAAAATTTTAGGAAGGTTAGTAAAATAGAGGATAGAGCTTAGCCAATACAATATCGAATTGCTACCCCGAGTATCAATAAAAGGACAAGCTCTAGCCGGCTTTGTTAACTAATGTGTGAGATTCGTTAAAGAGAAATCAAAGAAAGGAAAAGATCTAAATCATAAGTGGTAGTTGTTCATGGATGGAGCCTCAAACAAGTAAGGGGCTGGAGTCAGATATGTGATTATTACCCCTGATAAGCACCGTTTACATTATGCGATGATGTTAGAATTTCCAGCTATAATGTAGCAGAATATGAGTCAATGATAGCAGGACTTACCCTGGCCTTTCAATTGAAGATTCCTAAAATAGAAATTTTCAATGATTTGCAATTAATGGTGAATCAACTAAATCAAAAATATCAAAGGATACCAAATCGATCTTATATGGTGAATCAACTAAATCAAAAATATCAAAGGTGACCCAATTTGAAGATTTCTCAATACACCAAGTACCAAGAGGGAAGAACTCTCAAGTGCCTAAGTTGGCCAGTTCACGAGGAGCATCAGAAGCCCGGATTATACCGGTAGTTACTAATCCAATCCAAAAAGAAAAACCTTGGTATTAATCAGATCTCAAGTCTTAACACACAAGGAGAAGGAAGATGAAACCGATATCCTTCAAGAAAAATCTTCTCTTGCAGAAATTGATGATCAATGTTAGAAAAATTGGATGACATTTATCATCGAATATATAACAAAAGAGAAGTTGCCAATAAATAAAAAGGAGGCAAGGAGAATAAAACATCAAGCTACAACCTTCATTATGGAAAATGGAATACTTTATAAGAAAGGATATATACCCCCTTACTTAAGATGTGTTAATCTGGAAATAGGAGCAAAGGTACAAAAGAATCCCACAAAGGATTCTGCAAAGATCATTCTAATGGTATAAAGTTAGCCAAGAAAATTGTGAGACAAGGCTTCTATTGGCCTCAGATGACCAGTCATGCCATCGATTATGTGAAAAGATGTTAGAAATGCCAAAGGTTCTCTAAAATCTCACGTCTCCCACCATGCCAATTGACTTCAATGTCAAGCCCATGGCCTTTCAATGTATGGAGAATTGACCTAATCGGACCACTATTTATATCCAAAGGAGGAGCTAAGTACGTAGTAGTAGTCATTGATTATTTCACAAAATGGGTAAAAGCTGAACCGCTTCCAAATATCACATCAAGAAAAGTTCTCAAATTTATAATCAAGAACATCGTTACCAAATTTGGGATTACACATAAGATAATATCTGATAATGGAACTCAATTTGAGAGTGAAGAATTTGCCCAATTCTGTAATAGAAATGGAATTATCAAGAGCTTTTTATCTGTAGCACACTTTAAGGCTAATGGTGCCATTAAAGCCACCAACAAAACTATTAAGACCATTCTTAAAAAACGATTGGACAAAGCTAAAGGAAATTGGGTAAAAGAATTACCTCTTGTACTATGGGCAAATAGAACTTCTACTAAAACTGCAATAGGACATACCCCATATTCCTTAACATATGAATGTGAAGCCATGCTCCCAATTGAGGTTTAAGTACCTTCTCATCAAAGGATTACTAATGCATTTAATCCGAATCAAGAATTGAAGAAAGAATCTTTGGACATAATTGACGAGATAAGAGATGAGATAGCCATACGGATGGATGAGTATCAACGAAGAATATCAAAGTATTATAATTCTAAAGTAAGAGAAAGATCATTTCGAAAAGGAGATCTAGTACTCGGAATAATTATGGAAAATACTAATAACCTAGCAGATGGACCGCTCGAGCTAAATTGGGAAGGACTCCTAATCATACACAAAGTAATCCCACCAGGAACCTATAGATTATGTCGATCTGATGGCAACATAATAGCAAGAACATGTAATGCCAAACATTTAAAGCCATATTTTCCGATAATGGGTGAATAAAGAGGTTGAATAAGATGTATCTACTGGATTGATCATGGAAAGGAGTAGGATCCTCCTTAAATAAGGAAAAAGCTTTTCTCCCCACCAAGATGGCTTGGTCAAAGCACCTCCTAGAGGAAGGTTAGAGTAAGCCTTTGGTCCCATCCGAAAAGGCCTAATGAAAGCATCTACAAGCCTTTAACCCCTGCCTACGTGACCTGATCGGAGCACAAGACCTTATTCCCGCCATCCATGGCATGTTTAAGGCACCTCCTAGAGGAAGGTTAGAGTAAATGTTCAGTCCCATCTGAAAAGGCCTAACCAAAGCATCTGCAAGCCTTCAGCTCCTGCCTATGCGGCCTGGCTGGAGCACCTCCTAAAAGGAGGACGGATTAAGCCTTTGGCCTGACCAAAGCACCAGACCAGCCTTTAGTACCGTCACCAAGGCCTTACTGAAGCATCTCCTAAAGGAGGTCGGATAAGTCTTTGGTTCTGCTTAAGATAGCTACCCAAAGCACCAGACAAGCCTTTAGTATCGTCTCCAAGGCCTTACTAAATTGCCTCCTAGAGGAAGGTCGGGTAAGTCTTTGGTTCTTCTTAACAATGCTAACCAAACGCACAGGAAAAAAGACCTAAATCATCACCTAAGCTGGTAACAAAACACAATCGAGTCAATCGCATTCTATCCAAAAGAATGGATCAAAAACGATCTCTTAGAGGAAGATCAATCAAATTCAAACCCAACTCGATTCGAAAGAAGGATTAAGGCTGTCTTCTAGAAGAAGATCTATTGAATATAAGCTATTTGCACTTCTAAACAAAATCAGTCAATCCATCTTCTAGAGGAAGGTCTATCAAAATGAGCCATTTGCACTCCATAGTCTAGGCAATCTCCAAATACCGGATAATTTTCTAGTCTTCTTTTATTATTGCAAGATGGATTTTCTGGTCTTCTATCATCATTGCCATATGGTTTTTTCTAGTCTCCTATTATTATTTCCAGATGAATTTTCTGGTCTTCTATTATCACTGCCAAAGGGTTTTCTGGTCTTCTATTATCACTGCCAGATGGATTTCTAGTCTTCAATTATACTGCCAGATGGAATTTCTGGTCTTCTATTATCATTACCAGATGGATTTTCTGGTCTTCTATTATCACTGCCAGATAGATTTTCCAATCTTCCATTATCACTGCCATATGGATTTTCTGGTCTTCTATTATCACTGCCAGATGGATTTTCTGGTCTTCTATTATTATTCCTAGATGGATTTTCTGGTCTTCTATTATTATTGTCAAATGGATTTTCTGGTCTCCTATTGTTGTTGCTAGATGGATTTTCTAGCTTTCTACTATCATTGCCAAATGGATTTTCCGGTCTCCTACTTATCATTTGTTAAAGGATTTTCTAGCTTTCTATTTGAAGGACTCTATTATTATCAGGCAATTGTCTGGTCCTCTATCCAAAGTATTATTATGGCTGGAAAGTTTTCCATCCAAGATATTCTTATCATCATTATTATAATTACTAACCGAATTGTTGGCTTTCCCTCCCCCTACCTTATCAGATAACTTCCTAATTAAAGAGAATTGTTAGCATTTAATCTCAATTTATATGGAAGGATTTTCCATTCTATCTCTATGCAATTTGTGGCTTAACTAAATCTAGAAAGAATCATTTATGAGTTATATACCGAGTTTGTAATGAAAAGTCATCACTTCATTTGTATTGTGCAGGAAAGCAAAGTAAGGAAATGACAAAGAAAAATAATCCCTGGTTTTACACTTAAGTGTAAAAAGCTTCTTCTATACAAGTGGAGGGAAAATGTCATCCCCATAATTTCCAAAGCGATTTATGTCAAAACTAAAGAATGATGTCGTGGTTAATGAATGTTGAAAAGAACAAAACTGATATTGACAAATGTCAAAGTATGCGACATTGATACTGGAATGTTGAAATGCGCAATATTGATGTTGAGGTCATTAACGCCGCCAATAAAACATGCCGTAGAAAGGGAATATCGGAAGTCGACGTGTCTAATGTTGTAGGGTTAATAATGTCATAGGAACTGATGCTACAACAATGGAGCTGGGATACTGATGTCGTAGATAAGCAATGACGTAAGGTGACCCGATGCCGTAAATGAATGATATTGTAAATAATCAATGTCGAAATAATGGTGATAAACCAATGCCTAAAGTATGAAGATAAATTAATAACAAAGGCCTACGATGCCACATTTTATCAATAAAGAGTCTTATAATATAATATCGCATGTCATCAATGAAGCCAAGGAGACCAAATAACATCAATGTCGTATACCATCTATGGAGTTGAATGATTACTATCGAATATCTTACATCGTCAAGCAATGCTAAATAGAATCAGTTTCGTAATTCTAAAGGACATAGTGATGTCATATACAATCAGTATGGCAAGCCATCAACGTCGCATCCCATTGATGTCGTATGCTACCAGTCGCCTATAAAGATGGGATGAATGTCTCAACTCATCAATATCACATCTTATCGATACCACTCATCAATGATACCACATGTTACCAATGCTGCTATATAATGATGCAGCATGTTATTGCTACCAAGGCTATCTGATTATCAATGCTACTTCAATAATACCACCATAATTCAATGCCACCCATTATCGATACCACCTATAATCAATGTTGCATCTTGTTGATGGCGCATTTCATCAGGTTTCAAAGGACACTGCACATCTGTAAATGCAATATTGATGCCGGAGGCCATCAATATCCATGGAGGATATCATGGCGCTCCTTTTTTATGCTACACCGTCTCAATGTCGCACCTCATTAATGCTTCCTTATGCCGATGCCGCTGTATGTTGATGCCGCCTATTATTAATAAAGAGTGCCGAAGGTCATCTAAAGTAAGGAATGAAGCCTGACACGATTGGGGTTGTTGAAATTTATGCATGCCGAAGATTGAGCATGCTGAATGCGACATTGACCAGTTATGATGAACCCTATACCCATATAAATACGAACCTAGGGCATGGAGGAAGGGGCGATCATTTCTTTTCTCAACTCTCAAAATTAAACTCTTGCAATCCTAAATTGAATTGAGGAGAATTTTGATTTGATTGTAATCATACTCAATTTATATGAACAAGGACTTAGACGTGCCAATTACTTTTACTGTGCACTTTAGACATTATTGACATGGATATGCATATAATAAAGCTCTTTGGACCCAAAGCTTATTATGATTCTATTTCATATAGAATCACATGAGCTTCGGTGTAAACTAGTATTTATATGCGTAGCTCCTATCTGGCCTACAACATATGGACATTGGACTATAAATTATGAGGATTACATATATAGTTCATTAACATGCTTAATAGGCTATTGCACATATTTCCCACTTATCTTCTCTCTCCTTTGGATATAAGACATAAGCCTTTGAGTATGATATTCCTAAGGACCATATGGATTGTCTAATATATTGTTCCAAGTGACCTTAAGAGCTCTCGAATGTCATATCCCAAGTGACCTTAAGGGGTCTCGAATATTATATTTCAAGAAATCGCACAGGCATTCGAATGTGTAACATTAAAAGGCCTATGGGCATCATGGATCCATTTCTTAGTGATATCGCCTTGTACTTAGCCTTAATGTTAAGCTTATTCTTGATTTGCAATTATTGATTAGTCAACGCTAACTAAACCATGCTTAGATGTTGTATCATATGTGTTTGAATCAAGGATTGGTCCACCATTTTTGGCATCATTGCTATTAGACCATTTATTGGTGTAACACTTATTATAGGCGATATCTCGCATCAGCTCCAAAGTCACACTGCTGGTAGCCAGATTAGCTGGGTAGACTTCTGTGTGCTTTGGACTGACCTTGCATACCTATAACTTAGTCATATTTCCTAATACTCTCTAAATGTATTATCACACATCTCACTGTATTCATTATTTAGGCCTTATAAGAAATCCTTCTTAATTCGCCTAATTAATTACTTTCATAAGGGGAATTTAAATGATAACTATTAACTTACTTAACTATGAAGTTAATACGTTACATTGTACATTATTTACATTAGTTTATGTATGTGTATATGTGTGTATGTGCATTTATTAATTTCTATGAGTGCGAGGATTATGCCCTAATCTAACATTCAATGTCAAATCTTTCAAAGTTATACAAATCATATTTCCACTATAACATTTCTACCATAAATCCAATATTCCAAAATCAAATTAATAGACATGTACTTAGTATCCAAATCCAATTTATTTTATATTAAAACAATGGAACAAATCAATAATAATGGAAACTTACAATTTAATTGATTTTATGCTCTATTCAACTCCTTTTTACATGAACTTAGACAAGGGAATTTCTATTCATTTTGTAAAAATAGGCAGTGCAAACTATGAATAAGAATTAGTAACTTACACACCATTTCTTAATCAAATCCCCTAATCATATCCAAATAAAAAGAATAATAAGTGGAATAGAAGGTAAACACATAAAATGCAAAATCCACACAAACTCCATTATTTTAATACTAAACTATTATGATTCCAACCTAAGAATTAACATTTCACTTTGGGGGAATTTTGGGGATTTTTATTGTGATGTTTTCGTAATACAAAACTCCCCTTGGCATATATCAAATCCAAACTACACTATTCAATTCCTAAAATAGAAAACTAAGATTTCCACTCCTAGAGGTCCTTAGCTTTACCTTCTCTTCGATTTGACATGCCTCTAATGAGCTTATAGCAAAAGATTTGTATGCATGTTACATTCAGAAAATTAGTGGTTTGGAAGAGAATCGGTTAATCAAATAAACAATAAATAAAGATAGATATATAGGAATTCTTACCTGAAACCATAATGGAGTTTTCTAAATCTAGGAAGATACGAACATAGCTTTGCTAATGTTCTCAAAATATTTTGTGAATAAAAGTGAGGGGAGTAGGGTCTTATTTATGATTGTTGGAACGCACTAGAACCGTTGGAGGAAGGTCAGGGGTCGACCGCTCCCTTATTCTAGGAGCATATAACTTTTTGCCATTGTTAGTTTATTTTTTCCTTAATTGTTATTTAACATTAACATTAATTTTAACGTTTAGTTAACCCCAAGTATAATTACTATTAAATTTTGAATTTCAAATCTATGAATTTATTATTTATTTGAATTTAAATTCTATTTATATTATTTGAATCATAAAATTAAAATGTCCATAACTTCCTCGTTTGTGCTCCGTTTTCAACATATATATACAGAAATTGATCGAAATATCATCGTGAACACAATAACATAAATTTTGCGGTAAATTCGAACTTTCATAAAATTTCCATTTTTATCTCTATCTTATTTAAATAAATTTATCTAACTTATTCATTTATAGTTGATTTTACTGGGTGATAAAATACCTGAATGGGGCGCACCTATAGTGTTCACCACTAAGGCAGATAGCTCTTTGTGGTTATGTAGATTACTATAAGCTAAATAAGGCAATGAGGAGAAACAAGTATCCGTTCTTGCATATATATGACTTGTTTGACCAGCTCCATGGTGCAAATGTGTTTTCTCGGTTGGATCTTGCGATAGGCTGTCACCAGCTGAGAGTAGCAAATGAGAGTGTGTCGATCACCGCGTTACGTACATTGGCTAGTTTCTTTGAGTGGTTGGTTATGCTATTTGGGCTAACCAATGCTTCGACATACTTTGTTGATCTCATGAACCATGTTTTCAGAGATTAGCTGAAAAAGTTTGTGCTCTTGTTTATGGATGACATTCTGTGATTCTGATCTATTGTAGGATGGAGGAGGAACAAAAGACATACTTGGGGATTGTGCTTGAAGTGTTAGGGAAACACAAGTCGAAATTGAAGTTTTCGATGTGTCACTTCTGGAGAAGGAAAGTGAGATTCTTGGATCATGTCATCTCTAAGCAGCGCGTCGTAGTAGATCCCACCAATGATGATGGCCCTACACCTTCAATGCTTATATAGCCGAGTGGTGTGCTCCGAGAGCATCCGGTCGATGTAGGATGATGGTCTAAGGAAAAAGAAGAAGTAAGATAGAGAAATAGAAGAGAAGAGAAGAGAAGAGAAAGAAAACATCATACAATCACAGAACCTATCGTATATCTCACAGCACATCAAATAAAATATATTAGTCATCACAGATTTAAAACAGGTAAGACAGTAGTAACTACAAAACACAAAATCAGAGTACACATGCTCATACAGTTACTAAAGACAGTTTATCAGTTGAGTTTCTTTATTAGTTGTATAAACTCATCGGCCGGATGCTCCAGCAGCGCATTACTCGGCTATGTGAACATCGTACATGTAAGGTAGTCATCACATTGCCAAGATGGTAGTGGTTCAGGATTGGAACCAACCTAAGAATAATACTGATGTGAGAATCTTCCTAGGATTGGTGCGGTATTATAGACATTTTATCAAGGACTTCTTGAGGGTAGCAACACCATATTGACCATTCCAATTAGGAACGAGGAGTTGACAGTATACATAGATGTCGGTAGAACTGGACTTAGTACAGTATTGATGCAGATAAGAAAGGTTGTCGCTTATGCTAGTCGACAGCTAAAACAACACGAGAAGAAGTATCCAACTCACGATTTGGAGTTGGCGACGATAGTGTTTGCTTTGAAGATTTGGAGGCATTACATATTAGGAGAAAGGTTCAAACTTTTCATGGACCAAAAATCCTTGAGGTACATTTTCTCCCAAAAAGATCTCAACCTTCGCCAGCAACAATGGTTGGAATTCTTGGCATCCTATAACTTTGAGATTTCCTATATGTCTGGTAAGGGAAATGCGACCCTCGATGCATTGAGTAGAAGACATTCTAGTTTGGAAGCAATGTTTCTAGAGTGGAAGCAGTTAAAGTATATTGCTGGCTATGACTTCAAACCTCATTGTGAGCTAGAGCTAGAGATGTTGATGAGTTCGATGATCAAATCTACTTTGATTGAGTAGATCGGTACTAGTTAGAGACGAGATGCTAAATTAACGGAGATCATGGAGAAGATAAAAAGAGAGTAGAGTCTAAATATATGAAGCAATACATACTCGACTAAGATGGTTGGCTTCGTAAGGATGGAAGATTGTTTGTTCCTGATGTTGATGGATTATGAGACGAGGTGCTACGAGAGTACCACCATTCTATGTATCTTGGTAGTAATAAGATGTACCGTGATATGAACCAGACCTATTATTGGGAGGAAATGAAGAAGGATGTTAGGACATTCATCTCGAAATGCATGAACTGCCAGTTAGTGAAGATAGAGCGGAAGAAACCAAGTGGATTATTATAACCACTTGAAGTTCCTGAGTGGAAATGGAAATAAATATCGATGGATTTTATTTATGGGTTCCCAAGGACCAAAGGAGGGTATGATAGCATTTGGGTCATAGTCGATAGATTGACGAAATGTGCCTGATTCATACCCATCAAGTCTAATAGAACGACATCCAAATTGGCCGAGCTGTATGTGAAGTGGATAGTGCAATTCCATGGTGTGCCAATGAGCATTGTGAGTGACTAAGACCCTTTATTTACTAGTAGGTTTTGGAAGATCATACAAGAGGCATTGAGGACCAAGCTACATCTTAGTATAATTTATCACCCACAAACTGATGGGTAGAACGAGAGGGTGAATAGTATATTGGAGGATCTCTTGCGAGCTTGCATAGTTAATTTCGGTGGCTTGTGGGATGATCACTTGCATTTGGTAGAGTTCGCATACAATAATAGCTATTAGTCTAGTATCTATATGGCACTATATGGAGCATCATATGTCTAACCATTTAACACTCCTTCATGTTGGTGGGAAGCGGGTGAGAAACTGATACTTGGGCTAGATATGATTAGAGAAACCTCAGAGAAGATTGAGATCATTCAGCAATGAATGAAAGCTGCTCAAGATAGGCAGAAGAGTTATGATGATGATAGACGTTGAGACTTGGAGTTCTCTATCAATGACATGGTGTTCATGAAGATTACTTTGTTGAAGAATGTTATTAGATTCGATAGTAAGGGAAAGTTAGGGATGAGATTCGTAGGTCCTTTTTCGATAGTAGAAAGGATTAAAAACTTAGCGTATAGGGTTGACTTGCCTTAGATAATGGCATGATGTGCACAACGTCTTCCACGTCTCTCATCTGTGAGTTTGTGCATAACTCAGGCATAACAATTGCATCAGATCAACTTGATTATATCGAAATTAAGCTAGAAGCTTTGAGACCTCGTAGGTTGGTTCATATTATCGAACGCGATATGAAATAACTTATAAGGAAGACGGTGGAGTTAGTGAAGGTTAAATGGGACGAAAGTGAAGACGATTGCATGTGGGAAACCAAGGAGAAAATGAAGACTGCATATCCGGAGCTCTTTGCAAGGTAAGACCTATTATTTATTGTATTTACTTTCATCTTTGATATCATGTAGCATTGTTTAGTATCTCACATGCTAGGAAAGGTTTCTCTATACTATTGATTGCATGGTTGCATGTTTGATATGTTTGATGATTGCATATGATTGTTAGGAATGCGGGGTAACTATGGTTGGATATTCTTTGACCAGTTTGGGGATTTTAGAGCAAAATTTCTAAAGTCGAGAAGGGGGTGTAACGACCTGTATTTTATGTATCTTAGGATCATAAAATATTTTTGTTTAATTCATATTAGGCCGTTTGACTTTTGACTCTAAAAATCTTGTATGGACTATAACTTTTGATAGGAGCCGAGTTAGGGTATGATACCACTTCCATCGCTTCAGGATGATTGTTTCCCATTCCATATAACGGTTGTAATAACAAAACAGACTTAACATTTGAAAGTTATTGTTGTTTTAAGTTTTGGCTGCTATTGGACAAAAAACTGGTTAATTAGGCTAACCCATAATTAGGCCCACTAATCCATTTCAGGATTGGACCCTAATGGGGACTGATGGCACTATCCTAGATCATTTTCATCCCTTCTAAAACAATTCTAAACTCCCATTAACTCTAATCACTTTACCTTACTAATATTAGGCAAATCATCATTAAAAGGGTAATTAGCAAAGGAGATTGTAGATCTATCACTTTAGTGCTTGGGAATTCATCTTCCTTTGCTGTTCACATCAGATTAGGGGTTTAAATCAGTATTTTGGGTAATTGGTGAGTAGCTCTTGACCTCTCACTATCCTATACATGTTTATACAATTAAATTTGATGTTTTTAACATGATTTTGATGATGAAATGTTTTCTAACTTTAACCATACTTCTATACATGTTTATGGCCGAAATTAAAATGATTTAAAATGGTTTTGAATGTTTTTGCAACCCCTTTTGATTATATTAGCATTTTAGTGTACAAGTTAGATCTAGGCTAAGAATTGTATGTTAATCATATTTTGATGGATTGTATGTGTGTATGGATAAATATGAATGATATTTCATATTTGTTGTGCTTTGATATGATTTGTTAGTGCTTTTGGGTAGTTAGGAAAGAGGAGGTTGAATTGGGAAAATCAAAAGAAAAAGTGGTCGGAGTTGGATGAAACTTTAAGGCAGGGATCTGGAGCAAAGGAGGAACCTATGATTCAAGTCGCATCAAGTTTGGATTGGTAGAAAGTGCCCACAATGAGAAGAATTTTCCTGGGAAAACATTCCAGATCCACTCGATGGAAACATGTCGTGTCTAGCAAAGGCAATGAAACTTCAAGGCAAGCTATGGAACGAGGCTAGGAAGGAGTTTCAAAAGACAAAGGCCAAAAAAATCGGTTAAATATAGGGCTCGGTACCAATCACTTAAGATCGGTGCCGACCACTTTTTGTGCCCATGAGGTGATATTGTGGACTTGGGAGCACGGAGTCCTAGGCAAGCTAAAGGGAAAATGCTCGGTGGAGAAATGATGCTTAGCCAAAATTGGCTAAGTTGGAAAAAGAAAGTTCATCTTGGTACCGAGCACTTTAGGTTGGTACCAACATGAATTTTGGGGGCCAAAGAGGTTGAAACTTCATGGGGGAAGTACAGGACTCTGTAGGTCGTGCTGAAGGTGTTTGCTCCCTCGCTTGGGTTTGATGGCGATGTAGCAGCACAATGATAGTTTTGGGACTTCGGTAATGGTAACTCGATCGTGAATGGAGTTCGGTTTCCTATGAGGGTGGCTCGATGTTGAAAGGAGCCATGAGAATAGTTGTCCACAAAAGGCGGTAAATAGGAAAGGTGACCCATGGATAGAATGTTGAATAGTTCTATCGTGGAAAGAAGAAATGTTGAATGGTTCCTTAAGAATAATGGAAACTACATGGAGCAAGAAAAGGGCTCAAATGTGCGTGCTAAGGGATGTTGATACTCAAAATGGTTTTCTGATATACTCGAAAGTAGGAGTATTATGAGTGTACTCATGGGTACTTTGTTTGGCAACCTGGTTCAGTTGAATGGATCTGTATACCCTAGACCAATGGAATGGGTCTAGTATCAACTTTGGGCTAAAGGAAAGTACATCGAAATAGTGATTTATCCATCAATCCCTGATAGAGGAATGGTCATATGAGTAATCATATATTTGGAGCACACTGAGTGATAGTGAGGGTTGTTGATAAATGCTATGTTTGCTTTGATGGTTTTCACCCATAGTCTATCAATCTTGGAATGTCACTCGAGATAGGTATCATGGATAGGAATACCTGGACACCTATCATTATACTTAGGTTGCAGTAGACTTTTATGATGTTGTAGAGTAGCATATTATATTCGTTATGTGCTAACTCTTTAGTTGCAGGGATATGTCAGGTATGGTTCGTATACCCTTGTTCCTTACTATGTCAACTTGTATAGTATTTTGAGATTCATTTATTGCCCCACTAGACTATTTTTTGGCTTAAGGTTTTATGCTTTGTTTCTTATTATCTCAAGTACTCTTAAATGAGTAGACTTAGCAGGTCAAGGCGTATGCAGTGGTAGTGCAAAGGATGAGCAGGATGGAGCTTTCTCATATTATATATGAATATTCTATTGCATATTCCATTGTGCAATACTATGGATCCTAGGCGGTTTTTGCTTTACTACTATGAGATAGTTTATTCGAGTTTATTACCACATTGTATAAACTCTATTACTATGCTGTATAACTATATGGATTTGTGCTATGATATTTGGTTCGCTTAATTATTACCATATCTCCTATTTGATATCTGAAATGACTATTATATTTTTTCGATGTGCTGTGAGATATATGACAGATTCTATGATGTTTTATTTCTTTTATCCCTTGAAAATTGCCCTACATCGGTTAGGCATGGTAGCAGTCAACTATCTAGTTACATTGGGTGTCGGTTGTGTAGGGCAACTGTCACATGATCTCACATTATAGTGTACTTGCTTATTTCAATGAACTAATTTCATCGAGGTTTTGTACATTACAAATTATGGCCGTTCACCGTGTAACATTTATATATGATCATATGTGGGTCAAATATCTATATTCTTGTACTGTTTTTAGAGTTCGAAATCCATTGAAGACAATACACAATCTCGACAAGTAAATTTGTATGACCAAGTTACGAAAATATTTAGTGGTTGTATTTAGGCACTTGCATGGGACAACATGCAAAAATTTGTTGGTAAGTATATTTTATATTTCTATTTAATAATATTAATTAAGTTCATTCATATATTTTAATTAATAAACATTTTATAAATTATATTAATTGCATAACTTTATCAATGTATATTGTTATAGCTTTATATAGCTAATGTTCTTACAATACTAGAAATCTTAAATGTTACCATTTCATTTTCTAATAAGGCTTCCACCAGTCTTTTATGTTTTTTCAAACCCTAAGACAAAATATAGAAGTCTTTCAACTTCACTAGTGGGTGGTAGGACTCGTCTGTTTTGGGATTCTGACTTTGAGTTTGCTCAAACAAGTCATAGCCCAACAAATGATGGATAACTCATTTTCTATTGTAGCATATACAACACCTAACTCATGGTTCCTTATCCTAATCTCATTTTGTTCTTGAGTTTTCTTAACAAATTGAAAGAAATTATTCATTTGTATCCATCATTTTGCGACGGTCTAAGTATAGTATATGTACCTTGAGTTTGCTCAACAAATACATATAGTTATCTTACCTTGTCTTGTTAACATTTTAATAATACTACACATGATGTCTCTAGTTTGAGTTTGCTCAAAAAATAAAGAGCATGCAAGTAATTTATTAGTATATAAATGGTGGAGGTCATATAAAACCCATATTTTACGTATCAAAGGATCGTAAAATAATTTTATTTATTCCTATGAGGTCTTATAATTCTATAATTTTAGGATATGACTCTTAGGGGCATTTTACACACTTATTCTTTTTTACGAATTTCTATGTGATCGTCTTGACCTTGAAAATCTTATTTGAGCTATAACTTTTGATAGGAAACGAATTAGGATCTCAAACCAGTTCCATTGCTTCAAATGATGGTTTCCTATTCTATTGAGTAGTCATAGTAAAAAAGGACTTACGGTTGGAAGTTATGCCTGTTTGAAGTTTAAACAACTGCTGGCCAGTATTGGTGTGTAATAAATTAAGCCCATCAGTCTATTTCGGTATTATTATAAATAGGGGGTTGTAGGGATCAAATTAAGACTTTCCCCTCTTTTCCAAATCAAACCTAAATCCCCATTAACCCTAATTTGATCCAAAATCGCACAAATTACTCTTCGAATCACTAATTAGAGAGGGTATCATCAAATAAAAGTTAAAGATCATCATTTTGGTTGATTTGCATTGTTTTCTATTGCTGTCAACATTGGGTTTAAGTAAGAATTGGTTGATTTTGGTAATTGGTGATTGGTTATTGCCTTCTCACTATCCTATGCATGTTTGTATGGTAGAGTTGCATGTTTTAACATAATTTTTGGCCTTAAAACCTTTTCTAACTTTAATTACATGTTATCATATGCTTATGACCTAAATTGTGTATTTTTGAATGGTTTTCGAAATTATTTAGTAAATCTCTATATTCATATTCATATGTGCATGTAATATGTAGATTTAGATTAGAATTGGTTTATTTATCACATTCTTGTGTATTGCTTATATGAATGGATGAATATGCATGTTATTCTATGCTTGTATGTTGTGCTTTGATGTTGTTTGCTAGTGTTTTGGATGCTTAGGAAGATAGGTTGGTAAATTTTGCAAATCAGAGGTAAAGTTGGTTGGAATTAGTTAAAAGTTAAAGGAGAGGCTTTAGAGTATGGAGGAACCAGTAGCTCAAATTGAAAGTCCAAATTGGCTAAGGGCACAACTCGATACTGATTCATTTAACTCAGTACCGAGTCATTTCTATTGCTCGGTTGGGTTGGCGACTTTGGGTATCTTTAGGTGTTAGCTAGTGGAGATGGTCCAAGGCAAGTTGTAGAGAATTGGTAAGGTATTGGACATTATGCCAAGTTGTTTCTAGAAATTGGACTTGAAATCTTTGGATTGGGGGCCGAGTTGTTTTGGTGAATGGGTCGAGGTCCAAAGTACTTAATAAGGAAGTACTAGAGGCAGAGTAATTTACTTAACCAAAATTGGCTAAATAAATGATTCGGTGCCGAGTCATTTTGACTCGGTACCAAGTTGTATTACTGAAAGTAATAGGGTCAGGCTTGTATAAGAAGGATGCAGGGAACCATATAGATCATGCTAGAGGTGTTGGCTCGTTCGCTTAGGACTGGATAGCGAAATAACTGCATGATAAAAACTTTGTATCTTTGGTTTTTGACTCGTGAAGGGAGTAGGTACCGAAGATAATGGCTCAATAGAGGAGGGAGCCATGGAATGAGAATACAAAGGGTTCTAAATAATGGAAACTAGATTGAGCAAAGGAAGGACTCGAATCCGAATGGAGCAAAGGAGGTCTTGAATGTATATGCTAAGGAATTGTTGATACTCAAAGTATTTTCTTTTGTACTCAAAGTAGGTTATATAAGTGGGGGACGCCCATGGATCAATGGAGTGGATCTGAATACCCTGGACCAGTAGATTTGGGTCTAGTGTTTGGCTTTAGGCTATGAGATACATATTGAGCTTTGGGATGTGTGATACAAGAGTATACTAAAAACTGGAATTTTAATTAGTCTGTAGCAGTAAGGAGGCATAAGAGTTATCATATATTCAAAGCACATGGAATGATAGTGGTAATTGCTTAATGGATGCTATGGTTGTTATGATTGCTTTAGTTGCTTTCTAGACTATCACTTGTAGATATCATTAGGAGTAGGTATTGGAGATAGGAATACATGAAGAACTGATATCCTTATTTAGAGTATAGTACCTTTATGTTATTTACAAAGTGGCATATTATGATGTTATATGCTAACTCTTTGGTTGCAAGGATAGGTGAGGTATGACTCGTGTACCTCTGTTCCTTACCATATTTACTTGCGTAGTATTTTTAGATTCATTTACTGCTCACACCAAACTATTGTCTAACCCAAGGTTTTATGCTTTGCTTCTTATTATCTTGGGTACTTTTAAATGAGTAGACTAGATAACAGGTCTAGATGATGCAGTAGTTATGCGGAGGATGAGCTGGATGAAGCTATCCAATATTATATACATTTCTACGCTTATTCCTTTATGCAGGACTGAGGACCCTTAGTGACTACTTATTTTCTTGTTATGAAACAGTCGTTAGGTTTATTTCCATTGTATAAACTCTACTACATTTGTATACAATTCTATGGATCCGTGTTCTGATGATTTGTTTGCATAGTTATTATTGTCTCTCCTGTTATATATGTGATATTATATTTTATCCATGCACCATGAGATATTCGATGGGTTATATGTTGTAGTTATTTCATTTTCAACTTGATGATCGTCCTATTTGACCAGGCATGGCTACAGCGCACTATTTTGATATTATTGGTGCCGGTGGTATAAGGCAGTCATCACATTTGGTATCATTTCTTTGGTTACATAATTAACTTGAGTTGATACCGTGATCCAGTAGAGATAAGGAAGGAGTTAGCACCTTAGACTGGATCTAGAATATATATTAGAGAGTTCGTATTTGTTATATATTTTGGTTTTCAAAGCCATATAGTAGTATATTATATAGTATAAATCGCATGCACATGAGAACCATAGACATAGTTTTTGTCACGACCCAAAATTCTTCATTCGAAAATGGACATCAAATACTTCACTTGTATTCGACTGCCAAATTTCAAACGTCAAATTTCAGTTCGGATGGAGCTTATAACAACAATTAGATGAATATAAAACAGCGGAACAGAATCAATATCATAAATATCATCACAGATACAACATCGACATAATCCATACTTCATCAGAGTATTTAATACATATACTACAACTCCAAATACAACATCATGATAATACAACAGTAATCATATATCCAAAAGTCTCCAGATGAAAGAAGTGATAACGGACTCCCAAAAGCTAAACACCTGATATCTCCAAAAAGCTCCTAAGAATATCTCCAAGATAAGAGCTCCAAAATACAGCTAACTCCAAAATACGGAAAACCTGCTACTAGGCTGCCCGTGTGGAAATAATGGGCACCCAGAGTTTAGGAAAGAAAACAATAAACTCCGGGTCAGTCATGGGACTGGTATGAGTAAACTAAACAGTTGCATTTACAGAAACTAGGTTTATAAAAGAAATTTCGGTATGCTTTTAAAAATGGAACTACCATAAGACCTCCCACCACACACACAATGCAAACGCAGAATTGGAGGAGATTTCTTCTTATGATAGTTAAATATGCTTGGTACGGAGAAAATTTCTTTGATATTATTACTAGTGCATAGTGTAGAAACATTTCGAAAGTAGAGTATTAATCTTAGCCGGCATAGGTACCATTATACTATGCCTACTATAGCTACCATATTAGATGGCAGGTTCTACAACTAAAACCGTACAGGGTTTCGTATTGGTAATTGGATTTCCAACTAATGGTCAGGCCAAGGAACTTCCCATTGCCACATGGAAACGCCTCTGGAAGGACGTCCCGAGAACCTAATCGGATCTCTGCCAACACAAGGCCGGGTTACCTCTGCAAAAATAGGTAACTACTGACACGAGTATGCCATCTCCCGGTTGTAACCAACCTTTAACCGGGGCCCCAGCAACAAATCACAAAGATAATAAATGTATATCTGCGATATCCACATAAGTAAAGTATCTGGGCTCCATACCATGATACCACTTCTATCCAGAAGGAAATGAACATACCCTAAGGGGCGCTACTCCCTATAACCTTGCTGCATCTTTCCTGTTTTGACCATTCCGGGGTGTGAGGCTCGACGAAGTCTCGTCCACAAAGCTACGCTTTTTCAAAAAGCCATGCTTTGGGTCAACAGATGATCAACCTATGATCACAAAGATAAATGATCAAACAAATGATCATATCACAAATGATCAAACACTGATCATCACACAGCAACACTCAGCATGTCACATTACCAAATTGGGATATATCGCTGATAAATTTCAATTACATAACCTATGAGCTCGTACGTCTCAGAGAAGGGTGTTAAGCTAAGAGAATAAATTCTCCGCCACCAACAGAAATGTATTTGAAAGAAATCGGCTTTATATCTCAAAGTGTAATGTCGGACATGTATCCATACAAGTCTGTTCCGGGTTCGAACAGAACCGAAGGCACTTCCAAAGAAGCCCTTGCAATCCGGATAATTTTCTAATCACGTCCGGACTTCCCATCACAAAAGAGTGATATAAATCTCTATACCGGAGCAACTCGGTGCAGAGACATTCGACAGGTTGTCCTTTCATTTTTGAAAATATCCGGTCTTCAACACCGGTCTTCAAATGTCGTCCATATACGACGTATCACTATTCGGAATGGGTAACCCGAATAGTGAGCGTTAATTTCAAAAACATGTGGATATGTTGTTCACAACAATTCATAGATTCGATGTGGGTTTCGGATAACAAACTGAAATCCGATCCCCTGTCGCATCGAGGTTTAAATGTCGTTTTACGGCAAACAAGGTTTTTCACATCAATACAGAACAAACCACAATCACAGTGCAGTACTTCACAATTTACATCACATAGTATCATGAACAGAATAGAAATATCAATATATTGTACAGCAATAGATAGTTATTTAACAAATCAGAGTGAATGTGATTTAATAAATTACCCATGTAATTATTCTTATTAACTATTTCAAGATCAATGATAAACTTGGATAAAATAAATTAAATCTTAATTGACTCGATTTATTAAATTAGTTATTTTAATTAACTTCCAACTTAAATTTATTAACTTAATTGTTCATTAATCAATCTTAATTACAACCTTGTATATCATCCTTAATCTCTTTTCAAATCTTTAATTAATAAAAATTATTTACCTTAATTATTATTTGAAAATCTTCGTTATACTTTAGAAATCAATTTATTGTAGTTAGAAAAGGTTTTTATTTTAGTTTACTTTAACCCTCAACTTCACACTAATGTACTAATTAACCTGTTTAACATTATAACTTGACCTTTGTTTGGGCTTAAACCCATGTTACACAAATCCGAGTAAAATGATAATTGACTCGAGTAAAACTCGAGTGTTTCCAGCCACATTTCCGCGTCTTCCTCTTCTCCCCTCGTCCCTGTTTCCTTTCTTTTTTTTTCTTAGTTTAAATTAAGTTAAAACTTAGATCTGCAGCACTATACCACAAACCCACGCAAGCACCCAGTCTACTTCGAAGCATCCCCTTCATTTTCTCGAGTTTCCTTCGAGTCGAAGCACCCTCCAATATCGCTGACACACTCACGCCACCGTGCACGCGCACGGTGGTTCGTTGCGACTCCGATGATCATCACGATCATCGGCAAGTCGGAAATCCCCTATCAACACGTAAACCAAAACCCAAATCGCCTCCAACAATTCAAATCGAATTTTTGCCTCCTGGTCGAAACTGAAGCTCAACCAAAACGAACATATCCCCCTCGCTATCGCCGCACAGATCACCTGCGACGCCGTAACTTCGGCCATGTCTTGTCAACACCCCACGCTACCTTTCCCCATCGTCGCGTGTCACTCGGTCACTCCTAGGTGATGAAATCACCTCACTTCTCACTCACTGCAAACCGGTTGCTTAAACCCTAAATTCGAATCGACCTAAAAATCTATGCAATAAAAAAATCCTTACGCATTTTTCTTGGATTCATGGAGGGTTAAACTTGCTACACAACAAGATTCAGCATTTTTAATTGATTCGATCATGAGATATTGATAGGAATGCCAATTTTGTTCATATACGAACTGCCCTTTTATATAAATCTAAAAATCTAGATTCTTGTTTTAAAAATCATAGTTCTTAGCATAGATTCAGATTGTAATCTCAAAGTAATAATTTTCAACAATCAATTTTTCACAAAATTTTACTTTTAATACTTGTAAAACAAGGTTACAGTAAGAATAACTTACTGTATGTTTAAATAACTTTGAAATTCTTGTTTGAGGATTAAATCAACTTGATTATTTGAAAAACCAAGGCTTATCAGAGATTAACGGCAGATGAACTTAAGTTTGGAAACAAACATAAGCCCTGCATAAATGTTTACAGAGCCTACACAGAGCATCACTACAACATTACATACTGAAGCATGAACAAAGGAGTTCATAAATGAAGTTTTAACTGTTTTCAATATAAATCTTCAACCTTTTAAAGATAAGTTTACTCACCTAATATGGTTGAAACTGAGAGCACTTTGGTTTGGATAATAAATGCAGTTTTGATGCTTCTTGGATCTTCTTTCCTTCAGTAAATTTCCTTTTCAATATAAAAGTGATGTTGGCCTTTTATTTTCTTTTCAGGATTTGCTAAGTTGTTTGAACGAGGAAAAATATGGAAGTTGATATATGAAAGAAGTGTATAGGCTTTTGTAAAATACTGAAGCAAGACTTTTTCCTTGTATTGTACTGGGTATAATTACTTTGTACATTTTCTTTACATTGGTTTTGTACAACCAGAGGCTTTTTTTCTGTTTCAACGGTGGCTGATATGATTTTTGTTCATGTGAGAGAGTAATAGCATTTAATGCCAATATGGTTTCTTTGTATATTTCCAGCATGTTTTATCCTAAGTACATTTGCAACCAGAGATTTTTTTATAAATATGGTGGCTAATACTCTTTCTTTTGCGTGCTAGAACTGATGGCATTAAATGCTCATGTTTCAATTCTTGTTTACCTGCAGTCCTATTCTCTTATGCAAGTACAAATCTTGTTTTATCAAAAGATATCTTCTTACATGCTTCTATCTTCCTACTACCTTTCTTATTCTCATATACTCACGGCAAGCATATGGTTTGAATTTGTAATTGTTTCTATCTTATATATGTACTTACTTTTTTTTTATTTGGTTATTTTATTCCCTTAGCTTATTTTGTTTACAGCAAATTCCTTTTAGTTTGAACACTTTTGTTGTCTTGTTGTTTTGCTTATTACAATTTCTTTTATTTCATTTTATTAACTAATGTTTGCTTTTATTTGGTTAATTCACTTCCCTAGTTTATTTTGTTAATTGAAAGTATTTTGTTTTAGTTATCAACATTTTATACTATGTAAATTTATTACAAAATTTGTTTTAGTTCTATTTAAAAGTTTTAACCAAAGAGATTAAATTTATTCATATTTTTATTTTATAACTCATATAATTTTTATAATATAAATCTTAACAATATCTTCATTTCTTTCGGAATCCTCAAATTTAAATCCAAAAATTCAAACAATTTAACGAATTAAATTATTTCAAAATTCCTGGATATTACAATATCCCCTCCTTAAGAAAATTTCGTCCTCGAAATTGAAAGAGAGAGAATGCAACAAAGAATACGCGAATTCAGAAACAAGGAAATGACTTACAGTTTAAGCCGAGATGTCAATTCTGCAGTTGGGATATGATTTCTTCATATTATCTTCAGTCTCCCAAGTACAGTCCTTTGGATTGCCACTCCATTGAACTTTGACTAGCTTCACAACTTTGTTTCGCAATCGCTTTTCCTCACGATCAACAATTTTTATCGGTTCCCTCTTTACTGCCAAATTAGGAGTGATTTCTAGATCCTGCTGAGCAGCTTCTTCAATAATATCATCTGGGTCATGCACACACTTCCGAAGATTAGAAATGTGAAACACATTATGGACGCCAGACAACCAGTCGGGTAGCTGGACTCGATATGCTAGAGGACCAATCCTTTCCAGAATAGGAAAAGGACCAATATAACGCGGTGCTAGCTTTCCAGTTTTCCCGAATCTCAATACACCCCTCATCGGAGATACTTTCAGAAATACAGAATCTCCAACTTGAAATTCCAAAAATCTTCTTCAGCGGTCATAATAATTCTTATGACGGCTTTGGGCAGTTAATAATTTCTTTCGAATAAAATCTACCTTCTCAGTGGCTTCTTTGATCATATCCGGTCCTAAGACGAGTCTGTCACCTGATTCTATCCAGCATATAGGTGATCGACACGGACGACCATATAAAGCTTCGAAAGGAGCCATTTCTAGACTGGCCTGATAGCTGTTATTATATGAGAATTCAACCAGATGTAAATGGTCCTCCCATGAACCACCAAAATCATGAACACAAGAACGCAATAGGTCCTCTAGAATTCGATTAACCCTTTCAGTCTGTCCATCAGATTGTGGGTGATAAGTAGTACTGAAATTTAATTTCGTTCCCAAAGCGTCCTGAAATGCCTCCCAAAATCTGCTAGTGAAGATCGAGTCACGATCACTCACTATACTACTGGGAATACCATGAAGGCGAACGATTTCTTTTACGTATATACCTGCTAAGATTTCTGCAGTTCGAGTGGATTTTACTGGAATAAAGTGAGCAGTTTTGGTTAGACGGTCCACTATAACCCAAATCGCTTCATTTCCCTTCTTGGTTCGTGGCAATCCGTCGATAAAATCCATCGATACCTGATCCCACTTCCATTTCGGTACTTCCAGAGGTTGAAGTAAACCGGCCACTTTCCTTTGATCGCTTTTGATTTGCTGACAAGTAGCACAGCGACTCACATATATCGATATGTCTCTCTTCATCGTCTTCCACCAGAATGTTCTTTTAATGTCACGATACATTTTGTTGATTCCTGGATGGATACTAAATTTGGACTTATGACATTCGTCCAATACTTCTCGTTTCAATTCAGGGATATCTGGCACACAAAGCCTGCCTTTCAGCCTAATAACTCCACTATGATTGGTTTCAAAGCTAGTATCTTCTCCTCGAAGGATTTTCCCATAAATATCTCGAAGAAATTTGTCTTCATTTTGCTTACTGGCGATTTTCTCAATGAGAGTAGGGGCAATGACAAGATGAGCAAGAAGAGCGTGCTTTCTACTTAAAGCATCGGCAACTACATTGGCTTTTCCCGGAGTGTAAAGAATATCCAAGTCATAGGATGCCAGAAATTCCAACCAACGTTGTTGTCGCAGATTCAGGTCCTTCTGGGTGAAAAGATATTTCAAGGATTTATGGTCGGTGAATAATTCGAATTTTTCACCTAAAACAAGAAGAGTTTATTAAGTATATTTATTTAGTTAATTTCGTAAATTGTTAAGAAGCTGAAAAGATTCTTACCCAGAAGATAGTGTCGCCAGATTTTTAAAGCGAAAACAATAGCCAAAAGCTCCAAATCATGTGTCGGGTAGTTCTTCTCATGCGGACGTAATTGTCTACTCGCGTAGGCAACTACCTTTCCATTTTGCATTAATACTGCACCTACCCCGTCACCACATGCATCAGTATAGACAGATAAGCCTTGGTTCCCATTAATAATAACGAGAACAGGAGCAGTAGTCAATCTCTTTTTCAATTCCTGGAAAACTTCATCACATCTTGAAGTCCAATCAAATTTAGCATTCTTCATTGTCAGCTTAGTCAATGGGCTAGCCAACTTAGAAAAATCCTGTACAAACTTTCTATAATATCCCGCTAAACCGAGAAAACTTCGAACTTCTCTAGGAGTAGTGGGTTGCTTCCAGTCCATAATTGCAGAAATCTTACTTGGATCAACAGAAATCCCTTCTTCATTAATAATATGACCGAGAAATTTGACCTCTTTGACCCAAAAGTGACACTTAGAAAATTTAGCGAATAAGACATTCGTCTTCAATATTTCCAAAACGATTCTGAGATGTTCAGAATGCTCCTCTTCAGTTTTGGAGAAAATTAAGATATCATCAATAAATACAAGGACAAATTTGTTCAACACTTCTCGAAATACTCGGGTCATTAAATCCACGAAATACGCAGGAGCGTTGGTCAGTCCGAAAGGCATAACTAACCACTCGTAGAACATGTCTGGACCTCTAAAAGCAGTAAAATGAACACAATCCTCAGCTATTCGCAGTTGATGGAATCCTTGAGCTAGATCCATCTTAGAAAAGAATCGAGCGCCATGAAGTTGATCAAATAGATCGTCAATTCTAGGTAAAGGGAATTTGTTTTTGAGAGTTTGTTTATTGAGATCACGGTAATCTACACACAATCTCAAAGATCCGTCTGATTTAGCTACAAATACGACGGCTGAACCCCATTCGGAAACACTAGGGCGAATCAATCCCTTCTTCAGCAAATCTCGAGTTTGATTGACTAATTCAATTTTCTCCCTTGGTGCCATCCTGCGACTCGCGTGAACAACAGGACGAGCATTGGGTATTAAGTCAATTCGGAAATTTATTTCTCTGTGCGGAGGTAAGGAATTTACTTCTTCAAATACGTCGGAAAATTCCCGAACAACAGGTATAGACTGCAAAGTGGGTTCAGGATATCCCAAAGTATACATCAATCTATCTCTTCTTGGATTCGGATTCTCACAAGAGATTTCAATAAAATTTCCAAGGTTCGTTTTGACCAAAGCGGTCCGATTATTACAATCCAATATAGCTTCGTATTTCGATAACCAATTCATTCCGAGTATGATTTCAAATTCATTAAATTCGAGGATATAAAGGTTGATAGGAAATTGATAACTATCATATGAAATAGGAACTTTCTTGCAATATAAACAAAGATTTGCGGGACCTCCAACCGGATTTTTCACGCAAATAGGATCGGCAGAAAATCTAGTTTTAAGTCCTAATTCTCTTACGGTTTGTTGGGAGATAAAACTATGTGAAGCTCCCGAGTCAAATAAAACTCTAACGGTTCTACCATTAATAGTAAGGTTACCTTCCAGAACACCTTTTCCTTTATCAGCTTTCGAAGTTGAAGGATCTTTCTTTATCGCGTAAACATTTGCCACCTGTGCTTGCTTCATCATTGGGCAGTTTTTGATAACATGTCCCTCTCCCTGACAGGCGTAACATTTTCTGGGCTTATATTGCTCATTCTTCACCGGTTGTTCCTTGTTAACTTGCTTCTTTGGTTTTGTGCAGCTGTTTGAATAATGGCCCTTCTCATTGCAATTGTAACAAGTTATGTTGCTAGCCGAATTTCCTTGATTGCTCTTTTTATCATTGCCTTGCTGTGGCTTCTTGCCCCCAAACTTTCTTTTCTTCCAGTTCTGATTATTTGAATTTCCTCCTTCCTTTGGAATCTCCTGCATATCCAATGTGGCATACCTGTATCCCATATCAATAAGATCAGAAAAAGATTCCTTGACGTGCGCTGTCATCCTTTCGTGATATTTCTGGTTCATTCCCCGGATAAACCTTTCGTTCTTCTTAAGAGGTGTGCTTAACAATTCTGGACCAAAACGGGATAGTTCGTTGAACTTGTTTAAGTATTCTTCAAATGTTAGGCTTCCTTGCTTTGAATCCAAAAATTCTTGATACATTCTAGAAATTCCCGCCGACGGCATATAACGCTTTTCAAACACCTCCTTAAAACGATCCCAAGAAAACTCCTCCTCGGATTCATCAACAATGACGGTTTCCCACCAGGCTGAAGCTTCTTCTTGGAGTTGCCAAGAAGCTATAAGTCTCTTCTGCTCGTCTTGCAGCTTAAGCCCTTTAAAAATTTTCTCACATGATCTGACCCAAGCTTGAGCCTCAATAATTGACTCCTTGCCGGTGAATGGTTTGCCACCAAGCCTTTCGAATTTCTTATTCAAATCGGCCAGATCCGGCTGCTGCTGGATATCCATTGCTGCGACTACTGCTGGAGGACCTTGATTTGGTGCTGCGGCATTTACTTGACCCCTAGTTCTGCCTCGGCGTCCACTCATTCTTACTTATCTGAAATTAGTAAGAAAGATGATTTAGATATACAGACTAATATCTTAAGGAACATCAGCAGTAAAAAGAAATAGACTAAGAAATTTTAAAGTTATAGTCTTGGTTATACTCATTCTAGGGTATACTTCACCCTATCTCTAATGAGCCATCTAATGTGTTATACTCCGTAGCTTAAGTTCTTACTCAACCAAAAGCTCCGATACCAATTTGTCACGACCCAAAATTCTTCATTCGAAAATGGACATCAAATACTTCACTTGTATTCGACTGCCAAATTTCAAACGTCAAATTTCAGTTCGGATGGAGCTTATAACAACAATTAGATGAATATAAAACAGCGGAACAGAATCAATATCATAAATATCATCACAGATACAACATCGACATAATCCATACTTCATTAGAGTATTTAATACATATACTACAACTCCAAATACAACATCATGATAATACAACAGTAATCATATATCCAAAAGTCTCCAGATGAAAGAAGTGATAACGGACTCCCAAAAGCTAAACACCTGATATCTCCAAAAAGCTCCTAAGAATATCTCCAAGATAAGAGCTCCAAAATACAGCTAACTCCAAAATACGGAAAACCTGCTACTAGGCTGCCCGTGTGGAAATAATGGGCACCCAGAGTTTAGGAAAGAAAACAATAAACTCCGGGTCAGTCATGGGACTGGTATGAGTAAACTAAACAGTTGCATTTACAGAAACTAGGTTTATAAAAGAAATTTCGGTATGCTTTTAAAAATGTTTACAGAGCCTACACAGAGCATCACTACAACATTACATACTGAAGCATGAACAAAGGAGTTCATAAATGAAGTTTTAACTGTTTTCAATATAAATCTTCAACCTTTTAAAGATAAGTTTACTCACCTAATATGGTTGAAACTGAGAGCACTTTGGTTTGGATAATAAATGCAGTTTTGATGCTTCTTGGATCTTCTTTCCTTCAGTAAATTTCCTTTTCAATATAAAAGTGATGTTGGCCTTTTATTTTCTTTTCAGGGTTTGCTAAGTTGTTTGAACGAGGAAAAATATGGAAGTTGATATATGAAAGAAGTGTATAGGCTTTTGTAAAATACTGAAGCAAGACTTTTTCCTTGTATTGTACTGGGTATAATTACTTTGTACATTTTCTTTACATTGGTTTTGTACAACCAGAGGCTTTTTTTCTGTTTCAACGGTGGCTGATATGATTTTTGTTCATGTGAGAGAGTAATAGCATTTAATGCCAATATGGTTTCTTTGTATATTTCCAGCATGTTTTATCATAAGTACATTTGCAACCAGAGATTTTTTTATAAATATGGTGGCTAATACTCTTTCTTTTGCGTGCTAGAACTGATGGCATTAAATGCTCATGTTTTAATTCTTGTTTACCTGCAGTCCTATTCTCTTATGCAAGTACAAATCTTGTTTTATCAAAAGATATCTTCTTACATGCTTCTATCTTCCTACTACCTTTCTTATTCTCATATACTCACGGCAAGCATATGGTTTGAATTTGTAATTGTTTCTATCTTATATATGTACTTACTTTTTTTTTTATTTGGTTATTTTATTCCCTTAGCTTATTTTGTTTACAGCAAATTCCTTTTAGTTTGAACACTTTTGTTGTCTTGTTGTTTTGCTTATTACAATTTCTTTTATTTCATTTTATTAACTAATGTTTGCTTTTATTTGGTTAATTCACTTCCCTAGTTTATTTTGTTAATTGAAAGTATTTTGTTTTAGTTATCAACATTTTATACTATGTAAATTTATTACAAAATTTGTTTTAGTTCTATTTAAAAGTTTTAACTAAAGAGATTAAATTTATTCATATTTTTATTTTATAACTCATATAATTTTTATAATATAAATCTTAACAATATCTTCATTTCTTTCGGAATCCTCAAATTTAAATCCAAAAATTCAAACAATTTAACGAATTAAATTATTTCAAAATTCCGGGATATTACAGTTTTCTTTATGGGAGATTGATCATTCTTGTTACAAATTAATAATGAGCGGGCATACAAGAAATACTGTGAGGAATTCTGCTTTGGGAGCTAAAGAAGGTGCTGGGTCAAAAGCTGCTATACCTGAATTTCAAGTGATGTTGAATGTTATGATGGAAACTATGATGAGGAATACTAAGGCTGCTACTCCTGATATGGATGTTATTGGGGGTGCTCCCGTGCAAGCGCCTAGGGCTAATCTAACCAAGTTGCGCAAGGACTATTCTACTCTAGGTGGAAAACCATTCCATGGAATGGAGTTAGCCATGAAGAGGAAACTAGCCTCTAGACAACTTCAAGGACGAGCTATAAACTGGTGGAATGCCATTACCATTGCTACTCCAAAAGATTAGTTTACTTTGACTTTTTCAAAGCAAGGTTTGAAGAGAAGTTCATTTCGGCTACTTAGAAGTCGGTGCTGTTTAGAAAGTTTGACGATCTTAAGCAAGAAGAAATGTCAGTTTTCGAGTATGTTGCAGAGTTTGATACTTTATCGAAGTATAAGATGTCATTTATTGTCATTCCATTAAGAAAGAATTAGAAGTTCATCATTGGTCCAGATGATTATCTTAGAGAGAAGCTAGTAGACCACATTAATGAGCCATTTGAGAAGCTTGTTGAGAAAGATCTCTGCCATGAGAATCCATGTCTAAAGGCTAGAGCAGCTGTTATTATTTTTGCTAAGAAGGAAGAGCCAAAGCCATAGCAAGGCGGTGGAGGCAAGAAAAATTGGAACGAAAAGAGGAAGCAGTCCCAATGGAAAAATGGCTAGAAGAAAGCTTAGTGGGAACCTACTTGCTATGGGTGCTAGGAGAAGGGTCATTTAATTAAGGATAGTAAAGTGAGCGAGAAGAAGAAGTTCTATAATTGTGAGAAGCCTAGGGATTTGAAGAAAGATTGTCCAGAATTAGTGAAGGATAAGTAGGTTGTGAAAGCATATGCTTTGGATGCTGTTCTAACTTCGTCGTATGCTCCCTCAGCGAAAGAGAAGGGAGTCGTTATTCAAGGTATGCTTTCCATTAAGGATGTTTCCATTCGTGTTTTGTTTGATACTGGGGCTTCACATTCATTTATATATAGTGACCTAGTAGATAGATTGGGATTGAGACCAGCAATAGTAGACCGACCCCTGATTGTGATGAACCCAATTGGAGGCTATACTAGTCTTTGCATAGTTTGTTGTGGCCTAGTATTATTGAGTCATGGATGCTCTTTTGTTTTTGATTGTTTTTTCTTGAATTTTGTTGGGTTTGGAATTATCTTGGTAATGGACTGGCTTGAGAAGTTTGCAGCGATAGTGGGTTGCGAGAAGCTATTGGTGACAATTGGGGATGTGGAAGAGCAAACGATAGTGATCGGCTGCCTATCAGAGGATGGGTAGTGTTAACAATATAAATCGTCAACAACTAATGGTGCATTGAATTGGGGTAAATCAAAAGAAGAACCCTTTCGAAAGCCTTTGAAACAGCTTGTATTAACAAAATGGTGAATTAATATTACCATCTTATATAGAGACCCCCTTTCGAAAAGATCAAAATGAGTTCTAGATAAGAGCATTCATTCAAATGCACCCTCTCGAGGGTGTCGATGCAGCTGCTATGAAAGGAACTCCTTCGAAAGGTAAGTTCTTTTCGTAAGCATACAAATGCCTTCCAAAAGCATCCTTTTAAAGGTATTGATTTGATATATATGAAGAGAACCCCTTCGAAAGTCCAATGCCTTTCGAAAGGATTAGAAACTTGATGCATATCTATTTGAGTAAAGAGTGGATTCAATGTACCATAAAGCCTTATTTTAGATAAATGTCATAAGTCAAATAGACTCGATAAGGTTGAATTATCATCATCACATTACTTTAGTGTCGCAACGGCTTTGGATGTAATGATAATATGCTTTAAAATCAAGATATCCAAATAGGTTCTATAGCATAGCATATGCTAATAAAGGGTTAAGAAGATAAGTGTGTACATATGCAATTGGTCATTAGACAAACTAATGGCCGAAATGATCATCCTCATGTTCGAAATCAATATCAAGTCCATGCATCCTCTCTTTTTATTTCTCACAAATGGATTACAAGTAATAGAATTTGTCCTCAATTTAATATAGGGTAACAAGAATTCGATTGCAGGAATTAAAAATCGGTCTCGAACTTGGATCCCTAGGGTCGTATTTATTGATGCGGTTTAGACCCTTCCGCGTCCATCCTTCCGAAGCTGCCGAATGGTCTCTTCACCGACCTTTCGCTGTCATTGATGTTAGGGTGCTTCTTCTTTCTTTGTTTAAGCTTTTGTAACACCTGAATCTTTGCATCGAATCGGTTTCCACACCACGTATATGCATCTTTGGAGGCTTTCAAGGCTTCCTGGACCTCTACATTTATGTTGAGATCTGGTGCTAATATGATAGGTTGTTATTTGTACAAGTGCAAAAGGGCGTTCGGATGGGTTTGAAAGGATCTAGTGGTGGCGGAAAGATCATTACGCAAGGTCACTTGTAATGAAAGAAGCTTCTTGATGGACTAATGATGGTTGCTTTAACACCCCTAATTTTTATTAACATTATTCAGGATATTTAATTAGATTAATTAAATAGAATAATGTAAATATTAGTGTGATAAAGGGATTGAGATTTGAAAATTCAATAGAGGCCGAGATTAATTAAGTAAAACCCTAAAAGAATGGGCTTATGAACGGTTTTATAGCTTAACTAGTGAGAACATAATGCAAAGGCATCATAGCGATTTGCTGTCACCATAATCCCATAACCCCTAAACCCATATTTCCATTTCTCTACACATTCATAATTCATTATTCAAAAACGAAAATCAAAAGCTCAAGCTGACCATAACCTAAGGAAAGAAAAGGGGAAAAATCAATTAAAGCTAAGCAATCAAGCAAGGGGAATTAATCAAAGATCAAATCTCAAGTTCCTTATCCTAATCAAGGTGAATTATAATCAAAACCATCTCTATTTTCATTTTAAAGAGCATTAGATTTTGGGTTTAAATTTAAATCCATTATGATGATTTTTGATGATGGATGCTTGGATTTCATAATATATTATATTCAAACAAGTTTGTTTGATAAATGTTTTATTCGATTTTAAGGATAAAATCATTTATATTGGGTTTCAAATGTTATGAGGATTTAATATGTTATGTAAAATCTTATTTTGGAGATGGGTTAATTTTTTGTAATTATCTAAGCTATGGATAATTTATTACGAATTTTTAAAGGAGAATATGAATAATTGGGTTTAGAAATTAATATCGGTAATTATATAAAGGAATTTGGGTCCAAAATTTATATATGTTAGATAACATATTAAAAGTGAATTTCAATGATTTTTGGGGATTTTTCCTAAGAAATTTACTATGGAAATTAAATTAATTTAGTTGGAGGACTTAAATGTTTCAATTGTTTTGTTTAAGGGAAATGCTTCTTTGCTTATTGTTTTTAATTAAATCTGAAATGAATTCGGCAATATTTTAGGAAAATATTTTGTAAAGTTTATGGCAACAAATTAAAGTTTTACAAATAGGCAAGTTAGTTGAAAAGCATTTACCTAAAAAGGCAATAAAACAGTTTTTGTTCAGAAGCATGGTTTCACCACTCTAGCGGTAATCTTTCGACCATGTACCTTCACCCCTATCTAAGTCGAAACCAATACACCTAGTATCAATGCTTTTATACGTAGTGGATTGGAGAAAGGCGAAAGGTATGAGAAACGGTGCTTTCGAAGGTGTTGAGACCACTTTAAATAGATTTCGAAGGTCTTTTGTTTTACTATCCAAAGAAATGCCACTTACCTTGTTTTCAAAAGAATGCTTTCGAAAGGGTTTGATATTGCTTTCGAAGAAGTTGCCGCCTTTCTGTTTAATGGGTAGCTTTGGAATGAGTTGCCTTGTTTTTAAATCAAAGCTTTCGAAAGGGTAGTTTGAACCTAGTCAAAACCATGCTGCTGCCTTTATGCCTTTCGAATGGAAGTCATCAACGAGTTCGAAAGGTAGCTTTTGTTTTATAAATGTAATAAGCCACTTCCTAATGCTTTCGAAAGGGCTCCATTAGCCATTTATACTAAAGGTTTCGAAGGCAATGGCTTCGAAAGGTGTTTCGAAGTTATCCTTCCAAATTTTTTACTTAAATGATTAATGCTTTCAAAAGGATGGTTCCGAAGCCATCTATTTTCCCCAATCACTTTACTTAAATGGTTAATGGTTTCGAAAGGGATACTTTCATTTATATTCACTTTGACCCAAAAGTTATTTTAAGGAAAAAGTCAATGGTTTCAAAAGAGGTATTTTCAAATGGTTTCGAAGTTATGCTTCTATGTGTTGGAAGATATACTTTAATACTTTCGAAAGAAATGTTTTAATGGTTTGGAGAGGAAAGTTTTGATGCTTTCGAAAGGTTTCGAAAGTCATAAGTTTAAATGTTTTGAAAAGAAGATTGATAGCTTTCGAAAGGTAGATTTTAATGGTTTCGAAAGTAAAGGTCTAAGGTTTCAAAAGCCTTAGTTTTCTAAACAAAGAACCCAATCTCATTTTTTCAAGGAAAAACCCTTGGCACTATAAAAGAGCTTTTAAATGGCTTTTAAATTTGGAGTGTTTGAAGAATCTTTCCTTGATAAAATAATAGGTTAAAGGGATTAACCATGTTTCATGTGGAAAATGATTTCAAGTATATTAAATCATAAATGTTGGCATTGATACGTTATTATGTTTGCTTCTTCTCAATACATATTCACTATGTAATAGACCCATAACTGTATTTTGGGGAAAACGTGCAGAATAACCGGCTAGGTTGACCCAGTAGTAAATATAAATTGAATTAACTCCTGTATGAGTAGAATTGCATTCAGGAGGTCAGATGGACCAAAACTTAGGATGCCCAAAGATTAATTAAGAAGTTGTCAGTTTAGAAAGGTTAATAGTAAACCCATGAAAACTATGTTTAAAGAATGTTATTGGTAGGGGCCAACAAGTTTGTAGTGAACCCATGAAAACTATATCCGGGTAAAGTTATTGACAGAAGTCAATAGGTTCTTAGTCAGCCCATGAAAACTATGATATGTGAGAATTTATTGGAGATACCAAAAGGTTCAGGGAGAACCCATGAATTAATGAAGTTATTGACGGGAGCCAATAGGTTCGTAATGATCCCATGAAAACTATGAGACCGGGCAGATAGTCCATTAGCTTTAAACAGGTTATTAGTTAGCCCATGAAAACTAATAGGTTAATAGTGACCCTAGAAACTATAACTGAGACAAATAGTCAAACGAATGTGGATGGAAAATCCATAATAATTTGCTTGTTTGCATATCATCATAATATTTTAAATTGCTATGTTTTAACCATTATGGATGCAGGAGCACAATATATGGTTAATATAAATTTTTGGACAAGATACTAGTGAAGGGAAAACCGGTTCCGCTTAGCGGCGTGGTCTCACTAGATATCTAAATGGTTCGAGATGGTAGGTTATTATTCATACTAGGCTTTATGTCTGACTCGAAGTTTATGTTTTCCCCTTAAACTCTCGGGTGCTCAATTGATTTTGAGTAGTTTAAGAGTTGAGGTTTTCAGGTTATCCTTTAGACGAATAAGCTTCTAGAGACGTGCAAGAGGCAAGCTAGCTAGTAGGAGTTCTTTTCTATTTTGATTCCACTGTGTTTTGTTGTAATGGCAAAGTTTTTTAATTGCCTATGTTTAGACTTTGATCATCCAAGGAGGCGTCTTCATATGTTGCTCTTGGTGTATGTTGTAATAATTATATTTTTCTGAACGTGGTTCTTAAATCTGGGATTATATAATGAATTTTGGAATGAGTTTAATAATTTTAAATTTTTTTTCCATATCCATGTGTTTCTGTTATATTAATGTATCTAACATTACCGTATTTGGTCATCGAGGATTAATAACTATGGATGACTACAGCATCCATAGTCGTTAGTTTTGAGCCTCCAAGTGGGGGATGTTACAAGTTGATATCAGAGCACTGGTTTATGAAAACTTAAAAGAAATTTAAGTCTAAAAGATTTTTTCAAAACATAATCGAATGAATCAAAAAATAAGATCGGGGTTTGGGTTAACATTATAGTAACGTACTTGTATTTGATATACATACATACATACATACATATATATATATATATAAGTGTGTATTCCCCTTTCTCTTAGACCGTTCTTTTGTATCTTACTAAGGATCATATGTAGATTTACGAGAAAGGAAGATATGGAGGTAGGAAACGGAAGAGGAAATCTCGATGGAGGAAGCACCACAACAAACGGAAATGTTCGACCCATTAGGAGGAACTCGGGTTGAGAGGAAAATGCTAATCAAAATGAAGATGCCAATATAGGTGCTGGAAATTTGCCAGTAGATATGGGGATGATGTATCAGTTCTTATCAATCTGATGCAAGCAAGAGCAGCTGCTGGAGTAGCTGGGAATGTTGGAGGAGCTAATCCTGTGGCTCCAATTGGCAATAATTATGATAAGTTGATGTAACATCCCAAATTTTCAATAACATTATTCAGGAAATTTAATTAGATAAATTAAATAGAATAATGATGATAATGGGATTGAGATTTGGATGAAACATATAGGGCCGTGCTTGATAATAAAATAAATGGGCATATTAGTAAATAGCCGCACCTCCTCATACTCACGGCTATACACTTTTGTAATTGCCCATTCACGTTTCATTTCTCATTTTTCACAAATGCAAATCAAAAACCTATTAAAGCCGGCCATTAACAAGGAGGAAAAAAGGAAATTTCAATCTAGAGCTAAGGATCAAAGCTAGGAAGGATTAGTCAACAACAAGTCTTAAATTCCTTATCATATCTAAGGTGAATAATAATTCATTCCATCTATATTTTTCTTTTATAATCATATGTTTTCGGATTTAACATTAAATTCATTTTATGATGTTTTGGATGATGATATGCTTGGGTTATTATATGTTTGATTTAAACCAATTCATTTGCATATGAAATTGCACGGTTTTAGGGCAAAACTATTGTTATTAGATTAAAAAAGCCATGGAAAAATTATATGTTAGGTAAAACATGATTTTAGAGATGGGTTTAATTTTTCATAATTTTCAAAGCTATGAAGAATTTATTATGAATTTCTAAAGGAAAATATGCTATATTTGTGTTTGAGATTTATTTTAATTATTTCAGAAAGAAATTGGGTCTAATATTTTAATAAGTTAGATAACAAGATGAAATTGAATTTCTGTGATTTTTGGGGATTTTTCCTTATTGATTTGCTATATAAAATAAATTATTTTAAAAAAGGACTTATTTGCAATATTGGTTTTGCTTAATGGAAGGGCTTAAATGTTAATTTTCCTTTGATTTAGATCTGATAAATGTGGCAGTTATTTTGTAAAGTATTTGGAAAGTTTTATGGCAACCAATTAGGTGTGTACAGAAGGGAAGGTTAGTTACAAAGCATTTACTAAACTTAGCATTAATTCAGCCTTTTAAATAAAAAGTTGGTTCTGCCTCTTTTGGAAGTGGCCTTCGACTCCATGCTTCCGCTTCAGCTCAGTCGAAACCCACCTAGTCGAAACCAATACACAAGGTATCACTTAGATCGTACATAGTGGATTGGAGGAAAGGCGGAAGCTATGATGTCGAAAGGAATGCTTTCGATGGGGTCGAAACCCTGTTTGATTTTCAAAAGTTAAGTATTTACTTTGTTTTGCTTAGAGATTTCGACCCAGTCGAAACGAATGTTTTCGAAAGGAGTTTAAAAATAGCTTTCGAAGAAGGTTGTCATTTTATGTTTAAAGTATTAGCTTCCAAAAGGGGTTCCTTCTGTTTTTTAATAAGTACTTTCAAAAGTAATGGTTTCGACCAAGTCGAAACTCAGCCGCTATTTCCCTTCCGAGTGTATTGAAGCCATCAATGCTTTTGAAGGGTTATCTCTGTTTTAACCTAAGCTAAGCCACTTCCTAAATGCTTTTGAAAGTGGTTGAGGGTTCCGAAGGCAATGGGGTCGAAAGGTGGTTTCGACGCTACCCTACGAAGTTTTAACTTAAGGGTTTTGAGTTTTCGAATAAGTGTTTCCGACACCATCAACTTTTTCCCTAAACAATTTTATAAGGGTTTCGAAAGAGATACTTTTGTGTGTAAGCACTTTAACCCAAAAGATGTTTTTAAAGAGTAAAACCCAATGTTTCCGAAAGGGGTACTTTCATTGGTTTCGAAGCTATATTCCTAAAGATTATTAAGCAATATTTTAACAATTCGAAAGGTATGACTTGGTTTCGAAAGGACTGATTTATAGAGCTTCGAAAGGTATATACTTAGAGTTTTGAAAAGAGGTTTTCTATGCTTTCAATGGAGGCCATCCAGTGGTTTCGAAAGTGATGTTTTATGGTTTCCAAAAAAATAACCCATTCTCGTTTTAAAGGAAATACCATGGCATAAATAAAGGTTTTTAAAGAGTAATACTTCATATAAATATTCACATTGTAATTAACCCATAATGATACTTTGGGGAAGGGCAGAATAACCAGCTAGGTTGACCCAGTAGTGAATATAACTTAAGAAATGTTAAAATCTTAATTAAAGATATTGGAAGGGGCCAATAGGTTCACAGTAAGCCCATGAAAACTACGTAAAGGGAAAGACATTGGCATGGGTCAATAGGTTCATAGTCAGCCCATAAAAACTATGATTTGATATTGGCAGGGGCCAATAGGTTTATAGTTAGCCCATGAAAATTATATCCCGATTAAGATATTGGCAGTTAGTCAATAGGTTCCTAGTTAGCCCATGAAAACTAAGATAACAGAAAAGATATTGGAGTTACCAATAGGTTCTTAGTGATCCTATGAAAACTATGAAATTGGAAAGATAGTCCAAAAGCACTTTAAAGGTTAATAGTAAACCTAGAAACTATAATTGAGATAGATAGTGAATGGGGATGGGTAATCCAGAATTAACTTACTTGTTTGCATATCATCTTATTATTTTGGATTGTTTTAACCATTGTGGATGCAGGAGCACAATATATGGTTTTATAAAGGTTTTAAGATATTAGTGAGGGGAAAACTCGTTCCGCTAAGTGGAGTGGTCTCACTAGATATCTAAATTATTTGAGATGGAAGATTATTATTCATACCAGGTTTTATGTCTGACTCGAAGTTTTTGTTTTCCTCTTAAACTCTCGGGTACTCAATTGATTTTGAGTAGTTTTAGGTTTAGGGTTTCAAGGTGTTCTTTAGATGAATAAAGCTTCTAGTGACGTGCAAGCAGGCTTTTAAATCTCCCCGAGATGGCCGAGATGAAAAATCCGAGATATCAGCCAAAATCCGAGATTTGACAGCCTATTTAGTTATAAGTGTTTTAAATATCGCCCGAGATAGCCGAGATATTTTCCCGAGATATTGGCCAAAATCCGAGATTTAAAACACTGCGTGCAAGAGGCATGTTAGGTACTTAAAATTCTTTTATTTCCACTGTGTTTGGTTGTAAAGGAAAACTTGTTTCATTGCCAGATTATATACTCTGATCATCCAAGGGGGCATCTTCATATGTTGCTCTTTGCGTATTTTGTATTAAGTATACTTTGTCTAAATGTGGTCTGTGCTTTGGGATTATGTAATGAGTTTGAAATATTTTGAAATGGAATGTGGACTTTGTTTGTTGTTTTAAATTTTTTCCATATTGATGTGTTTATGTGTATCAATGTATCTAAAATCACCGTATTTGGTCGCCGAGGATTAATAACTAAGGATGACTGCAACATCCGTAGCTGTTAGTTTTGGGCCTCCAGATTGGGGGATGTTACAGTTGAGCAGGGATTACAGTTGCATTGTGAGAGAGACTTTGCCGACTTGGGATTGAATGATGAGCAAAGGAGGAGACTAGCCTATAGAGAGTTGCAATGAGCAACGCTTCATTGGTGGAATAATGTCACTGCCAGAGTTCCTGAGGAAGAGTTGAGTTGGGCAGAATTTTGAAGGAGATTCGAGCAAAGGTTTTTGTCTGAAGTTGCTAAATCAGCATTGTTGATAAAGTTCATGGATTTGGTGCAGGGGGAGATGTCGGTAATTGAGTATGCTACTAAGTTTGATGAGCTGTCCAGATATGGGTATGCTACCATTGACACCGTCATCAAGAGGAATGAGAAGTTTATTCAGGAATTGAGACCCGAGATTGCTAGGGCAACACTGCCACATCTCTGTGATCCTTGTAATGTTTTTTTGGAGATGGCAATCCGACATGAGGAAATGCTTGCTATTTATGGGAAGGAAAAGCCAGTTGAAACCCAGGGTTCACAGGGAAAGAAGAGGAAGTTCTTTAAGAAGAAGGGAACCCAGAAGGGAGAGGCTGCCAAGAAGGCAAAGTATAATATGGTTTGCTTTAAGTGTGACAAGAAGGGTCATTATGCTCATTAATGACAAACATGTAAGAGGAAGAAGGCCGTAGAGAAGAAGGGTGTGAAGTGCTTTAACTATGACCAGGTTGGGCATTATAAGAATCAGTGTCCAAAACTAGTCAAGATGGATAAGGGAAAGGTTTTTGCTGTTGGACCATCATCTGCTAGGCCAACTGCAACTGAGAAAAGAAAGACTGTGATAGAAGGTACACTTTTGATTTAGAATATACCAGTTAGGATACTATTTGATACCGGTGCATCACATTCATTTATATCTCAGTGTTTGGTTGATAGGTTATGTTTAGAACCCACATATCAAGTTACTTCCTTAAGGGTTGCAAATCTGATAGGAGGGTATGCAACTCTAGGGATGAGATGTGACCAATTAGAACTTGATTTATTAGCTCATAAGTTTGCATGCAGTCTATATGTTTTGATTTCGTAGATTTTGGAATCATTTTGGGTATGGATTGGTTGGGTACATATGAGGCTAGGATATTTTGCCAGGATAGGAAAATATCACAAAGTCACCCTGATAGTCATAACCAAATCATATTCTCAGTGGAGAATTCCGATCGAAGTGCTTGTGTTTTGTTAAGAGCTATGGAAGTGGAAGAAGAGTTAAGTCAGGTTTGAGTAGCCAAAGAGTTTGTAGATGTGTTTGAGTCGGTTATAGAATTACCACCGAAATGAGCTATCGAGTTTTCGATAGATCTTGTGCCAGGAGCTGAACCTATCAGTAGACCACCTAGCAGGATGACATCGACCGAGATGAATGATTTAAAGATACAGCTAGTGGATCTAGAAGGAAGAAATTTTATTAGACAAAACAGTTCGCCTTGGGGAGCGTCCGCGGTGTTCGTGAAGAAACCCGACGGGTCGTTAAGGATGGGTATCGACTATCGTAAGTTGAACGAGAAGACGATTAATAATAAGTATCCTTTGTCGAGAATTGACGATCTATTTGATCAGTTGTGTGGAGCCAGAGTATTTTCCCAATTGGATTTGGCGATAGGTTTTCATCAGTTAAGAGTGGCAGAGGACGGTATTCAGTTGACAACATTCCGAGCTAGGTATGGTCCGTACGAACGCTTAGTGATGCCATTTGGGTTAACAAGCGCACCTTCTTTCTTCGTGGATCTGATGAACCAAGTTTTCTGAGAGTGAGAAGGGTAAAGTTATTGCCTGCGCTTCACGATAGCTTAGGCCGCATGAAGTGAGATATCCTACTCATGATTTGGAGTTGGCATCGGTGATCTTCGCGCTGAAGATATGGAGACATTATCCCTTAGAGGAGAGATTTGAGCTAAACACAGATCATAAGTCCTTAAGGTATTTATTCTCTCAGAAGGAGTTGAATATGAGACAATAAAGGTGGCTGGAGTTTTTGGCTGCTTATGATTTTGGTATAGAGTATACAACTGGGAAAGGAAATAAAGTAGCAGACGCTCTTATCAGAAGGCATCAGAATGTGGTGTTAGCTATGTTGGCAGGGTGGAAAGATTTAGAAGCTTTCACTATGTGTAGTGTGCAGTTAAGGCCAACTGCTAGTTCTAGTCAGAGAACCATCATGTTGTCCTGTTTGGAAGTTCGACCAGTGTTGATTGAAAGGATTGCTTCTAAGAAGAAGGAGGATCCATTATTAGCCGAGAGGATTAGAAGGCTTGAAGTTAGGTCGGAGATCGACGATCTAAAGGATTTTAATCTTGACCAGAGGGGATGGTTGAGAAAGAAGGGACGGTTGTGTGTTTCGAATATTGAGGACTTAAGGAAAGAAGTTCTTAAAGAATGTCATCGATCCAAATTTATGATTCATCCTAGAGGAACCAAAATGTATCAAGATATGAGGAGAAGCTTCTACTGGGAAGGTATGAAGAAGGGTGTGGGCTTATGGGTTAGACAATGTGTAAACTGTCAACAAGTGAAGGTCGAACACCAAAAGCCGAGTGGATTGCTTCAACCTTTGGAGATACCAGTTTGGAAATGGGATTCGATATCCATGGATTTTATAGACGAGTTGCCAAGGTCAAATAAAGGAAATGAAAGTATATGGGTCATAATGGATAGGTTGACAAAGAGTGCCCATTTCATTCTAGTTAAGTCAAATAGGACGACACCTGTTTTAGCTAAGTTATTCATGAAGAACATAGTTAGACTGCATGGAATTCCTAGTAGTATAGTCAATGACAGAGATGCTTTGTTTACTAGCAAATTCTGAAAGAGTCTACATGATGTATTAGGTACCAAGCTTAAGATGAGTACTGCGTATCACCCTTAGACGAATGGGCAAACAGAGAGAGTCAATAAGGTACTCGAGGATTTGTTAAGAGCTTGTGCATTGGACTTTGGTGGATCTTGGGAAGATCACCTACACTTAGTTGAATTTTCCTATAATAACAGTTATCAGATTAGTATAGGAATGACGCCTTTTGAATCTTTGTATGGAAGCCCATGCAAATCACCGGCATGTTGGTTGGAAACTGGGGACAGGTTATTCTTGGGTCCTGATCTGGTTAGAAATGCGATAGAGAAAATTAAGTTGATCCGAGAAAGGATGAAGGAAGATCGGTCCAGACAGAAGAGTTACGTAGATAAAAGGCGTAAAGACCTAGAATTCTCAATTGGAGATAGGGTTTTCGTTAAGGTATCACTGGTACAATTCGAAAAGTCAGGGAAACAAGCACCGAGATATGTTGGTTCGTTCCAAGTTATAGAGAGGATCGAAAAGCTCGCATACAGAGTAGAGTTGCCAAGTAGTATGGTAGGAGTCCATAATGTGTTTCATGCGTCTCATCTTCGCAAGTATATGCATGATCTAGAGACTACTATTCCTCCGATAGAGTTGGAATAGTTCATAGTAGAAATAAATTTGACTTTTGTTAGACAACCAGTTCAGGTTGTAGCGAGAGATGCGAAAAGGTTAAGTAACAAGACAGTCAAGTTGGTGAAAGTTTAGTGGAGCGACAACGAGAATGACTGTACTTGGGAGATAGAAGACAAGATTAGAGATATTTATCCTGATCTGCTATGTGGGCATGTTCAATATTTGCTTTATATAAACTGTTGCTAGTCAGGTAAGCCAGTATGGTAGTTAAGAGATGTTACAGATGATTGCTATGTTTAGTATTTAGTCCTTATTGAATTTCAAGGATGAAATTCTTTAAGAGGGGAGCCTGTAACACCACTAATTTTTAATAGCATTATTCAGAAGATTTATTTAGATAACTTAAATAGAATAATGTAAATATCAGTGTGATAAGGGGATTGAGATTTGAAAATCAATAGAAGCCGAGCTTAATTAAATAAAACCCAAAAAGAATGGGTTTATGAACGGCTTTATAGGTTAATTAGTGAGAACATAACGCAAGGGCATTATAGGGATTTGCCGTCACCATAATCCCATAACCCCTAAATCCATATTTCCATTTCTCTACACGTTCATAATTCATTATTCAAAAACATAAATCAAAAGCTCAAGCCGGCCATAACCTAAGAAAAGGGGTAAAATCAATTAAAGCTAAGCAATAAATCAAGGGGAATTAATCAAAGATCAAATCTCAAGTTCCTTATCCTAATCAAGGTGAATGATAATCAAAACCATCTCTATTTTTATATTAAAGAGCATTAGATTTTGGGTTTAAGTTTAAATCCATTATGATGATTTTTGATGATGATATGCTTAGATTTCATAATATGTTATATTCAAACAAGTTTGTTTGATAAATGTTTTATTCGATTTTAAGGCTAAAATCATTTATATTGGGTTTCAAATGCCATGAGGATTTAATATATTATGTAAAAGATTATTTTGGAGATGGGTTTAATTTTCATAATTACCTAAGCGATAGATAATTTATTACGAATTTTTAAAGAAGAATATGAATAATTGGGTTTAGAAATTTATATCGGTAATTATATAAAGGAATTTGGGTCTGAAATTTATATGTGTTAGATAACATATTAAAAGTGAATTTCTATGATTTTTGGGGATTATTCCTAAGAAATTTACTATGGAAATTAAATTAATTTAGTTGGTGGACTTAAATGTTTTAATTGTTTTGTTTGAGGGAGGGGCTTCTTTGCTAGTTGTTTTTAATTAAATTTGAAATGAATCAGCAGTATATTAGGAAAAGATTTTTGTAAAGTTTATGACAACCAATTAAAGTTTCACAAATAGGCAAGTTAGTTGAAAAGCATTTACCTAAAAAAGGCAATAAAACAGTTTTTGTTCAGAAGCATGGTTTTTCCACTTCCAGTAGTAACCTTTCGACCATGTACCTTCGCCCCCATCTAAGTCAAAACCAAAACACCTAGTATCAATGCTTTGATACGTAGTGGACTGGAGAAAGGCGGAAGGTATGGAGTCGAAACGGTGCTTTCGAAGGGGTCGAGACCACTTTAAATAGCATTCGAAGGTCTTTCGTTTTACTATCCAAAGAAATGCCACTTGCCTTGTTTTTTAAAAAATGCTTTCGAAAGGGTTTGATATAGCTTTCGAAGAAGTTGTCACCTTTTTGTTTAAAGGGTAGCTTTCGAATGAGTTGCCTTATTTTTAAATCAATGCTTTCAAAATGGTAGTTTGAACCCAGTCGAAACCATGCTGTCGCTTTTATGCCTTTCAAATGGATTGAAGTCCTCAACGAGTTCAAAAGGTAGCTTTTGTTTTATAAATGTAATAAGCCACTTCCTAATGCTTTCGAAAGGGCTGCGGTAGCCATTTATACTAAAGGTTTCTAAGGCAAAGGCTTCGAAAGGTGTTTCAATGCTATCATTCCAAATGTTTTACTTAAATGATTAATGCTTTCGAAAGGATGGTTCCAAAGCCATCTGTTTTCCCCAATCACTTTTACTTAAAGGTTAATGGTTTCGAAAGAGGTATTTTCGTTTATATTCACTTTGACCCAAATGTTATTTTAAGGAAAAACCCAATGGTTTCGAAAGAGGTACTTTCAAATGGTTTCGAAGCTATGCTTCTATGTGCTGGAAAGATATACTTTAATACATTCGAAAGAAATGATTTGATGATTTCGAAAGGAATGTTTTGATTCTTTCAAAAGGTTTCGAAAGTCATAGTTTAAGTTTTTTGAAAAGAAGATTGAAAGCTTTCGAAAGATAGATTTTAATGGTTTTGAAAGTAATGGTCTAAGGTATCAAAAGCCTTAGTTTTCAAAACAAAGAACCCAATCTCATTTTTAAAGGAAAACCAATGGCACTATAAAAGAGCTTTTAAATGGCTTTTAAATTTGGAGTGTTTGAAGAAGCTTTCCTTGATAAAATAATAGGTTAAAGGGATTAACCATGTTTCATGTGGACAATGATTTCAAGGGTATTAAACCATAATGTTGGTATTGATATGTTATTATGTTTGCTTCTTCTAAATACATATTCACCGTGTAATGGACCCATAATTGTATTTTGGAGAGAAAGGGCAGAATAACCAGCTAGGTTGACTCTGTATGAATATTAATTGAATTAAATCTTGTATGAGTAGAATTGCATCCAAGAGGTCAAATAGACCAGAACTTAGGATGCCCAAAGACTAATTAAGATGTTGTCAGTTTAGACAGGTTCACAGTAAACCCATGAAACTTATTTTTAAAGAGTGTTATTGGCAGGGGCCAGCAGGTTTGTAGTGAACCCATGAAAACTATATCCGGATAAAGTTATTGACAGAAGTAAATATGTTCTTAGTCAACCCATGAAAACTATGATATGAGAGAAGTTATTGGAGATACCAATAGGTTCAGGGAGAACCCAGGAATTAATGAAGTTATTGGTCGGGGCCAATAGGTTCTTAGTGATCCCATGAAAACTATGAGACCGGATAGATAGTCCATTAGCTTTAAATAGGTTATTAGTTAGCCCATGAAAACTAATAGGTTTATAGTGACCCTAGAAACTATAACTGGAACAGGTAGTCAAACGAATGGAGATGGGAAATCCTGAATAGTGCTTGTTTGCATACCATCATAATATTTAAAATTGCTTTGTTTTAACCATTCTGGATATAGGAGCATAGTATATGGTTATTATAAATTTTTGGATAAGATACTAGTAAGGGGAAAACCCGTTCCGCTAAGAGATGTGGTCTCATTGGATATCTAAATGGTTTGAGATGGTAGGTTAGTATTCATACCAGGCTTTATGTATGACTCAAATTTTATGTTTTCCCCTTAAACTCTCGGGTGCTCAATTGATTTTGAGTAGTTTGAGAGTTGAGGTTTTCAGGTTCTCTTTTAGACGAATAAGCTTCCGGAGACGTGCAGGAGGCAAGCTAGCTAGTAGGAGTTCTTTTCTACTTTGATTCCACTGTGTTTTGTTGTAAAGGCAAAGTTGTTTAATTGCCTATGTTTATACTTTGATCATCCAAGGGGGCATCTTCATATGTCGCTCTTGGCGTAAGTTGTAATAATTATATTTTTATGAATGTGATTCTCGAATCTGGGATTATGTATTGAATTTGGAATGATTTGAAATGGAATGTGAAAGTTGTTTAATGATTTTAATTTTTTCCATATCCATGTGTTTCTGTTATTTCAACGTATCTAACATTATCGTATATGGTCGCCGGTGATTAATAACTATGGATGACTGCAGCATCCGTAGCCGTTAGTTTTGGGCCTCCAAGTGGGAGATGTTACAGTTGCAGATGTTGCTTTCGAAATCAATCCCCTTGGTTAATGTGGAAGCCCATCTTCTAATGCATGCAGAAGCAATTTTAACATATACGAAGCCTTTCTAATTCTTGCGGAAGGGTTTCACGGATTCAAAAGGCTAGTCTTTGCAAAGCCATGCTTTCGAATGGGAAGTGTGGGTAGAGTCTTCTTCTATGGAAGGTAGATAGTGGCGGAACCAATCGTTTCATAAGATTTGATTTATGTGGAAGGGATAATATTGAAAGAGTTCCTTATTTTCATCTTCTATGGAAGCATCCAACCTTACAACACCAATCCAATCTCTTTGGAAGCTACTTCAATTCCTTCGAAACCCCCCATTTGAACCGTGTTGGAACCCTTTTTCAACTCTTGTGACGCCTCTATAATGCTTTCGCAAGCCTTCTTTTAACACCTGCGGAACCCTTCTTTTGATGTCTTCGGAAGCCTTCTTTCACACCTACATTCTTCATTGAACTTTACGGTTAATATTTTCCCCCATTGTATGAACGAAGCTTTTGTTCATTAGGACAAAAATCCAAAAATTCTCTTTTGTATTGTTTCATCCTCGATGGTCTTCCTTATCAATCTAATTTTCCTGCAAAGTACAAAGTAAACAACATTTCTTATTATTAATTTGAAATTTATGTAAGACTATGCTCAGTAGTTTGTCCATATTGTTGGGGATAGTATTAGAATTCCTGATAATAGAACTCTAGAAATCTAAATCTAGGAATAATGGAATTAATAGATCCCTATCTGAAGATAATAAGTGATTATAAATCCACAGTTGGGAACGATTAAAGACTAGAAGTCCTGAGATCTTTGGTAATGATGAGAGAAGACCAGAAATTCGACTCTAGTTATATTAATAGAAGACCAGAAATCTAATATGGAATCAATAATAGAGGGCCAGAAATCCAAACCTGGCATTAATAGTAGAAGTTTAGAATCCCTCTTATGGAAATAACTGATAGAAGACCACGAACAATTGTCTGGTAATAATAAAAGCCCAGAAATCATCATTTGGAAATAAGCCATAAAAGACCAAGAATTCTCATTTGGGGTCAAATAATAGGAGTCCGAAAATCCTTATCCAGAAATAATCTAAAACCCAGACTCGGGTATTGATAAATGTAGTCTAGAAGTTAATAGTAGAAGACCCAAGACCCAGATTCGGGTATTAGTAAGAGAGATCAAGAAATTATCATATGGAAGTTAGTAGAAGACTAGAGATCCATTATAACAAAAGGCCCGAAACCCAGATTCGGGCATTAATGAGTAAAGTCCAGAAATCAATAGCAGAAGACTTGAAACCTAGATTCATGTATTGATAAGTGAAGTCCAGAAATCATCTTTTGGATATAGTGGAAGACCATGAATTCGTAATATAAGATCCAAAATCCAGATTCGGGTATTGATAAGTGAAGTCCATAAGTCATCTTTTGGAAACTAGCCGAAGGCCATAAATTCATATCTAACAATGAATGTGATCCTGGAATTATCGTCCATAAATAATAGAAGTTTAGAAATCCATTCCTAGAAATAAGAAAGAAAGTTAGGAATCATCATTCGAATAATGGAAGTTTAGAAATTCTCATATGAGCCTTTTGTTCTGCACCACTCTTTGGACTTTGATTGTTTGAATCTTTTGCTTTGTGTTACCTCTTTGGTTCCAGGTACCTGATTCTTTCGATATGTGCCATCCTTTAGGCTTCTTATATTGTTAATGCTTTATGTGCCACTCCTTGGGCTTGGACGTCTTAGTCCGTTGTTGTCCAGCGCGTTTGGTTAGCTTATCCACAAGCAGGACCTAAGGACTGAACCGACCTCCCTCCAGAAGGCGCTCCAGCCAGGCCTTATAGGTGGGATTGAAGGATTGTCCGGGGCCTTAACCAGGCCTTGGCATGGCGGCATCAAGGGCTTACTCCATCATCACTCCGGGTGGTGCTCCAGCCAGGCCTTATAGGCAGGACTGAAGGCTGGTCGGTGCCTTGAACTGGCCATAGCGTGGTGCGTTCAAGGGATTACTCTGTCCCCCCTTAAGGGGGCTCCTTGATCTAGCCATAACTTGGTGCAATAAGGGCTTGTAGATACTTTAACCTGGCCATAGAGTGGCGTGGATAAAGGATTACTCTGACCTCCCTCCAGGAGGCTCTTGGACATGGCCATCTTGGCACGGACAAAGGCTTATGATTATATAAGATAGTTTCCAAGTTTAAGGAGAATTATACTCCCGACCATGTAGATTTTCTTAAAAAAGAGGCATTTTATTCATCCAGTGTTGGAAAATACAGTCGCAAATTTTCTGCGTTCCATGTTCTTGGAGCTATATATTGCCATCTGGTCGACATAATTTGTATGCTCCTAGAGGAATTACTTTGCACACAATTAAAGGATCCTCCTAGTTTGGTCCTAGTAGTCCATCTGCCGAATTTCTAGTGTTTTTCATCACTCTTCAGAGCACTAGATCTCCCTTTTGAAATGATCTTGTCTTTACCTTTGAGTTGATTTTGATATTCTTCTTTGATACTCGGCAATTCGAATAGCTGCTTCATCTCTTAGTTCATGTGTGAAGTCCAATGACTCTTTCTTTAACTCTTGGTTTGGATTGAATGCGTAAGCAATTCTTTGATAGGAAGGTATTTCAATTTCGACTGGTAACATTGCTTCACATCAGTATGCTAGAGAGTAAGGGGTATGACCTGTAGCAATTTTGGTGGATGTACGATATGCCAAGAGTACAAGTGGTAATTCTTCCACCCAATTTCCTTTGGCCTTATTTTGTCATTTTTTCAAGATGGTCTTAATAGTCTTATTGGCTACTTTGACGGCTCCATTAGCCTTTGGAGGTGCTACGGAAGAATTTTTTTAGATGATTCCATTCTTATGGCAAAATTGAGAAAACTCTTCACTTTCAAATTGTGTTCCATTGTCTGATGTAATCTTGTAAGGGATCCTAAATCTGGTGATGATGTTCTTAATAACAAATATAAGTACTTTCCCAGAAGTGATTTTAGAAAGCGGTTCTGCTTCCACCCATTTAGTAAAGTAATGAATGGCAACTATAGCATACTTTGCCCCTCCTTTAGAAATTGGAGATGTTCCAATCAAATTGATTCCCCATACATCAAAGGGCTATGGACTGAAGATCGGGGTTAATTGGCTTGGTGGTAAATGGGGAATATTTGAGTATTTTTGGCACCCTTTGCATTTCTTTACGTGCTCTATAGCTTGACTAGTCATTTGAGGCCAATAGAAACCATGTCTTATTACCTTTTTAGCCAACTTTTTCACATTAGAATGGTCTCTACAAAATCCTGCATGTGCTTCTTTTAGTAATTTTATCCCATCCTCAGAACTTACACATCTTAAGTAAGGAGTAGCGTATCCTTTCTTATAGAGAATTCCATCCATCATTGTAAAGGTCGGAGCTTGATGCTTGATTCTCCTAGCTTCCATTTTCTCAGATGGTAATATTCCATTAGTAAGATATTCTACAATAGGTGTCATCCAAGTGTTCTTGTAGCAGTTATCTGTTCTTGGATGAAGGGGCTTTTCATATGGAATTTCTTCATCAATTTCTCTTTCTTGTGTCATGGCTTGGGATCTAGTTTGAACCAATTGTTTTTTCCCTGGTTCGAGCATTTTCTCTTCAATATTGGGACTTACTTGATATGCTACTAGTAAGATATGGGTTTATGGAGCTCCTCTTAAACTAGCAAATTTTGCTAATGAATCTATTTGAGAACTATCTCCCCTTGGGACTTGGTGTGCAAAAAAATCTTCAAATAGGGTAAGCATTTTTAGCACCTTCTTAACATATAAGGATAATGTAATGTCTTTAGTCTGATATATCTCCTTTATCTGATTTACCATTAGTTGAAAGTCACTAAAGATTTGAATTCGTGGGATCTTAAGTTGTAAGGCTAGAGTTAATCCTACCACCATCGTCTTATATTCAGCCATGCTATTTGGTGTAGGAAATCCTAAGTTCATCGCATAGTGTAGGAGGTGTCCATCTGGTGTGATTATGGCATACCCTGCTCCGGCTCCTTGCTCATTTGATGCCCCATCCACAAATAGTTGCCATATGGGCTTTTGATCTTTTTCTTTCTCTAGCTTCTCTTTAACAAAGCCCGTGCATTCATTAATAAAATCCGATAATGCTTGCCCTTTGATTGCTGCTTATGGCTGAAATTCGATGTCATATCGACTAAGTTCAATTCCCCATTTTACTAGCCTACTCGAAGTCTTAGGTTTATTAAAAACCTGCTTGAGCGGAAAGTTAGTCGATACTCTGATCGGATGTGCTTCGAAGTATGCTCTGAGTTTCTGTGCTGTAAGTATTAAACAATAAGCCAACTTTTTTATGACTGGGTATCAAACTTCGGCATCCTTCAATCATCTGCTCACATAATAAACGGGAAGCTGATTTTCATTTTCTTCTCTAATCGGAGCCGAACTAACCGCATGTTCTGAGACTACCATATATAAGTATAAGCTTTCTCCATTCTCGGGGCTGGATAATATTGGTGGCTTTTCCAAATGATTTTTTAATTCTTAGAAGGCTTTCTTACAATCTTCTCCCTACTCAAAGTTCTTTCTTTTCTTGATTACATTAAAGAATTGGATGCATTTATCAATTGCCTTGGAGATGAATCTGCTCAAAGCTTCTATTCTACCATTTAAACTCATTACATCTTTGCTTGTTTTGGGCTTAGCCATGTCTTTGATAGCTTGGATCTTATCAGGACTGACTTCAATCCCTTGTGCACTAACAATGTAACCTAAGAACTCTCCGGAATGAATCCCGAAAGAACATTTCTGAGGATTTAGTTTCATTTGATACCTTTGTAATACTTTAAACATTTCTTCAAGATCTTTAAGGTGACTCTCAGCTTCATAGGACTTTACTAGCATCTCATCCATGTAAACCTCCATATTTCGACCAATATGTTCCTTGAACATTCTATTGACTAATTTTTGATAAGTAGCTCCTGCATTCTTTAGTCTGAAAGGCATTGCTTTATAACAAAAAGTTCCCCAATCAGTAATGAAGCTTGTATGTTCTTTATCAGAGTTGAACATGGGGATTTGATTATATCCTAAATAAGAATCCATGAGAGATAGTAGCTTGTGTCCGCTAGTCGCATCAACTAACTGGTCTATTCTAGGTAGCGAATAATATTCTTTTGGGCATGCTTTGTTCAGATCAGTGTAATCGACACAGGTTCTCCACTTTCCCTTCGACTTTTTTACCAACACAGGGTTTGCCAGCCATTTTAGATAAAAAAACTTCTTGAGTGAATCTGTTTTCAAGTATCTTTTTAACCTCTCCTTTCAAAGCGTCAGATCAAAGTTTGTCAAATGACCTCTTCTTTTGTTGGACGGGGTCACATTTGGATCAATAGTGTGGCACATAACTTATGGGTCAATCCTAACCATATCTAAATGGGTCCATGCAAATACGTCTATGCTAGCTTTAAGGAATTGAATCAAGTCTGCTTTTAAGTTGTTCTCTAACTCTTTTCCCACTTTGACTATTTTGGTTGAATCGGTTGGATCTATACATGCTTCCTCATGATCCTTTGTAGGCTTTATCCTCTCCATTTCTCCTTGGCAATCCAGTTCTATGATGATCTTGCCTTGTTCTATAGAGTTGGCATCAGTTCTCTTCCTCTTCTCTCCAGGTGAGATGTAGCTTTCAAACACATGTTTGTTCGTTTTATTAGATCTTATTTTTGCATCGAATGTTGGATGTAAAAATCCATCATCTAGAGGCTGAAAAATAGTATAAGAATCATAGTAATAAGAGTGCTTCCTTTTGTATTGATCGAGAGTTGCAAAATACATTTCGCGGGAGTTAAATTGTTCTCCTTGATAAGTATCCCAACTCCTTTTAGTCAAGAACTTTACCATCAGGTATTTTGGTGAGACAAAAGTATCCACCTCGTGCAGGACAGCCAAAGAATGCATTGTAATATGAAGGCTGATCGATGATCACAAAGAAATTCTCAAAAGTTCTACAACAAGGTGGCAGGCTCATTTATACCAGTAGATTTACTTGCCCTACCGGTGTCGACCCCTTATTATTGAACCCAAAGATAAATTCAAGACTAGGCTTCAGTTTATCCTCAGGAATGCCCATTTGATCGAAAGCATGCTTGAAGATGACGTTAACCGCACTTCTAGTATCTACCAGAATCTTGGATACTATGGAAAGCTCGATTTGAGTTGTAATCATAAGGGGGTCATTATGGGGATGATGGATTCCTTTCTTTAGCTCTTGTGGAGTGACGACGAGACTTGGCACTTGTATATTAAGTCGTGAGTTTTTTAGCAGGGTCTCTTCCTATACAGAGGATAGCCCTTCCCTAGCTTCCTTGATATATTTGTAACTTGCTCCCTTACTATTTCCTGCTGGATGCGGTCCCCCATGAATACATCAATCTAGTTCAAAGGTGGACTTAAATTTCAATGGATCTTCATCCTCTAAAACATTCACAACATTACTAGGGAATTTTTGGGGTCCACTGTAAGTTCGTGGTGCTTTCTGATTATCTTGGAAAAACTCTTTTAGATGTCCTTCATGGATCAGCTTTTGAATGATTTTGACTAGCACTTGGCACTCATATGTCTTATGGCCATTCGTCTTATGATAAGCACAATAATCATCTTCTTTTCTCTACTCGGGGAAGTTCTTGGTCTTGAATGAAGTTGGAAAATTAACCTTTATTTAGTTGTGGCGTAGATGTAGGACAAAGGTTTATTCAAAGTAACTGAATTGGTGTTGGAGTCTTCCCACCTTGACCTTTTGTGTCCTATATCGAATCCAAATCTTCCAATTTCCTTCTTGGGGTTAGTTTTCCTTTTAGCATAGTATAATTCATCCACTCAAATGAATTTATCATCTTAAAAGTGAAAATCTTGTAAAATTTTGCATCCATGGACAAAGAGTTCTTTCTAGAATGGCGTGTTTTCTATCAATCCTGAGTGTACTGCGATTAGCTTATCTCCATCATTCACGTCTTTGGCCTTTAATGCCTCCACATTGAACCTTTTGAGATGATCACCTTACGATTCTCCTTGCCTTTGCTTGATGTTTGCCAAGACGGTGTAGTCAAATTGTTGGATCTTTGCATATGCAAAACTGAGCGGAGAGTTCGTAGGAGAATTGTTTCCATGAGTAGATAGTTTTCTCCTGATATTGGCGGTACCATTTTGCAGCAGCGCTTTGAAGTGTTACGGAAATAATCTGCATTGCACTGCCCCCGAAGCATTATAAAGATCCATTTGGCTATCAAAAGCCATTAGGTGGTCATCAGGATCAGTAGTGCCATGGTATTTCATAGAAGGAACCTTAACATGAGATGGAATTATTGTTGACATGATTTTGTTAACGAACGGAGCTACTTGATCGTTATCATTCACTTGCTCATCTAAAGTTCCTTTCGCTTTAGCATTTAGCATGTCTTTTATAGATTTTTCTACCACGTCCTTCATGTATGCTTCAGTACTATGTTAGCTTTTCGATTTGGATTATACTCCTTTAAGGTCGAGCTTTTGCATTGCTCCAAAGATTTGCCTTGCATTCTACCCTGGTGATCAGCTTTAGTTGCACAATCTTCCTTCTTCTCTGATGATGTCAAGTTAATCTTGCTCTCGAATGTGTAAGCCTTCGGATTCCTCTTTGGGGAGACCACTTCGTCCCTTGTTGTTAGCTTAGCAGTTTTAGATGATTTCTGAGTAAGAGTTGCTTCCAAGAGTTCTTGCATTTCCAATAGCCGTTGTTCCAAATGTTTTATCTTAGCCGCATTGTCATCAGGTTGCACTGAAGTTGATGGTTGTCCCGGCACAGTGCCTTTTAAGTTGAAGGTTGGCGTAATATTTTCCTCCAGAATTATTGTGTGCACCGCTTCTTCATCCAATCGGCTGAGTCTTTTTTATTTCATTTTCCTACAATGAATCAAACTTTCCATAATTAGTCTATAAGAAAAGAATAAGATAGAGGTTCAAGCCCTCCTTCTAGCGCTAAAATGTTAATGATATAAATCGTCAACACCTAATGGTGCATTAAATTAGGGTAAATCAAAAGAAGAACCCTTGAGAAAGCCTTTGAATCAGCTTGTATTAAAAAAATGGTGATTTGATATTACCATCTTAAATACAGACCCATTTTGAAGGGATCAAAATGAGTTCTAGATAAGAGAATTCATTCAAATGCTCCCCCCCAAGGGTGTTGTTGCAGCTGCTATGAAAGGTTCTCCTTCGAGAGGAAAGTTCTTTTTGAAAGCATACAAATGCCTTCCAAAAGCATCCTTTCAAAGGTGTTGATTTGATAGATATGAAGAGAACCCCTTCGAAAGTCCAATGCCTTTTGAAAGGATTTCAAATTCGATGCGTATATATTTGAGTAAAGAGTGGATTCAATGTGCCATAGAGCCTTATTTTGGATAAATGTCATAAGTCCAATGGACTCGATAATGTTGAATTATCACCGTCATGTTACTTTAGTGATGCAAGGGCTTCGAACGTAATGATAATATGCTTTAAAGTCAAGATATCCAAATAGGTTCTATAGCATAGCATATGTAATAAAGGGTTAAAAAGATAATTTTGTGTCATGTGCAATTGGTCTTTAGACAGGCTAATGGCCGGTATGATCATCCTTATGTTTGAAATCAATATCATGTCCATGCATCCTCTCTTTTGTATTTCTCACAAATGGATTACAAGTAATATAATTTGTCCCTAATTTACTTTAGGGTTACAAGAATTTGATTTGACAAAGAAATGCAGGGATCAAAAATCGGTCCCGAACTTGGACCCCTGGGGTCGTATTTATATGTGCGGGTTAGACCCTTCCGCATCCATCCTTTGAAAGCCGTCGAAATGTCTCTTCACCGACATTTCGCTGTCATTGATGTTAGGATGCTTCTACTTTCTTTGTTTAAGCTTTCGCAACATGTGAATCTTCCTTCCACCATTAGGTATCGAATCGGTTTCCACACCACTAATATGCATCTTTAGAGGCCTTCGTCATATTTTCTTGGTTTTGAAAGGGTTGTAACATAGTTGAAGGCTTCCTGGACCTCTTTATTGCTTTTGAGATCTGGTGCTAATATGGTAGGTTGTTATTTTTACAAGTATGGAAGGGCATTTGGATAGTTTTGAAAGGATCTAGTGGTGGCAGAAAGATCATTGCGCAAGGTCACTTATAATGGAAGAATCTTCTTAATGGACTGATGATGGTTTCAGATAGTAGCTTTTGGAAGTAATCCCTTAGATTAATGTGGAAGCCCGTCTTTTGATGCTTGTAGAAGCAATTTTAACATGTACGAAGCCTTTCTAATTCTCGCGAAAGGGTTTAACTGACTCAAAAGGCTAGTCTTTGCAAAGTCATGCTTTCGAATGGGAAGTGTAGGTAGAGTCTTCTTCTTTGGAAGGTAGATAGTGGTGAAACCAATCATTTCGAAAGATTTGATTTATGTGGAAGGGATAATGTTGGAAGAGTTCCTTATTTTCATCTTCTGTGGAAGCATCCAATGCTTACAACACCAATTCAATCTTTTCGAAAGCTACTTCAATGCCTTCGAAACCCCCATTTTTGAACCATGGAAGAACCCTTTTTTCAACTCTTACGAAGCCTCTATAATGCTTTCGCAAGCCTTCTTTTGACACATGCGGAACCCTTCTTTTGATGCCTTCAGAAGCCTTCTTTCATACGTACATTCTTGAGTGAACTTTATGGTTAACAGGTAGATTTCTATATTCGCTTAAAGTTCCATTGAAGGGGATGTCATCTATGCCTATTTCTAAAGAGTTTTTGGATGTATTTGAGGAAGTGATCAAACTTCCGCTGTAGAGAGCTTGAGTTTAGAATAGAAGCAGAAAAGGAAGCTAGACCTATAGTTATGCCTTTGAGTCATATAGCACCCAAAGAGCAAAAGGAATTATCAATGCAAGTGAATGACCTATTAAGGAGAGGGTTCATTAGAAAGAAGTATATCTGAGGGATGAACCTGTAGTATTCGCGACTAAGGCGAATGGCTCTATAAGATTGTGTGTGGATTATCGTGAGCTAAATAAGGTGATGAAGAAGAATAGGTATCCACTCCCATGTATTGATGACTTGTTTGATTTCCTTCATTGTGCGAAGTTGTTCTCTCAAATGGATCTAGCAATGGGATTTCACCAGCTTAGAGTAGCAAAGAAAAGTGTGCATATTACTGCATTTCGTACACCATCGAGTTTTTATGAGTGGTTGGTGATGCTGTTTAGGTTGACCAACACTACAACATACTTTGTGGATCCCATGAAAGGGGTTTTCAAAGACCAGCTGAACAAGTTTGTACTTGTGTTTGATATTCTGATCTATTCTAGAACTTAAAAGGAGCTCAAGACATACTTGAGGATTGTGCTAGAGGCTTTGAGAAAGCATAAGTTGAGATCAAAGTTCTCTAAGTGTCACTTCTGGAGAAAAGAAGTGAGCTTCTTGGGTAACATTATTTCAGTACATGGTATAGCAGTGGATCCTGCAAAGGTGGCAGCGGTCTAAGATTGGAACCAGTCCAAAAATTCTTTGGATGTGAAAAGTTTTCTAGGATTGGCGGGATACTGTAGGCGCTTTATAAAGGACTTCTTAAAGATAGTAGCACCGTTGACCAATTTGATGAAGAAGAATCAGACTTTGTTTGGGATGCGAAGTGTGAGCATGTGTTTGGGAGTCTAAAAGAAAGGTCGACGAGTGCACCAGTATTAACTATTCCAAGTGGGGATGAGGAGTTGATGGTATATACAGACATCTCTGGTACTAGATTTGGTGCGATGTTGATACAGAAAGGAAAAGTTGATGCTTATGCTAGTCGAAAGCTAAACATGTACGAGAGAAATGGTCCAAATTATGATTTAGAATTGGCCGGGGTAGTGTTTTCTTTAAAGATGTCAAGGCATTATCTGCTAGGAGAAAGGTTTGAGCTATTTACGGACCACAAATCCTTGAAGTACCTTTTCTCTCAGAAGTATCTCAAACTTCCTCAGCAACGGTGGTTAGAGTTCTTGGCCTCATATGATTTTAGTATTTCCTATATGTCGGGGAAAGGAAATGCGGTCGTCAATGCATTGAGTAGAAGACATGCTAGTTTGGGAGAAATATTCATGGAAAGGAAGCAAATTGAATATATTGGTAGATATGATTTCTTGCCTCATTGCAAGCTGGAATCAGAGATGTCGGCAAGTTTGTCGAACAGACCTACTCTAATTGAAAGGATCAGTGCTAGTCAGAAGCGAGATGCTAAACTGGTAGAGATCATAACGAAGACAGTAGAAGGAATAGAGTCCTAGAATATGAAGCATATAGACTCGACTGAGAAGGTTGGCTCCATAAGGATGGAAGACTATTTGTTCCCGAAATTGATGGATTATGAGATGAAGTGCTACAAGAATGACACCATTCTAGGTTGGCAATACATCCTGGAAGTAATAAGATGTACCGAGATATGAAGTGAACTTATTATGCGAAAGGTATGAAGAAGGTTATTGGGACACTCATGTCGAAGTGTATGAACTGCCAATTGGTAAAGGCGGAGCAAAAGAAACCTAGTGGATTGCAGCAACTGCTAGAAGTTCCTTAGTGGAAGTGGGAGCAAGTATCGATGGATTTTATTGATGGACTGCCAAGGACTCAAGCAGAGTACGATAGCATTTGGGCATAGTTGATAAGTTGACCAAGAGTGCTAGATTTATACCCGTCAAGCCAAGTGGAACGGAATCCAAGCTGGCAGAGTTTTATGTAAAGTGGATAATATAATTTCACGGTGTGTCAAAGAGTATTGTGAGTGACCGAGACCCATTGTTCACCAGTGGGTTTTGGAACAGCTTACAAGAGGCATTAGGGACTGAGCTACATCTTAGTACAGCTTATCACCCACAAATGGATGGGCACACCAAAAGAGTAAATCATATATTGGAAGATATCTTGCAAGCATGCATTATAGATTTTAGAGGATCGTGGGATGACCATTTACATCAGGTAGAGTTTGCATACAACAATAGTTATCAATCAAGTATTGGTATGGCTCCTTATGAAGCATTGTATGGCCGATCATGTAACCTCCTTTATGTTGGTGGAAAGTAGACAAGAAACCAATACTTGGGCCAAATATGATTAGAGAAACTTCAAAAAAGTTTGGGATCATTTGGCAATGAATGAAAGCGGCTCAGGATCGACAGGATAGCTACACTGATAATAGACATAGTGATTTGGAATTTTCTGTTGGGGATATGGTTTTTGTGAAGATCTCCTTTGAAGAATGTTGTTCGATTTGGTAATAAAAGGAAGTTGGCATCAAGATCCGTAGGTACTTTTCCGATAGTAGAGAGGATTGTGAAACTAGTATGCAAGGTCGATTTACCTCAGAAGATGGCAGGCATGCACAATGTATTTCATGTTTCCTATCTACGAAAATTTGTGCATGATTCAGACGTGACAATTACACCGGATCAACTTGAAGATGTTGAGGTAGAACTAGATGTTTCAAGATCTCGTAGGTCGGTTCGTTTTGTTGGACACGATGTGAAATATCTTAGGAGAAAGTCGGCAAAGTTAGTAAAGGTACAATGGAGTGGAAGTGATGACGATTGTACGTGGGAAACTGAGAAGAGCATGAGGTCTATGTGTCCGGAGCTCTTTGAATAGTAAGATCCATCATTTATCATATCAACTTTCACTATTATATTTCACATTTGATAGGTTGGTATTTCACATGCTAGGGTAGGTTTACTATTGATTACATAATTGCTTGTTTGATATGGTTGATGGTTTCATATGGTTGATAAGCATGTAGAGTAACCATGGTTGCTAATTTCTTGACTTTTTTAGGGATTTCGGGGGCGAAATTCCTAAGAAGGGAACACTATAACGATCCGTATTTTATATATCTAAAGATCATAAAATATTTTTATTTTATTCCTATGAGATCGTATGATTCTATGATTTTGGGATATGGCTTTTAGGGACATTTTACACACCTATGATTTTTTCCAAATTTTTATGTGACCATTTCGACCTTGGAAATTTTGTTTGGGTGTAACTTTTAATCGGAGTCGAATTAGGATCTCAAACTAGTTCCATTGCTTCAGGATGATGGTTTCTCATTCCTTAGAATGATCATAATAGAAAACCGGACTTATGATTAGGAAGTTATGCCTGTTTTAAGTTTAAACAGTTGTTGATCAGTATTGGTGTGTAATTAATTATGTCCACGAGTAGGCCTATTAATCTATTCCAAGATTATTATAAATAAGGTGCTGTATGGATCAAATTAAGATTTTTCCCTCTTTTTCAAATAAGATCTAAACCTCTATTAACCCTAATTTCATCCAAAATTACACAAATAACTCTCTAAATCACTAATTAGAGAGGAGATCATCAAATAGAAGTCAGAGATCATCATTTTGGTTGATTTGCATTACTTTCTATTGCTGTCTACATTGGGTCTATGCAAGAATTGGTTGGTTTTGGCAATTGGTGAGTGGTTTAGGCCTTCTCACTATCCTATGTATATTTGTATGGTTGAATTGCATGTTTTAACATGATTTTTTGCCTTAAAAACTTGTCTAACTTTAATTACATGTTATTATATGCTTATGACCTAAATTGTGAATCTTTGGAATGATTTTCGAAACTGATTTAGTAAATCTCCTTATTCGTATTCATATGTGCATGTAATATGTAGATTTATATTAGAATTGGTTGTTTATCACATTCTTGTGTGTTGCTTGTATGAATGGATGAATATGCATGTTATTATATGCTTCTATGTTGTACTTTAATGTTGTTTGCTAGTGTTTTGGTTGTTTAGGAAGATAAGTTGGTGAATTTGGCAAATCAGAGGCAAAGTTTTTTGGAATTGGACGAATCTTGGAGGAAAGGCTCTGGAGTGTAGAGGGAACCAATAACTCAAATTGCAAGTCCAAATTGACTAAGGACACAACTTGGTACCAAGTTATTTAACTTGGTATCGAGTCATTTATATTTTGCGACTTTGGGGATCTCTAAGTGTTGGCAAGTGGAGATCGTCCAAGGCAGTTGTAGAGAATTGGCAAGGTGTTTAATGTTATGCCGAGTTGTTTCTAAAACTTAGAGTTGAATGCTTTGAATTAGGGGCCGAGTTGCTTTGGTGAATGTGTCGGGGTCCAAAGCACTTCAGAAGGAAGTGCTAGAGGAAGAGTAATTTAGTTAGCCAAAATTGGTTGAGTAAATAACTCGGTTCTTAGTCATTTAGACTTGGTACCAAGTTGTTTTGGTGAGAGTTATGGGGTCAAGCTTGTACAAAGACGAAGCAGGGGACTCTATAGATCAAGCTAGGGGTGTTGGCTCATTCGCTTGATGATTGAATGGTGAAGAAACATCATGATGAAAGCTTTGTATCTTCGGTTTGTGACTTATGAAGGGAGTAAGTACCGAAGATAGCGGCTCGATAAAGGAGGGAGCCGTGGAATGGGAACGTATAGGGTTCCAAATAATGGAAACTGGATTGAGCAAGGGAAGGACTCAGATCCGAATGGTGCAAAGGATGGCTCGAATGTATGTGCTAAGGAATCGTTGATACTCGAAGTATTTTCTACCGTACTCGAAGCAGGGGTATATAAGTGGGGGCGCCCATGGATTAATGGAGTGGATCTAAATACCCTGGACCGCTAGCTTTGGGTTTAGTGTCAAGCTTTGTGCTACGAGACACGTATCGAGCTTTGGGCTGCATGATACGAGAGTACACTAAAAACCAGGATTTTCATTAGTCCCTGGCAGTAAGGAGGCCATCTGAGTTATCATATATTCAGAGCATGTAGATTGATAGTAGGAATTGCTTAAAGGATGATGTGGTTGCTATGGTTGCTTTAGTTGCTTTCTAGACTATCATTTGTAGATATCATTAGGAGTAGGTATTGGAGATAGGAATACCTAGAGAACTGATATCCTTATTTTGAGTATAGTACCTTTATGTTATTTGTAGAGTACCATATTATGATGTTATGTGCTAACTCTTTGGTTGCAGGGATAGGTCCAATATGATTCGTGTACCTCTATTCCTTACCATATTTACATACATAGTATTTTGAGATTCAATTACCGCTCACATCAGACTACTGTCTAGCTCTTTGTTTTGTGATTTTCTTCTTATTATCATTGGTACTCTTAAATCAGTAGACTAGATAACAGGTCTAGGTGATGCAGTAGTTGTGCGGAGGACGAGCTGGATGGAGCTATCTCGTTTATATACTTATAAGGATTTCTACGCTTGTTCCACTGGGCAGCACTAGGGAGCCTTAGCAGCAACTGCTTATTTTCTTGTTATGAGACAATCGTTGGGTTTATTTCCATTATAAACTCTACTACATTTGTAAATAGCTCTGTGGATCTGTGTTCTGATGATTTATCCACATAGTCATTACTGTCTCTCCTGTTATATCTGTGATATTATATTTTATCAATACACTGTGAGATATTTGACAGGTTATACTGTATTTGTTTCATTTTCAACCTTGATGATCGTCCTATATCGATCGGGCATGGCTACAACGCACTATTTTGATATTATTGGTGCCAGTGTTATGGGGCGGTCGTCATAGGTCAACACTTATATTAATGATTCATAATCTTAAATATATTTAATTGAGTGACATCGACTAATGAAATAATGCATTTCTTATGAAATATCCTCGTGATTTCGAACACATCAAAAATCATGGTATATGTATAATATATATGTACTTATTCTTAAGTCTAATTGGGTTCCCTATTGTTCCACCTTTAGTTTATACATTTATATTATATAAGTTTTTTTATTATATAACTTTTATACTTTATTTAACTTACATATTATTTTATGTACACTACAAGAAAACCTACCTTTAGTTGCAATTATTGGTAGCATTTGTAGTGTAAGTGCTACAAATATAATATTTTCTTTTTTTTTTAATTTTTTCTGGTTTAATTTTAGGGTTGCCGCTTCTTAAACCCTTGTCACATTTTTTCCTCCTGTTTCCCTCCACTGCCTCCTTTTTCCCTCCACCATTTCATTTTTCCCTCTTTCACCAAAATTTCTCTCTTGCTCAATTCAACCGTCCTCTCGCTCGAACCATCACCGCACTTCGTCATCAGCTCCCATCCACTTCGTCAATAGGGATCTCCTCCACTTCGTCGAACCTGCTCTCCTTCGCTTTGTTCACAAGGCCCGAATCTACAAATCGAGGTAATCGATGTAAAGAGGATTATTGCTTTGAATATTTATTAGTTTGTTCACATACTTTGATTCTTAACATGTACAGCTTCATATATACACAAGTTTTAATATTTATCAGTTTGTTCGCATCAGTTTGTTCACAAGTTTTGGCGATCTCCTCCACTTCGTCGAACCTAACATGTATACATATATACACATACTTTGATTCTTAACATGTACAGCTTCATATATATACTTGAGCTGGAATCTGATTTTTAACGAATATAGTTTTATATATGGCTCTGAATGTATATGGTGTATTTGTACAAATGTAAATGTATCAAGCTTTTGACTGTTTGCTAAAAACCAAGTGTAACAGTTTTGAATGCTAGTGTGAGCTGGGTCGGCTCTATGAGAATATTAAAAGGCTTTTATTCTCTAAAAACACTCGCAGAACCAAAAAATTGTTCAGGACCAAAATGAACACAACCAAGAGATTGGATGTGAAGGGAAATAATGCTTTGTAAAGCTTATTGTCTGGTTATACAATAACGACTGACAGTTCAAGATGAAATAATTCACCGATTAGCCAAGTATATCCGATAAGTTTTAACTAGGGAAAGTTCAAAGTGAAATATCTACTTATCCTCGATATAGCATTATTTTCATATGAACTGTGTGATATTACACTTTGTGTGGGGGAGAGATATATCATCATTCATGTGGGGGATTGTTGGAATTCCTTTTAGATGGTGAATGAGATATATCCCACATCACCAAAAATATGTCCAATAAGAGCTGACCCGACCCGGTTATATTTTTGGTAAATAAAAGTGAACAGTTTTACTGTTTGAATAGATGCAGATTTTTGAACGATGAAGAGACGCGACGTTTTAAACAGCAACAGTTCTGGACCGTTGCAAATGAATGGACGCGACTGTTGCAAACAGCAACAGTTCTGGACCATTGCAAATGACCGGACGCGACTGTTGCAAACAGCAACAGTTCTAGAGCGTTGCAAATGAACGGACGCGACTGTTGCAAACAGCAACAGTTCTGGAGCGTTGCAAATGAAAGGAAGTGGCTGTTGCGAACAGTAACGCTTTTTGACATTGCAAATGAAGAGATGCGGCTTTTCTCAACGGATGCAGCCGTTGGGAATTCGGCTATAAATAAGGAGGAAACCTGATCACTTTCCTCACTCATTTTTCAAACCGAATTATCTCTTCTATCTCTTCATCTCTTAAATCATATTCAGTCCTATCACACAGAAGATCATACACATCACAATCTTGTGCAGACTATGTCTGTTGTATCTTGGGAGAATTTTGAAATAAAATTCTTAAGGAAATCGTTACGACGAGCCTCAGACAAAATCGGGTTAGAACTTTTATTCTACATTCTACCCTTTAATTTTGTTATACTATTTATTCAAAATAGTATAACGCTGTTGTTGTAATTTATTTACAACATTCATATTGTTATTATAATTAATACAGAATTCCAGTGTAGTGGAAATCTGAGTTATAAACTTGTGCGACGAGTTTATATTTGATTATTCTCTGTTTTGGTATACTAGACATATAACACTGACTTCCGCTAGACTGGGAGTTGGTTGAATCCTTTTGGTGGGGCGTTGGCCTTCACCCATCGCTCCCGATACCCCCCTCGCTTTTCTTCTTATGTGGTTGCTAGTTTTTCAAGTCCAGGTGTCTTTGGATTTCTTCCCTGGTCCGGAGTTCGCTTTGGTTGGCTATGATTGGTTAGTTCTGGAATTGCTTGGGTTGTGGTCGTCCTGTTCTGTAGGCTTCTCCTGTGCTCTACTCCGGTTGCTTGGTTGGTTTTGGCAGTGTTTGGTTGCTTGGGTTGCTCGTTCTAGTTTACTAGCTTCTTGTCCGATCGGCGATCCTTTCCCTTTGTTGTGCTTGGTTAGAGCTAGAGTTGCTTGGGATTTGGTTGCCCTTTTCTGCTATTGGCCTTCTCTGTGGCCTTCTTCGTTTAATTTAGTGGGCCCTTGTTACCTCTTTGGTGCTCTTCTCGACTATCTTCAGACACCACCATTGGGCGGTGGCCTTGCCGGAGCTCGATGGTGTTGTCAGTTGGGCGGTTTTCTTTGGCTCAGTATGGGATGGTAGCTCCTCTGGTGGACTGGCCTATACCTATTCCGTTGTGGCGGGATTGATGGTTGTGCAGGTGGTGCTTCTTTTGCTCTGTTTCTATTGGTACTCCTGGCTTCTGTCAGTCAGTGGAGCTTGTGGTGGTTATAGCGTGGTCGCTTTGCTGCTCGGTCTGGGTATTGGTTCATTTATCAGTTTTCTTTGGCTCGGTATGGGATGGTAGCTACTCTGGTGGACTGGCCTATACCTATTCGGTTGTGGAGGGATTGACGGTTGTGCGGGTGGTGTTTCTTTTGCTCTATTTCTGTTGGTTACTCCTGGCTACTGTTAGTCAGTGGAGGTTTTTTATTTTCTTTTCTTCATACCGGTGTTGTTCTATTGTCTGTGTTTTTGGGAGGCATATGTTCTCCGTATGCCTTGCCTCCTTTTGTGAGCCACCGGAGAAAGGCTTTTTTTCTCCTTTTGCTATATATTTATCTTTTTATTAAAAAAAAGATATGAGGTTGTATTTGAGTGATAGAACAAATAACTTTAGAACTTCACCCATCTTCAAAACTAACATCTATTCAGAATTTCTGTTTGCATGGTCATAATATGTGCATTTGAAACTTCTGAAAATGGATCTAACATGTATTTAAAGTTTGATATGAATACAAAACTGATCTGTATATAAGAAACTGTTTATATGAAAATTAACACATACTCTGAAACTCAGCCCATTTGAAACTGATATATAGTAAATTATACTTGTATGTAAATTATCAGGACTTGTATGTAATTCTAATTGTTGACCGTTATACTTGTGTACAGGTAATTATCATTTCCAAAGTGAAGAACGGCCGCATCAAAGAACTGTCAGTAATTAAGCCATGAACATGACTTTAACTATTATGTATTATAATATTTTGTTCGTACTAGTTGTGTAGACTTGTTTGTAAACGGTTGTGGTATGTGGATTCGCCTATTTTGTCGAAATACTATTATTGAAATGATTATGGATATTATACTTGATAATGCGATTAATGTTTTTTTTATTTGAATATGGTGATCATTGATGTTGGTTTGAAAATGATAATTATGTGATTGATTATTGGTTTTAATATGGCTATTATATATAAGTGATTGTTGGAAATGATACAAGCCATTAACATTAAATAGCGGCGATTAAAATGTGTTGTACATCAATCAATAAGTTTTAGTTGCATTTCAAAAGTGCTATGGTAAAAAATGCAATTTACAAAACATATTGTAGCGAAAGTAAAACATAACAAAAAATATATAGTAGGAAAGATAAAATGCTGCGAAAATATTATAGTAGCATAGAAAAAACGCTACAGAAAATAAAAAAGGTGCAAGTACCAATTTGGTTGCATTTTTAAATGCTGCCAAAAAAACCTTTTGTAGGGTTTTAGAAACGCTATAATATGTTCATTTTTGGTACCGTTTACTGCAAGGCAACTAAAACTTTCAGACTTTTAGTTGCATGTCGTGTCGCAGCGTTTACCGAAAGGGTACTAAAAGCTTTAGCAGCGTTTTTTCAACGCTACGAAAGGCCTTTTCTAGTGTAGTGGTATAACATTATATTATTTAAATCTTATTTTATTAATTTAATCAATTAACTTTAATTAAATATTATATTATTCAATTATAATATATTGTATTTAATACACGCACACTATAACCTTTATAGTAATACACACATATCTTATATGTATGTGTTTTAATTTATTAATTAACTTTTAGTTAATTTATCTAACAAATTTAATAAAATTTTATTAATTTTGGAAAAAAATTTGCACCCACATGTATACTCATATTGTATTAAACAATTCAAGACAACATAACATATATCATTATATATATTATTCATGTATATATATGTGTATATTTAATTAATTTAATTATTCTATTAATATTAATAATAAATAATACTTTCAAAATTAATTTTATAATATTTTCAAACATTTTGAAAAAAAAATATTGAAACTTTTATAATATGTGTTTTATTTTAAGTTTAACTTTTAAATTTAAAACATTTAATTTAACTTTTAAAATAATTTGAAAATTTATGTCATAGCATTTGTAATATTTTTCTTATTTTGAATTTAACTTTTAGAATTAAAACTTTTACTTTAATTTCAAAATATATTTTGAAAATTAGCCCAAGCCCCAAATCAATTTAGGTCTTTATATTGGGGATAACCTTTGGGCTTACCTCATCCTTTCAAGTCAAGCCAATAAGTAGGTAGGGAAGAGTAATACCCAACTTTAGATACTATTTTTCTAGACACTCTACTATATGGGTAGGCTTTAATAAGTTAGCTCTAATACTGTTAATTTAAAACGCACTTGCTATTTAGCTCGGATTTAAATTGTTGAAATTGGGCTAGTATGCTGTGGGTTAAATGGGTAAATTTCAAAAAAAATTATTATGTCTGGATCTTATTAGGCATAATGGGCATATGTAGTCTAATTCGTTTAGAACTTTTCTAATTTATATTTTAAATAAAATCAATATTTTTATTTAAGTTTATAAATAAAGTTTTATTTTATATAGTTTGTATTATATCATATATATGTGTATCATATACATACATAAACGTGTGTGCATGCGCAACAGGATAATGTGTACATGATTTGACATGCCCGTATATAGATGTTGAAATTTACATCATAGCAGATATGTTAGCCCCTCGTGTATACAAATGGATTATCTATATATGTATGTGCATGTATGTGTATATGCATAAAATTATTTAAATATATCTATATATATACATACACACACACACACACACACATATATATATATACATATGAACATATAATTATATAATTAATATATAATATTAGTTGTAAATTATTTATACAAAATATTAATTAAAATACATATACATATGTAACTATATGAATATATATAGTTAAATTATAAAACTTTTTTAAAATTAATTTTTAAAATTAGTCTGAATATTTATGGTATAAAATTCGAATCGGAATTATATATACGAGTGTTATGGCACGCGCTTCGCGCGTGAATTGTTTTCCTTATAAATTGTATATGTTTAAATCAATTAATTTTTTTTCAAATGATATTAAGATTTGTTTATTTGTAAAGAAGTACTTTGAATTTGTAAAAAAAAATTAATTTCAGATTCTACTTTTAGAAGCATTTTGAATTTGTAAAGCATGTTTAATTGTTAGATCATATTTTTAGGGCGTTTGAATGTGTAAAATAAGTTTAATATTTGATCATGTTTTTAAGTGATTAAGATTGAATAATATATAAGGGAGTGTTTTTGGTAGTTCACGTTGATACCAAAAAAAGTGTGACCCCAAAGCTATTACTACTATTATTAAAGATATATATATTGGTGTAAATTAAATACATAATATATATTAACATGTAATATATTGATATAAATTAAATTGCGAAAAGGGCTAGCCACTAAAGAAGATATTCTATATGCCTACGTTGAAGAAATGAGGAATGATTTAATAAAGAATCTTGGAAAAGACGATGCAAAATCAGACACGTCAATGGCATCTTCAGAAGTAGGATATTCCCAAAGATGATTAATATACAGACCTCAATGATGAGGATTTTGCAGAAATATTTGACAAGATTGAAAGAGAGGCCCATAATATAGGACAAGATAAAGGAAAAATGGCGATAGATTAGATAGCCCGCAAAAAAAAAACTACTTTAATAAAGTAGAATATTTCTTTTGCAAAAGATAACAGGTGGCTAAAATACTTTAATAAAAGGTAACTTAGGTGGCCGGATTCTTCAATTATGAGGCACAAATAACTTATTCTAAAATGATGCTTTTTCGGATTTGAAATTCTTGAAGTCTGAAGGAAAATAATTTTGAATTCCAATTTTCAGTTCTAGCCTCAACTATCTAAAGGAAGGCACTTCATTTGAAGAGGTGGACTCCATCCCATCCATTCTCTTCTCTACCCAAAAGCTTCTACAATTAATAATTAAGTGTGTGATAAATTATATTGTAAAATAAGGAAGAAGACTGCTACTTCTACTAGTGCTCTTGATATTAAAAGACTACTTCTGATATCTGTTCTTGTAAGTTTTTATTTGTAAGTTTTTAAATTTTGTGTATGTATTTTGTGCAAATTATAGCCTGAATGGCAAGCTAAATTAATCGTGTGTTGAATTATTTCTGCTCTCTATGTATGAATTCATGCGTTCATAATTTTAAGGAATACAATTTAAGTCGTAAATACCATTCATGGGATAAGAACAACATCAGGAGATAGTAATTTCTGGCTATTATCTAAGTCGTGTACTTATGCCCATTTATGACCATGGTAAGGCGTTTCTTTGGGCTTTCTTTACACTGATTTGCTAGCTAGAAATCATTGTTAGACCAATGCTTGACTTGTTAAAATATCCCAATATTTGTTTCGGTATTTTCAGTTTAACATATAAGATCCTGAAAACACTTTAGCAAAGTTCGTACTGTAACAGTACTATAGCAGTATGCTAAAACACCATTTTACTTCAGAATTATTTTAGTGTATTATTGTGGAAAACCTAAACATTTTACTTGATAATGAAGAAATGACTATTAGATTATTAATAGAAAAGGATCTGCAGCCTTGTAGGCATACACATAAGTATATTCATATAGGTTTAATACAAATTGCATTTAAACCTTTAACCCTTGAAGGTCTACCAGAAAGTTTTATAGCTACCTTAAGGGATAGTAGGAACTTAGATTGAAAAAAAATCATTAATGAGACTAATACAGTCTAGTTTGGCTCATGGTCCAGTTTATTTTAATGTTTATCCAAATTTACCACTTTCTTTATCTGATATTAATATTCTAGAAGCTATTACTTTAAATGTTAAGAACCATGGATATAATTACATCTTAGGATCTGAAGTAATGTGTATTTTCTATAGAATTTATTATATTCCTTTATATACCTTAAAACCCCAATGTAAATTGGTTGATAAACCCTTAAATGAGACAATTTTAATTGAAATAAAATTTAGTCAATCCAATATAACAACAAGAAGATCAATAAAATGGGAAGAGATTCCTCTTCCAAAAAGTTGGAAATAGAAAGAATCGTTTCTTCCCAACCAGTAATAGACAATAATATTATACAAACTCCTGAAGGAACTATGCAAATACAAATGGATAATAATCCCTCTAGGCCTAATCAGAATATTTATGATATAAAATTCGAACCGGAATATATATTAGGGGTTTTTTGTATAAAGGACAAAAAATTGTATTTTTTAGCCTCAAGAACACAACATCAATATTTTATCCATAAGGACAAACATTCTCCCAAAATTGGTGATAGGGACAAACATTCTTTCAAAATTAATCATAAGGACAAACCGCCAAAATTATCAACCATCACTCGTCGAACCACCACCCATCACCATCACCTGCACCACCAGCCTCGTCGCGGCCCCCCAACACCACCCGCTGCCATCACATGCTACCGATAACTCTTAACCTAAAAACTGTTGCCTAAAAACTGCTACCGGTAAATAAAAACTGCTACCGATAACTAAAAAAGATACCTAACATCTGATACGCAAATAAACCATCCATAATCTTCTAGGTTCTCAAATTTGATCACCGTTATCTAAGTTTACAGTTAATTATTGAACAAGCATTTCAATCATAACAATCATCCTTGTAGAAAATCTGTTCATCATCATATTTAAAGCACAAATAGACCACCCATAATCAACATCTATCAAGCTCATGAAATTGCATCGTTATCTCATATAACGATGCTTTAACTCAAGCATCTCCATTCTTCGATGCAAGCAAAATTGAGTGGCTCCACTCCAGCATAAGCATGGATTCCATTCAACTAAGGTAGTGTGCACAATGGCGAGCACAACAGTGGTTCATCTCTAGGTAAAAAAGCAGTTTTTACAAAAATGATACCTACTGTCACTAAAGCTGATACCTAAAACTAATTCTCAAATTGATAGTAAAATTGATACTCAAACAAAATTCATTAAATATTTGATACTAACGAAATACTAATTCAACTCAATGATCTTCATATTTACTATGTAACAACTTCATTTTTTATATAATCAACAAACAAAATAGTAAAAAAAACTTCCATACTGAATTATTTTAAAAAATAGTATTCAGAAAAAATAAAAAATGATACTTCAAAACCGATCCTCACTAAACTCAACACAACAATACATTATCAATCAAACCAATATGAATGCAAAAAAACAAATTAACACCTAAAAAATGTTGGCTTCAAAATGTGAATTTATTACAGTATAATAATTTTGTTATACAACAAAATCACAAACTCAAAAATAAGAAATATTTTCGAAAATGATACCTACAAACTGAAAAACTGATACTTAACAGTTGATACCCCTTCTTCTCCCTTAATTCTTTCATGACTTGCTCTTCTTCTTCCTCGACTTGCTCTTCTTCTTCCTCGAACTGTTGTTTCTTCTAAAATACCACTTCACCATAGCGTCCCTATCACCAGAGCCATCAATTTTCCATTATCAGATGACTTCAAGTCGAGCTACTTCAAAACCCTAGCTGTTGCCATCCACCGTCGAACCAACCACCCTCGCAGCCGTTATCATCGCATCAACCGCCCTCGCTGACAATGCCGCCTAAGCTTTATGCCGCTCCAGACTCATTTGTGTGTTTGTCCTAGTCGCTAATTTCTTGTCCTACCTCCGAATTGAAATTCAAATTTTGTCCTTCACGTTAAAATACCGAAGGATGGTCCTTGAGGCTCAAATGCTAAGAAATTTTGTCATTGACACTATTTTTCTGTATATAAAATTTATTATTGATATTATATTTTTCATATTTATTTTGGCCTAATAATAAAATAATTTTTTATTATTATTTAATTTTCGGTTTAGATAATTTATTAGATAAAAACTCATAATTAATAAAAATGTAATGAATTAATTGAAAAATCTAGAAATATTTTCGAAAATATAAAGCATATTTTATTTTGTATAAAATATTTCTAGAATTTTATATTATTTATATATATACACATTTTATTTACATAAACATTTTTGAATTTAATAAAAGTATGTGTGTGTATTTGTATTTAGAAAAAAATCAATTTTTTTAATTGTCGAATGTCATTCTATTGAAGTTAACATTTTAAAGATTTAAAATATATTTTATATATTGTTAAACTTTTAAATTAGATTTATATTAACCTTTATATAATTATATATTATATAAATTTTGAAACTAAGAAGTCTTTTTTTTGGCTGAGAGCATCTATAAACAATATGCAATTTCATACAAACACACATGCACACATAGATATATAACACACACGACTATCAAAATGAGACAATCCATCTATATACAAATAAGTGATATTTTTAACAAACAATATATATAGAATAATGATTATACAAACATTAATATATAATATTAAATCTAAAGAATACCTTTCAACAAGGCATAAGCTCGCATCTTGAAAAGGAAGAACTCCTTAAATTGAATTCCAATCCCGAAGTTGTTAGCTCTCAAATTGCCTTTCCATCAACGATTATGTGATTTAAATTTATATTTATCGCTTGAGTTTTAAGGAGAGGAAGGGGTATAATTCGACCAACAATAGAGGATGATGGAGGCAACAAAAGATCAAAATAAAAAAAGGGATGAAATGTTTATATATGAAAGAAAGTAGATAGCAAAAGTAGAATCAAGATCTTTAAGTCTCTCTTACCCATTCTCTTAGTTTTAAGCACTCAAAGCCACTATAGAATCCATCAAAATTGCCAGTCTCTATGTCCCCATCATAGTTGAAAATATCATGCCCCTCATCGGTCTCAGATCTATTTCAAGCTCAAACAACATTTATTGCATTTAACTCCAATTTAAACGCTTATCGATATCGTATATCGAACAATATGTATATAACCATTATAAACGTACTGTTTAATATTGTTCAATACATCAATAAATATTTCATAATTATTAATTAATTTATAACAATTATAAATTAATTAAATCAGGTAGTAAAAAAAGCATTCAACGTTTAAGTTCTGTTACTCTTAGGTGTAAATTCGACCAGCGATTAATATCGAACAATTCGAATATTAACGTTTAGACGTCACTTAGTAGGTGGCGTGATATTATGACCAAATTTATTGCTTATTTTATTTCAGTAAAATCCATTTTACTTTATTAAGCATTACTAGTTGTGGTAATTGTTTACACCGATCCTCTTCATCGAAACTATATCACTTTGAACTTATGAAATATGGTAGTGGTTAAAATTCCAATATCGTTCATATTCAACTCTATAGTCCTAACATAAAGTCTTTGGTTAACTAATAATAACTATTGTTAACTGAACTGCTCTGGCCAGAGGCTTTGACTTTGAGTTAACTTCGGTTGACTATGATACTAACCTCATATAATTGAGGAGAAGAATCCTCCCTTGAATAGTGTTTCACTTTATGCTTCCACTTGACCCAACTATAGTCGTTCAATGGACGTCGTACCATGATTTAACTATAATCAAAGTGGGACATCCACATTAAAAATCAACCGTATCCTCAATTCAACCATGTAATTTTGTCACATTAATATTTTCTGTTTGACCTTAGTTATATTAACCAACAGAAAGCTATCGAGTGAGTCATTTTATAGTTATCCAATAACTATAATTACATACATTGCCTACAACAGCCATGAGTAATATATTTCCCAACATTTGGAGAGCGTTAAATACTTTAGTATCAATGGATGTATTAATATTCAGTCTCGATACATCTTGTCTGGAATCTTTAAAAACAGTATACTTATTTTATTGTGATAAATCATTCATGATTACAACACATTGTAACTACAATCAAAAAACATACCACTTATGGATTTTATATTACACATACTTTTAATTAAATTATTTAATTAATATAACACATTATACCAAATATATAATAGAGAGAAAACACCTTTTGTGTTGGAAAGGTTGGTTATCGAGTTAGATATATGAAACAATTACATAATTGCCCATACCTCTAAATTTGTCACAAACTAATTAAATATCTTAAATTAAAATATTAAAATAAATTCAATCAACTAATATTCATTATTTCATCAAATAATTACTAAAAACGAAAATGTTAATGAATTTCTTCGTTAACTCCAAAAAGTGTAAGGAAAGAGGAATATGGTAGTAAGAAGGATTGGATGTCCCTTGTAACGGGTAATAGCAAAAGCGACTCTTGGTTGACAAAGGGCTTGGGTAGTTAGACTTGGCTTGTTCAAGTCCATCATGACGTTATAAGCATTACTATGTCAAAGCAATGTCAATCTATGTAGAGTAATCTTATGCATGCACAAATCAAGATATGAGTGCTTTTGGGATTCGAAGCAAGTTATGATTAAGAATCACACGTGCTTTGAAACTCGAAAACAAGTCATATTTAAAGTCCTCGTTATTCGTATGTTATGTAATTGTTGAACGTACCAGGTCTTATGTCCAAGAGTACAATCGGCACTAAAATCCCCAAATCAATCAAGGGTTACAAAGTTTAAAATGTAAAGACAAGGAAAGAATGATTCACCCTTTTCTTTATGACCCTAGGTCCGTATTTATAGGAGTTGAGGGATGCGACATGGCTGCCATGTGTCCTGCGGCATGCTTGACCTCCGACATTAACTATATTGATGGCGCATGGCACAATACTTCAACAACCACTTGCACAATAATGAACTTCGATGCTTAGCATCCATCCCGCCTTGATAGCCTTCATTAATGACATTTGATATCAACATTGTATTAAGGACATGTGGCCTTCTTTGAAGGTCGATGAAGTGCGACATTACCATGGCACGACATCAATAAGTAGTGACATTGATAAGTGGCAATATTGGCCATGATCGACATTGATAACATAAGGCATTAATAACAAAACTACATTCATAACAAGCGGCATTGATAACATACGGCATTGATAACAGGCAGCATTGACAATAGGCAGTATTGATGATAAGTGGCATTAATAAGAGATGGCATTGGCGATGAGCGACACTGATAGGAGACGACATCGAGGGTGAAGTGGCATTGATGAGATGCGTCATTAGAATAAGACAGCATTGGAGAGATGCGATATAAATCAGGAGCAAAATCGATTCTTCTTGCTATATGAGAGAAATGCTTCATTGATGGAATACAACATTAATGTGATATGGCATTAATGCTATATCATGCTATTATAACGTTGATGGATTTTGGCATAGAGCTATCTAATGTCGTCATTCCTTTACTAACATGCGCCATTGTTTATAACTTTTTGGACACAATATCACTCTTTCGACTTTATAAGCGGTATTCGACATTGATGGTATTCAGTATTGATAGCTTTGTTAATGACTTGTGACATTGCCTATTATTCTTTATTGATTAGGGTTGGCATCATAAGCTTTCGACTTTGGTTTATCTTCATACTTTCGACGTCACTTGTTGATGCAGGATTACGGTAACGTTGTTATGCGGCATACCTTCGAAATTTACATCGGTGATAACATTCCCCCCTCCATCATGAAGGAAACATTGACTTTTCAAGTCAATATCTTCGGTATTGGAAATTTTCCACCTATTGGTATTCTTGTTTGAATCTATCCATACATTTAAATTTGAACCAATGGCTTCTATGTGCCTTCTTCTTCCCATAAATAGGCGAGCTTCCTCTTTGTTCCTCTTTCACATGCGATTAAAGCTCAAGCAAAAAGAAAGCTCAAATTTTTAGCCATTCAGAATTTCAAATCCCATTCACCTGAGCTAATATTAAGGTTCGATCTTCAACTTTAATTACACTGACTATCCTTAATTAAAGAGATTTGGATCGAAACCGCCGTTAAGGTTTTATTTGGGTCTATTCGAATTCAAATTGCCATTTAGGTTTAGATATTAGACTTGGATTGTTAATCCTCATTCTTCTAACTAAATTGACAACTGGTTATGTTTACCTTTGGATTATTATATCGCTGGGATATTTTAATAAGCTAATTTGAATTAGGCGACATTGATTTAAATGCCTTTGAGCCTTTAGTTTAATGACAAAGTGGATAGGTTACTAGATCCAGAACATGATACTGCTCTATTTTGTTGTGATACTGATGCCTTACGATATTGTTATAACATTCGACATTAATTAGGTTTTCTCCATGTTCATTGTTTCGACAATCAATTCCAAAGCTTAGAAAATTTTATAGTGCAAGGTCTTCATATTGTTATTAACTGAATGAATGTGCGGTATTAGCTAAAATCGTTATCGCATATATTCGACATTAACTCAAGGGGTTATCGTGCGACATTGATAACCTTATTGTATATTGTATGTTATTATTTCTCTTCGGTATTGTTTCCAATATCTTTATTACATTGTTACTTTGCGATGTAGTTGTTGTAGTAATTTTATAGTCTACTTATAGATTTAATGTCTTTTACAAAAACATTTTTGAACTATGTCGACATTTCCCATCGATGTTGTAGGCGTTGATTACGGCATTACATTGTAATTTCTGATAGCGCCGTTTATACGGCATTACCTATTAATTTAATATGAGATTCATGACATATTTAGGATAATTTTTCATTCAAGTTCTTGTTAAATAATAATTTATTCCCCGACCATGATTCTAGCATTTATTTACATATCTTTACTTGGTTAGAAATTTAAACATTTTAGGAATGTCAACATAATTGATTTAGGGTTATCATCCTATTGTGAATATTATGGTGGATTTCAAACTTTAAACAATGTGTTACCCTCTGCTTTAACATATAATAGCATGTTTTAAATACCGAGCATCCTAAAAGATTACTAATATCTTTTCTAATTTGGTATAATATCACCCGGCAGGCAAATGAAAGGCAAAAAAATGATTCAGAAAGGAATCAAGAAACCTAGTAAAGGCACCAAAGCTTCTCCAGATACTAAAAAGAAGATCATCTTCTCAATCCATCGTACATTACCACTCAAGACGAAGTGGATTCTATACTCAAACAATTTGGTATCATAGGCATAGAAGGTAGTCCTGCTGGCCCTTTTGGTAGGATAGACAACCATCTAGAAGGATTTTTTGCCTTTACACCAATCCATATATGGCACATAAGATATCTTCCTTTTCCTGAATACCTTTTGCGGTTCTTGGAGCACTTAAACATTACCCCAATCCAATTGTCTTCCAATTTATATACATATCTGACTTGCCTAGAAATCCTTGCCAAGGAGGCCAATCTTCTTTCTCTAAGTGCTGAAATCCATTATACCATAGACAACCCTGCCAAAATAGGTGATCAATAGGGTAACCCACTATATCACATTCATCCTCTCTCGAAAAGCCTAATCACTAACAGCATCAACAAGACGAATGAATGGGAAAATCAGTTCTTTTACATCAGATGCTACTCTAAAATTAGGGGAACCTTCTCCATTATAAGTAAGTTTTTATTTCTTATTGGTTACATTATATTTATCATTCTCCTTTGGTGGATGTTTTCCTTTAGGTCTGGTTCCTAAGCAGTTAAGTTCTTGTAATAACAAAACTATCAAATCTCCGACTCTAGCATCTTAGAGCATAGGTGACAGACTCACACTTCCGATAGAAGCGAATTTTCGTCAATACTCATTGATTCAAGATAGCCATATAATACTTGGGGAGCCTCCGATGATGAAAGGGAATGCCCAAGGAAAGCGGTTGCTGGTTGTCAATAACTGAAATATTTTCTCTACTTCTTTCCTAGTTCAACTTGAGCCCATGGGTAAGTTTGCATTAAAACTGGTACATAATTCCTAATGTTGTTACCTTATAAACTTCTTGTAATGATACGCCTTTTCGACCCTCGAATGTCGACCCTAATACATCCATGGTATTCACATGTCAAGCACCCAAGTGCCGAAAAGACAAAAAATTAAGGTAAAATAAAAAGAAAATAGAACAAGAAAGAAGAGAACACAATATTAGAATCTCACAGTGGAATGATAATATATAATATTAAAGGAATAGTACAAAGGGTTACTGCAATACAGAAATTTTAGAGTTACCAAAACCTAAGTACTATCATCAGCCTCAATAGTTATAACAACCTGTCTTCAGAAATGCTGATATGTACAGTATAGAAATGCAGCAGAAATAAGAATACTACGGTAGATAAAACATCCAGCTCGTCGTCTTAAGCTCTAAAGAACATCAATGAAAACCTTCCTTTCTCGGACTACTCGAAAGAGCACGCGAGGAATTCAAGGAAAACAAAAACCAAGTGTTAGCATAAATCTAGTATGAGAAACTCAAGAAATATGTGTACCGCATATAACAATACTTTTGAGACCACACGGAATGCCATAACGGTTATCCCCTTAATAGAACCACCATCTAATAGGTACATAAGATGATATAATCGATAATATCTAGGGTGTAGAATATAAATATTATAACATAGCTGGAATGGTTACATTTGTTACATTCAACAACATATTAGGAGTATAATCAAATCAGGCAAGGAACGTTCACATATTGGATTTTCTACTGAGATCTCTTCGGAGAAGCCGAATCCGAACTCCATGCACAAGGATCAGAAAATACTTTTCGAGCGCCATATATCTCTAGATAAAATATACTATAAGGTAAACACAAAGGCCCACGCCTGAACATAAACATGAACTACGTGGTACTAAATAACATCAAATCCCGGTATCAACATCGATAAACATACTATAGATCTGGAGTTGATAATACCCCATCGTGGGACTTGAAAACCCCAGATTGTGCATCCTACTTTGTCTTTAGCCATTTTTGATCCTTAGGCCACGTTCGGCATTTTTCACACAAGCCTTCATCACTCGTACAGAACACGAATCCCTAATTGGATTCTCACATCTCGAACAGATCTCGAAACCACAAATGGATTCCCATATCTCAGCAGATCCTGGAATGGCACATGGATTTCTACATCCTAAATAGATCAAGAACAACTACATGTGTTTGAGTATCTTAAACAGATCGCAAATCACCATATAGATTCCGGCATCTCAAACAGATCCACTTCCAAGAGATAGAACACATATCTCAGTCTTGAAGTGGTTTTCAGTAAGTAAAACACTTACCAATCCCATTCTCTTCTATCATTTAATAATAATGAGAACGATCACATATGGAAACCAAGTCTCGTATACTTATCACATTTTCGATATTTTCATCTCATACTATCCCTCGATCAAGAGTGAAGCGGGTAATTAGAGCTCTATTGCTCATATCCTTACTCGAACATTAGACTTAATTTGTAACGACCCGTAAATTTCAACTGTTTTAATAACGTAATTAGTTGAAATTTTGTGAAATTTTAAACGATAAAATTTTGAAATAAAAATTTAATACTTGGATTACGTCTAGTTAAACATAGCAACTGGTAAATTTTCGTCCGAAAATATGAAAGTTTATTTCGCGCGTAAACTTACTTCAATTTAATCAGTTAAAAAGCAGTGAAAATAAAATGTTTCCGAAACCTAAATATTTTTACATAGAAAAATTCTAAACCATCTTCTGAGCAAGATGTTAGTTCGTCGTTTTTCCAAATTCGGACATTTTTGGCTCCGTCGATCTTATTTTCGGCAAAATAACAGCATTTGGTACCGATATCGATTGTTGATCGGATAATCATACCACTGATATCTGTATACCGTTTTGATCGTCTCGTCGTGCTGATCTCCACGGTATATTCAATTCCGTCATTTGAAGTCCGGGACACAGCGGAACCTGTGAAATGGTTAACCGTATCGGTACCCGATTTTACCCGTTTTGGTTTTCTTGCCCATTCATTTTCCCACCGTATTATACCAATAGTCTCTAACCTTTTATATTCCCTAAATTTACTTTCCCAAATTGCTGCTAGCTTTTATAATTTGTACCGGTTCATTGCATATTGCTTTTCACAACTTTGTCTGTTCAACCTCATCTTCTTGTGGCACGTTTCATTTTCCTCTTCCATTTTTCTACTCATTCGCCTCCTACTCCCCTCAGATCCACGTCCACCTCAACCCCATGCGAAAATTCACCTGGCCTCGGCCACATCCCTGCCCAAACCTCCACGTCCTGCCACCCAATACCAAACTTTTCCTCCAGCTAGTGCCGACCGCATGACCCATCTTCCACCGTGAACACCATCATCCCACGGCCTCAACTCGCCTTTTCCCTCCTCGCTTTGTTCTCCACAGCCCTAGCAAACAATCACCGAACCCACAAATCTCGGCCTTTGCCTCATCCCTACCCTTGCATATCCAACGGTCGTTTCCTCTTCCTCCGCTGACCAAACCCAACGCGCCGAACAACCCGCCACCTGACCTGCTTCATCCAAACCCGACTACGCCTCGGATCCGACCTGCTCAGCCATTAGTTGCACCTCCACCGCCTTGCAAACGACAGCCTTCTAGGCCTTCCAGCACCCCATAGCCAAAACCGACCCAAGAACCTTTCGCGCCTCGCTCTTCCTTTTTGCACGCTTGCTGAAATTCCTGTTCCGACCATCATCCATCCGAGCTGTTCCTCCGATCTATTTCAAGGTTTCGTTTCCTCTTAGTTATATATATATATAGGTTAATAATATTATTGATTTTAAATTGTATGTGTGCATATATATAGTTATGTAAATACGAAAAGGAATCCATTGTTTTTATAAATTATATATATATGAGATATAGCTGATGTTCCTATATATATAGTTTACATAAGTTTTATACGTGTATATATATAGGCCTTGTATATTGTTTTATAGTAAACATAAACTTGTCTCTATGGTAGTATATTTTATGCATGTTTATAATATATATATTTTATATAAGTTGTTTGCATATGTTATACAGCACTTTGTCTATTGATCACTAGTATATATATAAGGGTTACATGAGTTATATAAGTATATGTTGACTGTACATAAATATATTTTTGCATATGCGTGAGGTTACACTATATATATGTCCTTTTTGGTAAGCTGTTGGGGTCTATGTCTATATATGATAAAAGTATGTTATCTTAATTTTTACAACAGATATTGGTGTTTTATACATACTGTTTTAAGAAGAAAAGGAAAATATAGTATATATGTATATATACAATGTTATATGGTGCACCAGGTCTATCCTGCATTTTTGTTATGTTTCATAAATCAAACACTTTAATATTTTTATATATTATACTGGTATATATATTAGCTGGTAAGTTTGCATATATTATTATTATTATTATTATTATATACGAGGGTACGATAGTAGGAAAAGGGAATTTTGGAAATCCAGAATGAAGCAGTGGAAATCAGTTCACCAAGTTATGATTATTAGTAGTAGAGATATATGGTATAGTTATGTGTTGTTTTATATATGTAAGTCTATAAGATTTATATTCTATCAACATAAATATGTTAGTTTGTAATCCTATGATATGCTGAGTCTATATATAAGTTATATGAATTATTTTATCTGTTATGAGTATATATATGTTTGTAAGTATATAAGCCGCATGATATATATATATTGGGTTTTAGTATTTGATTCCTTTTTATATATTTTACAAATATATTGATCCTGGTACATATGTATGGAAATAAAGAAACTTTATTTTGTTTTTTTAAATGTAATATATATAATATAATAATAATGTATATATTTTTAGTTTATACCAAAACTAATTTGATTCGTTCTCATCGATTCATATTTATCAGCTTGTCCGTCGAGTTCGTGCCAATCTAGCTTGTTTGGAATTCGTACCTGGATTCGTAACTCATCTCTTTCTCGTTCATCTCTAGCCTCGAAAGGTGAGCACTCACTCACGATTAACGTTCTTTTATTTATTAGATTTGATTTCAATTGAAACGACAATTGAAATATGCAACTGTTAGTTAATTACACTGTTATATATGCTATTACCTGTATCAGTTCACCTGTGACATCTGACACCATTAACTGTTAATTATGAAATGATAATACAGTTTGGCTGATAATTGATTGATTGTTGATGTTTACATTAGACGTTAAATCGTTAATGTTAAAATGATAAATAGTATGAAATTGAACTTGATATAGGATAGTTAAATGTTAGATTTGATTAACTGACATTTGTATAATATGACCCCTTTAAACTGTTAAATTTATTGACACGTAGGATTGTTTAACTACACCTTGAACCATCAAATGTATGTTGTTAAATTGATGATGTATGAAATTGTAAATTGAATGACAAGTGAAAACCGTAATGTAATAATCTTTAATCTACATGAAATGATAGCGTAGATTCTAGAAATAATTATATTAATTCGTACACATAACAATGCGAATTAATACGGTTATTTCGGGATTATTTGAATTGATTATTGGATTGTTATTGATTGTCGTTATTGCTTGTTTATTTACTTTGACACCATCCCAGTTATCACACTGCAAGTTCCCTTTATATGTTTTGATTTTGAATTGAATTGGAATCGGGTTGAAATGATAAATACCCAAATTGAACTTTGACCTAGGAGAGAAAATTAAATAAAACCCGATTGGTCAATAATTTGATTTAAAAATAAAATGAAGATTTTATGTGAATAAATAATATGGTTTTGAAAAGAAGTTGAAATTTGAATTTTTAATGGAAGGAAAATGTTAATATTTAGTAATCTGAAACAAAATATTAAAAATGTAATTGATGGAAGAATGTTGTTTAATTTAAGAAATAATTGAATTGAGTTTGAAATTATTAAACTTTGAAATGATTTAATAATTAAGGTTGAAATTATATTTAAGTTTAAAATTATTAAACTTTGAAATTATTTAATAATTAAGTTTTGAATTATTTAATACTTAAATAAGATTAAATTATTTAATGATTAAATTGAATTGAAATTCTTTAATAAGAAAATTGAACTTTTGAATAAGTGAATTTTACTTCGTAAATAATTGAAATTGAGTTTTCTTGATTAAGTAAGGTTTTTGGAAATTTATTTAAGTAAGTAAATAAGTGAAATTGAATTTCTTTAACAAGAAATAAAAATGCGATTTATTGGAATTAATGTAAGACTTGAAATTTAAAGAATTTGATTTGATGAATTTAATTTAATTCAAAATTGTAAGTTTGATTTAATGAAGTTGAATTTAATGATTGATTTAATGAAATTGGAAATTTAATAGAAATTGTTTGAATGATAAATTAATTTAACGATATTGAATGAAATCGATAAATGAATGAAAATTGATTTGAATGTTAAATTAAATTGATTTAAATGATTACGAAATGAATCTTATATACGAATTTAAATTGATATTTGAATTGTTTAAATAAAGATTGAAATTGAATTATAAGATTTTGAAATGGTAATTTGGAAGTTTTGAAACGTAAAGTATGGAAATTGGTTTTGAAAGACAAATGAAATGTTGATTTGCGAATTGAAATTGATTTGGTTTTGAAATATATTAAACGACCAATCGGTGTAATAATTACGTAGTTATTAAAGAGACCGGGATCGGATATGGACATACTCTCTGTCGATACCGAAACCACTTTAATAACTAATATACGCGGAGTGTTGATCCAGAACGAAGTGGATGGTTTGGTGAACGCGTTGACTGAAGAAAGAGAACGATTTTGGATGACCCCTGACATGACTAAAACAGGAGCCGCGCCGGGCCATTGAGGATCGCCATCTCTAGCGGACACACTTCTTCGTTACCATATCTATTACTTTTGTGATTCGATTTGGGTGCACCCCTCGATTTGGGAGTGTTGTTTCGCGGTGTTGGGGTAGTAGCTGCTATGCCCAACATCAGTCCGGATCAGGCAACTACTAGTATCCTAGTTGGTATCGCCTCATGTACCTTGTCATACTTGTATTCCATTTATTCGCGACCACTACGATTTTGATTTGTACCTTTAGTATATGGATTGCCCTCTGGTGACTTCCGGTTTTGGGGAAACTACGGTCTTGTATATGCTTTTGGGAATAAACAGGTTAAGAGGTGTATGGGCCCTGCTTAACCCTACTTTGATATCTTTATATTACTGATAGACATTATCTACTTAGCGTACATTACTACCTAGTAGATAGTTTAACGGATCCTTAAAGGATGGTTATTCCAAACATCCTTTGAGTTACTTGTATTTCAATTGCTATTCCACTTGAGTTGGATTTATTAATATAAGAATGTTAATCCTGACTCGAGTGTCTTGTGTTTTTGCTTTACGCTCGGGTCAGACTGAGTGGTTCAGCTTTCGAGACTCACCTTTGGAGTTGGAGCTTTGCTTGAAGATCCAGCCATCTATTCTGCTTTCAGTATTCGATGATTCCAGTGATGTATTCTGATTTGTATCTGATGTATCGTATTACTCTTCTGTTGTAAACTCTGATGTATTTTATATATTCATATAGTAGCTTCATGAACTACTATCTCTTTTATTTCCGCTGCACTTATTACTCTGTGTCTGTGATCTGTGATTATTTATTTACTGTATATGTTCAGTTTTGCCAAATTTAAAATAACAACGCGGTATTTTGAGCAATTCAATTCCGGCATGAGTGTCTACCTATACACTTATAATGGATGCGAATGGTCCAAAATGGCGGGTCGTTACAGTTGGTATCAGAGCTTTGGTAGCTCTAGGCAAAACTCATCATATAGGGTAAATGTATTTACAGAATCACTCTCATTCGAGTTTCAATCTCTTCCTTTTGACTCAATTCCTTTTAAATCCTGGAACGTTCCCCTCGGTTCCAAAATTCATTCGTGTCCTTCACTATTCGTCTTCTCTCAATTCTGGAGCACCCCATAACTCCATTCTGAATGTTATCTATAATAGATCGGCGGTCTCGCCAATCTTCGAATGATTCGTAAAGTAGTAAAACTCCTTTATAATAGGCATCGATTCACCGGAGATTTCTGTATCCTCGGTTTACGATGCTATCTATCTCCTACTATACCTGAATTCTATTTCTTGAGATCGAGTGTTGATTTACCTCGGAATTCAGCATCGATCTTATTCTTGAAGTTACGGACGACCTGGTTAAGGTTGCCCGTGAATTAAATAAACTTACCCATCTCCCGATTCTATTATTGAATCATCTTATCTTTTCTTTCGAATTTGTCTTCGAATCAGAATTCTCTTTGATTTGAGTCCATCAAATTTGAGTCTCTATCTTTGCTTTGAAATCTATTCTTGTATAGTCGAGCGAGGAAGTGATTTGTAAATTTATTATTTTTTTTTTTAAATGTTTTAAAATATAGTGTGTTGTTTGAGTTGTTGATGTTGATTTGGGTTTCCGATCGATTCGTCTGATCAACGCTATCGATAGGATTTCCAAAACACTTGAACAGAGCAAACTGACACAATATTATTTTCAAATTTGGTAAATGAAATAAATTTGTTTGATTATATTGTAAAATTATAAGTAAATTTTCTGGAATTTAATAGGTTAATTAAATTGTTTGTTTGAAATGATAATATTTGATTATCATTTATTGTTCTAAATAAATTTATAAATACGGATTATAAATTGATTTGGAATTTGAAATGAATTTAATTCAGAAATTTGAGAATTTAGTTTCCGGTGATTTCGAACTTTGGTTTTAAAATTTTAAAGTATATATTATTGAAAGTATTTTCGAATAGAAATCATTTCCAAATAATTTTAAAATGTTGAGATCAGTACACTTCTCTTTGTCGCTGGAAAATAATTTCGGTGATGGCGGCCGCATCATCGACATTCATTTTCGAGTTTCGAAGTGGAGATACTATTCTGTAGCTTTGCTACGGTTTGTTTTGAAATATTTTGATTTAGATTTCTTCTGTATAATTTGATTTATATATATGAGTATCTTATTTTAAAAATAAAATAAAAAAATTTAATTTGATTTGATATAAATATGTTATATATATCTCTAAATTGTTTACAGTGAATCGGAAATCTAATTCGTCAATTTTGTTAAAGGATGATTTTAATTATAAATAAAACCAAAATTTTGGAATAAATATTTAAACTTGAATAATTGAATTGGGAAAATTTTTATTGTATATTGTTCAACTGCATTCTAATACAACTTACCTAAATCATACAGAAGTTAAATATGTAATTGGATAATATATAAGATAAATTGAATTTACAAAGAAAAATTTGAGTGTTTATAATAAATGTTATACACTGAATTTTGATTATAAAGATGTTAATAGAGTTAGATGTGATAATAAGTAAAACTCAGTTAATAAAGAATTAATAAATTTGTTTTGAAAGAATTAATAAATTGAAATTTGATCAACTTATGAAAATACCTTGAATTTGAAAGTAATCAGTAAATATAAATTAATTTAAATCGAAACTTTTATGGTTTAAATTAATTTATATGGGTTAAATATATGTGATTAGATATATTAAGTAGAATAAATTTAGCAATAAGCTGGAATAAAGAAGAATTTAAAATTGTTGAAGAAAATTGGATAATAAGATAATAAATTTAGAAATAGTTGAGATTGATTTTAGTGAAATCAAATGGATTAAATCAATTATTGAATATAAATTAATTTAAATTTGAATTTATATGGTTTAAATTAATTGTTATTTGTATTTCAAATCTGTTTTTCTGTCTGGTTGTTTCTATTCTCCTACCTCGTTCCTTTTCGGGGACGAAAAGTTTTGAGTGGGGGAGAATGTAACGACCCGTAAATTTCAACTGTTTTAATAACGTAATTAGTTGAAATTTTGTGAAATTTTAAACGATAAAATTTTGAAATAAAAATTTAATACTTGGATTACGTCTAGTTAAACATAGCAACTGGAAAATTTTCGTCCGAAAATATGAAAGTTTATTTCGCGCGTAAACTTACTTCAATTTAATCAGTTAAAAAGCAGTGAAAATAAAATGTTTCCGAAACCTAAATATTTTTACATAGAAAAATTCTAAACCATCTTCTGAGCAAGATGTTAGTTCGTCGTTTTTCCAAATTCGGACATCTTTGGCTCCGTCGATCTTATTTTCGGCAAAATAACAGCATTTGATACCGATATCGATTGTTGATCGGATAATCGTACCACTGATATCTGTATACCGTTTTGATCGTCTCGTCGTGCTGATCTCCACGGTATATTCAATTCCGTCATTTGAAGTCCGGGACACAGCGGAACCTGTGAAATGGTTAACCGTATCGGTACCCGATTTTACCCGTTTTGGTTTTCTTGCCCATTCATTTTCCCACCGTATTATACCAATAGTCTCTAACCTTTTATATTCCCCAAATTTACTTTCCCAAATTGCTGCTAGCTTTTATAATTTGTACCGGTTCATTGCATATTGCTTTTCACAACTTTGTCTGTTCAACCTCATCTTCTTGTGGCACGTTTCATTTTCCTCTTCCATTTTTCTACTCATTCGCCTCCTACTCCCCTCAGATCCACGTCCACCTCAACCCCATGCGAAAATTCACCTGGCCTCGGCCACGTCCCTGCCCAAACCTCCACGTCCTGCCACCCAATACCAAACTTTTCCTCCAGCTAGTGCCGACCGCATGACCCATCTTCCACCGTGAACACCATCATCCCACGGCCTCAACTCGCCTTTTCCCTCCTCGCTTTGTTCTCCACAGCCCTAGCAAACAATCACCGAACCCACAAATCTCGGCCTTTGCCTCATCCCTACCCTCGCATATCCAACGGTCGTTTCCTCTTCCTCCGCTGACCAAACCCAACGCGCCGAACAACCCGCCACCTGACCTGCTTCATCCAAACCCGACTACGCCTCGGATCCGACCTGCTCAGCCATTAGTTGCACCTCCACCGCCTTGCAAATGACAGCCTTCTAGGCCTTCCAGCACCCCATAGCCAAAACCGACCCAAGAACCTTTCGCGCCTCGCTCTTCCTTTTTGCACGCTTGCTGAAATTCCTGTTCCGACCATCATCCATCCGAGCTGTTCCTCCGATCAATTTCAAGGTTTCGTTTCCTCTTAGTTATATATATATATAGGTTAATAATATTATTGATTTTAAATTGTATGTGTGCATATATATAGTTATGTAAATACGAAAAGGAATCCATTGTTTTTATAAATTATATATATATGAGATATAGCTGATGTTCCTATATATATAGTTTACATAAGTTTTATACGTGTATATATATAGGCCTTGTATATTGTTTTATAGTAAACATAAACTTGTCTCTATGGTAGTATATTTTATGCATGTTTATAATATATATATTTTATATAAGTTGTTTGCATATATTATACAGCACTTTGTCTATTGATCACTAGTATATATATAAGGGTTACATGAGTTATATAAGTATATGTTGACTGTACATAAATATATTTTTGCATATGCGTGAGGTTACACTATATATATGTCCTTTTTGGTAAGCTGTTGGGGTCTATGTCTATATATGATAAAAGTATGTTATCTTAATTTTTACAACAGATATTGGTGTTTTATACATACTGTTTTAAGAAGAAAAGGAAAATATAGTATATATGTATATATACAATGTTATATGGTGCACCAGGTCTATCCTGCATTTTTGTTATGTTTCATAAATCAAACACTTTAATATTTTTATATATTATACTGGTATATATATTAGCTGGTAAGTTTGCATATATTATTATTATTATTATTATATACGAGGGTACGATAGTAGGAAAAGGGAATTTTGGAAATCCAGAATGAAGTAGTGGAAATCAGTTCACCAAGTTATGATTATTAGTAGTAGAGATATATGGTATAGTTATGTGTTGTTTTATATATGTAAGTCTATAAGATTTATATTCTGTCAACATAAATATGTTAGTTTGTAATCCTATGATCTGCTGAGTCTATATATATAAGTTATATGAATTATTTTATCTGTTATGAGTATATATATGTTTGTAAGTATATAAGCCGCATGATATATATATATTGGGTTTTAGTATTTGATTCCTTTTTATATATTTTACAAATATATTGATCCTGGTACATATGTATGGAAATAAAGAAACTTTATTTTGTTTTTTTAAATGTAATATATATAATATAATAATAATGTATATATTTTTAGTTTATACCAAAACTAATTTGATTCGTTCTCATCGATTCATATTTATCAGCTTGTCCGTCGAGTTCGTGCCAATCTAGCTTGTTTGGAATTCGTACCTGGATTCGTAACTCATCTCTTTCTCGTTCATCTCTAGCCTCGAAAGGTGAGCACTCACTCACGATTAACGTTCTTTTATTTATTAGATTTGATTTCAATTGAAACGACAATTGAAATATGCAACTGTTAGTTAATTACACTGTTATATATGCTATTACCTGTATCAGTTCACCTGTGACATCTGACACCATTAACTGTTAATTATGAAATGATAATACAGTTTGGCTGATAATTGATTGATTGTTGATGTTTACATTAGACGTTAAATCGTTAATGTTAAAATGATAAATAGTATGAAATTGAACTTGATATAGGATAGTTAAATGTTAGATTTGATTAACTGACATTTGTATAATATGACCCCTTTAAACTGTTAAATTTATTGACACGTAGGATTGTTTAACTACACCTTGAACCATCAAATGTATGTTGTTAAATTGATGATGTATGAAATTGTAAATTGAATGACAAGTGAAAACCGTAATGTAATAATCTTTAATCTACATGAAATGATAGCGTAGATTCTAGAAATAATTATATTAATTCGTACAAATAACAATGCGAATTAATACGGTTATTTCGGGATTATTTGAATTGATTATTGGATTGTTATTGATTGTCGTTATTGCTTGTTTATTTACTTTGACACCATCCCAGTTATCACACTGCAAGTTCCCTTTATATGTTTTGATTTTGAATTGAATTGGAATCGGGTTGAAATGATAAATACCCAAATTGAACTTTGACCTAGGAGAGAAAATTAAATAAAACCCGATTGGTCAATAATTTGATTTAAAAATAAAATGAAGATTTTATGTGAATAAATAATATGGTTTTGAAAAGAAGTTGAAATTTGAATTTTTAATGGAAGGAAAATGTTAATATTTAGTAATCTGAAACAAAATATTAAAAATGTAATTGATGGAAGAATGTTGTTTAATTTAAGAAATAATTGAATTGAGTTTGAAATTATTAAACTTTGAAATGATTTAATAATTAAGGTTGAAATTATATTTAAGTTTAAAATTATTAAACTTTGAAATTATTTAATAATTAAGTTTTGAATTATTTAATACTTAAATAAGATTAAATTATTTAATGATTAAATTGAATTGAAATTCTTTAATAAGAAAATTGAACTTTTGAATAAGTGAATTTTACTTCGTAAATAATTGAAATTGAGTTTTCTTGATTAAGTAAGGTTTTTGGAAATTTATTTAAGTAAGTAAATAAGTGAAATTGAATTTCTTTAACAAGAAATAAAAATGCGATTTATTGGAATTAATGTAAGACTTGAAATTTAAAGAATTTGATTTGATGAATTTAATTTAATTCAAAATTGTAAGTTTGATTTAATGAAGTTGAATTTAATGATTGATTTAATGAAATTGGAAATTTAATAGAAATTGTTTGAATGATAAATTAATTTAACGATATTGAATGAAATCGATAAATGAATGAAAATTGATTTGAATGTTAAATTAAATTGATTTAAATGATTTCGAAATGAATCTTATATACGAATTTAAATTGATATTTGAATTGTTTAAATAAAGATTGAAATTGAATTATAAGATTTTGAAATGGTAATTTGGAAGTTTTGAAACGTAAAGTATGGAAATTGGTTTTGAAAGACAAATGAAATGTTGATTTGCGAATTGAAATTGATTTGGTTTTGAAATATATTAAACGACCAATCGGTGTAATAATTACGTAGTTATTAAAGAGACCGGGATCGGATATGGACATACTCTCTGTCGATACCGAAACCACTTTAATAACTAATATACGCGGAGTGTTGATCCAGAACGAAGTGGATGGTTTGGTGAACGCGTTGACTGAAGAAAGAGAACGATTTTGGATGACCCCTGACATGACTAAAACAGGAGCCGCGCCGGGCCATTGAGGATCGCCATCTCTAGCGGACACACTTCTTCGTTACCATATCTATTACTTTTGTGATTCGATTTGGGTGCACCCCTCGATTTGGGAGTGTTGTTTCGCGGTGTTGGGGTAGTAGCTGCTATGCCCAACATCAGTCCGGATCAGGCAACTACTAGTATCCTAGTTGGTATCACCTCATGTACCTTGTCATACTTGTATTCCATTTATTCGCGACCACTACGATTTTGATTTGTACCTTTAGTATATGGATTGCCATCTGGTGACTTTCGGTTTTGGGGAAACTACGGTCTTGTATATGCTTTTGGGAATAAACAGGTTAAGAGGTGTATGGGCCCTGCTTAACCCTACTTTGATATCTTTATATTACTGATAGACATTATCTACTTAGCGTACATTACTACCTAGTAGATAGTTTAACGGATCCTTAAAGGATGGTTATTCCAAACATCCTTTGAGTTACTTGTATTTCAATTGCTATTCCACTTGAGTTGGATTTATTAATATAAGAATGTTAATCCTGACTCGAGTGTCTTGTGTTTTTGCTTTACGCTCGGGTCAGACTGAGTGGTTCAGCTTTCGAGACTCACCTTTGGAGTTGGAGCTTTGCTTGAAGATCCAGCCATCTATTCTGCTTTCAGTATTCGATGATTCCAGTGATGTATTCTGATTTGTATATGATGTATCGTATTACTCTTCTGTTGTAAACTCTGATGTATTTTATATATTCATATAGTAGCTTCATGAACTACTATCTCTTTTATTTCCGCTGCACTTATTACTCTGTGTCTGTGATCTGTGATTATTTATTTACTGTATATGTTCAGTTTTGCCAAATTTAAAATAACAACGCGGTATTTTGAGCAATTCAATTCCGGCATGAGTGTCTACCTATACACTTATAATGGATGCGAATGGTCCAAAATGGCGGGTCGTTACATAATTCCCACAGATAGACATGCCTACATCATCGCCTTTTAGTGCTAAGTATACAACTAAATGTTTTCCATAAACGAGTAAACATACAAAGCACGATCAAGTCATACAAAGTACGATCAAGTCACATAAGCGACTTCTAATCCCATTTTGTTTAATTAAATTTTATTATTTAAAACCTTCTTTATTAGTAAAACTTCTTTTCCTGATAAAACTTCATTTATGAATTTCTACTATTCATTTTACTCTTTTCATACTTTCAAAAGTATACATATACTTATCCAAAATGGTAAAAGTATATTCACAAATCATTAACAAGATTTCTTACTTTAAACCTTTGCTTTTTCTATACTTCAAAACGTATTCATATACTTATCTCAAATGGTATAAGTATATTCACAAATCATTAATGAGATTTATTACTTTAAACTTTTACTTTTTCTATATTTCAAAATGTATTAATATACTTATCTTAAATGTTATAAGTATTTTCAGAAACCATTGAAAAAATTCCTTACTTTAAACCTTTACTTTTTCTGTACTTCAAAAAGTATTCATATACTTATCTTAAATGGTATAAGTATATTCACAAATCATTAACAAGATTTCTTACTTTAAACCTTTACTTTTTCTATCTTTTTCCAAAATATTTCTTACTTATAATTTCCTTCAGAATATCCATTTTAAGGATCTAAGTACTTTCACAAATCCATTCAAAAGGTTTAAGACAAATGTTACTCAAACATTGTCACTGCAAACACAAAACCATTTCACTTATTCTTATCTTTAAAAAATCATTTTTAAAGATCTGTTTACATTCATAATTTTAATAAAAAAGGGTTAAATATGAATGTTACTCACGCATTCTCATAATAAACCAAAAACCATTCCACTTATGCTTATCTTTAAAACATCCTTTTAAAAATCTAAGATAATAATTGGTTAAGTTCAATAGTCGACTAATCGAATATCTAGTCAAAACAATTGTTTATACAATTCAACATTCGTATACTTTACTAACTTCTGACATTCTCGACTTAAATATTTCTCGTTCAGGAGGGAAACCGGTAGATTAGAACTCTATTGCATCGTCCTTACTCGACATCAATCTTTAACTCTCACATATAGATAAACTTACTTCATCGGCTTTTCTTGTTAAGTGTAGTATTAATGATTTCCATAAACAAGTAACTAACAACCTTATTAACACATTTCTGACAATCTCGACTTAACTATTCCTCGTTCAAGAGGGAAACTGGTAGGTTAGAGCTCTATTTCTCCATCCCTACTAAACATCAATCTTTAACTCTCGGAAATAGATAAGCCTACTTCGTCGCCTTTTAAGAAAAGTTATTGTGATAACCTGGATTTTGGAATACCTGTTAATTGATAATTAACTGGGTTAATTAATAGAAATACTGATAAATCAGGGAATAAATATTTATTTGCTAATCTATTGATATAATCATTTAATTGGAAAAAAAAAATTATTATTTTCAAATAAATTGGATTTGAATTTGAATTAGAATATTGAAATACAAAAGATAGAGATATATCTTAAATATATTTGGATTTGAGAATATATTTTATTTAGAATATAGATTGTTTTATATTATTTTAAAAAAAAAAGAATTTATTTATACATGTATTTATTAATTAGGAAATTAATTATAAAAAGCTTTTTAAAAACATTTAAGAATATTTATGCATGTAAGTTACATGTGTTAAGATTTAAACCTCTCTAAATAACATGTGTAATTAGATTAACAAGCCTAAATGACAAATGTTTATTTTTCTTACAAGTGTCACTTATTATTTTATTTTCTTTTATATTTTTCATAAATCCTAATTTAGTCTATATATACATCTTTTCCTTTTTCTTAAATTCTTTTCATATTCTTCATTTTCATTACAAAGAAAACTCAAATCTGTAAACGTTCCTCAATTAGATCAAAAACTCAACCCTGTAAAACAAATCATAAATTCAAATCAAAACCTATAACACTAGAACCAGTAAACAAATCAAAGGAAGCAACCAACTATCAATCATCTTTACAGTTTGAAAACCTGAAGCAAATCAAATGATCAAAGCAGATTGAACTCAAAAATCAGATCAATTCAGGATCAAACATCAAGTAAATCGAACAAGCTTCAGATTTAGGCAAGACAGTCCAGATCAGAGTTCTTTTCCTCTGTTCCCTGTTCAAGCTAAAGGTGAGTAAACAACTTTTAAAATCTGTTACATCTTGATTAGCATGTGATAATCTTTGAAGTATGGTGTGAAATATGCTTTGCGTGATGGTGTAAATATGATTTCATGTATATATGAATGGTGATATGGGTGTGCATGTCTGGGAACAGATATATTTGCCTCTGTTCTTGATTACAGATTTCAAAACCTATTCAAAATCTAAAATTTCTTCCTCTAATCCTTTTTAGGCTTTAAGATAAACAAAATATGTTTGTAAAATCAAGATCTAAGTTTTAAAAATATTTTTGAGTAAAATTAGTTAGAGTTTTCGGGAAATTTGAGTTTATATTAAAAATTTCAAAGGCATGTCAAAAATTCGAACTCCATGATTTATTGTTTCATTTCCATAATCTAATTTGTTTCCGAAAACCATGATTTTTAAAAACAAAATCAAGAATTTAAGTTTAGTATTGATTGAGAATTCTTGGGTTGAACGGAATTCATGTTTGGAGTGAATTCTGGCGATTGGTGAGAAATGAGAGGTCGTGATCATGGCTGGAGGTAGTGTGAAGATTTTCGATCGTGGGAAAAATAGTGGTAGAATTTCTCGATGGTCGTGGTGGCCGTACAATGGTGATCTAGGGTTTGTGGAGCTGCTTTGTATGTCGAGGTAGTCGAGGCTCGTACGATGTCAATTGATCATCGGAGGTGATCGGACTGGAGGGGAACGACGTATCGGGGTGCGGCAAAGCTTGGGTCGAAGTTGCGTAGTCATCGGTGATCGGTGGAGGTGATTCGAGGCGTTTTTCAGATGATCGTTTTGGGTTCCAAGCGCTCGAATTTGCTCGAGTTTGATTGGCCGCGTCGTTCATCGATCTGGGTGGATAAAATTGTCAGCGTAGTCGTCGTGGATGTGTGGGTGATGGCGAAGTTGGTCGGTAGTGGTTGGTCCAGGGGTGCACGTGCACGCGTGTATGTACGATATTTGAAGGTTTTGGGTAATCGGGGAAGATGAAGTTTACTCGGGTCAGACTCGTAGTCGTTGAGGGTTTGACTCGAAGAAGAAAAGGAAAGTGGTTGGCTCGAAGAGAACTCGGGGTTTCAGCTGTTTTGCTCGGGTTTTATTTTCAGGAACGTGAGTGCTTACTTGTTTCAGATTTAACTTAAAATCTTAAGTTAATAGATTAATGATAGTTAATTTCCAGAGTTTATTAAATAAGGTTTTAAATGATAATTCAGAAGTTAATTGATTTATCTTTTAAATTAATAAATTGATGGATAATTATGGATTAATTAAATTAATTATTTAATGATTAAATAAATTAAGTAATTAAGGGTTATAAATTAATTAGAGATTAATTAATTATTAAGGATTAATTAATGTAAGAAATTAGAGATTAATTACTTAAATGAAAATTTCTTAATGTAAGTAATTAAGGATTAATTTGACAAAGGTTAATTAATTTAATTTGTAATTAAAAGATTAATATAATTAGTTAAAAGAACAACTAATAAATGTAAGTAATTAAAGGATCATTAATTGATAAGAGTAATTAAGGGTGGATAAATGTGAAGGGATAAAGAATAAGTAATTTATGTAATTAATTGAAGGTTAATTACTTAATGTAATTAACGAATAATTAATCAGAGATGATTAATTAAGATGGATAATTAAGGGATGATTTATTAATTGGTTTGAAATTAATTAACGTTAAGTATGCAAGATTTAAAGGTAATTAAAGTAATTAATTTAATTCATGGGTGGTTAATTAAATTGATTAGAAATGGTGTGGATGATTAATCTTGCTTATGGATGATTAAATTGTATTGAATACCTTTGATTGTTATTGACTCTGGCATGTACTTTGTAATGTCTGTGATATGAAATGTTTTTGTTTGAACTATGATAAATATGAGTTATTTATCTGTAATGGAATTGTTGTGGGAATATGACATTCTGAAGTAAAATTGAATTGTTGAAATTTAAACAACTTGTCTTAGGAAGATGATATTTAATTCGAAGAGACCGGAATCGGATATCAGCAATATCCGGAACCACTTCGATTAGAAATCTATAGTTCTTTATAGATTTGACATAGGCCAGTTTGGGATAATATGGATCATTTAAACTAAGTTGGATACTTAGATATTGTCATTAAAAATAAGTGTTGACTATATAAGTTGATTACTTATAGTAAAGTACGAGTTACCCGGGTTTTAATAAGTTCTATGAATTGGAATTTCATGTTAGATGAGTTTACTCACGCTGGTTTCCAGCCTGACCCGGGTGTTACTTTGATGTAATGCTCGGGTCAGACCGAGTATTACAGATTTCCAGGTAAGGACGTTCTGGAGTTCAGGAGGCGAGCTGGATGGCAGGAATGTATGGAGTGTATTCCGCTGTGATATATTATAGTTGTCCGAGACATGTTAATTCTAACTGTCTAGTATATTTGTGAATGTTGTAACTCTGATGTATAAAAATGTAATTAACAAATACAGGTTTTCTTTGTATAAATGCTATTATTTGTTATTATATTTAATCCGCTGCGAATGTGAGATGTTGTGTTTTCTGTTCTTCTTTCTTCTTTCTGTTTCTTTCTTCTATCTCTTTTCTTTTTCTCCTAACTATCTGGAATTTTCGGGTTCGAAAATTCCGGGTCGTTACAGTTGGTATCAGAGCAAAGGTTAAGCGAGAACCTTGACTCTGTTGGGATTACTCGTTAAGGATAGGGTCAATGGTACCCTAGAACGAGTTGAGTGTATATATTTATATGAGAGCGTAATTGTTATTTTCTTATATAAAGATTTTAAATGATTTTATAAGAATATCTTTTGATATATATATAAAATGATATTTCTTTCTAATAAATATTAAGGTAATTGGTTGTTAAAATATTGGAATTAAATTAAGTGGTAATAGAAATACAACCAAATTAAAATTGAATGAAGATAAGTTGAAATGGATCCAAATTGAAATTAAAATCTTGAATTTGTAGAAATAATTAAAGATAATAATGAATTGGTTTCCAGATATGATAATCTTGGTTATTATCATAGATGGTTGATAATGAAATATTGTAAATGATTAAGCAAAATAAAATGTTTTAGGGAAATAAAACATTTAGGTAAGTATGACATATAAATTGGAATTAAAGATAATTTAAAAATTGTAAATCTAAAGTTCAGAGAAAAAAAAAAAACCTGAAATTTTTTTAAAAGAAATTTGTTGTGAATTAAAACCAAAGGTGGTTTAAAAATTTAAGGTATAACTTGGTATGTAAAGAAAATGTATATATGAGGATATACATAATATCAAAGATGATTCGAAATAACTCTTAATGTTGAGTTTTAAATTGGAATATGATATGAAAACCCAAAGTGATAAGTTTTTGAACTTATAAGTGGGAATATTATTAATATAAGGTTTAAAATTTGAATGGGAATTCAAATTGGGTCTAGTTGACTAAATTAAATTGAATTTAACTTAAGGTAAGTTAAATGAGTTTAGAATGAACAACTTGAATTGGGAATTTCAAGATGAAATTGAAAATTTAACTTGGAAAGTTAAAAATGGTGAATTTGATTAGTTTAAATGAATGAAGAAATGGATTGTGATAATATATCCATTATAGAGATAAATGAAAATTAAACCTTAATTTGAAATTAAGGATATGGAATCCCTTTTAAACTTAAGATTTGAATATTAAGAATTGAATTTGTAACTTAAAATTGTTTAAGAATCAGTTTCAAAGTTGGAAGATAAAATTGGGCAATAAATTGAATTTTGAAGATAAAATTTCTTTGAACTTTTAATTTGAACTTTAAAATAAGTTAAGTAATGATAATTTAAAAAGTAATTTTGGATTTTGGATCCAGAATTAATTGGTTTAAAGGTTGATTTGATTTAAAGGTAAGGGTTAATTTGACTTAAGTGATTAAATCAATATTTAAAATATTTAACTCAAATTTATATAATTCGAGATGGTTTTAAGTTGAGATTTAAATTTAATTAGTTCAAATTGGATTTGATTTGAATTAATTTGGAATTTGATTAAAGTTGAATAAGTTTAAAAATCAAATGGAATTTGATTTGAATTTGGAAAGGAATTAAGGTTAATTCAACTTGAATTGGGATTAAATCAATTTCAATGGAAATTGTGGTATTGAATCAATTTAAATGGAAGTGGAATCTAAATTAAATTGATGAGAAATCAATTGGAAATGAAAATTTGGAAATTTAACAGTTTGACTCTGGATTATTTTCAAAATAAATTGTTTTAATACAAATATATTTTCCAAACTATTTACTATACAATCTTTCTTCTTAAACCCCAAACTATCTTATAGTTATTTTACAATTATTTTGAAACTGTCTTATAAACTCATTACTGTTTTTCAGTTACTTATATCTAAACACTATTTTAAAAACTATTTTGCAATTATCTAACTATTTTATAACTACTTAACTATTTTACAGCTATTTTACAAACTAATAACTATTTTTCAACTACTTATCTATTTTAAACTTTTTCAAGCTATTTTTAAATTTAAATTGGTCAGAGTTCAAACTGTTTGTAATTGAAGTAATAACTCAATTGGAAATGGAAGCAATTGAGAATAAGTGAATGAATTAAAGGAAATCTGAATAGAAAAGAGAATTGATTTGGCTAATAACCAATAAAGATAAATACGTAGGATATACGTATATTATTCTATTCGCATAGTGATTTGATCCAGATTCGAACACAGAATTTCGAGATAGTATTATGGATCCGAGTTGGGATTTCCCGCTCGATTTTCGATGGCGAACCTGGATATGGATTTTTGATTGGTTCTGGATATTCTCTATCATGGCTACGACTATGCAAGGAGAATGACGGTTTCTGATCAAGAAACCAAATCTGAGTCCGCACTAGGAAGTCGGGTGGACGATACTAGTTCGGAAATGAAATTGTGTGATCGATTGAGCGATCAGATTGATATTGCGTACGGATGATATGTGTACATCGTACGAGTTTGAATGAAATTGATATTGAAAATTTTAATAAGGATTTTGAAATGGTTTTGAAATGAAAAGTATATTTGTAAAATATAATGGAATTGGATATTTCTTTGATTGAAATTTACTTTATGGGAGGTAAGTAAATGGTAAATAACTTTATAAAGAAATTAAACTTGAATATTTGATTTGACAATAAATAAAGTTATATTTTGTAATATGATAAATTTCCCTTATTTGACCTAGCCAGAATAAAAAGGGTTTTGAAATATTTGAAGTATAAAAGAGGTTTTATACAAGTTTGAAATGATCCAAAGATTTTCAAAGTTATATATATCTATATCTATATATATAAAGGATCTTATGAGAATGATTTTGGAAAAAGGTCTTGGGAACCTATGAATTTGGAAAAGGCTTTTGATTTTTGGGAAAATCAATTTTGGATTTTGGAAAGCCTAGTTTGAGAATTATCGATTTTGGTAATCGATTTTGTGTAAAGGAGATTTTGATAAATCATAAAGGGTATGATTTGAAGAGACTATAAGTATATAGTATAAAGTATTTTGAAAATAGCTCTGGGGAAAAAGGCACTTCCTTGAAATGAACTTCTCAGGAGTACCACAGGGTGGTACTGCCTTGAGCCCCAAGGGGGGTTTCTAAAGTTGATCCTGTGAGGAGTCCGGACAAACTAGTTCCTGAGGATTATTTGTGTAGCGAAAGTCGAGGGGCTGGTGCCCACAGAGGCATTTGGGTTATGCTGTGACGACAGTTTAACTCGATGTCTCTGCGATCTACTGCAGACCATAGCGAAAGTCATGTGTGCCGCTGAGAGCCAACTGTCTACGTTTGATTTTATATCGGTAGACTGTGACACTATGGTAACATAGCGAAAGTCGTGTGTGCCGCTGAGAGCCAACAGTCTGCGTTTGATTTTATATCGGTAGACTGCGACCTATGTGGGAGAAGTTTCATTATTTGGCAGCGAAATTCGGTGGCGCTGATGCCTACAGTTATATGGGTTTGTGCTGTGATAGCAACGTAAGGCCCGGGTATAACTGCGATCTGTAGCGGGTTCCATGGCGTAATCGAGGAGCGCGGAGACCTACAGTTATCTGTGGATTTTGCCGGGACGGCAACGTAACCATCGGGTTAACTGCGACCATGGATGGGAGTGATGATTTCCAGAGCATTCTCACCAAAGATATTTCCTCGATTTCAAAAATGTTTTTGATATTTTCAATAAAAAAAATTTCAAAGTATTTTCACTGGATGTTGAAAACGGGTCTGCCAGGCACTTATAGATTTTCAGTCCTACGTCTGATCAACGTATGACCGAATTTCTGTGAGAACAAGGATTGACTTGTTGAAACATCGAGTTATAAAAGTATTTTTATAAAAACTATTTTTGTAATATTATATAGATTTTAAAGTATTTAAAAAAAATTTATAAAGGGAATTTATAATTTAAAATGTTCAAAGAGTAATTTAACTAATAATAAGCATAGAAATAAATTCCAGCTTCGTTTCTTTTTTAGGACGAAAAGTTTTAAAGGGGGGAGGAATGTGATAACCCGGATTTTGGAATACCTGTTAATTGATAATTAACTGGGTTAATTAATAGAAATACTGATAAATCAGGGAATAAATATTTATTTGCTAATCTATTGATATAATCATTTAATTGGAAAAAAAATTATTATTTTCAAATAAATTGGATTTGAATTTGAATTAGAATATTGAAATACAAAAGATAGAGATATATCTTAAATATATTTGGATTTGAGAATATATTTTATTTAGAATATAGATTGTTTTATATTATTTTTTTTAAAAAAAGAATTTATTTATACATGTATTTATTAATTAGGAAATTAATTATAAAAAGCTTTTTAAAAACATTTAAGAATATTTATGCATGTAAGTTACATGTGTTAAGATTTAAACCTCTCTAAATAACATGTGTAATTAGATTAACAAGCCTAAATGACAAATGTTTATTTTTCTTACAAGTGTCACTTATTATTTTATTTTCTTTTATATTTTTCATAAATCCTAATTTAGTCTATATATACATCTTTTCCTTTTTCTTAAATTCTTTTCATATTCTTCATTTTCATTACAAAGAAAACTCAAATCTGTAAACGTTCCTCAATTAGATCAAAAACTCAACCCTGTAAAACAAATCATAAATTCAAATCAAAACCTATAACACTAGAACCAGTAAACAAATCAAAGGAAGCAACCAACTATCAATCATCTTTACAGTTTGAAAACCTGAAGCAAATCAAATGATCAAAGCAGATTGAACTCAAAAATCAGATCAATTCAGGATCAAACATCAAGTAAATCGAACAAGCTTCAGATTTAGGCAAGACAGTCCAGATCAGAGTTCTTTTCCTCTGTTCCCTGTTCAAGCTAAAGGTGAGTAAACAACTTTTAAAATCTGTTACATCTTGATTAGCATGTGATAATCTTTGAAGTATGGTGTGAAATATGCTTTGCGTGATGGTGTAAATATGATTTCATGTATATATGAATGGTGATATGGGTGTGCATGTCTGGGAACAGATATATTTGCCTCTGTTCTTGATTACAGATTTCAAAACCTATTCAAAATCTAAAATTTCTTCCTCTAATCCTTTTTAGGCTTTAAGATAAACAAAATATGTTTGTAAAATCAAGATCTAAGTTTTAAAAATATTTTTGAGTAAAATTAGTTAGAGTTTTCGGGAAATTTGAGTTTACAGTAAAAATTTCAAAGGCATGTCAAAAATTCGAACTCCATGATTTATTGTTTCATTTCCATAATCTAATTTGTTTCCGAAAACCATGATTTTTAAAAACAAAATCAAGAATTTAAGTATAGTATTGATTGAGAATTCTTGGGTTGAACGGAATTCATGTTTGGAGTGAATTCTGGCGATTGGTGAGAAATGAGAGGTCGTGATCATGGCTGGAGGTAGTGTGAAGATTTTCGATCGTGGGAAAAATAGTGGTAGAATTTCTCGATGGTCGTGGTGGCCGTACAATGGTGATCTAGGGTTTGTGGAGCTGCTTTGTATGTCGAGGTAGTCGAGGCTCGTACGATGTCAATTGATCATCGGAGGTGATCGGACTGGAGGGGAACGACGTATCGGGGTGCGGCAAAGCTTGGGTCGAAGTTGCGTAGTCATCGGTGATCGGTGGAGGTGATTCGAGGCGTTTTTCAGATGATCGTTTTGGGTTCCAGGCGCTCGAATTTGCTCGAGTTTGATTGGCCGCGTCGTTCATCGATCTGGGTGGATAGAATTGTCAGCGTAGTCGTCGTGGATGTGTGGGTGATGGCGAAGTTGGTCGGAAGTGGTTGGTCCAGGGGTGCACGTGCACGCGTGTATGTACGATATTTGAAGGTTTTGGGTAATCGGGGAAGATGAAGTTTACTCGGGTCAGACTCGTAGTCGTTGAGGGTTTGACTCGAAGAAGAAAAGGAAAGTGGTTGGCTCGAAGAGAACTCGGGGTTTCAGCTGTTTTGCTCGGGTTTTATTTTCAGGAACGTGAGTGCTTACTTGTTTCAGATTTAACTTAAAATCTTAAGTTAATAGATTAATGATAGTTAATTTCCAGAGTTTATTAAATAAGGTTTTAAATGATAATTCAGAAGTTAATTGATTTATCTTTTAAATTAATAAATTGATGGATAATTATGGATTAATTAAATTAATTATTTAATGATTAAATAAATTAAGTAATTAAGGGTTATAAATTAATTAGAGATTAATTAATTATTAAGGATTAATTAATGTAAGAAATTAGAGATTAATTACTTAAATGAAAATTTCTTAATGTAAGTAATTAAGGATTAATTTGACAAAGGTTAATTAATTTAATTTGTAATTAAAAGATTAATATAATTAGTTAAAAGAACAACTAATAAATGTAAGTAATTAAAGGATCATTAATTGATAAGAGTAATTAAGGGTGGATAAATGTGAAGGGATAAAGAATAAGTAATTTATGTAATTAATTGAAGGTTAATTACTTAATGTAATTAACGAATAATTAATCAGAGATGATTAATTAAGATGGATAATTAAGGGATGATTTATTAATTGGTTTGAAATTAATTAACGTTAAGTATGCAAGATTTAAAGGTAATTAAAGTAATTAATTTAATTCATGGGTGGTTAATTAAATTGATTAGAAATGGTGTGGATGATTAATCTTGCTTATGGATGATTAAATTGTATTGAATACCTTTGATTGTTATTGACTCTGGCATGTACTTTGTAATGTCTGTGATATGAAATGTTTTTGTTTGAACTATGATAAATATGAGTTATTTATCTGTAATGGAATTGTTGTGGGAATATGACATTCTGAAGTAAAATTGAATTGTTGAAATTTAAACAACTTGTCTTAGGAAGATGATATTTAATTCGAAGAGACCGGAATCGGATATCAGCAATATCCGGAACCACTTCGATTAGAAATCTATAGTTCTTTATAGATTTGACATAGGCCAGTTTGGGATAATATGGATCATTTAAACTAAGTTGGATACTTAGATATTGTCATTAAAAATAAGTGTTGACTATATAAGTTGATTACTTATAGTAAAGTACGAGTTACCCGGGTTTTAATAAGTTCTATGAATTGGAATTTCATGTTAGATGAGTTTACTCACGCTGGTTTCCAGCCTGACCCGGGTGTTACTTTGATGTAATGCTCGGGTCAGACCGAGTATTACAGATTTCCAGGTAAGGACGTTCTGGAGTTCAGGAGGCGAGCTGGATGGCAGGAATGTATGGAGTGTATTCCGCTGTGATATATTATAGTTGTCCGAGACATGTTAATTCTAACTGTCTAGTATATTTGTGAATGTTGTAACTCTGATGTATAAAAATGTAATTAACAAATACAGGTTTTCTTTGTATAAATGCTATTATTTGTTATTATATTTAATCCGCTGCGAATGTGAGATGTTGTGTTTTCTGTTCTTCTTTCTTCTTTCTGTTTCTTTCTTCTATCTCTTTTCTTTTTCTCCTAACTATCTGGAATTTTCGGGTTCGAAAATTCCGGGTCGTTACAGTTATTTACCTTTTAAACAAGTAAATAAACAACAAGATTAACACATTTTCGACATTTCAACTTTTACAGTTCCTCGTTCAAGGGTGAAGCTAGGTAAGTTAGAGCACTGGTTGCATCAAAGCCATGCCTAGACCCTTCATTCTTGAATCTCACAAACAGATAACTTTACTCATCGGCTTTTAGTGTTAAGCCTAGTTAATCACCTTTGTCAAAACTTATATATATAAAATAATACATTAGAAATACTTGTAAATAGGTGTTAAATATCTATGTAAAATGTTACGTGAAAATAACTGTAACAACCCTGGTTTGGAGATTACCTTTCAATATTGAATTATAATGATAATTATAATTTAATATTGTAAATTAAATTAAAATTGGAGAAATTAAATTGTTTATTTGGAATAAACAATGGATTTTGGAAATTTAAATGAGAAAATGAAATTCCAAGCATTATTCTATTTTGTTTGGAGTGATAATAAATGGAATATGGGCTTTAAATAATCAAAATGATTCATTTTAGAGAAAATACAATAATTATTAATTATTGTCCAATTGCTTCTTTTAATAATTTTTAAAAGAAGTAGGAAAATTTTAAAGGTGGTTCATTGAAACAAAAGGTGGAAATTAGATTAAAAATAAGTTTTGGCTATAAATAATGTTTTGAAATGGGTTAAAATATTTTTCTAAGTGAGAAAATAAATTTTGTGGAATTTTAGAAGTTAAAAACAATGTTTTATTCATTTATTTGAGTAAATGGTGCATTTTTATTAAATAGAGGATTTTAATAATAAAAATGTTTTAAAAAATATAAATTAATCTTTTTATATGGTAAGAAATGTTTTATTTTACAAGTATTCAAATTTTCATATTATTCTCTCGTGTAAATAAGAAGAAAATGAATTTTTATTTGTGTATATGTGATATATACACATATTTCTTTGTTAAGTGTTGATTTTTCTAGCCTAAACCATTTTGTTTCCTTTTATTTTTAAACCCATCTTAGCCTATTTAGCCTTGGCCTGGTAAGATGGAGAAAAAGGAGTTGGCTGTACGTTCATTTTCCAGTCCTTCTTTTTCTTCCTCCAGCTGAAATAAGAAATAAGAAACCTTTCCACCAATTTTTCAAAACCAAGCTAATTTCTTCAGCAAATTCAACCAAATTCAAATATTTTTGCAAGTTAGAGATAGATAAAAGGTATACAACTCCAAATCATACAATTTCATCACAAAATTCCTTTTACAGTAAGAAATTTTCTAATTTTTTACTGTATTTGTTTTGCATGTTCTGTAATTTCTTTCTATAGGATCGCAAGGCTTATAATCTCAAGCAAAGCTTCCTCTTTTCATCAAAAATCCGAGGTTTTGCAACAAATCAACAAGGTGAGTTGAATAAACTCACAATCTAGCAAAACAAAAGTTCCAAAGCTTGAAAATTTTGAAAATTTGCTTCTGTTCGTTGTTTTCCTGTAGTTGAATTTTCTTTGTTATGGTCAGTTTCTGTTGCTACTTTGAGACTTTGTATTCCGACAACGAAATGCTACCGAATTTCTTGCATTTGGTAGCTTGCATGTTGAATTACATCTCTGTAAATTTTTGTTGAAAACTGAGGTCATTTGCTATGCTAAACTCAAGCTAGAAAATCTGTAATGGTCCTGACTCGGCCTTCGAAAATCGACACCCGTACTTCACCTGTACTTGAATGCCGCAGATTCAAACGCCGAATCTGGCTCGCCGGAGCTTATAACACAGTAAGTATAACAATACAGCGGAAGAAGAAATGGATAATAACATATACAACTCCAATGAATACAATATCCAGAATGATATACAACAATGATATTTATATGATACAAGAATATCAGGGATAAATAATGATGCTACAGCGGAAAACAGAAGTGATACTCCAAAATATCTTCAAAAGAGAATGAATCCAACAACTCCAACATCAAGCTCGAACCACCATCACGTTGCACCAAGATAAGCAAGGTCAGTCGTCCGTAAACTCCAAAAACTGAATTATCTCCAACTAGTCTACTAAACCTGACTATCTGAAAAACTCAACTCTAGACTGCCCATGTGGAAAATTGTCGGCACCCAGAGTTTAGGAAGGGAATAATAAACTCCGGGTCAGTCATGGGACTGGTGTGAGTAACAAAAACAGTTTATCTTTAAAACAAACAACAAAAGAATTTTAAACATTGAAATCCGCAATGCTTTTTGGAAAATGAAACTACCATAAGGCCTCCCGGCACACACACAATGCAATCGCACACATGGGGGAGATTTCTCCTTATGATAGTCAAACATGCTTACTACGCAAAGTCATTTGATATTATTATTAGTGCATAGTGCAGAAAACATTTCGAAAGTATAATATTAATCTTAGCCAGCATAGGTACCATTATACTATGCCTACTATAGCTACCATTTTAAATGGCAGGTTCTACAACTAAAACCGTACAAGGCTCGTATTATTTCTTTGGATTTTCCAACAAATGGTCAGGCTAAGGAACTTCCTATGCCACGTAGGAACGCCTCTGGAGGGACGTCCCAAGAACCTACCCGGATCTCTACTAACACAAGGTCGGTTACCCCCTTCCCGGGTAGTAAACCTGAGATATGCCACCCCCGGTCGTTTGCGACCTTTATCTGAGGCGCCTCGATCACACAGCAACAATCACACAGTAAATGAGATTGGAGAAACCACACAGGTAAATATCTGGGCTCCATACCATGATACACCTTTTTCCAGAAGGAATGGACATACCCTAGGGGAGCTACCACTGAAACCTTGCCGCATCTTTCCTGTTTCGACCATTACCGGTTTGTGAGGCTCGATGAGGTCTCGTCCACAAAGCTATGCTTTACACAAAAGCCATGCTTTGATCAACAAATGATCAGCAAATGATTAGCAACACACAGTAACATTTAGCATGTCACATTACCAAATTGGGAATGTATCACTAGTAACCATCAACTACATAACCTCTGAGCTCGTACGTCTCAGAGAAGGGTGTTAAGCTAAGAGAATAAATCTCCGCCACCAAGCAGAAATGTATTTGATAGAAACCAGCTTTACATCTCAAAGTGTAATGTCAGACATACAACCATACAAGTCTGTTCCGGGTTCGAACAAAACTGAAGGCACTTCCGAAGAAACCCTTGCAATCCGGGTATTCACAATCCCGATCGAACTTCCCATCGCTTAGGGAATCTCTATACCGGGCACTACTCGGTGCAAAGACAATCGATAGGTTATCCTATCGTTCTCGCAAACACTCGGTCTTCAACACCGGTCTTCAAATGCTATCCATTCACGACGTATCACTATTCGGAATGGGTTATATGACACAAAGTCCTCTCCCGGCTAAACCGAATAGTGAGCGCAATATTTAAAAACATATGGATATTGGGATTTCAGTTAAGTCATAACTTATGATCCAGAACTTTTCTTTCAAATGGTTTAAATAGATTACCATTTCAAATCTTTTTAAATAAAAAGATTTATTTCACAAAGTTCACCCAGTTTCACAAAGATCTATTCATAGATTTTCAAATCAATTTCCATTTCAATTGGATTAACTCATTAAACCTTTAAATCAAAGATTTAACTTATAGCTTTCAAAACAATTCACAGTTCCAACCTTTTTATAATATAGAAGATACACCATTTAAAATCCTCTTCGATTTTAAAACAAGATTTAATCACCTTCACAAAGATTAATTCATAGTTTTCTCCAACTATTTACAATTTCATTCCAAACTTGAAATGTTTCGATACAAATTGGAAATCCTTTCTTTTCATGAAAGCTACTATTATTTGAAACAAATAGTTTTCGGTTTGGAAACTCTAATTACAATTTCATAGGTTAAAACCATTCAAGTATAAAACTTGGATTTAAATTTAGATTTCCAAAACACACCTTTTAATGGTTAAAAACCCATATGAACACCTTTTATAACTTGTACAATCTTTTAGACCATAGTTCCAAAATCATTGAATTCAATTTCAAATATTGAATTCAAATTCAAATTATTTAAATTGGAAACTTTACCAAGTTATTCAAAATAACTTTTATCTTAAAAACTCCTTTCCAAAGCCTTAACATTTAATTCAAATCCATTTCCAAAATCAATTGAAATTAAAATTTCAATTTCAAAAACATTAAATTTAAATCATCTGTGACTTAACCGATTTCCTCGTGAAATCCTTATTTGTGTGTGTATAGGTGTAGTCCAGGGGTTTTACACAGTAGTGCAACATCATCAACCATCACAGATTCAAATACAGTAATATATTTGATAAGCGGTATAACTATAACGCTTATCTTTTAGTCACAGATCACATATATATATATCACAGATAATAAATTACATTCATCCCAGATAATTAACTACACTACATGTCACACACAAATCAGAATATATCATAAAGCATCACAGATCATAAAATATCAACAATTCAATCATTCAATTAGGTCCAAACATTCACAAATAAACTTATTAATCAACTGATTAATTTAAATCAGATGTGTTACTTATGAATAATCATTAATCCGGGTTAATTATCATGAGTTAATTACAAATTATCTGAAATAAATTTCCCTTTAATCATTTGTTAGTTAATCTATAATTATTAACTAATCATCCTTAATTAATGAATCAATTAACTTTTAATTATTTAATAAATCTTAATTAATCACATTCATTAATTAATCCTTTAGTTATTAACAAATAATTATACTCAAACTTCAAATTATCATTCAATTTATTACATCCAGTAATTATCTATTAATTACTTTCCTAAGTAATTATATTTCTAAAATTTTCAAGTGATTATTCTGAATTAATTAACTTAAGTAATTAACTTGAACAAATTCAATTAACTCAATTAATTACACTGAATAATTAATTCCTTAATTGCTGCCATAAAGTAATTATATTTAACAATCCCACAAATGATTGTTATTAAATTAATTAATCTAAATTAATTAATTATGAAAAATTAATCACATCAATAATTATTTAAATAATCTTATTCAATGACCTTCATTAACATATTTAAAAGAACTTAAATCAAATTCGCTTTATATTCACATATTTAAAGTATAACTTTACATTTAAATTTATTTAAACATTTGAATTTATAAAACTTTATTTTATTCAAAATCTTAAATCCAGAGTTAGATTTAAATACAGATTTTTAAAATTTTGATTTAAACTTTGTTTAAATTCTTCATTTACAATTTCAAAATCCATTTTAAATTTAAATCTTGAAAATACACTTTTAATTTCTTAAACACTTTTATTTAAAACAATTCAAATTTAAACTTTATTTATTTCTAAACTAAGTTCCAACCTAAGCTTGCATTGATATTTAAACTTTAAATTCTAAACTCAGTTTAAACCTGGATTTATAAATTTAAATTTAGTTTTAAATTTTCAAAACAGCAACAGGTTTAAAACCTGAAACAAATTCTACCCGAGCCCTGTCCATTTTACTTCGAGTCGAACTCCCCATATCTTCGAGCTACTCACACAAACTACTCGAGGAAACTCAAGTACCCATCCTAACCAAGATCAAACTTCACCAAGAACAAAAATACACCGTGCTCGTGCACGTGCACGTCGCCGATGGCCACCTCCGGTCATTGTCACTACGTCGAGCAAGTCCACAATCATCTCCAGACTATTCTCCAACCACCAGCACGCCGCCATCTCTTCGAACTCGAAATCGAGCATCGTCACCAAAACTGGAACAAAACCCAAATTGACAAACCACCTCGCCGCCAACGAACCATGCCACCAGAACCTCTGCAATTCCATACAGAGCAACGTCATGCCCCTAAGCCTCTATCCCCTAGGTCCGATGACACTCGATCGACCATAGACTCCGCGACAACTCAATTTCCAAGCTCGACCAAAACTAGGGTTAGAAATAAAAATCCCACGTCATTGTCGCCACCGCCATCGTTGGAACCTCCGACCATTTTTCCTACCACCACCGTAGGCTCGTCCATCTCCAGTAGGAACCCCGACCACGATATTGCCTCCGATCACCTAAACTTGCCCAAAAACCAACTTTCGTTCATCATCGAACTGCTCTTAAACCACGCAACTAAAAAACATCATTTTAGTTTTAAAAATCATAGTTTGGTTCAGGGATTCGATTCATGTTCTTGAATTAATGTTTTATGAAACTCGAAATTTCCAGAAAACAAAGTTTTCACTGTAAAAATTTGATTTTTCATCCAATATGCATTTTTGTTTCATGAAACTAATTTTAAATTGTAACTCATGCTTAAACACGAATATTTTGTTTTGGAAGCAAAGCCTGATATGGATTAGAAGACAAGAAATTAAATTTTCTTGGTTGTCTGGATACTCTGGAACTAAACAGAGAAGAAGGAGCACTGGCACATGTATATACAGACAGAGCAATGGCAACATAGATTCAAGTTTAAACAGCTATATGTTACTCACCTTAAACATTTTTAGATTCCAGAAGTCTTCAAGTTGAAAGTTGAAGTCTTTTAAGTTGAAGTTGAAATCTGGTTTTGAAATTGCTAACTGGAACTTCACTTGATCTCAGATTTGCATTGGTTGTTTTGATATTTTACTGAGATGTTGTAAGTTGATATTTGTTTAAGTTTGAAATATTATTTCCTTCAGATTTCTCTTAGCTTTGAAGATGAACGAACTGATGAAGGAGGTTGATATATATAAACTGAGTTGTATAGGTTGATGTTATTTTGTACACTCAAAGCAGAGATTTTTTTCTTTTGTACGTTAGCTAATATATTCACTTGGTGGCTGAAGTGATTTTTGTAGTGTACTAATGCTTCATGCATTAATTAGCATTGTATAAATATATTTATTTATTTAATTTTATTTCTTTTGCTTTGTCTTCCTTTGCAAGCCATTCTCATGCATATGTTTTGTTTACTCGTGTACATATATTCCTTTTACAAGTTGATTCACATTTATCCTATATGTATGTTACTTGTTTATATTTTTATCTTTTGTATTTGACTGTCTCCTTTTATTTGCTTGTATATAGACCTTTATATTATTTGTTTGTTCATATTTGAGGATATGGTTTTGTTTCCTTTTGGCTTGTCTCATTACCTTATAATGTAAATAAATTTCTATTTTAAATTTGTTATTAGATTTTATCAAATGTTTACTTTGTATTTTATAATTTATCTTATATATATTTATTTATTTCTATTTCTACATAACCCATAAATTTTAAATTTTAAATTATTTATTTTTATATTTGTGTAAATAAAGGCACATCTAATTTAATCATATCCAAAATCCAAATAAATTCTCAATTAATTCTTAATTTAACAACTATTTTATATTAATTACCAAATAAATTCACAATTTTTATTCAAAAACTAAATTAATTATCAATTTAAATATATATAAAATCCGGGGTCGTTACAAAATCAGTTCACGAGCAGGAATCGCCTGAAACAAAAATACGTAGACCAGGTCGACTACCTACCTCCCTGGCTCGACCCAGAGGCTCCTAGGTCGACCGTATGGTCGACCTAGGGACCCTGGAGGTCGACCCGGTGGAAGGCAAAATTTTGCCTTGTTTCTTCATGTGTTCGTCGTTTTCTTCCTTCTTTTGCTCCACTTCTGGTTTGATTTTGTGATGTTTTTTTATCGTTTTTGAAGGCCATAATGTCTATCAATAGACTAGCCAAATTTTGGAGATTTTAAAATTCAATTTTTGAATTATTTTGAATTTAAATTCGAATATCGGTTTGGGTGAATTTCCTTGTTTTTATTCGTTTTCGAGCACGATTTTCTCCAAATCTTTTTGGAATAATTTTTAAAATTAATGGGCATTTCAAAATAATTATTATATAATATTTTAAAGTATTTTCAAGTATAAAATCTATTTATTCTCTATAATAAGGGAAATTTTCAAACATGGCTTTCAAATTGATTTCGAAAATCAGTTTTCAAAGCTTGTTTTCCAAAGTAAATTATTTTATATATAAATTACACGTTTTTGCACTATTCGAGCAAATGAGAAGGAGAATTAAACGGTTTGGTAAAACACGTGGTATGGGACACGTGCATTTATCTTATCGGTTAATTCTCGACTTGTCTGTTTGATCGTTTTGACTTTCGAGTCGAGTTTACCGATGAGATGAGGTAAGCTTTTTACTGCTTTGAGTGTGAAATTTACTAGCGTTTAGTAAACCGTTTAGTGCGAATGTGTGGTATGGGACACAGTTAACACTGTTCGGGTTCCTATCCGAGAGTTTGTGACACATTTGCCATTGTGGCGTGCCAGTACTGGACCTTCGGGTCATTGCCATTGCGGCGTTTTCCACTGCGGCGTATTTGCCATTGTGGCGTATTTGTCATTGTGACGTTTTGCCTTCGGGCGAGGTACCTATTTGAGATAACAGTACTCGGTAAGGCTTCGGCCACATGCACGTGCTAAACTTTTGAGATGATTTCTTTGACTATTTTCCTTAGTGTATCGCCCCTTTCCAGAATTGGTCCTTTGAACCATTCGATATATATTTGTGGCAATTACCTTTCAGGAATTTGAACTCTTGGGAGTTCTATTTTTGAGATTTGAATTGCCTACACTGGCATTATTTGAGATTTGTCTTTTGGCGTTTACTTGAGATTTTATTCTCCTCTTTGGAGATATATTTGCCTTATGGCATGTTTGAGATGGGATCTCTTTGTGCATGTTTTGGATTGCCGATTTAGCGGGTTTAGGTTTTCGCCCTAAACCATATTTGATGTTTTATGAATGCCGATGATATGAGGCTCACTACTTTTAGCATTTTATGGGTTGTTCTATCTCTTTTGAGATTATATGTTGTGTAGTGATACCCTTCATCACATGAAGTAACTATACACTTTAAATTGTCCCTTCTCACTTGGGAATATTAGCACTTTATCCTTATGCTCATATTATCGCTTATCCTTGTAAACTGATTTGTTTAGCTAGACTAACCCGTGTATTTTATACTCGGGTCAGACCGAGGTGTTTCAGGTTAGGTACATTTGGACTTAGCCTATTCTGCTTCCGCATGGACTATTCTACTAGCTCTCTTTTTGTTATAGTTATTTTTGTGTAGTCCTTTTTGTTTGCTACTCTGATATGTATATTCTTTTGACTCACTTGTATATTGTGGTCGCTATACCACTTGACATGTATCATTTTGTATACTCTGTGATGTATCTGTATATGTATATATATATATATGTGATGATCTACTGTTCTGTAATGTGTTTTGCATTTGACTTATTGTATTTTGTTCTAATAGATCCTATAGCCACCTATGGATTTATATTAAGTATTTATTGGATATATTGATCCACTTGAGTTAGAAAAAAAAGCATTTGTCGACATATTCAATAGATATTTAAGATAAGGCTATAGATGGTCGCTCCTAACCAGCCCTATTCTCCGCATTGGCAGACGGTATTACCTAGTAATACTCTTTGTTAATGTGGGTCTTAGGGTGGGGCGTCACGATTTACTAATTTAGAAGTTTGATTTAAAACATGTTTTACATTCACTTCCAAAATTCGTAAATAATTATTAAAACTATATTTAAACATCTATTCTTTTCTCATACCCATATATATTTTATAAGAACTTCCATAGAAGGATTTTATAAAGAAAATAATTTAGAAACTATTTAAATCACGAAAAACTAGTCAAAACATCGCATTTTAAACACTTAAAACAATAAGCGACTTATTACAGCATTTATAAATGTTGTTAAAAGTCCTTGTTAATACAACATTAAAAGCCATCATCTTTGCGACTAGTTTTAACCACTTAAACAAATGACTTAAGACTTGAAGTTTTATAATAAGTACTACACTGAGGGAACTTAAAAACAATGAAAATAAATTCCTATGAACATCTTCCCATTTATTTATAAAAATTCCTGAAAACAAGGGATTCCAAAGTGCATTTATAACGACTATTCTTATTTCAGACACTTTCAAACTTTCTTCAATTTAACACACAAGTTAAACAACCATTTAAACATCAAGTCAAGGCTACGCCACATATTTAAGAGGGTAATAAAAATGATGTTATACAATATAAAGTCATCATTTGCTTTCAAAAGCAAGAGGGATCCAAAGTTTTTAACTTTACTTCATTAATGTCACTTTAACTTTATAATTCAAACACAACATATCTATACACAATATATACAAATAAGATAGTTAAATAACTCATTTGGATCCATTCCAAACCCAAGCATAAAGTCACAAGAACCAAAGAACCACCTCCTTCACTCAACACAAGCCTAAAGGTCCAACCTTTAACACTTCCAAACTAAAGCCACACCTCCTCCTCCTTCCATGCTTACAGCCCTCCACGAATCCTCCTCTTCCTCTCACATTCTCCCACTTCTTACTTGCTAATCATCCCTTCCATGATGTCTTAGGCCTAAAGCCAAAGTTTAGAACGGATTTAAGAATGTTTGGTTAACTTTTGAAAGAGTTAGAGAATAATAAGTGGATTAGTGCTTAAGTACTTCCACCATTTTCAACCCTCCTACTTAAATATCAAGTTTTGTGATTTATTAAGTGATTCCCTCCTCTTTATTTATAGGCTTAGGAATGATATGTTGAATGACCAAAAACCCCTAAAAATATCCTAATATTAATTACAAAACACCACTTCTCCTTTATAATTTACTTAATTTTAAGACTTTCCATTTAAGCTCATTTCCTAAATATCTTCCCTTACCTCATGCATGACATCATCCGTATTTTCATAAATGAAAAAAAATATTATTTCATTTTCTTTAATTCCTAAGCAAATAAGTGTATGTAAAAAGAATCTGAACAACTTCTGACGATTAAATGATGTTTATCGATAAAACGATTTCAGTTACATTTTCAATATTTTTTCAACATATTTATTTTTGTAAACATTTTTCCTAAATAAGTTTACCATCATTACTTGTGATTTAAAGGGGTTAAAAATAATATTAAATCATTTTAATAACATTTAATGCAAGATTCAAATATTTAATAATTAAGATATTTTAAATACGAAATGTCTGAAATTCCGGGTCGTTATACCCCTTTCCTTGTTTTAGGATCGTCTGCTCTTGTCCTTGCTTCTAAAGAGAAAGAAGTTTTAAAGTTAATACATTAATACTCCCAATAACAGGAAAAATAAAGGTGAAGTTCTCGCCTTATCTCAGTGGAACAAACCTACTTCTATTGAGGACTCCATTGAAAAAGCAATTAAGGCATTAGAAAAAGAGGTGGACGATGATGCTCCTACCAATATTCCTTCTCCTCCTTTAAGTAATAGGCCCAATCTTGTGGGTGACTTTACCCCTAATATTGTGGATGAGGATGAACATGTGATCATCGACTCGAGCCCTGAGGTTGCTAATCCAGAATCTCTTAGGCATATAATTCAAGAATTTACCAAGGTGGGTCACTCTCTGAATCCCCTCCTCAAGATCTCTCTTCCTACCTCTTCGACAGCTCTTAGTCACTTATACGCTGATCTTGGGCTGTCTCCTTCCCAAAAGGACCCTCTTCTTTCAAAGGCCCAGGTCTAGTCTCCTATGGCCAGTTTTGATGAACTTGTTTGATTGGCTATCCAATCTCCCTCTATTTCTACTCTTGGGTCATCGCAACCCTCAACTTATTCTACGGATCATCTTTTCATTATTCTTAAGTAGCTTTTAATTGTATGTACTTCCTTTCATTTGGTTAATTTTTAGCTCCATAGATCTTGTCCTAACTTAAATTTATTATAAATTCCAAGTAGGAAAACATATGTTTCTCCTTCAAGAGGCTTCTCAAGGCCTTCTAATGAAGTAGCTGAACCTAAAGGAAAAAATCTCTTCGCTTAATAATAACATAATTGATGTAGCTACAACAAGGGATGAAACCATTTCTGAAAGATATAAGTTCGCTTCTTCTCTCGTTGAAGAAAAGAAAGCCCGACAATCATTGGAAGTGGAAGTGAAATTTTTTAATGCTTACCTTGAGAAGGCTAACAAACTTAAAATAGAGCTGGAGAAGGTAAATTAAAGAAAAGGCCGAGCTTGCTGACGAAAATAAATATTTCAAGCACAGGCTACAAAGGAAAACTAACATCTCGGCCTACTCAAATAATATTATCAATGATGCCAAGAAGAAAGTCGTCTCTTTTCTTAATGATGCTCTTTCCAAGATGACTGAGAAGTGCTACGAAGATGCCTTGTTCGTGGTATATGTAGATAACATCCGAAGGTGCCCAGACTTAGACTTGCTATCCCTTCAATATTGGAATGGAAATTTAAAAAAGAAGTTTAGTCTTAAGCTAAAGAAAGACAAGAATTCTCTTCAGAAAGAGTTTCCTAATGAAGGAAAGGTTGATTCAGAAAAGGTGTTAACCTTCGACGATCCTCCAATCGATGAGGAGACAAAGTCTGATGGGAAAGAAGATAATGATGATAGTGATGATAATGATGACGATCATGATGATGATAACGATAGAGATGGTGATGGAAAGGGTCGAGGAGGACCACAAGATGGAGGAGAGTAATCAGGCAATCCTAACGATAGAGATGGTGATGGAAAGGGTCAAGGAGGACCACAAGTAATTCCCTGATCCTTAAAACATTACAAGGAAAGATTCTATTCCAAAAGATAGCGCTTCTCCTAGCCATCAACCGAAGAAGAAAACTCAGACCCCTGTCTCTTATGTTCTGGCCTCCTAAGTACAAAGTTCTTTATTTAAATGCTTAAGATTACTTGTTTAGCCCTTAATCGATAAGCTCGCTATTTTAGTTAAGGAAAAAAGACAAATACTATTATGAGATTCTTTATGAAAAGAGTGTGAATAGGGAGAATCGACTGAATAGGGAACTTGAAAAGTTGGTTAAGGAGTACAATGACCTATCACACAAATACAAATGCCTTTCTGGTGATGTCGCATGGTTATGGTTCTTTAAGGAGAAACAAGTCGTCTCTCTCTTGTAAAGAGCTCGTCTATACCAAGAAAGGATTGCGAGAGAGAATATTGAATTAACGACTCTCTTTTGGATGCTAATTGATGATAAAAATGCTTTGGTGGGTTCCTCTATAAAGTCAATTCTAGGGCCAATTTGTGGACTTTTCATAGTTGGGCGAAAATAGTGGAGGTTTGCTTAGACGCTTTCATAAAAGATATTTAGATGATCATGAATGCGATCCTCATCCTGGGGTTTGTTGGAACTTACCTAGGGTCGCTAGTGGTCCCTTTCTCCTAATACTCTTCCTCTTAAAAAGATTAAGTATAATAAGGGGAGATCTATTTCTGAATTTTATACGAATAATGGAATAATTGTAATATGTAATTCAAGCAGCTTATAAACTTTATCGCTTTTTCTTCTCTAATTTTCACGTATTATATAGATTAAAGAACTCTCCAATAGCCTTGTTCCTATTGAACTTTTGAGTAAGTTTACAAAGTTAAAGAGAGATTTAAGAAGAAGTCTTTAACCATCAGAACATCTCAGTTAGCAAGGCATTGCTTTCTAAGAGATCTACAAGAAGTGTACACACGATTCCCTCACTTTTGTTTTGATTTCTTGGGTGATGAAAAGTACAAACTACTTAGTAAAATTCAAACTTATCATGCCAAATTCTTGTGTGGTCTCACACTAGACCTTCAGTTGGAAAATGAGATCATCATCAATTCCCCCCAGTTAATACCCCAGAACGAATTAAAGCTCCTTTTAATTCAACCATTACCTTGTCAATCGGGTCATTTGAAAAGGCCAAAATCAGTGTTTCAAAACTTTAAGAGTTATTTAAATGTTCAAAAATGGAATCATGATGTAATTTGATTTTTCTTTTTCTTTGTAAACTTTTCCTTTATTAATGGAGACCTTATTTTTCATGTATTAATTTTCATTTTACTTATTCTTAATAGGAAAGCCAGTTAGCGCTTGCATCTGGTCCTACAAATGTTCATTCTCGTCTGAACGTTATCAAAGATAATTTGATAGCCGATATCGAAAAGTGGTGGTCTTCTCAAGATGCTTCATTTTTATGGTTTCTGGACAATCTAGAAGAGCAAGAGTGGCATAGGGAAACATTATCAATTAAGATCAATATTTAGAAATTATAAAGAAATGACCACTAACTTAGAGTATCAAATTAAAAAGAAGGACAAAGAATTAAAAAGTTGAGAAAGAAGATTGAAACGGTCTTAGGGTCTTGTCCTTTAGTCGATGTTGATATAGAAATGGCTAAATTACATCAACGAATAAATGTTCTTGAAGTAGATTTAATGAAGAGTCAAGTATCTTGCCAATCTTTAGAACTCGTTGCGAGCATAGGCAATTCTAGCCTTTGTACTCCTACTCCTGGGAGGATGATAAGATCTCAATCTTTAGTTAGCCAACAATTTCCCACTTTATTAAACCCACCTTCGGGTCTAAGTAACGAAGCGGTCTCCCAGTGACGTAGGTAAGTCAAATTCGAATACATGTAATTCTTTAATAAGAAATGGAATGAAAAAGTTTCTCAATTCCTTAATGATTATGAAATTTAGGTTGAAAAACTTGAGCGTGAAAAGCACACTCTTGGGCAGGAGATTAAAGAACTAAAGAGCATGGTCCAAATTTTAAAAGGAGCCAACAAGACTCTTAAGCATGCACCGAGGACTCAAATTAACTCAATTGATGATGCAGACACAATTTTAACGAAAAAGAAACTCAAAGAAATTTTGGATGTAGTCATTCGCCACATTACCTATTCTTCATTAGTTGCTGAAGATCTAGATAGGATGACATAGAGCTTTGAACTTTAATAGAGAATTACTTGTACATCTTGAATAGACTCCTTTTTGTAGTTCAATTTATATACCTTTGACTTTGGTATACAACATATTAGATAATAAATGAATTTGTATTCAAATAAATGTTACCTTGAATGCACCATATGTATTTTTGGATGTGTTGAATTAGTTGAGATGTATATCCTGCTTTCCAGTATTTTGAGCTCTTACCATATAAACCAATAATCTGCCTATTAAGAGAACCAGGATCCTTACTAATTGAGTATTCAGCATTTAAGTTGGTATAAAGACTATAAATTTTGATCTTGATGTAAGAGTCTGCCTCTCAGTCTGGTAACGGAGATTCTACTATTTTAAGAAAGGTGAGTTCCACTCTGAACTTAAAAGATCGAAAGTTGATTTAATGAAGCCCATTTCTTGTCCTTGAAGTAAGATTGTTTACTTTTAGCATCAGTTATTTTCCTTGTTTTAGGAAATCTTCCGATAGTAGACCAAAAATCTAACTGGAAATAATGGAATTCATTTAAATAAAAGGATATAATCCACTTGGTCATAATAATAGAAATCTAGAAAACCATCTGATAATGATAGAGGACCAAAAAACCTATCTGGTTATAATAGAAGACCAGAAAATCCATCTGGCAGTAATGAAGGAAGACCAGAAAATTTATCTAGCAATAATAAATTCTGAATAATAGAAGAAAACCAAAAAATTCATCTGGCAATAACGCTTTCTTTTACGGAAAAATCTTTCTTTCTTTATTTTGAAGCATAACAGCTTATATTTGGTTGATCTTCCTCTAGAAGATTACTTGATTTTGCTTTTGTGAAAGGCTCATTCTCGATTGAGTTCTTTTGCTTCTCTTTGGGCCTTGGACGTCACAATCTCTTTTCTTTACGCCTCTTTTTAGGCTTTGGACGTCTTAGTCCTTTTTCTTTGTCACTATCTTAGATGATGATCTCAACTTGGATCGAACCTCTTATCCCCTTCTTACGTGATGATTTAGGTCTATTGTCCGATGAGTTTGGTTAGCTATCTTAACCAGAACCAAAGAAGTATCCGACCTCCCTCTAGGAGGTGCTTTAGTAAGGCCTTAGAGATGGTACTAAAGGCCGGTTCATTGCTTTGATCAGACTATCTTAGATGGGACCAAAGGCTTACTCCGTCCTCTCTCTTTTAGGCACTCCAGCCAGACAGTGTAGGCACGAGCTGAAGGCTTGCAGATGCTTTGGTTAGGCCTTTTCAGACTGGACCAAAGGCTAACTCTGACCTCCTTCTGAGAGGTGCTTTGACCAGGCCATCTTGGTGGGGACAAAGACTTTTCACCCCTTGCCACCATCTTAGATAGTGGTTTAGTCTTTTCCTTTTATTTTAGGAGAGTCTTACTCCTTAACCATGTAAATACACTTATTTTTCTCGAAAAATCATTCTTTATTATCAACTTGTTCAATATCTTTGTACAAATTCCTTGAGCTTCCCTTGTCCGAAAAGATTATTGATTGTTCCTTCCAAGCTTCAGCATTTATTAGTTTCATGGCCATTAGAATGATGATAATGACAATATAGTCCTTCAAGATTTCTTTCATTCTTTGGTTGCTTCTTTTGTGAAGGCTAATAGTTGAGCATGTCTTTGGTCAAGAGGTAAATATTCTCATAAGAGGTAATAAGAATGTATTCCTTAGAAAGTCATAATCTTTTCGGGGATGACCCTCTCGTTTGGCGCTTAACTCTTTTGTTGCTTACGACGGACTCCTCATCTTCGATGTCCAATTTCCTTTCTAGGGAGTGTTGTGTTTCATTTGTTTTGTAGGATCGATCAAGCATACTCCACTTTCTGGTAAATCGATTGAAATCTCTTTCTATTTCTTTTTCGAAGATAGTTCCCTTTGCTTTGAGTTGGATTTCCTTTCTCATTTTCATAAAGATGGTATCTCTTCATATTGTCTTCCTATGGCAAAGATCAGTGTCGGCCCCATATAGAATGGATTCAGACTCCACTTTTTCGGATTATAAGAAGTGACTTATCTTCATTAATCCTCTATGACTTGTAATGCTACGTGCCTTAATACTTGCAGTTCATGAAGCCGAGGATCACCATTGATTTGGTAGGTTGGTCTAACCTTTTGAGGTTCGGAAGACCTTTACTTAGAGATTATAACATGTTTAATTGACATGACCAAGCAAAGCTTAGTTGAGGTGATTAAATGGTGTTAAGAATGAAGAGTATGACAGTTTGGAAGGATCCTTTAAGGAGATATGCCTAGTAGGGATAAATCCTTTAAGCAAAATGTATGCAGACCAAGGTAGTTCCACTTATGGGTTAAACAGAGTCGGAGGTTCAAGCCTTCCTTCTAGAGTCAAAATGTTAACGAATGTCTTCGTCAACTCCAAAATGTGTAAGGAAAGAGGAATATGGTTGTAAGAAGGATTGGATGTCCCTTGTAAACCTCAACGGGTATTAGAAAATGGACACTTGGTTGAGAAAAGGCTTCTTGGTTGAGAAAGGAATTAGGTAGTTAGGCTTGGCTTGTTCAAGTCTATGATGACGTTATAAGCATGATCATGTCGAAGCAATGTCAACTTATGTAGAGCAATCTTATGCAAGCACAAGTCAAGATTATGACTGCTGGGAATTCGAAGCAAGTTGTGATAAAGAATCACAAGTGCTTTGGAAATCGAAAACAAGTCATAATTCAAGTTCTCTTTATTCCTTTGTTGTGTAATTGTTGAATGTACAAGGTCCTTTGTGCAAGAGTATAGTTGGCACTAAAATTCCCAAATCAATTGAGGGTTACAAATTTTAAAATGTAAGAGACGAGAAAAGAATGATTCCCCCCTTTCTTCATGCCCCTAGGTCCGTATTTATAGGCGTTAAGGGATGCGACATGGCTACCACGTGTCCATGAAGCATGCTTGACCTCCGGCATTAACTATATTGATGACGCATGACGCTATACTTCAGTATCCACTTGCACAATGGTGAACTTCGGGTTTAGCATCCATCCCGCCTTGATAGCCTTCATTGACGACATTCGATTACAACATTGTATTGAGGACATGCGGGCTTCTTTAAAGGTTGATAAAGTGCGGCATTACCATGGCACAACATCGATAAGTGGTGACATTGATAAGTGGCGACATTGATAAGTGGGATATTGGCAATGATCGACATTGATAACATACGACATTAATAACAAACGGTATTGATAACAAACGACATTGATAACATACGGCATTGACAAGAGTCGGCATTGACAATAGACGACATTGACAGCATTGATAATCTTTTAAGTCAAATACAAAATATATATAACACACACATATACATATACATATATACACACATACATAGATACATGTGTATATGTATGTATGTATGTATGTATAAAAAACAATAAAATAAATAAATTTCATTCATCTCAATAAATTATTTATTAATTAAATAATAGTAAAAAGTAAATGACCTCTAGCTCAAGTGGCTAGAGATATGGCGTTTCAGACGGAGATTCTAAATGTCATTAGATCGATCCCATGAAACATAAAAAAAGTGTGCTCTGCTTGAATAAAGTATCACTCATGCTATCAAAAAAAATTAAATAATAGTAAAGCATTAGAATTTCCAATCCTCTCGTTAATTATAGACCTCCCTCCCTCTTTAATTCTCTCATATTGTTTTTTCTTTTCCAAATCTGATAAGTCATCATTTTTACGATTACTCATGATGTTCAATTAAGTCCTTGCATGATTATATAATTAAATACATGCATTTTTATAATACCTATGATTATTTACAAAGTCCTTAATAATTCTTTTATTATTTTGCATTTAAGACCACATGTTTAATTTATATAAATAACTAAATTTGAACTATTTAAATAAATTCAACTAGCTAATTTTTATTTGATACCATAAATAATATTTTATTTAAACAGAGCACTCTTTTTGATGTCTCTTAGGGGTTCGAACCCATGAACTTTATAACTCCTGTCTAAAGTATCATAGCTTTAACCATTTGAGATGTCCTTACATTTCAAGTAACTAATTTTATTGAATTGTCCGATTAATGTTGAAAATTAACAACTTCAATATGCATACGATATTCATACTAAGAAAATGGTACAATCGGTTTTTTTAATTAAATAAAAAAAATATGTGGTTCACTTAAGAGAAAATTTAAAGTATAAAAACTATGATTTTACAATTTTACCAAGTGCAATTGACGTTTTACACACTAGTATTGCATGGTTATCGTATAAAGTGCGTGGTTAACACCAAGCTCAACACAAAATTAATTGAAAACAAAACTCAATATAAAACCGAAAACTCAGAGAGAAAAAGGGCATTCTATAGGCAAGAACGTCAAAATCGTTTCAATCTTCTGCCTTTTACGCAACGAATAATTAAACATTTGAAATCTTTTCCATTGCTATTTCCATGTCATTAGCAACTACCGGTAGTTTTCCCTCAATGCTTTTCTCATCAGTGTCTTGAGCCTGGCCCAATTCATCTTTGCCCTTGCCCCAAACCAAAGCATATAGGCCCACAACAATAATCAATGCACCAATCACCCTGCACAAAATTATAATCACACTCAATTGTTTATATAACAGTGGATTAACCTGAAAGCAGATAATGTATAATACAGTTTACTTACCTTCCCAATGTAATCTCCTCGGCCAAAATGAGCGAACCCAAAATTGCCACTATGATCATACACAAAGGTTGGAAAGCAGTCACAAAAACCGGACCTCTTTGCTTCGTAACGATTCCTTGCACGTAGTAAGCAACGCCTGTGCACATGATACCCTGCATGCATGTATGCATGAGAAGCTCATAAGTTTTTGTCATGCATTCCTCGTAACATGTGTATATGTATATTCATAAACTTACCGAGTAAACTATAGTGAATAATCTACTATCAAACCCGATAATCCACGGTTTGATGCTTCTTGTCATTGCAAGAGCGATTGCTCCACTTTGAGCTGTTCCCAGCGTGCATATTAATGCTGTCATTGTAAGTTCTGCTGGGTATGTTACCAGTGTATTAGCCTGTACAAAGTTGATAAAGCTATTTGAACTAAAGACGCAGTACATTTTTTTTCTACGTTTATAGAAATATAGTGGAAAGACTTACTTGGACAATGAAGAACAAAGCCCAGCAAACACAACTGATGATAAGCATCAATGTGCCAATTAGAAATTGGCTTTGGTCACTATTTGTGTGAGCCTCATGGTGAGTCTGGCCCTTTGACCAAAAAAATTGAACTAGTGGTCCTTTGTATGCTATCATCAGAAGTGCACCAGCTACCGTTACTATTGTGCCGACGACCTTTGCTTGGCCACGTTTGCTTTTTATTTTCACCTTCTCCATTCTTTTTTTCAAAAACATAAAAAATACATGAATAACGACTGGTTGGGTGGTTGCCTGCTAATTTACTGTCAACAAAGCTAAACATTAATCAAGAGTACGGTTGTGTGTGTTTGTTTTTATCTATTGAGCAACTTCTGAATTCTAAGTTGGAACCTTTAACGTTGTTTGTTTTTAATAGTCTTCTGATTAAATCCACACATTCAGACAAAATTATTCAAAACCTTTTCTTGCTCATTTTTAGTTTTGAATGCTGAATAATAGTTTATTCACTTTATACATACTTATCCAAATCTACAAATATAATGCAATTTGAAATTTTAATATTGACCTTTGAAATCTCAAATTTCAAAAGATTCAAATTTGCAAAATCCAATATACTTTTAAAGTCTACATTATTTGAAAATACCAATTTTGAAATACAAGATTTTTAGACCTTGAATTTTTCAGATTAAAAGTTTTGAAACTATTTGTTACAATTTGAAATTCCAAAAATTCTAAAATTAAAAGTTAAAAAAATCATCGCTTTCAGAAATTATAATTTCAAACACTAAAAAATCCGTAATGAAGTATGAAAAATTAACATTTTTACCACTTTTTTTAGCAATTCAATTTTTTCTTGATTCAAACTTTTGTTAATTTAAAACATATGAAATTTAATTTTTAATGGTCTTTATTTAAAAACCACTTGATATAGAGGGCATTATTGTAAAAGGAAACATAATTATTCATTCTAATAAAAGGTCGAGAATGCAAACAAATAAGCAAACAATCAGAATTCAGCATTGTGCTTAGAATTCAGGGTTTCAGAATTATTAGCACTTCAAACAATCGAAACCAGTTTTGTAAAGTATAACAATCGAACCCAGTTCTGTTTAAACAAATAGTTTAGAAGAATATATATTTTTACCTTAGTACAACAGCAATTGTGAAGGTCACTGCAGGCAAGATGTTGTAAAGTGCAGAAGCAAAACTTGCTGATGTTGCGTTGTTTCCCACGTAGTACAAGTTCTGATCAAGCACCGGTCTGAATTTTCACCAAACATATCTAGTTAACTTCACATATATTGTACATATTTTATATATTAGACAAATAAAAGGACATGTTATAAAAAGTAGAGTCATGTCCCTCTTTTCTGAAGATAAATTAGAATGGAACTTACTCTAGTAGTGCCATAAGCATTATTTTAAAGAAGATGGGCAGTGTCATCTTTGGTCTAGCTTTTTTCCTGCATGCAACGAAAAAAAAAAGACAATGTTTATTGATTAGTTTTTTACTTCTTATGAGCTAAAAGTAAAAAAAATTTGATATGTACAAGCGGGGAAACCTTTCAAACCAAAGAGCAAATGGTGCAATGGCAGCAGCAGCAACAGCACTGCGATAAACAACTAGAACGTAATGGTTCATTCCTAGCTTAAGCGTACTGGTGGATACAATGTAATTGCCCGCATACCCGAACTGCAGGAAAACCATAGCCAAGTAAGGTTTCAAACTGTGACATACTTCGTTAAAACTCGACATGTTTCAGAGTTTTAATGGTTTTTGTATAAGGACTTAAGATGCACAAATTTTGAGTGAGGAATTACGGGGTACATGCTACCCATATTTATACTTGGAACGTTATGAAGTGCTTTGTGCTCGCTTTCTGTTGCATAATTTGTTTTCCCACTTTTAGATGTGCATGTAGAGCACGGAATTGGAAACCCAAACCATGAACTCTCTATAGTTTCTCTGTCAGCAAAAATAATATAAAGCAAATAGTTGATATAAATCATGCATTTTAACTGCTTTTTCAATGTTAAAATACAGCATCCTCGAGAGCACTAATATTTTAAATATAATTGTTTAAGTTGGTGGATGAATACTGTAGTCTATACTCTGGTTTCTATTGAAGCATGATCTAAATAATTCAACTTTGAAAGCAAAATACAACCCATAGTGCATCATTATATGCTCAAGACAAAAGACAATGAAGATGAAACAGATATCGTGGTACACTGATTTGATGGAAACTGGTAAATTTTGGTAGGATAGGAATTTCTGTTTAAAAAATAATATGGGTATTTACATGTAATCAATATGTTTTCACATTAGAAGAAGTAAACATTTTTAATTTGGAAAATATGTAAGATGGATTTTTGTAGTGATTCTTATACTTAATATGAGTTGATTTTAGAACTTGATGCGCTAGCAGACATTAAGTTATGTTTTGAATTGATCTCTTTTGATGATTAATCGAGAATCAAGCCATTAGAAACATAGTAAATGTTCAATTTATTTATTTTGTTCTTGTTATAATGGAAAATATTTCTAGGATACTGTCTTAAAAGAAATTATTTACAAATAAAACATAACCGGATAAGCATACAAAAAAGTCAAACTGCCAACTGTATTGCTCGATGTTCATTATGGTATTCATCTTTATGTTAAACATATTAACAAAAAGAGTGAAAATTTGACAAAAATGTTTAGTGCATATTGCCTTTTACATTCATATTTGATATAAATGACAAGAAACGATTGTACTTTGAGCTAATGGATAGAGAGTTTAGTGCATCTTGATGATGCATGTATGCATCTGGAAAGATACCCACATTTTTATTTTTAATTTATTTGGTGGAAACTTCGATTTGGTGCGCTCATGGTAGGATGGCAATTCCAAATTGGACCAACACATACTTCAGTATTGGCGCTATCCATGAATCTTTAAACAATATTTTGTTAAATCTTGTTTAAACTGTAAACATACTTGTTCAACATTTGAACATCAAATTGTGATATACGAAAAACTGAATAGGCAGGAACGAAGTGAAAATTCAATTTTCAATATTTAGAGTAAATTATGTATGTAAAAAAAATTAAAAAATAATAATAAGAATTGGTCTAAGAGATTGATGGGATGGTTAATCACATAATTGTAGAGAGGAATGTGCAATATGTGAACCAGTGCAGCGGCTTAAAATATACTTCTTAAACTGTCTGCATGTACGTGAGGGACAAAGTTCTTCTGAGGTTTACTTCATATGGCCATTCATTTTGTCCAACTACTGCTAGTAGTACAACGTTCAATTGTGTTACCACTAGTTGTAAGAAACACAATGCATACAACTCATCCCTACAAGCTACCATGTAATAAATGGTGCATAAGATGTTATATGCTCATCCGTTACCGTGCAAGGAGATATGAGGCATTATATACCGTCAAGCTTTCAAAGTTCAACGTTTTTTTTTTGAAGAAAGTTAAATAGGCCCAGCCCAATTACATGGAACGGGTAAAATACCCGAAGCCACAACTTCTCATTACAAACCTAAACCTAGGTTTAGGGCTGCTGACAAACACAACCATTTTACAAAGCTTCACAGAAAAAAAATAATGGCAACCAAATGGCGATCGAATCAAAATTTCGCCGATTCTCCTTCGTTCTTCATCCCACTTGTTTCGCCACGTTTCCAGTATGAAAGAGCTTTGTTAAAACCATCTCTCATACCCCTTCCACTCTCATCCTTGTTCGAAGCTTTACAATTACTGTTGTTATACTGTTTGTTGTTAGATCTAGCGTCATCGTGACCTAGATCTAACGGTGTCTTCTTCGAGATGCAGTTACTTCCCAAATTAGCTCTGACGCTCGAGAAATTGATTGTTGTAGCTTGCTGTGGGTTGTTCTCTGCCTTATAAGAAACTGTTCTGAAATAATTGTTAGATCTAGCGTCATCGCGACCTAGATCTAACAATGTCACCCGCGAATTGCTATGCCTATCCAGATTGGCTCTAATACTTGATTGGTGCTGGTTAAGGCAATTGTTCTGAGCCTCATGGGAGTAGATCTTATCAGTTTTATCAACTAGCTTTTGTTGGTTGACAAAGTACGACTCACGAACGTGATTGTCAGTCTGAAAGCTTTTCGAATGCAACAGATAATGTAACGACCCGTATTTTTAACACTTTAAAAATACGAATTAAAATGAAAATTTTGATAAAAATCCGAAGGAAATAAAATTTTGTGTTGTTAAATGTGAATTACAAGTTAAAATACAAAACTGAATTCTGAAATAACTTATTTATAAATTAAATATGGATGTTAACTTGTAGTGAATGTAAATAATGAATTGAAAATGATTTGTAAAATTTTATCTTTTCATATTGGAGTTATAGTAATGTTATAGAACTTTTAAAATTGAATTTAAAGTTAATTTGTGAAAATTGAATATTTTAATATTTAATTATCGACTGAAAAATAGCCATTTTTCGAACAGTCTCAGAATTGAACGAAACTAGTTCCATTGGATCCGTAATAGTTTGTTATTGTCGGATTTCAATTTTCGTAGCAATCGGAGTTATCGTTTGATCGTGGCAGCTCGAAACGCATCGAATTGTTTTTAATATTAATTCAGCGAGAGAAAATAGTCATTTTTCAAAAAGTCTCGGATTTCGACGAAACCAGTTTCATCGGATCCGTAATGTCATATTATTGTAGGGTTTCAAATTTCGTGTCAATCGGAGTTACCGTTTGTCCGGGGCAAGCCAAAACGCATCGAAATCGGTTTAAATCGGTTTAATTTAAAACTGATCGTTTTTCTCCGTAACTCGCACAGATGACCGAATTAGCCTCCGAAACATGTTCCATTGCGTTCGCGATTTGGGAGTGTTGTTTCGCGGTGTTGGGGTAGTAGCTGCTATGCCCAACATCAGTCCGGATCACGCAACTACTAGTATCCTAGTTGGTATTGCCTCATGTACCTTGTCATACTGATTATCCTATTCGCGACCACTACGTTTTGGTTTGTACCTTGAGTATATGGATTGCCCTCTGGTGACTTCCAGTTTTGGGGAAACTACGGTCTTGTATATGCTCTTGGAAATATAAACTGTGTTAAGGGTGGAATGGGCCATGGCTTAACGCTATTTTAATACTTTTACTTTAATGTAGACATATTATAATAGCGTATTGTACTACATAGTAGATAGTTTAACGGATCATTGAGAGATGGTAAATCCCGTAACATCTCTTAAGTTATTGCACTCACGTTGACACTGGATAGGAGGTGTCTAAAACCCGTAAACATCTCCGACGCCGTCGCACTCATATTTACTTATTCGATTTAACCTACATGAGATATTTTAGTCCTAACTCGAGTGTTTTGTCTTTTCATTACGCTCGGGTCAGCCTGAGCATTTCAGATTAGGTTGAAGGTATATTCTGGAGGACGAAGACGGAGTTTGGTATTACATCATTTGTATTCTACTATTGTATTATTTTTCCGCTGCATTGTTGTTTTATCTCTGATATGTATGTAACTCTGATTTATGATGTATAATAATAATCAAATTTATTTATTTAACAGCTTCATGAACTGTTATTTTATTATTATATCTTGTTCCTTCCGCTGCGAGATTCTGAGTTTGTTTCTGTTCTTTCTTTCCTTTTCTTATTTAACCCCAATAACCATCCGCCTTTTGAACGGTTTGGAATCGGCATGTGTGGATTATTGTCGACTTGAACTGTCCAAAAAGAAGGGTCGTTACAGTTGGTATCAGAGCTTTGGTTTAGCGATAAACCTTGGCTCTAGTGGGGAATAACTCATTGAAATAGAGGTAAACTATATGAATGAGTTGAGTGTATATGAGAGAGCGTATTTGTAATTTTGATAAAAATGATTTTATATTGTGTTAATTTGTTCCGTTGAGTATTTATGAATTCTGGTTGGTACTTGGGACGCCAAGGCATCGATAGGAATTTCTAAACACTCGAATAGGACAGATTGACATAATATTGTTTTGGGTTATATTCTATATATAAAAGACTTATCTTGAAAATTTATAAATGTTGATTGTATTGGTTAGAGATGATAATATTAGATTATCATCGTTTATTGTTGATTAGTCAATATTTCTAACTATTGACTATTGAATGATTTTAAGAAATGAAACTTGTAAATATGATTGACAATGAATATAAATGGTAAATAAAATAAAATAAAAATGAATTTAAATTAAGATGGAGAATTTAAATTCCGGTGTTTTGAAAATTTATTATCAAAAATTTGAAATGTATAATATAAGTATTATATGATAGTATATTCGATTAGAAATTGTTTTCAAAGGATTTTCAAATGAAGTAAGTGTTATACTCCCCTCTTGACACTAGAAAATGATTCCGGTGATGAGTGCACGCATCATCGACTTTATTTTCGAGAGTCTAAGTGGGGGAGATCACTTAATAGTTTTTCTAAACCCTGTTTTGATTAAAATTGAATTTTATTTTATATTCTCTATAGTATGACTTGATATATATTAATATAAGTATATATTATTTCAAACTTGATTTGAATTGAAACCGGAGTTGAAATTCTAAAGTTCTTTAATATTTAATAATTTTAAACTATTGAGATAAACAAATACTTGAATCATTACGGAACTTTTGAATTGGGAAATGAGAAATAAACCTAAGAGCTAAGTGAAAATATCAATTGAAGTAGATATCCTTAGAATTAGGAAATTATGAATTTAAAATAAAATTGAAACTGTAAAACTCGCATAGTATTAAATTTCATTCTATAGCATAAATATAACTTACCAAAATATTTAAGAAGTTCAAAAATGTTATATGAATTGTTAATTGGATAATATACAAGTTTAGGTTTGAATAATGAAATATGCATTTAATTAATGGTTTGCAAATATAAATAAAATTGTTAGTAAATAATTGGAATTTAAATTAACATTTAAAGGTGATTCACAATTATGTTAATATAAAATGGAAATACTATATGTGAATGTAAATGTGAAATTAAATTATAGTGAAATTTAAGTAATGACTTAAGAATTAATTAATTGAAAATTCAACTTTGAATGAAAAGAGGTTGTATGTTGTTTAACTACATTCTATTTGCATAACTATAACTTACCAAATACTTAAAAAGTTTAAAATGCTAATAAGGATAAGTAGAGGAATAATATACCAGTGTGAGAGTGAATAATAAAATGTGAAGATCTATTGATAGTTGTAAATATAAAGGAAATTTAAGTTGTAAAATGAATTAAATTTAAAATTAATTAAATATAGAATTAGTAAATGGAAACTAATTAAATTTGAATAAAACTAAATGTCAATAAACTTGGAAGTGTATGAAATTAAAATTTTGACTGGGAAATGTATAATTGATTTATTATAGATTTGGATGGATGTTAATGTTTGATATGCATTGGTTGTTAGATGGATGATAATTGATTAAATAGAATTCATTAGCGTTAATGGAATTGAATAAACGGAATAAAATTTTAAAATAATTAAATTCAAATTTGAAGCATAGGGAAATTGAATATAATTGAATTCAAATTAAATTGAAGCAAATTGACTTGAATTTAAATTATGAATGAAACAAACTTGAATAAATCGGAAACAAATCGAATGTAAACTTATTTTCTGGATATATAAGAAAATAAATGACTTTGTGTTTATGATTGTTCTTTAGAAAATTTGAAGTTTGATGGTTTGTACTTTGAAATAATAAAAGCAAAATTTTGGAAAAAAAAAAAATCCAAAATCGTCCAATATATGCTGAAACGGAAATAAGCATAACTTTTAAATGGCTGGACGAAATTCAACGATATTAGACTTTTCAGAAAGCTTAGAAACTGTAGCACGACTTTTGTATAGACTGTCTTGAGAAATTCCTTCATTTACTTAGTTAAAAATTTGAATCTTCTCGCTGGCCTGTGTAAAAGGGAAGCAAAATCAGTAGCATATACTCTTAGTATTTTTGCCATAACTTTTTACTGGTGTATCGGATTTTGATGATCTTGCACTTCCTGGAAAGCTTAGAGCCTAAGCTCCAACTTTCGTTTTATAAGCTTTTCTTATTTCTGTCATTTAGGAGGTTGAAAATCTGAAATTACATTTCAGGCCTGCGCTAAATTGCTCGGGGCTGAAGCGTATCATTTTAGTAAAATGACCGTAACTTTTGAACGGATGGTCCGAATTCAATGATTTTGGACATTCTGGAAAGCCTGAAACAAATGCAACAACTTTTATTCAGATTCCATTTTAAAATTTTATCGTTTAGGTGACCAAAAACTAAGATTTGTTTGCTGTCCTGGAATTGGAATTTCAGTTTTGAAGCTAAACATGTTATATGTATGTTGTTTATGCTAAGTATATCAATCTATCTTTATATGCACGGTTCTAACTTGGTTATTGAGCATTTTAGTAGGTAGAAAAGGGGTTGCGCTTCGCTTGTGGAGCTCGCTTCTTCGTTAAATGCAAAATGCAAGTTAAAATGCTAATAAACGCTTAATAAAAGGTACGTTCTCGGATTACGGTTTATGTTGTGGTATATTATTGTGTTCCCCATGTTTTGGGATGCCTCATTCTCGTAATGAGATGTATATCATGCAATTATTATCACTGTGAAATTTTTCGGTCCTAGCCGCGCAAAGGAGGTGCTGCCGAAATTTTTCAAAAATCCGGAAGTTAGAAAATTTTGAGATTTAAAAAAAAAATCCTATAACTAAATTTTGCAAATAAGTAGAATATTTTGAATGAATTATATCTAAATGATGGTTTCCCCTTCTCCGTTCCTTTTCGAGGACGAAAAGTTTTAAGTGGGGGAGAATGTAACGACCCGTATTTTTAACACTTTAAAAATACGAATTAAAATGAAAATTTTGATAAAAATCCGAAGGAAATAAAATTTTGTGTTGTTAAATGTGAATTACAAGTTAAAATACAAAACTGAATTCTGAAATAACTTATTTATAAATTAAATATGGATGTTAACTTGTAGTGAATGTAAATAATGAATTGAAAATGATTTGTAAAATTTTATCTTTTCATATTGGAGTTATAGTAATGTTATAGAACTTTTAAAATTGAATTTAAAGTTAATTTGTGAAAATTGAATATTTTAATATTTAATTATCGACTGAAAAATAGCCATTTTTCGAACAGTCTCAGAATTGAACGAAACTAGTTCCATTGGATCCGTAATAGTTTGTTATTGTCGGATTTCAATTTTCGTAGCAATCGGAGTTATCGTTTGATCGTGGCAGCTCGAAACGCATCGAATTGTTTTTAATATTAATTCAGCGAGAGAAAATAGTCATTTTTCAAAAAGTCTCGGATTTCGACGAAACCAGTTTCATCGGATCCGTAATGTCATATTATTGTAGGGTTTCAAATTTCGTGTCAATCGGAGTTACCGTTTGTCCGGGGCAAGCCAAAACGCATCGAAATCGGTTTAAATCGGTTTAATTTAAAACTGATCGTTTTTCTCCGTAACTCGCACAGATGACCGAATTAGCCTCCGAAACATGTTCCATTGCGTTCGAAACGTGGGGTAAACCTTAGAAACGCCAGCCGGCACGCTTCGTTTGGAGTTCGGAAAATTTTGGGTGAATAGTGTTTTGAAATTTTCTATAAAAGGCCCTCCATTTCACAATTTGCAAACAAAGGCTAGGGTTTCAAGCCAGCCGCCACTTATACTTCAATGGCCAGAAATGCACGAATCTTCTCCCCTCAATTACTCAAAATCCGTCGATAATTAGAGAAAACTTCCAACACGAAAGTTGTAGAGCACGACGAGAGCTTCAAATCCATACGGAGATGATCGAAAACAGAGCTTCGAGTCAATGGGAAATCGAGCATGAAGGGGCTGCGTTTTTCACGCAATTCGAGGCAGAGGAGGAGGCCGAGCTTCAAGCCATTCCAGGTGAAGGTGGAGTAAGGCGGTGGCTTCGAAGTGGTGTAACCTGATCGTCTTCAAGTTGCTCGGTTTGGTCGTGAAAATTCATGGAGTAAAGGCGGCTATGGGTTTGTGTTGTACGTGTTTATCACGTTGAAGAGGAAGATGAAGGGGACGGCCCAGATCTGAAGATGCAGAAATGAACGGCCGTGATCTGATCTAGGGTTAGAAAAATAAAAATAAAGCTGAAATTGTATATTTAAATTCATACAAACTTTGAAAAATCATAACTTTTTCATACGAGGTCCGTTTTGCGCGAAACAAGATGCATTGGAATCGTATGGACTAGCACTACGCTATGCAGCTGGATCGGAATCATTTGGAGCTAGAGAAAATTTTGAGTTAAATCGAACGTCGTTCGATTTGATTTAAAATCGTAAAAATCAAGGTGAGTGTTTATACGCTCACAATTGACTGAATATCTTTGTGGTAGTTAAATCTGACATTATGAAGTAATATGGATTTATTTGTCGTTGTTTGATAAAAATTTAATTGTCATATAGATTCTCATTTGAATTCACCGTTGAAAATTAAATTGACAGTCAAATTGAAGTTAAAATTTAATTGCGATCAAATTACCTGATATTGATAATTATGAAGTTGTTGTGAATGTTATTGGCTTTATGGTTGATTTGTGGTGATGGATGCTAATGGTCGATATTGGTTGTTTATTTATTTTGATATATCATGCTATCATCATGTATATTGTTTATTGCATATAAACTGTAAACTGAATCATTTCGAATAAATTAAGAAATAGGTTGAAATGATATACCTATGACATCTATTTGGATTGAAATGATATATGTCCATCCTTGAAATTAAAATTGAAATAATTATCCACTTGGCCATAGGTTAGGAAATTATATACGGACACCGGGATGGTTAAATTAAATGATTTTAAAAAAAGTTGTTTTGAAATTATTTAAATAAATTGATTTTAAGAATAAAAATCCAATTTATGGAAATTGAATTATTTTGAATTGAAGCTCGAAATGTTGGAATTTAAACTTGGTAAATGAAATTGTTTAATTATTCGAAGTTTAGATTTTAAGAAAAAATCGAAATACGGCGTAAATTTTCGAAAGTTGATTTGTTGTAAAAGATTGGACTTTTTATCGAACTCTGAATATTTCTAAGAAAATTTATATGAAATGATATTTCAAGTTGAGTTTGGAATTGAAAATTGATTTGAAATTGAGATTTAATTAATTTGGAATTTAATTGAAATTCAAAGAAATTTGTGAATTGGACTAAATTGAAACTATTGAATTAAATTTGAAGATAAAATTGATTTGAATGTGATTTGAACTGAAATTGATTTGGAATGTAATACTTAAATGAATTCTTGAAATCCGAATGTGAATCTAAGTTTATTGAATTGGAATTGCTACAGAAATTAAGTAAACTACTTAATACGGATGTTTAATTTGAAGTATATTCTAATTTGAATACGAAATGGTTTTAAAGCGAATCTTATATTCTTATATAAATATATGAGCTGTTTTGAAATGTGAAGTATTTAAAGTTTCGAAATATATTGAAACTGAAATGGCTTATTTTGTGGTTCAAATATGTATTTGAAATTGATAATTTGAAATGGTTTATTGAGAAGCTGAATCGAGTTGAAATTGATGATTTGAAATTTGATTAAATTTTAAATTTCGGAATTCGAGTTTATGTGAATCGTTTTGTGAGATTTTGAGGCGAAAAATGATTTTGAAATCGAAATGAGATATTGAGGCGAAAATTGATTTTGAAATCGAAATGAGATATTGAGGCGAAAAATGATTTTGAAATGAAATCGTATATTTGAGTAGATATGATGATTTTGAAATGGATTTGATTTTGAAGCGAATATGATATTTTGATATCAATTATGAATCGATTTGAGATGTAAAAGATCCAACCGGTGTGAAAAATATAACGTAGTTATTAAAGAGACCGGGATCGGATATGGACATACTCTCTGTCGATACCGAAAACCACTTTAATAACTATATTCGTGGAGTGTTGATCCAGAACGAAGTGGATGGTTTTGGTGAACGTGTTGATTTGAAGAAAGAGAACGATTTTGGATGACCCCTGACATGACTAAAACAGGAGCCGCGCCGGGCCATTGAGGATCGCCATCTCTAGTGGACACACTCCTTCGATACCATGTCTATTACTTTTGTGATTCGATTTGGGTGCACCCCGCGATTTGGGAGTGTTGTTTCGCGGTGTTGGGGTAGTAGCTGCTATGCCCAACATCAGTCCGGATCACGCAACTACTAGTATCCTAGTTGGTATTGCCTCATGTACCTTGTCATACTGATTATCCTATTCGCGACCACTACGTTTTGGTTTGTACCTTGAGTATATGGATTGCCCTATGGTGACTTCCAGTTTTGGGGAAACTACGGTCTTGTATATGCTCTTGGGAATATAAACTGTGTTAAGGGTGGAATGGGCCATGGCTTAACGCTATTTTAATACTTTTACTTTAATGTAGACATATTATAATAGCGTATTGTACTACATAGTAGATAGTTTAACGGATCATTGAGAGATGGTAAATCCCGTAACATCTCTTAAGTTATTGCACTCACGTTGACACTGGATAGGAGGTGTCTAAAACCCGTAAACATCTCCGACGCCGTCGCACTCATATTTACTTATTCGATTTAACCTACATGAGATATTTTAGTCCTGACTCGAGTGTTTTGTCTTTTCATTACGCTCGGGTCAGCTTGAGCATTTCAGATTAGGTTGAAGGTATATTCTGGAGGACGAAGACGGAGTTTGGTATTACATCATTTGTATTCTACTATTGTATTATTTTTCCGCTGCATTGTTGTTTTATCTCTGATATGTATGTAACTCTGATTTATGATGTATAATAATAATCAAATTTATTTATTTAACAGCTTCATGAACTGTTATTTTATTATTATATCTTGTTCCTTCCGCTGCGAGATTCTGAGTTTGTTTCTGTTCTTTCTTTCCTTTTCTTATTTAACCCCAATAACCATCCGCCTTTTGAACGGTTTGGAATCGGCATGTGTGGATTATTGTCGACTTGAACTGTCCAAAAAGAAGGGTCGTTACAGTTGGTATCAGAGCTTTGGTTTAGCGATAAACCTTGGCTCTAGTGGGGAATAACTCATTGAAATAGAGGTAAACTATATGAATGAGTTGAGTGTATATGAGAGAGCGTATTTGTAATTTTGATAAAAATGATTTTATATTGTGTTAATTTGTTCCGTTGAGTATTTATGAATTCTGGTTGGTACTTGGGACGCCAAGGCATCGATAGGAATTTCTAAACACTCGAATAGGACAGATTGACATAATATTGTTTTGGGTTATATTCTATATATAAAAGACTTATCTTGAAAATTTATAAATGTTGATTGTATTGGTTAGAGATGATAATATTAGATTATCATCGTTTATTGTTGATTAGTCAATATTTCTAACTATTGACTATTGAATGATTTTAAGAAATGAAACTTGTAAATATGATTGACAATGAATATAAATGGTAAATAAAATAAAATAAAAATGAATTTAAATTAAGATGGAGAATTTAAATTCCGGTGTTTTGAAAATTTATTATCAAAAATTTGAAATGTATAATATAAGTATTATATGATAGTATATTCGATTAGAAATTGTTTTCAAAGGATTTTCAAATGAAGTAAGTGTTATACTCCCCTCTTGACACTAGAAAATGATTCCGGTGATGAGTGCACGCATCATCGACTTTATTTTCGAGAGTCTAAGTGGGGGAGATCACTTAATAGTTTTTCTAAACCCTGTTTTGATTAAAATTGAATTTTATTTTATATTCTCTATAGTATGACTTGATATATATTAATATAAGTATATATTATTTCAAACTTGATTTGAATTGAAACCGGAGTTGAAATTCTAAAGTTCTTTAATATTTAATAATTTTAAACTATTGAGATAAACAAATACTTGAATCATTACGGAACTTTTGAATTGGGAAATGAGAAATAAACCTAAGAGCTAAGTGAAAATATCAATTGAAGTAGATATCCTTAGAATTAGGAAATTATGAATTTAAAATAAAATTGAAACTGTAAAACTCGCATAGTATTAAATTTCATTCTATAGCATAAATATAACTTACCAAAATATTTAAGAAGTTCAAAAATGTTATATGAATTGTTAATTGGATAATATACAAGTTTAGGTTTGAATAATGAAATATGCATTTAATTAATGGTTTGCAAATATAAATAAAATTGTTAGTAAATAATTGAAATTTAAATTAACATTTAAAGGTGATTCACAATTATGTTAATATAAAATGGAAATACTATATGTGAATGTAAATGTGAAATTAAATTATAGTGAAATTTAAGTAATGACTTAAGAATTAATTAATTGAAAATTCAACTTTGAATGAAAAGAGGTTGTATGTTGTTTAACTACATTCTATTTGCATAACTATAACTTACCAAATACTTAAAAAGTTTAAAATGCTAATAAGGATAAGTAGAGGAATAATATACCAGTGTGAGAGTGAATAATAAAATGTGAAGATCTATTGATAGTTGTAAATATAAAGGAAATTTAAGTTGTAAAATGAATTAAATTTAAAATTAATTAAATATAGAATTAGTAAATGGAAACTAATTAAATTTGAATAAAACTAAATGTCAATAAACTTGGAAGTGTATGAAATTAAAATTTTGACTGGGAAATGTATAATTGATTTATTATAGATTTGGATGGATGTTAATGTTTGATATGCATTGGTTGTTAGATGGATGATAATTGATTAAATAGAATTCATTAGCGTTAATGGAATTGAATAAACGGAATAAAATTTTAAAATAATTAAATTCAAATTTGAAGCATAGGGAAATTGAATATAATTGAATTCAAATTAAATTGAAGCAAATTGACTTGAATTTAAATTATGAATGAAACAAACTTGAATAAATCGGAAACAAATCGAATGTAAACTTATTTTCTGGATATATAAGAAAATAAATGACTTTGTGTTTATGATTGTTCTTTAGAAAATTTGAAGTTTGATGGTTTGTACTTTGAAATAATAAAAGCAAAATTTTGGAAAAAAAAAAAATCCAAAATCGTCCAATATATGCTGAAACGGAAATAAGCATAACTTTTAAATGGCTGGACGAAATTCAACGATATTAGACTTTTCAGAAAGCTTAGAAACTGTAGCACGACTTTTGTATAGACTGTCTTGAGAAATTCCTTCATTTACTTAGTTAAAAATTTGAATCTTCTCGCTGGCCTGTGTAAAAGGGAAGCAAAATCAGTAGCATATACTCTTAGTATTTTTGCCATAACTTTTTACTGGTGTATCGGATTTTGATGATCTTGCACTTCCTGGAAAGCTTAGAGCCTAAGCTCCAACTTTCGTTTTATAAGCTTTTCTTATTTCTGTCATTTAGGAGGTTGAAAATCTGAAATTACATTTCAGGCCTGCGCTAAATTGCTCGGGGCTGAAGCGTATCATTTTAGTAAAATGACCGTAACTTTTGAACGGATGGTCCGAATTCAATGATTTTGGACATTCTGGAAAGCCTGAAACAAATGCAACAACTTTTATTCAGATTCCATTTTAAAATTTTATCGTTTAGGTGACCAAAAACTAAGATTTGTTTGCTGTCCTGGAATTGGAATTTCAGTTTTGAAGCTAAACATGTTATATGTATGTTGTTTATGCTAAGTATATCAATCTATCTTTATATGCACGGTTCTAACTTGGTTATTGAGCATTTTAGTAGGTAGAAAAGGGGTTGCGCTTCGCTTGTGGAGCTCGCTTCTTCGTTAAATGCAAAATGCAAGTTAAAATGCTAATAAACGCTTAATAAAAGGTACGTTCTCGGATTACGGTTTATGTTGTGGTATATTATTGTGTTCCCCATGTTTTGGGATGCCTCATTCTCGTAATGAGATGTATATCATGCAATTATTATCACTGTGAAATTTTTCGGTCCTAGCCGCGCAAAGGAGGTGCTGCCGAAATTTTTCAAAAATCCGGAAGTTAGAAAATTTTGAGATTTAAAAAAAAATCCTATAACTAAATTTTGCAAATAAGTAGAATATTTTGAATGAATTATATCTAAATGATGGTTTCCCCTTCTCCGTTCCTTTTCGAGGACGAAAAGTTTTAAGTGGGGGAGAATGTAACGACCCGTATTTTTAACACTTTAAAAATACGAATTAAAATGAAAATTTTGATAAAAATCCGAAGGAAATAAAATTTTGTGTTGTTAAATGTGAATTACAAGTTAAAATACAAAACTGAATTCTGAAATAACTTATTTATAAATTAAATATGGATGTTAACTTGTAGTGAATGTAAATAATGAATTGAAAATGATTTGTAAAATTTTATCTTTTCATATTGGAGTTATAGTAATGTTATAGAACTTTTAAAATTGAATTTAAAGTTAATTTGTGAAAATTGAATATTTTAATATTTAATTATCGACTGAAAAATAGCCATTTTTCGAACAGTCTCAGAATTGAACGAAACTAGTTCCATTGGATCCGTAATAGTTTGTTATTGTCGGATTTCAATTTTCGTAGCAATCGGAGTTATCATTTGATCGTGGCAGCTCGAAACGCATCGAATTGTTTTTAATATTAATTCAGCGAGAGAAAATAGTCATTTTTCAAAAAGTCTCGGATTTCGACGAAACCAGTTTCATCGGATCCGTAATGTCATATTATTGTAGGGTTTCAAATTTCGTGTCAATCGGAGTTACCGTTTGTCCGGGGCAAGCCAAAACGCATCGAAATCGGTTTAAATCGGTTTAATTTAAAACTGATCGTTTTTCTCCGTAACTCGCACAGATGACCGAATTAGCCTCCGAAACATGTTCCATTGCGTTCGGAACGTGGGGTAAACCTTAGAAACGCCAGCCGGCACGCTTCGTTTGGAGTTCGGAAAATTTTGGGTGAATAGTGTTTTGAAATTTTCTATAAAAGGCCCTCCATTTCACAATTTGCAAACAAAGGCTAGGGTTTCAAGCCAGCCGCCACTTATACTTCAATGGCCAGAAATGCACGAATCTTCTCCCCTCAATTACTCAAAATCCGTCGATAATTAGAGAAAACTTCCAACACGAAAGTTGTAGAGCACGACGAGAGCTTCAAATCCATACGGAGATGATCGAAAACAGAGCTTCGAGTCAATGGGAAATCGAGCATGAAGGGGCTGCGTTTTTCACGCAATTCGAGGCAGAGGAGGAGGCCGAGCTTCAAGCCATTCCAGGTGAAGGTGGAGTAAGGCGGTGGCTTCGAAGTGGTGTAACCTGATCGTCTTCAAGTTGCTCGGTTTGGTCGTGAAAATTCATGGAGTAAAGGCGGCTATGGGTTTGTGTTGTACGTGTTTATCACGTTGAAGAGGAAGATGAAGGGGACGGCCCAGATCTGAAGATGCAGAAATGAACGGCCGTGATCTGATCTAGGGTTAGAAAAATAAAAATAAAGCTGAAATTGTATATTTAAATTCATACAAACTTTGAAAAATCATAACTTTTTCATACGAGGTCCGTTTTGCGCGAAACAAGATGCATTGGAATCGTATGGACTAGCACTACGCTATGCAGCTGGATCGGAATCATTTGGAGCTAGAGAAAATTTTGAGTTAAATCGAACGTCGTTCGATTTGATTTAAAATCGTAAAAATCAAGGTGAGTGTTTATACGCTCACAATTGACTGAATATCTTTGTGGTAGTTAAATCTGACATTATGAAGTAATATGGATTTATTTGTCGTTGTTTGATAAAAATCTAATTGTCATATAGATTCTCATTTGAATTCACCGTTGAAAATTAAATTGACAGTCAAATTGAAGTTAAAATTTAATTGCGATCAAATTACCTGATATTGATAATTATGAAGTTGTTGTGAATGTTATTGGCTTTATGGTTGATTTGTGGTGATGGATGCTAATGGTCGATATTGGTTGTTTATTTATTTTGATATATCATGCTATCATCATGTATATTGTTTATTGCATATAAACTGTAAACTGAATCATTTCGAATAAATTAAGAAATAGGTTGAAATGATATACCTATGACATCTATTTGGATTGAAATGATATATGTCCATCCTTGAAATTAAAATTGAAATAATTATCCACTTGGCCATAGGTTAGGAAATTATATACGGACACCGGGATGGTTAAATTAAATGATTTTAAAAAAAGTTGTTTTGAAATTATTTAAATAAATTGATTTTAAGAATAAAAATCCAATTTATGGAAATTGAATTATTTTGAATTGAAGCTCGAAATGTTGGAATTTAAACTTGGTAAATGAAATTGTTTAATTATTCGAAGTTTAGATTTTAAGAAAAAATCGAAATACGGCGTAAATTTTCGAAAGTTGATTTGTTGTAAAAGATTGGACTTTTTATCGAACTCTGAATATTTCTAAGAAAATTTATATGAAATGATATTTCAAGTTGAGTTTGGAATTGAAAATTGATTTGAAATTGAGATTTAATTAATTTGGAATTTAATTGAAATTCAAAGAAATTTGTGAATTGGACTAAATTGAAACTATTGAATTAAATTTGAAGATAAAATTGATTTGAATGTGATTTGAACTGAAATTGATTTAGAATGTAATACTTAAATGAATTCTTGAAATCCGAATGTGAATCTAAGTTTATTGAATTGGAATTGCTACAGAAATTAAGTAAACTACTTAATACGGATGTTTAATTTGAAGTATATTCTAATTTGAATACGAAATGGTTTTAAAGCGAATCTTATATTCTTATATAAATATATGAGCTGTTTTGAAATGTGAAGTATTTAAAGTTTCGAAATATATTGAAACTGAAATGGCTTATTTTGTGGTTCAAATATGTATTTGAAATTGATAATTTGAAATGGTTTATTGAGAAGCTGAATCGAGTTGAAATTGATGATTTGAAATTTGATTAAATTTTAAATTTTGGAATTCGAGTTTATGTGAATCGTTTTGTGAGATTTTGAGGCGAAAAATGATTTTGAAATCGAAATGAGATATTGAGGCGAAAATTGATTTTGAAATCGAAATGAGATATTGAGGCGAAAAATGATTTTGAAATGAAATCGTATATTTGAGTAGATATGATGATTTTGAAATGGATTTGATTTTGAAGCGAATATGATATTTTGATATCAATTATGAATCGATTTGAGATGTAAAAGATCCAACCGGTGTGAAAAATATAACGTAGTTATTAAAGAGACCGGGATCGGATATGGACATACTCTCTGTCGATACCGAAAACCACTTTAATAACTATATTCGTGGAGTGTTGATCCAGAACGAAGTGGATGGTTTTGGTGAACGTGTTGATTTGAAGAAAGAGAACGATTTTGGATGACCCCTGACATGACTAAAACAGGAGCCGCGCCGGGCCATTGAGGATCGCCATCTCTAGCGGACACACTCCTTCGATACCATGTCTATTACTTTTGTGATTCGATTTGGGTGCACCCCGCGATTTGGGAGTGTTGTTTCGCGGTGTTGGGGTAGTAGCTGCTATGCCCAACATCAGTCCGGATCACGTAACTACTAGTATCCTAGTTGGTATTGCCTCATGTACCTTGTCATACTGATTATCCTATTCGCGACCACTACGTTTTGGTTTGTACCTTGAGTATATGGATTGCCCTCTGGTGACTTCCAGTTTTGGGGAAACTACGGTCTTGTATATGCTCTTGGGAATATAAACTGTGTTAAGGGTGGAATGGGCCATGGCTTAACGCTATTTTAATACTTTTACTTTAATGTAGACATATTATAATAGCGTATTGTACTACATAGTAGATAGTTTAACGGATCCTTGAGAGATGGTAAATCCCGTAACATCTCTTAAGTTATTGCACTCACGTTGACACTGGATAGGAGGTGTCTAAAATCCGTAAACATCTCCGACGCTGTCGCACTCATATTTACTTATTCGATTTAACCTACATGAGATATTTTAGTCCTGACTCGAGTGTTTTGTCTTTTCATTACGCTCGGGTCAGCCTGAGCATTTCAGATTAGGTTGAAGGTATATTCTGGAGGACGAAGACGGAGTTTGGTATTACATCATTTGTATTCTACTATTGTATTATTTTTCCGCTGCATTGTTGTTTTATCTCTGATATGTATGTAACTCTGATTTATGATGTATAATAATAATCAAATTTATTTATTTAACAGCTTCATGAACTGTTATTTTATTATTATATCTTGTTCCTTCCGCTGCGAGATTCTGAGTTTGTTTCTGTTCTTTCTTTCCTTTTCTTATTTAACCCCAATAACCATCCGCCTTTTGAACGGTTTGGAATCGGCATGTGTGGATTATTGTCAACTTGAACTGTCCAAAAAGGAGGGTCGTTACAGATAAGCTTCTAAATGTTTGCTACCAGCTTCAAATTTCCAATCATCAGCAAGGGAAGCAAATTCGGTTTGATTTTTCAATATTTTCTTTGATTTTTGCAGAATTATTTTGCTGTCCGTACTAATAAGTAGCCAAACTTGCTCTTTACTTCTGCTGCCTTTGTTGTGCACACACAAGTTTCTTTCTTTCCACAAGTTGAACACTACAGTAGTCAATAGAATGTGAGCAAAATCAGTTTCCTTAGATTTAGATCTGAATTTGTTGTTGATCATTTTGATAATATGCGTCAGATCCATTTGCTTGTTGTCATCAATACCCAAAATGACTTTAATTTGATTCCAGATGAAGTAGGAATAACTGCATTCAAAAAATAGGTGATTAGCATTTTCAGCACATAAATTGCACAAGGAACAGAGTGAATTTATATTGTTTCCCCATTTATTAAGTCTATCCCAAGTTGGCAATCTGTTCTTAATTGCAAAATATGTACAAAATGCCATCTTAGGACAGTTCACTCTATTCCATATGCAATAATACCATTCTTCTGTTGGAAATTTGTTTCTTATAAAATCCCAAGTTGTTTTAAAAGAAAACTTCCCTCTGTTGCTTGCTTTTCATTCCCAATAGTCATTCTCTGCATAAATATCAAATTGAATATTACATATTTCATCTTTATGTGGGTTAGTAATTGGGTGTAATTGTGGTTGCCATTGATTATTTACAATAATATCAGATACTTTATCATTTGATCCACCACATATAACTAAACTATTCCACCCAACCTTATTTATAAAGGCTTCATTTTTAAACCATGGGTCAAACCACAAACTGGTTTCTTTACCACTTTTAAATTTTCTTTCAATTAATGACTTGCCAATTTCTCTACAATTTAGTATTTGCTTCCAAGTATTTGATTGATTACTGTTGTACACATAAGTCCAAAAAAAAATTTGTTTCAAATACTTGGATCTCATCCATCTAGCCCACAAAGAGTCTGAATCAAGAAATCTCCAAAATAATTTTAAGTGGCAAGTATGACACAGATCCTTAATACTTCTAATGCCCAGACCCCCTTCCTTTTTAGGTCTACACACATTATCCCAGCTAATTTTATGATACTTTCCTCTCCATAAAAAGTCAGCGCATCTACTTTCCAATTTTTTAATAGTTGCAGCTGGTATATGAAAAGTTTGAAGCCAGTATAGTATAATAGCGTAAATCACAGTCTTAATAAGTTCAAGTCTTCCAGCAATGGAAAGTAACTTACAAGACCAATCTCCATTCTACCTTGGATTTTTTCAAATAAAATAGAGCAATCTTAATCCTTAATCTGATTTGTAGAAAGAGGCAGCCCTAAATATTTGATTGGAAGAACTCCCTCTGCTATTTGTAATACATTTAGAAATTCTTTTTTGTATTTACAAGACTTACTAAAATAAGCTTTACACTTATTTACATTAAGTTGAAGCCCAGCATAGGTTTTTAAATTATCAAAAATTGTTTTTATAGAGTCTGCATTGTCTTTATTAGCTTTTATAAACACCATAAGGTCATCAGCATATATCAGATGGTTAATACATGGCTGAATTATGTTTATAGGATGAACATTGCCTTTAATATTTTCTATTTCCATAAGAATGGAAAAATACTCCATAACAATAGCAAAAAGATAAGGTGATAAGGGGTCACCCTGTCTTAAACCCCTGTTACTCTTAATAAACCCTTCTGCCCTTCCTTGAATCAGAATAGAAAATGTAGGAGTGTTAATACATTCAAACACCAAATCACAAAACTTTATAGGAAAACCCATGCATTTCATAATATGATGAATAAAGTATCTGTTTACCTTATCATATGCTTTTTGTAGGTCAATTTTAATACATACATTTTCACCCTGTTTTGTGTTGAATTTTCTGACCATCGCATGTGCTAAAAGGGAGTTTTCATAAATAAGTCTACCAGGTACAAAAGCGCTCTGATTTTCAGAAATAAGAAAAGGCAAAAACACTTTTATTCTATTACTAAGAACATTAGCAATAATTTTGTAAATAAAGTTGCAGTAAGAAATAGGTCTATAACTACCAATATCAGTGGGATTTTTATTTTTTGGGATAAGGGTAATGAATGTGTGATTTAGACTCTTAAGAATTTTACCTTTGTTCATAAATTCGTCAACCACTTCCTTCACCTGCTGTTTAATATTTTCCCAATTATTTTTGAAATTTTTTGCATTGAATCCATCAGGCCCAGGACTTTTGTTATCACCAGCATTAAAAACAATAGCTTTAATCTCATCTAAACTAACAGGGGCAAACAGGATTTCAGATGCATTCTGATTTAATATATTTTTACAAGTTATATGAGGAAATTCCTTTTCATTAGATTCAGAAAAATAAAGTTCCTCATAAAAATTGATAGCTTCTGAAGTAACTTTATTATATGCATTAGATAAATTACCCTTTGTATCTATAATACAACTTATATTATTTAAATGTTTTCTATTACTCATTTTAGCATAGAAAAATTTGGTACAGTCATCACCAAGAGTAAGCCAATCAACCTTAGCTTTTTGTCTAGCATTGGCAGATTCTTTATACAATTCACTAGACAGTTCATTCTGATTTTGAAATTTTTTATTGATTGTACTTATATCATCAGGTTTATTATCAGAGCTCAGTTGTAATAGTTTACCTTCTTTTCTTAATCCAATAATTTTATTTTTATTCAAATGGTTATTTTTGTTCCAATTTTTAAGATTATGTTTAGTGTATTTCAAAAACATATAAAACTGACCTTCATAAGAAAAATTAAGACTGTTTTCCATTGAAGTTTTATAATCTTCTTCTAATACCCAGCTATTTTTGAATCTAAAAGGAGGAACTTTACTCTTGAAATCCTCATTGACAAAGAGCTTAACCAATAAAGGAGTGTGATCACTTAAGTTTTGTTCTAAAGTGGAACAAATACAGTTAGGAAATCTTTCTAAATAAACTTTGTTATACAAAATCCTATCTAATTTGCAATGAATATTTTTTGCCATACCAGATTTCCATGTAAATTTGTTCCCACTGATAATTGGTTCAATGAGACCGGTTTCTAATAGAAATTTATTAGCTCTATCCAATTTATTTTGAGGGATTTTTATTCCACCAAATTTTTCATTAGCATGAAAAACTGTATTAAAATCCCCTAGCACAATCCAGGGGAAATCATATGTGAAATTTAAAGATTTAAGTTTTTGCCATAAAGCATTTCTTTCATTTTCAAAATTACTGCCATATATACTAGTAACTTGTAAAGAAAAACCTCCAATGTTTTTAAATTTGCAGTCTATAAATTGACTATCTTTGTTAATGCTTATATTAGTCCAGATATTAGAATCCCATATAACTATGATTCTACCTTTACAACCACAATCATTGTTATGAATAGCTTTCCAATTACTGGACATTTTAAGGCAAATTTTTTTGAAATTCTCTTCATTCATTTTATTCTCAATTAAAGCAATAATGGAAGGTTTGTAAACATTAATCATATAAAGGATATCAGTTTGTTTTATAGGGGTGTTCATCCCCCTGACATTCCAAGCAAATAAATTCATATATATTTAATAAAAAAACATAAGTATTTAAATTGTACCTGACACTATAGTGCCTTTACCTCTCCTTTTAGTATCAACACCCTTTGCTTTCAATCTGGTAGACATTTGGTCCCATTCTGGATTGATCGAAATGTATTTTTGCTTGAAAGCTTTCTTCTCTTTGTTGCTCTTTAGCTTACCTGATGCTTTTGTTTTGGTAATATGTAGTTCAGATAAGTCGAATTCTTCTATGTTATCTACTTTCTCAGATTTATCTTCCTCCATTTATGCAGATTCTGGAATCTTAATTAAGGAAATATCAAACGAAGCTGTGCAAGGCATGGCTGACTCATTACAGTCAGTCACTGCAGCCTGCTCTGGGGGAGGAAACAAAACTGTGCGAGGCATGGCTGACTCATTACAGTCAGTCACTGCAGCCTGCTCTGGGGAAGGATCATCCTTGCGAGGCAATGTTGAGTTTTTACTTCTCTCAACATCTGCAGCAAACTTTGAAGAAGATTCTTCCTCAATATCAATTTCCTTGTTCAGACTTTTATTCTGATGAAGATTGTTGACTATTTTTGTAGCATAATGGTCTGTAATTAAACATGACTCTGAAATAGGGGGGTTTTCAGAGTTAAAGAACTTTTTATTTTTACCCTCCTCTCTATTAGTTGGGATCGGAACATTTGATTTTTTTTCACATCCATTAGGCTAATGAACTTCCATTGCCGTGATCTGATCACTTTGGTTAGTGAGCTCTCTTATATTATTTTCTTGATCGGAAATGACATCTTCTTGATAGATTCGATCATTGTTCTTTTGGGTTCTTGATTGGTTTTTTGTGCTTTTACTGATACTCATTTCTTGAATCATTTCAGATCTATTTTCTTGAGTAATATCTCTGTCTTTATCACTATTTTTGGGGATCCACATTTGTTTTGGGTTGCATTGCTCTCTAGTATGACCGAAACACTTACTGATGCTACACTTTGGTGGAACCCATTCATATTCAACTTTTTGTGTTATGATTTCACCATTATAAAGATTGAGACTGATTTCATCTGGAAGTTCATCAGTCGTAGAAACTTCCACAAGAAGCCGAGCGTAATTCAATCTCGTCTTCATGGTTGTTGTTGCGTCCATTTTTATGGGTTTTCCGATAATACTTGCCATAATACTGAACGCCTCTCTATCCCATAACTTGAGGTTTACACTGGGTAATCTAACCCATATCGGCATAGTTGACAGAAGATCTCTGTCCAACTTCAGTGATTCAGTCCATCTTCTCATGATGATGAGTTTGCCGTTGTAGAAATAAGGGCCATTCTGGATAATCAAGTTGCAATCTTGAGAAGAAAACCCTAGATAATTATATGACGCCAATATGTTGAAAGAATGCGGGTTTATCGACGCCAATATGACGCCGATATGGCCTCGGTAAACTCGTTATTGACGTCTTGCTAACGCCATAAACAGCGTCGGTAAAACTAGCGTCGGGAAAAAAAATTCAACATCAAGGTGGTTTACCGACGTTAATCACCAACGCCATTTCAATGCCATTTTTCTAACGCCAATTCGACGACTTGTCGATGCCTTATTTCCGATGTCATACCAAGGGAAATTTAATGTATTTACCAATGTCGCCCTGCCGACGCAACCTTAAAATGCCAAATTTGATTTTTCAACGTCTTGCCAACGCTACACCGACGTCATTATCGAAGCATTTTTGCAGCATTTCTACTACCATTCTCACTTCAACCACAAATTTAAATATAAAAAATATTTAATCATACGTATATAAATAATTGTTACGAAATGGCACTGCTTAAAATATGAAATTGGATTTTACCATTGAAGATCTATGAGCGATAAATTTGACTAAATTGTTACACCACTAGCTAAGGTGATGTATGAACATTAATATTTAAATTGTTCGATATGAATTGTTGACTGAATTTACACCTGCAAGTCACACAACTATATTAGTGAATTCTTCATAATACCGCACGATTTAATTAGTTTATTAAGTATTATAAATTAATTTAATTAATTAATATTTATGAAATATTAATTATTATATATTTTTAGTTCTAGGTGTTATTGGTTATTTTCTGCATGCCATTAGTAATTAATAGGGTGCATATATAATAGTTATATATGTGCGTACAATATACGATATCGATGCACATTTAAATGTAATTTAAATGAAATTAATTATAAATGGTTTTGAGAATTTGTCTCCCTTTTTCTCTTTGTATAAACCAACCCAAGCCTCATTTTCTCTTGACGCTTGTTTCCTCCTCTATTGACCATTAGTACCTATTGCCTCCACCATAAGATCAAGCTCTTTTAGCAAATATCGACATCAAATTACATATAAACAATGGTGCACTTGACTTTGCGAAGTTAGGTGATTGATTCCTTTGGGTCTAGGAGATTTTCCTAATCAAGGTGCAACCAAAGGCTACATCTTCAAGGTATAAAACTATTTTATGTTTTGTATTCTTATATATGTTATTTGATCACCTATAGAATGATTTTATATGTGTACTTTTGTCTCACCAATATTAAATATTTTAGATTACATTAGTCGATTATATTTCATGATATTATTTATCAACTTTAGTTTAAAATCATATATGTGTGTGTGTGTGATTTCATTTTGGATATATTCATATAAATATTTATAATTTTCTAAGTAATATAATTAATTTTATAATTTTTTAAATAATTGTTACAGATTTAAAATAAAAATTATTAAGAAAACACATTATATATATGTACATACATATATTAAATTACTAAAATTATTTGGCTTTAAAAATAATAATTTTACCCTATTCCTAATATATATATATATATATAATTTATTTAATATTTAAAACAATGTTTACATTTAGTTATATACATACACATACACACACACACAGATATATATATATATATATATATTAAAATAGATTTTGATATTTAAAATAAAACAAACTATTTTTTATGGTCAAAAAAATAACACACACACACAAATATATATATATATATAATTTTTAAACATTTATTTTATAACAAAAACAATATATATTTATACCTTGAATAGCTTTATGTATTATTAACATATAAACTTGTATATGTATAATAATAATTATTTTCGGATAATAATTATACTATATAAAGTATTAAAATTTAGTAAAGATATTTAAGCTGATATTTTAATGATCCAAATTTTAATTTTAGAATGTTTTACCAAGACATAATTAGTTATTTTAAAAATAAATTTTGAATCTAAATCTTGTTGACTTAGTCAAAATCAAAGTAAATATTTGAATATTTTATTTTATTTAATATACATAAATAATTTTGAATATATATATAACAATGTTTTGAGACAAGCAATATGTACGTAAATCACGAATACATTTTTAGTAGATGTAAATCCCGACATCTACGTACATATACATTAACTATGTACACTTTGTTATATTGCACATGACATACTATATAAACACATGGTTATATATTAATATACTCAAGACATACAAAAAGTTAAATTAATTAACATACATTAATTAGTCAAACTAAGAAAATTAAAATAAAATTTGATTTTATTTAAAATAACTATATTGGATCTAGTGTACATATTAGACTTTATAGGCTCACTAAGATTCAGTTAGGGAATTTTTTTTGAAATTCATACATTTCACCCACTGTAGATCAAGATAGTTCCAACATTAGTATCTGATCCAAAATGGACTACACGATCTAATTAATCAACATTTAGAGCCAACTAATTAAACATATCTATCTGATAGGTGTCTGGAATAGTAATATTTAGTATTTTCCATTCCTTGGCTACTGGCCTGGCCCAATGGGAGGAGTAAATCCAAAATATTGGCTCACATGAAAAGCCTAGAGTTATTTGGGCCTTAGGCTAATTTTCAAATTAAGATTTTAAAATTTAAAAACATATTTTAAATTGAAATGTTAAAATGTAAAATATAAAATGAAATCTTATAATGGTTATAAAGTGACTTTAAAATTTTCAAAAATGTTTTGAAAAGAAAATAATTAATTTTGAAATTTTAATGTATACATTGTTTGCGTCAAAAACGGTCACAAACAACCTGTTATAAGTGAAAGCACCAATGACCATTATTTAGATCCAAATAGAGAAATATAGATTCACAGATCATAGGATAAATTGCAGAAAAGTAAATGAACACGCAAGTTTTATAGTGGTTCGGCAAACTCCGACCTACGTCCACTCTAATAATCTTTTATTTATAATATAAAATTACAAGTACAGCTGTTTTTGCCTTAGAAAGTTAATGGATGAAGAGACAAGAAGTGATGAAGGAGAGCCAGCTGAAAAGTCCTTTGCAATGAGTCAAGTCCACTGTATTTATAGGTGAAGATGTGCATGGATCGGGCTGAAATTTCAGCAGAAGAACCTCCAGGCCCATACGACCCTACCTACAAAATTTGAGATCAATTAGAAACCAAAAAATAATTTAGACCGATCATTCCATACTAACTCCAATGGGGCTACGGCCATTTTTTTGGGGTCCGCCGTGCCTCTAGTCCATGCTCCCAAAGTTTCGTGTCATTTTGACTTACCGTTTGTGAGATATCAATTGATCTTCGCTATTTTGACTAGAAATTGGATCATAGGAGATCATTCCATGCTTCTTCCTTTTGAGCTGTGATCGATAATATGGGTTCCTCATGATGTTAGCTACTTTATCTCCAAATTTCATGCAAATTTGACGTACCTTCTATGAGATATTGCATTGTTCGTGAAATTATGGATTGTTCCAATAACGATCGACCTCTTTTTTCAAGGTTTGGGAGTTTTGAGCTGTGACCAATCACAAGGATGCTCCATGATGTAAGATACTTGCTCTCCAAATTTCATGCAATTCCAATGTACCATTTGTGAGATATCGCATTTTCTGTGAAACTATGGGTCGTTTTGGCTAATTTGTACGATCATTCCAATAACGATCAGCCTCTTTTTCCAAGATTTGGAAGATTTAAGCTACGATCAATAGCGTGGGTGAACCATGATGTAAGATACTTGCTCTCCAAATTTCGTCTAATTCCGACGTATCGCTCGTGAGATATCGCATTTTCCGTGAAACTATGAATCATTATGGCTGATTTATACGATTGTTCCAATAACGATCAGCATCTTTTTCCAAGATTTGGGAGTTTTGTCATGTGATTATTTTTATGAGCTCCGCTCTTTAGTATATTGATGCTTTAAAAGTTTCAAGTGCATTGGCTTTGTAGATTTTGAGATATTGATCGATCTTCGCCGATTTACGCTGTTTTATGGATCGTTCCCGATCGATCCATATATATTCTTCCTTTACCCATTACTCGAGCATACGAATTCCGATTAACTTGAAATTTAAAATGTAACCTCACGTGGCCTTCCTTGTCACTTTATATTGATTGCGCTTTGATTGGGGCCCGGTCTGAATTTGCCCAAGTATTGTCCATAGTTCCAAATATCATCGATTTTCGAGCCTGATAACCGTCTCTCCGAACTTCCTACCTTGATGATCACAGAATCCATTTAGCCAACTTTTATGATATAATGTCTGGTCAAAAAGTGGTATAACATTTGCCCCCTCAAAACATGCCTAGTGGTAGGAAGGCGTGTTTGAATCTCCTTAAGTCTAATTGTTGAAACCCGTTGATGACCTGTGAACAAACCTGTGGTCTTGCTTGATTGTTAGTAACGGCTGTTCGGGACCATTAATCAAATTTGTAGCTATCCCAGGCTGATGATGATTACATGGAATCGAGTGTCAGCTGGAGGCGAAATGCGATCGTTCGAGATCGAGTGCCCGTTCGAGACGCAATGCGATCATTCGAGATCGAGTGCATGTTCGAGGCGCAATGTATATATTCGAGATCGAGTGGCTGTTCGAGGCGCAATATGATCATTCAAGATCGAGTGCTTGTTCGAGGCGAATGTGAGCGTTCGAGATCGAGTGTTTGTTCGAGGCATAATGCGATCATTTGAGATCGAGCGCCTGTTCGAAATGAAATGCCATTATTCGAGATCGAGCGCATGTTCGAGATGAAATGTGATTATTCGAGATCGAGTGCCGTTTGAATCGAAATGTGGTCATTCGAGATTGAGTGCTGTTCGAGGCAAAATGTCATTTTCCGGATAGGCTCAAAATTATTAATGTCAGATTTCACGTTCAAGTGAGTTTTGTAATCAAAATATTCAATTAATAAAATTAAGTCCAAGTACTAAAAGAAAAACAAATACAAAAACTAAACACTACAATGCACGCCTCTCCGGGTGTGACGATTCATCGTCATCTCAAAGCATGCCTAGATACCTTTCTCGATCTCGTACATGTGTAAGTGACTTATCCGTTTTATCGTGGAGTTTATTACTTATTCTTGCCATCCCGATCAATTGATGACAAGTTGACACCTCGATCCACGGCAGTACCCATTCGACTTCGATGGTGGCTGCTCTTGTTCCACCGTCGATGCCCGTGTTCATACGTATTGTGACACCCTTCCATTCCGAACATGTTCCTCAATCCCATCCTTTAAGTGCCTGCAGTCGTTTGTACTATGCCCGTCCAGCTCATGGAACAGACAATATTTTTCTGATTTATTTTCATTGTTTTTAGGCTCTCTCCTCATTGGCCGTCAATAGGGGATCTGCCCCTTAGTATCAAGACATATCTGTTCCAATGTCTCAGTCAATTCCATATAAAAGGTGAATCTCAGTTTCCTTTGTGGTCGCTTTGATCCATTAGAGCCATCATCTGCTTTCCGTTTTCCTTTATCCTTGTTTGAACCTTCCTCGGGCGGGCCTCCGCCTTTAACCGCATAAACTTCCACTTCCTCTCTTCACTCTCTATTAGATTTCTCGCATTATTATTGTAGAAACCTTTCTGCTTCATGGTAAAATTCATCGAGATCAACTGATGGATCACGTTCTAACGATATCTTGAAATCCGAGTTATCCGCAATCCCTAACACTGCTACCATCAAAACCATCGATGGATCCAGTCGATCCACCGAAGCTACTGCCGCATTGAACCTGGTTAAGGAATCCCTAAGTGATTGTCCTTTTGTGACGCCCCACCTCTATACTCACACTAGCCAAGGACACTACTGGGTAATGCCGTTGACTAGCACGAAGAATAAGGCTGTTGAGGAGCGACCATCTGTGTAATTGCTTTGTGCGAGTACCGATATGTTAGATAATATGACAATTTCTTTTCAAGAAGAAATCTAACATATCAAATACAAACTCAAAGCTACTACACAGTGGCTATGTGGGCTACGGAAACAAATATAGAAATAAGCATAACATAAATCAGTCACGGATATTCATATCACAAAGGCAGAAACATATATGAATATAACACATAGAAGTGTACATCAAAGTAGTGGTCATACAAGATCCACTACATCACAAAAGAATAGGTACAAGTGCTAGACAAAAGAATAAGTATACATCAAGGAGTCTCTATCTCGAATGTATAATAACAAAAACTACTAACCTAAAGTAGTTAGCCAAAAGTCAGGTGACGAACCCTGATAAGAAGTCAAGCAGAAGCACCTAAAATACCTCGGTCTGACCCGAGTATTATTTAAGAAGAAAATAATAAACAGATCAGTCTAGCTATAAATATCATATAAAATGAGATTTCATAAGAGATATCACAAAAACGTATGATAACAATAATGTCATACTGTGACAAGTATACATCAGATAACAACAAAAATCATACAATATCTCAAATATTCTCAAACACCAAAAAGAATGTCATATTCTTTAAATTATTCACCAAAACACAAATATTGACAAAACTTATCAATGTCAATAGCAAATCGGTGAAACACAAATTCTAGAAATCATCAACTAGAAATCCAGAAATCACAAAAAGGGGAAAGCCTATCACAAACGGGAGAATGAAAACTCCCCAACACGTGTATCACAAATGGGTCGCTATCCCATGGTCGCTAACCATAAAGCCGGTGCAACAGCGTAGTGCAATAACGGTACGCCCGAGGAACCTGAAACTCAAATGAGTTGTAACAACGACGCAGTGCAATAACGGTACGCCCGATGAACCTGAAACTCAAATATTTCGAAACAACGACTTAGTGCAATAACGGTACGCCCGATGAACCCGAAACTCAAATAATTCGTAACAACGACGTAGTGCAATAACGGTATGCCCGATGAACCAAACTCCATAAAGCCCGTAGGTCGCTAGCCTATAAAAATGGGACAAAGCTCAATAGAACGGGGTACAGTCCCCCACGCGGACAAAGAGACATCGCACATCGCTAGTCTAAATCTCAAAATGATCATCAATGATCGACAAGTGTAAATTACACTAAGCTAGTAAATAAATGAGTTAGGCTTCATGTCCCATAACCACTAGCTTAACTTAAATATTTACGAACAGATTGTAGACTTCCACTCGAAAATAAGTGTAAATTACACTAAGCTAGTAAATAAATGAGTTAGGCTTCATGTCCCATAACCACTAGCTTAACTTAAATATTTACGAACATATTGTAGATTTCCACTCGAAAATTGTCACAAGAGTTCAATCGAACAAGTCCAAGAATTAACCGAAGAAGTAAACGCAAGCGTTTCATACCACCTGTTTTGCTAAGTCGTTTAATTAGATTTCTCATACGAATGAGGTAAAGGTTTGTATATACTAATAGATTGGAAAACGGTTTTAAAAGCGAGCTTTATATTAAAAATAACGTTGAAATCATTTTAATGAAAGAGTTTGAGTATTTACTACTAGTATAAAAACCTTTGTATTTTAAAGTGACAAATCATAGAAATGATTGTAGAAACAATCAATCACCAAAAATTCACATACGACAATGTGAATTAAATCCATAAAAATCGATATCAAATTCATCAAATGGATATTCCCAAAAAAATCCAAAGAAAGAAGTCATCAAAGTCGATAATAAGTAATAACAACTAACCGGAACGACAAAAATCGATTAAAATTGGAAATCCAATCAAAAACAGCCAAAATTGGCAGTTCTAGACATATGGGGGTTCATCCAGACGTCTGGATTTGGGTTCTGGAAATTTTCCAAAAAACCCCCAGACGTTTGAAATTTCAAAGCAGACGTCTGTGACCTAACCAGACGTCTGAACCTATAAATCAAACGTCTGGAATTTATCTTTGCCGTTTTATTTTTTGCGTGCTTATTTTTTTTCTCCAGAACTATAACCAAACGTCTGGACTTGATAACTAGACGTCTGGTCACCTGGTCTGGGCAACAATTTGCCTAGGCCATGATGGCCAAAACGATTCGGGAGTGATCAGACGAGCAACGAAGACTAGGGATTTATGCCAAGCGACAACCCAGCCTTATAGGCTCTTCGATACACCCCAAATATCATGTCCAAACATCCATAGTAGGATTTTCATAAAATTGGACTTCAAAAACCAAAAATTGGAAAATTCACCAAATCAATTCAAATCAAAAGCAAATGAACATGAATAGATGTTAGGAATTCATACCTAACAATAATGAAAGTTATAAACGTAGATGTGAGTTCAAAAACTCACCTTTAAACCTAAAAACAATGAATGAGAAGCTCAAAAACAAAGGAAAGATCAACCACTCTTCAACTTCAACTCTAGAAGCTCCAATCTATGATCATAGGCAAATATTTCATAAATTAGGTTATAGGAAATTTCTGAAATTGGAGAGAGATTGAGATGGAGAAGATGAAGAGGATGCTTACCTAAGCTTCCCTTTGATTTTGGACTTGAATTTGTATTTCCTAATCAAACTAGGGTTTAGGAATTTTAATTTACTATCTTTTCCCCCATTTTCCTTTAGCTTGAGTGTTAGAAAATAGAATGAGTGAATGGAATGAATGAAGAGGAGTGGGGTGGAGTTAGGGTATTATGTTGGGTTAGTGGGTTGAAACCCAAAGCCAAAGCCCAAAATAGAAAAATAGCAAAATTCCACTCAACTCCAAACATATCGATGTTTATACTCAAAAAAGTTGTAAACGCCCTTTTTGACTCAATTGAAGTGGTCTCGAGTCCTAATTCGTCTGTTTACAAAAAGTAACATTTCGGACTTTAATCCGATTAACAATGCTATATTTAAATAAAACATTTAAATATATAATCGTGAAATATGCGGGTTGTTACAGACTCCCCCCTTGAAGAAATTTCGTCCTTGCAATAATTAAGAGGAAGATAAAAAGTAACAATCATACTAAGACATAACAACACAAAAGAAGAAATTTTGAAATGAGAAGTTCACCCTAATGAGCACGAGAGAGTAAGTTCGGATGTGTTCGCTCGATGAATTCTCAGGATTCCCAAGATTAATCCTTAGGATTTGAGGACCATTGAACTTTCACAAGCGGAACATCTTCATTTCGAAGGCGTTCAACCCCCGAAGCAATGGTACAAATAGGATGTTGCTCATAAGTCAAATTTGGTGAAACTTCAATTTCTTCAATAACACCGGGCTCAAGAATAGAATCGGAATCCCTAAGGCATTTTCGTAGTTGAGAAACGTGGAACACGTCATAAATAGAAGAAAACTGAGTCGGTAATAAAAGGCGATAAGCTACGGAACTAATGCGTTCGGTGATGGGAAAAGGACCAATATATCGAGGTGCAAACTTTCCCGATCGACTGAAACGCACAACACCCTTCATAGGTGAAACACGAATAAATACCAAATCTCCCACCAAAAATACTAATTTCCTTCTTCGAATATCGACATAGGATTTTTGTATCTTTGAGCTTCTTTCATCCTATGATGAATAGGTTCAATCTTTTATGTGGAATCACGAATAAAATCAGGACTTAAAACCAGCTTCTCACCGGCTTCAAGCCAACACGAAGGAGATCGTCATGGCCTTTCGTAGAGTGCCTCGAAAGGTGCCATACTAATACTAGATTGGAAGCTATTATTATAGGAAAACTCAACAAGATAAATATGATCTTCCCAATTTCCACCAAAATCAAGAACACATGCACGAAGAAGATCTTCAAGAGTTTGATTCACACGCTCGGTTTGTCCATCGGACTGAGGATGATAAGCGGTGCTAAAATTAATCTTTGTTCCCAAAGCTTTTTGAAGACCTTACCAAAATCCACTAGTAAATAATGGATCACGATCACTAACGATAGAAGTAGGGACTCCATGCAATTTAACAATTTCTTTAACATAGAGTTTAGCCAAAAGAGGTACGGTCCGATTGGACCGAACGGGAAGAAAATGGGCGGATTTTGCAAGTCTATCTACAATCACCCATAATATTAAAGAAAAAGTATCAACAAGTTCTTTTGATATAAAAGAGTGAGATGCACCCGTATCAAAAGAAATCGAATAGGAAGATCACAAAATAAAATAATACCATCAAGAACTGAATGAAAAATACCTTGACCAAGAGAAGGGTTACTAGGGGCTTGCACAACATTTAGCTTTCCCTCTCTCCTACTTTGAAGTTTGGGACATGAAGATAAAAGATTACCCAAACCTTTGCAATAGCGACAAAAAAAGGGTTTCGGACACTCACTCGCATAGTGGTCCATAGAACCACAATTGTAGCATTGTCCACGACTAGAGGTAGGAGTATTTGCTACTGAAGTTGCCTGCTTCCCTTTCTTGTTGGGATTAGAGCTTTTGAACTTAATATGCCTCTTCTTGTTGATGTTGAAGTTTTGTTTGGCATCCACAACTTCAACATCACTTTCTTTATCGGCCTCTTCTAGTCGAAGAGTGATATCTACAAACTGGTCGAAAGGCACTTCTAATTTCAGAGGTAAAACCTTTTTGGGGTTCTTACTCAAAGCACAGATAAACCTTTGATTCTTTACAAGATCCAAAAGTTGTTGGGCAAACATGAATACGCCATCCAGAGAAGGACTACTGGATTGACCAGCGCTAGGACCGCCAGATCTAACCATCTCTTCTTCTTTAAGAAAGAAAGAAAAAGAAAGAAGAGGAAAAAGGTTATTCTCAGAATGAATATCAAACAAACTTGATTGATAAAACAAGGCATCATAAAAGGGAATAGGATAGAACGGGTTTTAAGACTCGGATTAAATACTGAGGCACGATTCCTAAGAGAGACTTAGGACAATGATCCTTGCTAGATTATTCTACATTGTTCCGAAGTTTGGCTCTGATACCAAGCTGTGACGCCCCACCTCTATACTCACACTAGCCAAGGACACTACTGGGTAATGTCGTCGATTAACATGAAGAATAAGGCTGTTGAGGAACGACCATCTGTGTAATTGCTTTGTGCGAGTACCGATATGTTAGATAATATGACAATTTCTTTTCAAGAAGAAATCTGACATATCAAATACAAACTCAAAGCTACTACACAGTGGCTATGTGGGCTACGGAAACAAATATAGAAATAAGCATAACATAAATCAGTCACGGATATTCATATCACAAAGGCAGAAACATATATGAATATAACACATAGAAGTGTACACCAAAGTAGTGGTCATACAAGATCCACTACATCACAAAAGAATAGGTACAAGTGCTAGACAAAAGAATAAGTATACATCAAGGAGTCTCTATCTCGAATGTATAATAACAAAAACTACTAAGCTAAAGTAGTTAGCCAAAAGTTAGGTGACGAACCCTGATAAGAAGTCAAGCAGAAGCATCTAAAATACCTTGGTCTGACCCGAGTATTATTTAAGAAGAAAATAATAAACGGATCAGTCTAGCTATAAATATCATATAAAATGAGATAGGATAAGAGATATCACAAAAACGTATGATAACAATAATGTCATACTGTGACAAGTATACATCAGATAATAACAAAAATCATACAATATCTCAAATATTCACAAACTCCAAAAAGAATGTCATATTCTTTAAATTATTCACCAAAACACAAATATTGACAAAACATATCAATGCCAATCGCAAAAATCGGTGAAAAACACAAATTCTAGAAATCATCAACTAGAAATCCAGAAATCACAAAAAGGGGAAGGCCTATCACAAACGGGAGCATGAAAACTCTCCAACACGTGTATCACAAATGGGTCGCTATCCCATGGTCGCTAACCATAGAGCCGGTGCAACAGCGTAGTGCAATAATGGTATGCCCGAGGAACCTGAAACTCAAATGAGTTGGAACAACGACGTAGTGCAATAATGGTACGCCCGATGAACCTAAAACTCAAATATTTCGAAACAACGACGTAGTGCAATAACGGTATGCCCGATGAACCCGAAACTCAAATAATTCGGAACAACGACGTAGTGCAATAACGGTACGCCCGATGAACTGAACTCCATAAAGCCCGTAGGTTGCTAGCCTATAAAAATGAGACGAAGCTCAATAAAACGGGGTACAGTCCCCCACACGGACAAAGAGACATCGCACATCACTAGTCTAAATCTCAAAATGATCATCAATGATCGACAAGTGTAAATTACACTAAGCTAGTAAATAAATGAGTTAGGCTTCATGTCCCATAACCACTAGCTTAACTTAAATATTTACGAACAAATTGTAGACTTCCACTCGAAAATAAGTGTAAATTACACTAAGCTAGTAAATAAATGAGTTAGGCTTCATGTCCCATAACCACTAGCTTAACTTAAATATTTACGAACAGATTGTAGATTTCCACTCGAAAATTATCACGAGAGTTCAATCGAACAAGTCCAAAAATTAACCGACGAAGTAAACGCAAGCATTTCATACCACCTGTTTTGCTAAGCCGTTTAATTAGATTTCTCACACGAATGAGGTAAATGTTTGTATATACTAATAGATTGGAAAACGGTTTTAAAAGGGAGCTTTATATTAAAATAACGTTGAAATCATTTTAATAAAAGAGTTTGAGTATTTACTACTAGTATAAAAACCTTTGTATTTTAAAGTGACAAATCACAGAAATGATTGTAGAAACAATCAATCACCAAAAATTCACATACGACAATGTGAATTAAATCCATAAAAATCGATATCAAATCCACCAAATGGATATTCCCAAAAAAAATCCAAAGAAAGAAGTCATCAAAGTCGATAATAAGTGATAACAACTAACCGGAACGACAAAAATCGATTAAAATTGGAAATCCAATCAAAAACAGTCAAAATAGGCAAAATTGGCAGTTCCAGACGTCTAGGGGTTCTTCTAGACGTCTGGATTTGGGTTCTGGAAATTTTCCAGAAAACCCCCAAACGTTTGAAATTTCAAAGCAGACGTCTATGACCTAACCAGACGTCTGAACCTATAAATCAGACGTTTGGAATTTATCTCTGCCATTTTATTTTCTGCGTGCTTATTTTTTTCTCTCCAAGACTATAACCAGACATCTAGAATTGATAACCAGACGTCTGGTCACCTGGTCTGGGCAACAATTTGCCTAGGCCTTGATAACCAAAACGATTCGGTAGTGATCAGACGAGCAACGAAGACTAGGGATTTATGCCAAGCGACAACCCAGCCTTATAGGCTCTTCGATACACCCCAAATATCATGTCCAAACATCCATAGTAGGATTTTCATAAAATTGGACTTCAAAAACCAAAATTGGAAAATTCACCAAATCAATTCAAATCAAAAGCAAATGAACATGAATAGATGTTAGGAATTCATACCTAACAACAATGAAAGTTATAGATGTAGATGTGAGTCCAAAAACTCACCTTTAAACCCAAAAACAACGAATGAGAAGCTCAAAAACAAAGGAAAGATCAACCACTCTTCAACTTCAACTTTAGAAGCTCCAATCTATGATCATAGGCAAATATTTCCTAAATTAGGTTATAGGAAATTTCTGAAATTGGAGAGAGATTGAGATGGAGAAGATGAAGAGGATGCTTACCTAAGCTTCCCTTTGATTTTGGACTTGAATTTGTATTTCCTAATCAAACTAGGGTTTAGGAACTTTATTAAGCGTTGCATGACTTGCCAACTCGTAAAGGTCGAGCATCAAAGGCCCGGTGGGTTATTGCAACCATTGGATATTCCAATATGGAAGTGGGATCAAATTTCCATGGACTTTATTGACGGTCTTCCCCGTTCTCATTTTGGCCATGATAGCCTATGGGTGATAGTAGATAGACTTACAAAATCAGCCCATTTTATTCCCGTTCGGTCCAATCGGACCGTACCTATTTTGCCTAAACTCTTTGTCAAGGAAATTGTTAGATTGCATGGAGTTCCTACTTCTATTGTTAGTGATCCTGATCCATTGTTTACTAGTGGATTTTGGAAAGGTCTTCAAAAAGCTTTGGGAACAAAGCTTAATTTTAGCACCGCTTATCATCCTCAGTCCGATGGACAAACCGAGCGTGTGAATCAAACTCTTGAAGATCTTCTTCACGCATGTGTTCTTGATTTTGGTGGAAGTTGGGAAGATCATATTTCTCTTGTTGAATTTCCTATAACAATAGCTTCCAATCTAGTATTGGTATGGCACCTTTCGAGGTACTATACGGAAGGCCATGCCGATCTCCTTCGTGTTGGTTTGAAGCCGGTGAGAAACTGGTTTTAGGTCCAGATTTTATTCAGGATGCCACAGAAAAGATCGACCTTATTTGTCATAGGATGAAAGAAGCTCAAAGTAGGAAAAAATCCTATGCCGATAATCGAAGAAGGAGATTAGAATTTTCTGTGGGAGATTTTGTGTTCATTCGTGTTTCACCTATGAAAGGTGTTATGCGTTTCAGTCGATCGGGAAAATTAGCACCGCGATATATTGGCCCATTTTCCATCACCGAACGCATTGGTTCCATGGCTTATCGCCTTTTATTACCGGCACAGTTTTCTGCTATTCATGATGTATTCCACGTCTCTCAACTACGGAAATGCCTTCGAGATTCCGATTCCGATTCTGTTTTTGAGCCCAGTGTTATTGAAGAAATTGAAGTTTTGCCTAATTTGACTTATGAGCAACATCCTATTCGTATCATTGCTTCGGAGGTTAAACGCCTTCGAAATAAAGATGTTCCTCTTGTAAAAGTTCAATGGTCCGCAAATCCTAAGGATTACCCTTGGGAATCCAGAGAATTCATTGAGCGAACACATCCGGACATGCTCTCTCGTGCTCCTTAAGGTGAACTTCTTATTTCAAATTTCTTCTTTTTGTGTTGATATGCTTTTGTTGTTGTTACTTCTTATTTATTTCTTAAAGATTGCGAGGACGCAATTTCTTTAAGGAGGGGAGTCTGTAACAACCTGCATATTTTACGATTGAATATTTAAATATTTTGTTTAAATATAGAATCGTTAATCGGATTAAAGTCCAAAAAGCTACTTTTTGTAAACAGTCGAATTGGGACTCGAGACCACCTCCATTGAGTCCAAAATGGCGTTTACAACTTTTTTGAGTATAAACATCGATATGTTTGGAGTTGAGTAAAATTTTGATGTTTTCATTTAGGGTTTTGGGTTTCAGCCCATTAACCCAACATATCAACCCAGCTCCACTCCACTCCTCTTCACTCCTTCATAATATTTCCTAACACTCAAGCTTTAGAAAAATGGGGGTAGAGAAAAAGAATTAGAATTCCTAAGCCCTAATCTTCTTTGCAAATACAAATTCTTGTTCCAAATTCAAAGAGAAGCTAAGGTAAGCATCATCTTCTTCTTCTCCATCTCAATCTCTCTTCAATTTCAGAAATTTCCTATAACCTAATTTGGGAAACTATTGCTTCTAGACTTAGATTGGAGCTTCTAGAGTTGAAGTGGTAGAGTAGTTGATCTTCCTTTGCTTTCAAGCTTCTCCTTCATCGTTTTTGGGTTTAAAAGGTGAGTTTTTTGAACTCACATCTATTTCTATAGATATCGTTGTTGTTAGGTATGAATTCCTAACACTTATTTGTGTTCATTTGCTTTCGATTTGAATTGAATTAGTGAATATTCCAATTTTTAGTGTTTTGAGTTCAAATCTTTAAAAATCCAATCTTTGATGTTTGAACACGTTAGTGGGGTGTTTCGAAGGGCCATACAAGGCGGGTTGTCGCTTGGCGTAAATCCCTAGTCAATGTTGCTCGCTCGTTCGCTCCCATTCCGTGTATTTGATTTTGCCCCAAAAGAGGGCTAGGCTGAATATGCTTCTGAAGCAGGTTCAGTCGACTGAACCAGAGGGTCAGTCGACTGAACCAGAATATCAAAAATGCTTAGAAGCAGGTTCAGTCGACTAAACCAGTGGGTCAGTCGACTGAACCAGGACCCAGGAAATTGCCTGGGTTTGTATCAGTCGACTGACCATCTAGGTCAGTCGACTGACCCTGGGGATACAAAATTCGTATCCCTGTGTCAGTCGACTGACCACCTGGTTCAATCGACTGACCTGCTTGCTTCAGCCTCATTTACCTATTTTGCTTTGATTTCCAATTTTTATCGATTCGTGATTATCCGATTTGTTGTTGTCTTTTATTATCTACTCCGATGACTTCTTTTTTCGGGATTTTTGTGGATATCCATTTTGATGGATTCGGTATCGATTTCTCTGGATTTGATTCACGTCTTCGTATGTGAATTTTTGATGGTTGATTGTTTCTACAACCATTTTTGTGGTTTGTCACTTTAAAATACAAAGGTTTCTATACTAGTAGTAAATATTCAAACTCTTTTACAAAGATGATTTCAACTCTATTTTTAATACAAATCTCGTTTATAAAACCGATAATCTATTAGTATATACAAACCATAACCTCATTCGTATGAGAAAATCTAATTAAACGGCTTAGCAAAACAAGTGGTATGAAACGCTAGCGTTTACTTCGTCTATTAATTTATGGACTTGTTCGATTGAAAATCTTGTGACAATTTTCGAGTGGAAATCTACAATTTGTTCGTAAATATTTAAGTTAAGCCAGTGGTTATGGCATTTTTTATTGAATCAGATTCTAGAATAATTCGTCGAAAAATATACAGGAACTGTAGGAAAAAGAAAAAACCCGCCAAAACCAGTACTCAGAACCCTACCAAACAAGGAATACCAGTAACCCTAACCATAGATAAATTAAGAGTAATGGGAACCACTACTCTTAAAATAACGGTAGATTCGGGCAATTTATAGAATACGCTTGAATTGTGTAACTTAATATAAATATACTAAAAAAATATATTGTATTTATTAAGTACATGTTGATACGGCTATCTATCCATATATCACATCCTTTCTTGCAATTTCTGGAGCAACATCCCATAAATTTTTGTATTTTTTATTTATATCAAAATCATTAGATCTTCCTCTTATATTGAAATCGCGGCAAGCCACTGATCGGAGGCGACTGGAGTGCTTTCATCCTCCTATTTGTTCAGGGTGGGCGGCGTGAACTCTGATTCGATCCGGGTATTCAATCCCACCGCTGAGATGCAGTTAAGAATCGGATGCTAATCTTTGACATCGAATCCTCTCAGGAAGAAAGGCCAGTATATTAATTGGGGCGAGGCGACCAATAGGGAGGCGACCGAAGGGAGCCAGTATAAACATTGGCGACCTCTAGTATATTAATTGGGTCCACACACATGGCTCCGCCAAAGCAACTGACAACAGGCGATGTACTAAGAGTCCTCCACCCGGAGCACCAGTGCGGTCATTGCGGGCCTTCCTTCGGGCGCCTCAAGTCATCAAGCATCGTGTCGGTCCGCAACAGCAGGGTCAGCCTTCCCTTTACACTTAGCCACTTGACCCCAGCCACTTGAAAGAGCACACACACATCAAAGGCAACCCAAAATCTAACCAAATGAGAAAGTGAGACCAAGCCAGACAATCAGAGGCAATCTGTTTATTTTGATCCTTATTTATTTATGGGTTTTTCCTTTACTTCATTCAAATTATGGGTTTGCCAAAATTTCTACACTTGCCTCTAAGGGCTCCGGGAAGGTTCGGATTAAACTCGGCTCAATCCTTTTTTTTAGGAAAAGGATTGGGCCGAATAAAGAATAAGTATCCTATACTATCTATTTGTACCTTTCCCATGCCATGGTTTGGATTAATGGAGACGTCGCACCCCGGGACAAGGGAGTTCTCTCTTTCAGTAGTTCGTCGGGAATGAAACTAATGGATGCAGAGCATAACATGTAATTCGCTAGTAAACAAAGAAAGCACCACAAAATACGTGCAGAATCATCATTAGAACCATCATACTTGCTGACCATCGATGAACTGATCGAATTAACCAACCAAAGTTAGCTTCAGTCATTATGTATTGAACAGAGGAAAAGGCCTCCGTAACAGTTGGACGATAGTAAAAAGTCATAGCAAAACCCGTAGCTACTTGTACTAAAAAACAAGTAAGCGTGATTCCTCCTAGACAATAAAATTATTTCAAATTTCCAATGAAATTTTGAAAGATTGACTTGACCCACTCTTCTTTATCGAAAAAACATTTTCTTTCCTGAATAGGAAAATCTTGAAAAAAAATGGATCGTTCCTTTCTATCCAAATCAAATTGAAAATTTGATTTGGATATTGGATGCGTCAGACACATATTTTTTGTTCCAGGAGAGTTGCAATTCCACTTTGTTAAGTTATTTTTTTGTGATTCGACATAACAAGAACAGAATCACGCTCTGTAGGATTTGAAAACAGGAATTAATTCTAACTCCCACATGATAAAAAAAGTAAAAGATCTCTAGAAGAAAATAATCCTATTTGACCACTGTACATTGCTAACATCAGGAAATAGAACAATCGCGAATTTCGAGTAACAAGCCAAGCTGCTAAAGTAGCTCTTGCTAGTTTACCAAGTGATGTCGTACCTGTGACACTTCTTAGCTTGTTCGACTAGATAAATAAGGGGGCAGCGTGCCGAGTGGAAGGGCCATCGCTCAACGGATAAAAGTTACTCTAGGGATAACAGGCTAGGTTACCGGCGTCGGTGAATTGCAGGTCTAATTCCGCGATAAAAGAGCTCTATTTTCGAACAGATTTGTCCCCGAATCCACCTTTTCATGCACTTTTGCAGCTATATTCAATGCAAAAATTTTCAATAATTGGAACGAATTGGAAAGAATTCGGATTCACCACGACGAATCAATCCCGAAGGCTCTCTCGACATACATTTTCTATCGCTGTGAAATGCCCTAATTATTGAAAGTTTGATGTCCATGAGAAATCCACGGTTCGGAATCAACAGTAAGAGTAGGCCAGACGTGCTCCCCCTTTCCATTTAATCACTGACAAAACCTACCTTTCAATTCGACTTAACGAAACGACTTCGACTTTAGTAGAACAATTAATCGAACAGGCGCTCATAATCCCTATTCAAATTGCTTGCTTGACCCTCGGGAGGATGGTGAGAGTTTGGGAATGGTTTGAGCCTTGGGAGGATGGAGACCGTTGAAATTGGAAAGAAAATCTTGGTTGCATGAAATCTATGTCTCCTGGATCCTCTTGTATTCTATTTTTTTAGTTGACTTTGCCTTATTCCAGAGACCAAACTTCCATAGCTGAATATGATGCCCAAGACCTGAGGTAAAGGTTGAAAGGGAACTCACAGAGGTAACGATCCGCTTCTTTTAACCCCACCCCAACTCTATCTTTCTTATCAGTGAACCGATTCGATGATCTGCCTGCGCCCCTTACCCGCTCGCTACTGAGAAACTGACGAACCTTGCGGAGGAACCCTTAGGTTTTCGGGGCATTGGATTTCCATTTTGAGAGATTTGAAAAAGCACTATCTCGTTGAAAGGTTGGCTATCCTTTGAACCAGTCGAACCAAAGCCTTTCCGAACCAGCCAAGGAATAAATTGGTGCGCAGCAGTCCCAGTGACAAGAATTCTTGAACGGTGAACAACCAGAGCCTATTACTCACTACATCGAGTCGTGTCTTGACTGAGTCTTTTGTTATCGTATTTTCAGCCGTAGTTTGCTGGAATCGGAATCGTTGAGAACAAAGTGGCGAAATTCTTCATGTAGCATTCAGACCGAATGACTCTATGAAATTACGTCGTATACCTCTATCATCTCGATTGTCCGATTAATTGACTGGCGATTTCATAGTTTGGACTTGGTATACTAGGCGCTCCAATTTGTTTTTTGCACTTTTTACTGGGTTTCTGTTTACTCACTTTAAATTGAGTATCTGTTTCCCTCCTTTTCCTGCTAGGATTAACTTCATTCATATTGTTTTACCGAAGTCTCCATCCGAGGCTAGGCACCTAATCTCACTTTATGAATGAAAGAACATTCTGTTCTTAAGGGTCAAAAAAAGGCGCGTGACATAAGTCCCTCCCTACAACTCATGCTCATTTTTGAGTAAACACTATCCCAGAATAGAGGAAGCTCCTTCTCTAAAAAACTTTCTTTAGACTGGTCGGCATCTTTGGTCTCCATTCTCTCGTTATTAAATACGAATTCTTTAACATTTTATTCCTAGTGAAGAAGATTAAAAACTAGTGATGTCGTGCGCGAAACTGGTGAAAGGAGCAAATAGAGTTCCTTCAGCTTCCCAAAAACAACGTGAAGTCAACGTATCTCAAAATGAATCTCTTTCGTTGAAACCTCTCCTTATGACCAAAAGACAGTTCCCTTCCAAGCCCCGAGAAGAGAAGCCATTAGGTGTAGGCGAGCAAAGTGAGGCGACCAACGGGACCGATCCAATCTCCTGGTCTTTCGTTCGCTATTCGAATGTCCGAAACAAATAAAGTACCTTGAAAGAAACTAGTGTTGAATGGTTTGGTTTGGTTTGGTTTGGTTTGGCTTTGGCTTGACTGGAGAGATCTGATCTGTAAACCTCTGTGTATCATTCGTATGACCCCGCTAGTGACTCAACTAAGTGCATCTTTTGATGCATCCTATCGATCTTAGCTTTCCCGGCGTACTTGGCTTACTTGTCTTATAGTTTAGCTGCTTTATCTGTCTTTGGTTTCATCGCTTGTTGTTTCGTTGTTATAGTTCGATTTCGAAGAGATAGGTGCAGAGCGAAGAAAGTGCGAAGTGTATGGCTAACCAACGTTTTGCATTGGCTTGACTGGAGAGATCTGATCTGTAAACCTCGGGAAGGGAGGATTAGGGAAATCCTATTGATTGCTGCTTTCTCCAGACCTCCGGTAAAAGCATGAAAAAAAGGCTCGAATGGTACGATCCCTCCATCACCCCAGAGTAAAGAAGTCACAACAGAGGCAACAGCAGCGTAACCTAATGAATGAGGCTTAAAATCCTTCTAGAGCCCAAACTTCCATTTCCCTGGTTCGTAGGATTATGGAAGCAGAAGAGAATCCAAAAGTGGTTTTTCGAGACTGTTTCAAAAGGGGAGAAAAAGACTGAAACTCAAAGGAATTGACGGGGGCCTGACCACTCTTTCGTCTAAGGATGCCTAACCGCCGCTTCGTTCGGAATAGTGAAATGGGGCCCTGAGTTAGCGAAGTAGTGACCAGAGGTTGCGAAGGCGGCGGGGGAAAGAGGGGGACACTGGGCGGGATCTTTTGGTTCAAGTCAGTAATCATTTGATGCGCGGCTGTGACGAGTATGAAAAGAAGGTTGAAGTACCCAGGAAACTTCGGCTATGACCAATGCCCCACCTAGCTGAATAGGCGTATTTTTTATTTAACAAAACTAGAAAGGAAAATGATCGAGTAAGGCACCATCCGTCAATTAGGGAGGAATAGCAATAGTGGGTTTCCATCATCAGCGTATTCGCCCAGCGTTATAATTACCTCGGGAGGACGGTGAGAGTTTGGGAATGGTTTGAGCCTTGGGAGGATCTCAGAAACAGATTTTGTTGAGAACTCCATTGTAGAGTTCTTCTTGGAGCAGCGCCCCCTTCCTGTTTTCGAGAGCGCGAATTTCGTTACTTCTTATTGGTGCTGCTGGGAAATCTGAACGGTTTAGTAGTATGGTTTATTTAAGTTAAAGAGAAGTAACTTAGGAATGAGGTTGATCTGCTGCGAACTCGAGTTGAAAGAAAGTGTAAGATAGGACAAGAAAACGAGAACTACAGTTCGAGTGAGTGGCTAAGTAAGCAGAGGTAGCGAAGCAAGAGCATTGTATGTCCCATAATAGGTCCTATTCTTCTACCCTTTCCTGGGAGTCGATGACTATTCATAGCTATTACCTTGACACCAAAGAAGAGTTCGACCCAATGCTTTATTTCTGTCCTAGTTGATCCTGATTCGACATTAGAAGTATATTGATTGTTCCCCAATAACCGAATACTTTTTTCTGTAAATACTGCATATTTGATTCCATTCATAACCGGGCGGCTGTGGGCAGCCCCCTATAGGTAGTAGGGTAGGATGGGTGGTACTGCTCAGATTGCGGCCACTAATTATTCTTTTAATGAATTTCTTTTAGTTTAAAATAAATTCATTAATTTCTGAAATGCCCAGACCCCTATTGTTTAGTAATTCGACGCCCCATCTTTTTACTGTTGTCAACTAATCTTTTCCATGTTCGATTTTCATCTATGTTAGAACATTTCTGTGAATGCTATTCCGATCTAAGTGGTCCTATTCTGTGTCCCGTGCTAGGAAGCATTACTCCTCTTTTCATTCCAAATTCAAGAATACGACCGATACGATTGACGAGGTTGTGGAATTACAAAGGATGAAACCTTAGTAGCGAGGGAGAGGTTGAGTAAGTAGCTTACGCAGAGGAAAGTAAAATTTTTCATAGCGGCCTGACCATATCTCTTGGGCGGATTCATTGAAACTATTGCCTATACTTCGAGCGAAGCTCAGATGCTACGCACCTATTGACTGCCGTTAATGAATGCGAAATTCCCGGCCTTACCGTATTCCTCATTCCTTTAGAATCCCTTCTTCCGCCTCTGGATTTCCTACCAAATGGAGATCGAGGTGCGTAGCGACTAGGCAGCCCCTTCAAAAGAGCCAGTGGCCAAGCAAGCCACCAATTCAAAAGAATGTTTAAGACGGTTCCGGATTCCAGATCCATCCGGGTAAACGAAACGAATAAGGCACAAGTGAAACCAGAGTGTTCTCATTTACCTGACAAGCCCGATCGGCCAGGAAATACCAGTTTACTTTGCTTCAGCAGAATGCATTCTTGAACAGGAACCTCCCCAATTAATATACTGGCAGCCATTCGATTGACGGACCAGTCGGATTTATTCAATCAACAGAAAGGATGGTTCACTTACTAGGGGACCAAAGGGATGAAGCAGCTTGGAACCCTGAACAGACTGCCGGTGATAAGCCGGAGGAAGGTGAGGATGACGTCAAGTCATCATGCCCGTTATGCCCTAGGCGACACATAAAAATACGAAAAATATAAATTATCAAAAATTAAAAAAAAAATCCTTTTTTGATTGGATGGGAATGAATCAATTGTGTGATTTGACTGTTCTCGGTTAAGTGGTTAAAAAGCTAGTGGCGTGTACCAAAGGAACTCTTGTGCGTCTGTTAATATGCGTTAGAAAGGTAAATCCTCCGTTTATACTGGCGCCTTTATTTAGTAAAAAAACAAAAAACCGGGCCGAACTTCTAAAAAGCTACCTGCCCGCTTCCATAGAACAATATCGTGGCAACATAGACCTAAGTGGGTTTCTTGGAATATTCGGGTATTAAATATGCTCTATTTTACCTTGCTTCTTACCTAAATTTATTAGTTTCTTCATTATTTATAACAGTTCTTTACTTAGGCGGGTGGAATTTCTCTATTCCGTATATATCTATTCCTGAATTTTTCGGAAGGTCGGCTTCCCTAAAAGCTTGGCCCGAATCGAAAGCATTCGCTCATTCTCGGCTTCGGATTCAAAAAACCCAGACCGATCCCGTCCAACGCCGGAAAAGCTTGCTCCAGAAATTGCAAGAAAGGATGTGATATATGGATAGATAGCCGTATCAACATGTACTTAATAAATACAATATTTTTTTAGTATATTTATATTAAGTTACACAATTCAAGCGTATTCTATAAATTTCCCTCCCTACCAAAAAAAATCCGCCAATTCTTTTTGGAACATGAAATTCTATTTTTTTGTGTTAAAAAAGAGAAAACTCTATACTACTTCTGATTATTCTGTCTTTATTTCCTCTCTTCGGAGAATCCACTTCAACTATTCTTATCAAATAAGAACTAAACTACTTCGGAGTTGAAGAGAAGTATCAAAAAACATGTCTTATTTTTTCAATAATACATATTTGTAGCAATGAAATACGTTGCCCCCAATTGATCGGGGTCGCCTTAGCCCCGTAGTTTTGAAGCCAACTATGGTTATTTCATATCCCCCCTTTTCTTTACGTACTATTTTGCTTACTATACCCGTAGATGTAGCATTATAGACTGTATTGTTACTCTTGCTCCCATCAGGATAAATCTGACCCCTTCCCCTGTTCCCACCTGATCCAAACTATTCGAGTTTGATCTTACATAGCTAATCTCTTTCGAATACCAAGTTGGTCTCTTCTCCATTCGCTCCGCACCGGACTTCCACTATTTTTCTTTTTTAGGCCTGGCAAACTCTTGTTTTAGCTTTAGACAACTGGGCATAAAAACTCCATCAGACAGAAGAGCAAGCACATTCATTGAAGAAGCAAAGCGATTCGCGGGAGGGGAGGGGGAGAGTTCGTTTTCTCAAGGGTTAGCAGAAGAAGACGATTATATGAATACTATAATTGCAGCTTCGTCTTCGTCTGATCTTCTTCTCGCTCATTTCAGTGAACTAATGGAACGAATCCAAGATGAAATGCAGTAGCTTCGCCAACTGGTGGAATACATCGCATCAACCTGGGAGCATTAGCCTATACTGTACCCGGAAGAGAAAGAGTGATTTGATCTCTCTATAGACGCCTTAGATTATCATTGTATGCCTTCTCCCTTCGCCCGGAAACCTTACTGACAGATAAGGCTTCTGCCGGTCAAAAGAATGGCTTCCCCGAATGGATTGGATCGTTTTAAGGTAAGGGGCTCGACGATAAAAAAAGAAACTCCAGATATTTGCTATCTTTCTCTTTGAATGAGATCTCAATTCCAGCTATGGTTGGATCATCGGGTGAATAAGCTGGTCCAGCATCAACATCATCCCTCCGCACTGGTTGTTGTCCCTCGCCCCTGGCTTGAAAGCAATCATTGATCGGCATTCTGGGTCATCTCATTTGATAAGAACTGAAAAGGATCACTCGCTTTCTTTGATAACTCAATAAGATAGCTATCTGTATCATTTTGATAAATTTTTCTAAAAATTCTTCTATCTTGAAGAATTGGATTAAAGTAAGGACTAAAAAAACAAGAAAAAAAATAGAATTGAACGACGGACCGTACAGGCATCTTTTGTGCATTGCATACGGCTCTGCAATGGAATTTCCTTTTCCCCCTTCTATTTTATCGAAGAAAAAAAAAGGAATCCATCTGATCTAGATTGTTGAATGATCCATTTACCACCCTTCCTTTCATTCATATTGTAATGTAAAAAAAATACTATGATGGTTCCGAAAAGACTTTAGTAGTCACTAGACTCACTATAGTAGTCCATCCGGCTGCTCTTGCTTAGTGTAATTCACACTTTTTATTGATCGATGATGATCATTTTGTGATTTAGACTAGCGATGTGCGATGTCTATTTGTTTGTGTGGGGACTAAAAATCCGTTTGTGGAGCTTCGGCTCAAATTTGGCAGGGTAGCGACCCGTGGTCTTCGAACCATTTGTGGAGCTTCGGCTCAAAATTTGTGGTTAGCGACCATGGAAGAGCGTTCCGTTTGTGATACACGTGTTGGTGAGTTTTCATGCTCCCGTTTGTGATAGGCCTCCCTCTTTTGTGATTTCTGGATTTCTAGTTGATGATTTCTAGAATTTGTGTTTCACCTCTTTTTGTGATTGGCAATGATATGTTTGTCAATACTTGGGATTTGGTGAATAAAATAAAGAATATGACATTCTTTTTGGTGCGTTGAAATTCTTGAGATATTGTATGATTTTGTTGTTGTTTAAATTATATTTGTCACAGTTTGACATTATTGTTATCATACGTTTTTGTTATATCTCTACTCATATCTCAGTTTATATATGATAATTATAGCTAGACTGATCCGTTTATTATTTTCTTATTAAATAATACTCGGGTCAGACCGAGATGTTACAGGTGCTTCTGCTTGACTCCTTATCTGGGACCATCTTCTGACTTTTGTCTAACTACATTAGATTGGTAGTTTTTGTTGTTATACATTAGAGAAAGAGACTCCTTGATGTATAATTATTCTTTTGTCCAGCACATGTATCTATTCTTTTGTAAAGTAGTGGATCTTATATGACCACTATTCTGATGTACACTTTTATGTGATATATTCATATCTGATTCCGCCTTTGTGATATGAATGTCTGTGACTGATTTGTGTTATGTTTATTTCTATATTTGTTTCCGAAGGCCACTTAGCCACTGTGTGGTAGCTTTGAGTTTGTATTGGATATGTCGGATTTCCTCTTGAAATGAAATGTAAGTTATATTATTTGACATATCGGTACTCGCCCAAAGCAATTACACAGATGGTCGCTCCTCAACAGCCTAATTCTTCGTGCTAGTCGAAAGCATTACCCAGTAGTGTTCTTGGCTAGCGTGAGCATAGAGGTGGGGCGTCATAATTGTCTTCAACCTGCCCCTCGAGTCCATGGGGGAATCCTAAAATATGCTCTTCTGGACGAGCATCCACATTTCGATCAATGCCAAACTGCATAGCACCATCCGGCAACCTGCTTGGGATCGATCCATTGTGACCCGGGGGCATGCCCCCAAGTACGGATCGATCGGCACCAATCGTTCTTGGTTGGTTAAGGGGCCGAACCCGGTTGTTCTACCCCACCTTGCATCAGGTTAGCTTTGTTTCCTTGGTCCTGATTATGGATTTCCTCAACTCCTGTTGCTCCAACTCCGTGATCCATATTTCTAGCGTTTCCTGCTACTTCATTCTCTTGGTTTTGTGCTCCATTTTGTCCAATCTGTCGATGTAGATCCTGCATCATCTCCTCTTGTCTTTTTAGTATCCTCTCCTGCATAGCATCCATCATTGTTCCCATTTCATCTCTGCAGATGTAGACAGATGTCTGATTTGTTCCCGCTCCAAAAGAAGCATCTTGACTCTCTCCATGATGGCTCAAATCTGCTAATGCTCTCCTTGTTGATTGCCTAGCCATTTCTTCCTAGATCCAAGTATCTAAGCTTCCAAATCCAAGATCCTAGTTTCCAAATCCGCAGGTGCAAGTCCCTCTCAATGAAAGCACTAAAATGTTTGCGCCAGAAATGGTCACAAATACCATGTTATAAGTGAAAGCACCAATATCCAATATTTAGATCCAAACAGAGAAATATAGATTCACATATCACAGAATAGATTGTAGAAAAGTAAATGAACACGCAAGTTTTATAGTGGTTCGGCAAACTCCGGCCTACGTCCACTCCAATAATCTTTTATTTATACTATAAGAATACACGTATAGTTGTTTTTATCTTAGAAAGTTAACGGAGGAAGGATTAAGAAGCGATGAAGGAGAGTCAGCTGAAAAGTCCTTTGCAATGAGCCAAGTCTGCTATATTTATAGGTGAAGACGTGCATGGATCGGGTTAAAATTTCGGTAGAAGAACCTCCAAGCCCATACAACTCGACCCACAAAATTTGGGATCGATCAGACACCAAAAAATAATTTAGGTCGATCATTTCATACCAACTCCATGGGGCTGTGTTCCTTTTTATCGTGCCCCCCATGCTTCTAGTCCATGCTCCCAAAGTTTCGCGCCATTCCGACTTATTGTTTGTGGGATATCGATCGATCTTCTCTATTTTGACTAGAAATTGCATCATAGAAGATCATTCCATGCTTCATCCTTTTGAGCTGTGATCTCTTATGTGGGTTCCTATGATGTTAGTTACTTGCTCTCCAAATTTCATGCAATTCCAACTTACGGTTTGTGAGATATCACATTTTCCATGAAACTATAGATCGTTCTTGCTGATTTATACGATCGTTCTAATAACGATCTACCTCCTTTTCAAGATTTGTGAGTTTTAGCTACGATCGATCATGGAGGTTCTCTATGATGTAAGATACTTGCTCTCCAAATTTCATGCAATTCTGACGTACCGTTTGTGAGATATCACATTTTCCATGAAACTATAGATCGTTCTAGCTGATTTGTACGATCGGCCTCTTTTTTCAAGATTTTGGAGTTCTGAGCTGCGATCGATCATGGGGGTTCTCGATGATGTAGGATACTTTCTCTCCAAATTTCATGCAATTTCGACGTACCATTTGTGAGATATCGCATTTTCCGTGAAACTATGGATCGTTCTGGCTGTTTTGTACGATCGTTCCAATAACTATCGGCCTCTTTTTTCAAGATTTGAGAGTTTTTTCATGCGATTGTTTTTATGGGCTCCACTCTTCAATATATTAATGCTTTGAAAGTTTCAAGTGCATTGGCTTTGTAGATTTTGAGATATTGATCGATCTTCGTCGATTTACGTTGTTTTGTGGATCGTTCCCGATCGATCCATATAAATTCTTCCTTTGCCCATAACTCAAGCATACGAACTCCAATTGACTTGAAATTTGAAACCTGGCCTCACGGGGCCTCCCTTGTCACGCCACATTGATTGCGCATTGATTGAGACTCGATCCGAATCTGCCTAACTATTGTCCATAGTTCTAAATATCATCGATTTCCGAGTCTGATAACCGTCTCTCCGGGCTTCCTGCCTTGATGATCACAAAAGGCATTTAACCAATTTTTATGATATACTATCTGGTTAAAAGGTGGTATAACATACATATTTAATTTGCTTATTTAATTAAACAAATAAAATAGTTAATTTAAAGGTTAATTAATTAAGGGAAAATCTATTGAAACACAAAATGGTGACACAATTGGTGACACAATGAATCTCAACCATTAGATCGCCTACGGTTTCAAACCCATATGTGAACACAATGGGATCTAATGGTCCAGATTAATTAAGTAACAACTATGTTTTATGTTGTCTCCAATAGCCGACCCCATTGATCGAACATACAAATAAATTGATATATATATATATATACGCAACTATAATTATTATAGTTATATATTTATCTTTTTTTAAGGTGTATTATATTGATTTTTTAATTAATTTTTATATTTAATTGAATAAATTGATTTATTAAATAAAATTGATTAAAAGTTAATTAATTTAATTGTATACATATATTGATATCTGTATAGAAACAAACTATAATATGTTAAAGTCAATTATTTATCTTAAATTGCTTAAGATAAATAATATAAATATTTACAAATTTTAAATAAATTAAATATGATTTAATTAATAAGAATCAAAATTAATTTAATATGATTTTATATTTTTATGAGTAAATTTGATTTAACTAATAAGGTACAAGTATAAATGCATACACCGGTGTTCATCTAATAACTAAAGGTATTTACTTTTTACTTATGAAAAATTTGATGTGGGGAAATAATTTTATTACGATAATATTGTTTAATTATGTATGCTATAAGTGCAAATGCTTTAGTGGTCGCTGATGTCTTTATTTCAGATAGTCTTGTTGGTGGTGGAGGCTGTGAATTGATAGTGAGATTCTATTGATAGGTAGTAGGAAGGGGATGTTATATAGGGTATTTTTGAAATTCCAAAAAGACACGGTATAAATCCTACTGATTGAATTTGCTTTATTAATAGTAGAGATATATACTTTATATAAGTTAGTTAAATAATAATAGTTATAAATAAATTAAATTTAAAAAACTATATATGTATAAAATAATGCAAGTGGAACTGAAATAAACCTAAAATATATTTTGGAATAAACACATACTTGAAACATATACTATGATTTCAGATGTGTCCGACACTTGAATCATAAGTGTTTCATAAGAGACAATTTATTCTTTATATCGATATCACTCAATGTGTGTGTGTGTATAAGATTATGAATCATTAATATATAAAGTTGCCCTATACAATTTATATAGTGATAGATTATTTGCAGACACATTAGTTGTCGAGCAAACTCAGGTTAGGGAGTTATGTATAGTACTATCAATATATCTCCTATATGAGGTAAGATACATACATGTATTTGTTGAGCAAATTTAGGATACATGCATTATACTTAGGTTATCGCCAAATAGTCGGTAGAAGTGAATAATCTCTCTTGATTTATTGAGCAAACTCGATGTCATGGTCGAGATTTGGACAAAGACCACGGTTAGAAATTATATGTGATACAACCAATAAGGCCTATGATTTGTTGAGAAAACTCAATATTAGAATCCCAAGGCAAGTGAGTCCTAACACTCACTAGAGGAATCAAAAGATTTCTATTTTCGCTATAGGTTTTGAGGAATAAAAAAAAATCTAGTAGGAGCTTAGAAAAATGAAATGAATACATTTAATCTTTCTAATATTATAACAACACTTATCGGACCAGCACCACTATCCTAGTGGTTAGGTGCTTCGACTTTGGTGTGAGAGGTCACAAGTTCAAAATTTATGTAGCGTGATTCAAATGTATATTGACATGTAGTATGTTGTGTACTACCTATACTACAATAAAAACACCCTTTCGCAACTGACAAAAACAGTTGTAATAGGTCTATTACAATGGACGGCCGCCAGTCGTTATATCGGGAGTTGTAATAGAGCCTTATTTTTTTACAACCGTCTTTGGCAGTTGTAAAATAATTTGTTACAACTACCTAAAACAATTGTAAAAGACTTTTCTACAACTGCTTTTGGCAGTTGTAAAAGACTTTTTACAACTATTATTGGCTGTTGTAAAAGAATATTTTACAACTGAAATTGGCAGTTGTGGTAAAAAGAATGAAAAATTTAAAAAAAATTCTAAACACATATTTTAAGTAAAGCAAGGAACATATAAGCATAAATAACAGAATAAAAATAACAGTACACTATAAGCAATTCAAACATTACATTATTATTATCTATAAAACAAATATATCAAACAAACCAAAGAACCAAATCAAAGAAAACCAAAACAATACATTTATTTTTTCAATCCCTCATGCATACTAATCTTTTTAAGTGATTCACGCACCAGGCAATCACACATACATTTACAACACCAACTCACTAATCCAAACATCAACACAACATCTAAACAAATGCAGTTGCAAAACGGGCACACGACAACCATGGACACTTTAACATAGTACATTCCATCTCATAGCATTAATTTAATTCTATCTTGAAAACTATTGCAATAACTATATTACCTTGGATCAATTTCAAACAACTTCTAATGCTTCCAATGCCTGAAATATATCAGTCCTAGTTACCATTCCTACATTAGAATTAGAAAGAACGGTGACTTTAAATAAGTTTCATAACATAATTCTGAATTTTGGTAAGTTTAGCGAAGATCTATTCTCACCTACGACTTTGCTTTTCTGATCCATTTGCTTCCTGTAACAACTTATCCACAAAGGCCAAAAGTAATTGCAACATCCGTACATCACCACAACAACCTGCTAACAACATTAGCATTACTTCAGCAACCAGAAACCATCACCACCACTTAAACTACTTTGCTGATTTAAAGCATAACTTCTTGCAGTTTCTTCTAAAAGAGGATATTTTGAACTGTAGGTTGGCAGGAATCTTCTAAACTAAAACTCATATAAACCCAAAAAAATTAAACAGGAATCAATATTTCAACATTGTTAGCTGAAATCAAGTAAACAATGCAAAAGCCTATACCTTCTTGTCGATGAAATTAGCCCAAAATCGAGCTTGAGATTGAGCGTATGCATCTTCAGGCAACAATCTTGCATTTTGACTCCAAACTTCATCGATGTACTGCATGATTATGAGAGATTCGCAAATTGGTTTTCCGTTGTTGATCGGAACGGGGATCCTTTTGTATATAGGGTTGGATTTGAGCAGTAGAGGGCTTTTATCAGCCAGGTTTTCTTCATGGTACTCTACTCGATTCCTTTTTCTGCGAGGGCGATTCGGCATCTTTGACCGAATGGGCTGACCTAGAACTCGAGAAGAATGATTCCCTTTACGGCGGCCATTGTTGATTGAGATTTGGTTGTTGTACCCTTCAAATCTTTTTTGTACGAGGACTTCAGTGGATGGAGGATTGGTGTCGGTTATATAGACTGGACGGTGACGTCGTGGATGACGTAATTGGTGGAAAAGTCGCATGGTTAGGAATGGAAGGCGGACATGAAAGGTGTAGAAGGTTCGGTTGCAGGGTTCTACTTCTAATGGATTGTAGCGAGCTCTTTGGGAATGAAGAGCCAAAAGAGGACGGCAAAATGAAATTATAGAGGAAAAGAAGGCGGGAAAATAGTAACAGTAATTATTATAAAACATAATTGTTAATAATTTAGTATTAGTTATTAATTATTAAATGTAATTAATAAATATTAACTATAATTTACTAATTATTAATATTTAATTATAATAAATTATCAAATATGAAAAATAATTATTGATTATAGATTATTAGTTACTGTTAATTAATAGTAAAGATAATTTATAAATTATTAATTATTAATTAAACATTTATTATTATTTAATGGTTATCGATTATTGATTATTAATTTATTAATTATTAATTACTAATTTTTAATAGGAATTATATCACATTTTAATTGTTATTATTTAAAGTAGTTATTAATTATTGTATATTGATATAGAATTATTATTTTTAAGTGTTATTTATCTAATTATTATTTAAAATTAATTTTGTACTAATTATTATTATGTAATTTTAATTATTAACTATTATTATTATTTAATATTAATTTTTAAAATTTAATTATTATTATTTAATTAATTATTATTTATTATAGAAAATTTGTTATTAATTATTTGTTACTATTATTTAATTGTAATTATTATTTATTATTAATTGAATAATTATTATTAATATTTATTATTGATTATTAATTTATTATTTATTAATAAATTATTAATTAGTAACTAATTATTAATTACTAATTATCAATAGGAATTGTTTCATATTTCAAATTAATTATTAATGAATTATTAAATATTAATTATAAAATATTAATTATTATTAATATTTAATAGGCATATATTACAACTGGTAAAAAAAGACTTGTTGAAAATAAGTTTATACAACTTTCTGAAAAAACATTGTAATTATCAATTATCGAAATTAATTACTAAATATTAAATATTGTATTATTATTAGTTATTATTTCTTAATTATTAATTATTAATATTAATTATTAATCATTAAAAATTAATTCTTATTTATTAATTATTTAATAACAATAATTATTTATTATTTATTAATTAGTACATTAACTGTTAATTATTGAATAGTAATTATTAATATTAATTATTAACGGTAATTATTTCATATTTCAAATTAATTATTAATTATAATCATTTTGACAGTAATGATAATTATTAATTTTTTTTTAATTATTTAACTATTAATTATTAAGTTTTATTATTTAGTTATAATTATTAATTCATTATTACAACGGGAAAACAAAAAAGGTTATAGTAGACATCTATTACAACTGACAAAAAAGAAGAGTTGTTAAAAATAGAAATCTATTACGACTAATAAAAAAAGGTTGTAATAGGCTTCTATTACAACTGGCAAAATAAAATAGTTGTTGAAAATAGACATCTTATACAACTAGCAAAAAAGAAAGGTTGCAATAGGCATCTATTACATCTGGCAAAATAAAAGAGTTGATGAAAATATGTTTATTACAACTTTCTGAATAAAAACGTTGTGAAAAACCTTTATTACAACTGGTATTTTTTGACAGTCGTAAAATTACAATTGTAATAGTGTCTTTTTGTTGTAGTGCTAAAACTAGTAGTACTAATATGTACTATCATTTAAGTACCCAATTTTTTTTTTAAAAAGAACACTTGTTATGTAACTATATTAATAAACTTAAAGTAAATTTGTAGCATAATCACCCATCTAAGGTTATTTTCTAATAATGATAAGCTCACCAGGCTCAACTACGCTGACTGCCTAAGAGCAATTAAAATAGCTCTCACATATGTACGTTTATAATCCTTAGTTATTGAACCTTTAAAAGAAATCCCACTAAAAATGCCGATTCCGAGGCGGTAAAAACATATAACACTTGGATAGCTGATTGTGAGATAGCCAAGCATATGTGTTGTCTACCTTAGACAAGTCGTTGCAAAAGCAACACAAAAACATGTCCGTCCAATTTTTTTTCGAAAACCTCAAAGCTTTGTTTGGGGAATAATCTCATTCTGCAAGGTACAAGACATTAAAAAATGTTAAATGCGAAGACGAGTAAATGCAATCATGTCGAGTACTATACCATAATGATGAAAGGCTGTTTTGATGGGCTTTCAGAGCCAAATGTTACAATAAGTGATGAACTGCAAGCAAATTTGATCTTTGGCTCGTTGACTCAATAGTTTGAGCCTTTCATATTGAATAACAATATGAATCAATTGAATGTCAACCTCATCAAGCCACTCAATATGTTAAGGTTAGCAGGGCTTGCTCAAGGATCAATGCACAGTGTTTGCTATTAAGGGGAAGACATCATCTTTTATAGGCTCAAATAAACTTAAGCTTATGCTAATAAAAAAGGTAAAAGTGCTGCCAATAATGACAAGGGCGAATGTTACCATTGCCATAAGAAGGGGCACTGAAAGCTGAATTGCACATGTTATCCGAAGTAAGTCAAAGAGGAAAAGGAATATGATTCCTCCACTCCTAATGTTATGTTTTTGATTCAAAATTGTTTTGCAATAAAAAAAAATTCTTGGGTTTTAGATACTGGATATGGTATTGATGTCTATAATTCATCATAGGGACTTATGGGACAACGACATGTGGAAAAAGGAGAAATGAATCTTTAAGTTGTTGATGAATCTATTGTAGATGCAACTGCAGTTGGAGATTATCATTTAGTTTTGCCCAATGGTTTTGATTTGGTATTGAATAATTTATATTATAAACTTTATCTACGGGATAATATCAATGTATGGACTGTTTTAGACTGGATTTAGTTTCATTGTAATAAATTTTTTTTATCAACATAGTGTTTGGTGGAAATAAAGTCTAAAATGGTTTTTGGATAATGTCATTTATGTACTTAATCATATACATGTTGTTCATAATTCTTCTATGATTAACATTAAAGGTAATTATTATGACATCATAGGCTAGGTCGTACAAGTGATAAAAGACCACACAAATTGTAAACCAAAGATTATCTACCATTATTTGATTATGAATCATTTTACACATGTGAGTCATATCTCAAAAGAAAAATGACCAAGTTTCTCTTTAGTGGGAGCAACGAAAGATTTAATGAACTCTTGGGTCTCATACTATAATGCCCCACACACATTATTTATTAATTAATTATTAATAATCATTTAAATTAAATTGACAATGAAGGGAAATTTGGAGTAGAGTTGTTATATATGGTTTTCGATGCCTTCATTGTGTTTAGAAATATAAAAAATCTATATTTACATAGTATGATATAGTTTCGCATATATGTATAAAATGGGTTTTACGGGCCTCTATGACTGTTTTGGCCCAAAATGATCCTTCTTGCCTATAAATGCGAAGCTATAGAACCTTAGCCGTCATCTCTATTCTCATTTTTTTAATCTTAATCCCGAAATTCCTTTAATCTTTATAATGACAAAATTAACTACAAATCATTTAAAAATTCATATTATCCAAACCTCACCTTATAATATATCGTTTTGAAGCTCTAGACGAGTAGAAGGTACGAAAAGCGTTTTTTTGGAGATGGTGCTAAAGGTGTCCAGAAATAGGCGAACATTCTCGATCGTTCATTCTATGGTTTTTTGATCAACAGTCAAATGGAGACAATTAGACGATCGAAGGGCATAGCCGCGTAGAGGACATCAAGGGGAGTTAATCTATAAAGTTGAATCGACGACGTAAACTTTAGTTTGGTCAAAAATTGAGGAAAATCTCACATAATTGTATGCGACGACGGGGGTCATTTTGGTTGGTGCATGCTACGGCTGGGTATATACTCACTACCAATTGTATTGTGTATTATTATTTATTTTTCAATCAATAATCAAAAATATAATTCCATCAACCACATATAACTCAATTCAAACGATCGTTTATCAAACAATCACCCATCAACTATCTACAGACAATAATCAAGGCTACCAAGCTATCATCAACTAATATAAATTCAATTCAATTCAAAAATAGAAATGTAGATTTCATATTATTTTATTTTTCTTCTACAAATAATTTTATATTCATTAAATTGATTTCATGAAGTAATTCAACCTAAATTAATATCAAACATCATAATTTATGCAACATGAATTCATAATAGTAATAAACTTAAGCAAAATCGATCGATATACTCATCGTTAACTGAAATTAAACAAGTATAACCACTGTATAATTAAATTTAGGTTGTTATACTCACTTAAATCAATAATTTCATCAAGATAAGATTGAATAACCTGTTCAAGAAAATTGAATCAAAAAAATAATGGCTATACCCACTTTTAAATGTTCAATTTAAATAAAAATATTTATTGTAAAATTAAAAGTGGTTATTATACTCACAAAATCATTATTCTACTTACTATAAACAAGTATACCCACTCAATATTGATTTTAGCATCACATAACAAGATTATCAATCCAAACAGCATGTATAAAATTCATTTACTTTCAGTTAAAACCAAAATAGTATGACAACCATATAATTTGATTGATGTATTTATTGTAAATTAAAAAGAGTTTGAAATACTCACTAAACTTGTGTAGAAGCAGAGTTTGCACACACCTACTCTGCTCACTACCATGACCTAGCACTAGCCGTCATCAACGTCGAGCCTCCATCTCCTAATTGCATGCACAGAGGTCTCGCCTCTCTAGATTTGTGAGCAACAACCGCTGCCTTCTCGTGCCGAGCTTTTCCCTATTCACTGCCATAAGCACGTGCCTCCACCTCTGCATCATTTTCATCTTCGTCGCTGAAGCTCATGCCTCCCTGACACCACCTTCGTGCCCTCCCGGTCGAGCGCTTCCCACCCTTCTGGTGGAGTGCCTCCCATTGTTGCACTAGAAACCTCGTGTATGCTAGACCCACGACTCTATATAATCATCCTTGCCCTTGGTAATTGTGCGTATGAGTGAACATTCTTTTTTTTTCATTTGCGTGAGGATTTGGCCTTAGGAAGAAATGAGGATCGGGTTTATTAAGGTTGCTTAGGGTAAGTATTAGATAAGGACAAAGGGAGTGTGGTCCAATTAAAAGAAAGAAAAAGTTTTATCTTTCTTTTAAATACAAATACCGCCTCTAACCGCTTATAAATCCAACCACCTTTTAATCGACATTTTACATCCGTTTAAAAATCCACTCATGGCGTTTTATCAAATTTTAATTTCATTTCTATAACAAATTTTCATTTATTATAAAATCACTTTTCAATTTTTAATAACAATAAAATAATTGTTTTTATTTTCAAAATTCCACATATATTATTTGTTTTGTCAAAGTAAATTTTCAAACAACTTTTAGATCTTTAAAAAAAAATCAAATTTTAAATTTGAATTTTAAATAAACATTCTTTTTTTGTTATCAAATAAATCCAAAATCTAATCTATTGAATTAAATTTAATAAAATATCCAAAATAACCTTTTAACTATATTTATCTCTATAAAATATTTATTCGACGTTTAAACTCAATTTCAATTTTTTATATTCAAATATTTGAATTTTTAATTCAAATATCTAACTAAAATTTCAAAATTCGTTTTAATATATTTATTTTATTTTAACTTCAAAACGGGATGTTACAATAATTAAAAAAATTATTTTAATATATATATATATATATATAATATCGTTTGTTTAATATAAAACATTGACTAGTGATTTTTAATGTGTTATTTGTAAATTAAATTAAGGAAAATATTATGTAAATATTTATTTAATAAAGTTTAATTTCAAAAATTAAAAAATATTTTGTTTTAGATCGAATAAATTTTTGAATTATATATATATATATATATATATATATATATATATAATATAAGTAAATACATCTGTTTCAATTATGCATTTTATAGATAATATAATATTACTTATGGTTAAACAAAATTATTGTCGAAACACACATCCATATATACATACATATTTCTAAAACATTTTTAAATATACATATTTATATAATTATATATGTATATATATTAAAATATCTACTTATATATACATATATCATTTAATTAATATAAGCATTTTTATAAATATTATATATTTATTTTCGAATTAGAAATTTATTTTGATTTGTGTGTGTATTATTTAAAATTTTGTAAAATCCAAATTATGATAAATTGGAAATTTTAATTTTAAATTTCAGATCTACGTTTAAGTTTGAATCTTGTGTACTAAGCAAATTATATATTTTAAATATGAAATTTTTAATTTTAAAATTTAGGTCAAGCTTTAAATTTGAATCTTGCTTAGTATGTCAAATTAGAGATTTTGAATTTTGAATTTTGAATTTTGAATTTGAAATCTAACTTTAAATTGGAATCGTGTTTATTAAGTCAAATTAGATATCTTAATTATTATTTTTTATAATACGAGTGGTTCTTAATTTGAGGAGAGCACTCATTCAAATACCATAGAAAATAATAATTAACACAATAAAATTTGCATGCTTCATAGTACTCAAGTCATTTCATACGACAATCAACCATCGTGTAAAGTCGTTTTGCATAACGAAGTCGATCAACATCATTTTCTACAAACATCAATCATTGAACCACTGTTGTTCGGTCGTTGATCACCGTGGAAAATAGTGTTAGTCAGCAGTTGTTCGCCATGCAAAGAAGAGTAAAAAATTATACATTTGGTAGCCCTTTAAAAGATCCAATATTAGAAAAAGTACAGTGGAAATGTTAAGGTATTTTCTACCAATGGTACCGTGAAAGGAAAATGAGGTGCGTTTGCCAACACAAATCATCTATTCAATGAATCTGTTGTCAACACATCATTAGCTCGCTGTTGACAGCAATGCATTTAGATTCGACAGCAGCTCAAATCTACTGTTGTTTTCCCTTTTTCCTCCATTATTTGATTTTTGATTTCACTTCTATTTTATTCTGGCGTGTCTTCAATCATTTCAACGTTTCTCACCAAATTTGTGATGTAAAATTTGACACTCTTCAATAAGAACTTTACCAAAACAAAACACACATGATGACCATCACTGGTTCTTCCAAGTTCCGTCTCTCCTAAGAGGCTATAGCATATAGGAATGGCAATGGGGCGGGTTGGGGTGGGTTTTTAGTGCCCCATACCCGCCCCGGATTTTTTAGACCTCGCCCCAGACCCGCCCCGTAGACCCGGTGCGGGTCTGGAATTTTGCCCCATACCCGGGACCCGTGCGGGTCAGGGTAGACCCGACCCGCCCCAAGACCCGATGAGTCTCTATGTACTGATTGAAAATTATGTAGCAACGTACATATATTTATTTGTTTATACTCGTTATCACCAAATAATATATGAAATACAAATAACAATGTGTCTATGGGAAGTTAATAAAAATGATGTCTACAATAACAATTCAGAAAATATATACATATGTTATTGTATAATTATCAATGACGCAACTTAATACTCTAATTTTTTCTATAGATATTGATTGGAACATTTTAATATCCATGCTAGAATCACTTATAACTAAAAAGATTAATAAATCATTATAAGAATAAAGTTGTTTCATGAGACGTTAGTAGTGCGGGTTGGGTTGGGGCGGGTCGGCCAAGCCCCAACCCGACCCTAGACCCGGAGTACTCAAGAACGGGTCACGGGTCTACCCGCCCCAATGACCCAATGGGGCGGGTCCTGACGGGCCAAAACAGGGGCGGGTCGACCGGGTTTGGACCCTAGACCCACCCCATTGCCATCCCTAATAGCATATACGATGGTCGATGAATGAGCTTCGACTCCGTGAACATCCATCAACCGAATGTGCATGAACCTAGTAAAGTGATGCATACCAATCTGCTATGTAGATCAAGTCAAAGTGAATCTGTTACCTATCAATCTGCTATGTACAAATCTTCAAGAGTAACACTATGACTTTTCTTCTTACATAACTACTGGAAAAGACTTCCTGATCACTGTATGTTTAATTGTCGAGCTGAAAGCAAAGTTTTTCACCAGGTAAAATTACATTTTGCATGTCTTGATGAACTATCTCATTTTTCTGCTATATGCCCAAATCACCCAATTAAATATTAGAGGTATACTGTGATCTTTGTTGTTTCCAACTGACAATCAACTATGTAAATGTCGCATTTCAAGTCACGATGCAATAGTGTTGTATTGACATCCAGTTGCTTGAACAATTCAATCTATGTGTGCTGTCAAAAGAACTCTGACTAAAGAATCACATTCTTCATTCTTCCTCTATACAAATCCTTCGCTACTAAATCTTGGTTTGAGGTGATCATTTTCCTTGGCTTTGTTGATCCATTTACGATCTATATCACATATGCCTAAAAATGGTATAACCAAACCCCCAGTCTTTTTTCCTTTTTTTTTTCTCCAGAAAACTTCACCCTCTCTATGATAGCACAAATCCATCTAATATTTATCTCTGTATCCATAACTTCTACAAAATCCATAAGCTCATCACGCATAAGATGTAAAGCATACTCTAACCAATCATCAAAACTTAGATTAATAATTTTTCAATCTCCATGAGTACGTGATATTACAACGACCAACTTTACTAGCAATCGTCTCCATCATTTTCTCCATCATCTTCATGGTACTATCCATTAAATAATAGCTTCATGCATCATAGTGTATTACCGACCAACACTAAAGACTTTGAAATTATAGTTTCTTCAACAGTAGAAGCTATTCATAGGTACGTAATACATCCAGAAATAATGATTATTTTCTTCTTTGGACTCCATACTTTGTAATCTTTATCACCATATACTGTAATCAAACAAAACGTCATTAACAACTACAGTTTCAAGGTTATCAATACCCTTGTTATGCACATAAACTGGACTTCTAAGATAACTCAAGTTGATTGTTTCACCTCTCCATACATCATTTTACTTCTAAGATAACTCAAGTTGCAGGTATTGATTTGGAAAATATAATTGTTGAATCAGATTTAGAAGCCCGGCTACTTTACCATTAAGATATATATATATATATATATATATATATATATATATATATATATATATATATACTATTATCTTGGATTTCGGCTTATTGGTGGAACCGTGGAAATAATGATGGAATTTATTCGGTGAGTTTACAGAGTTTTCCAAACAACATGATATTGAAATGTATCTGACTTCACAATGCAGAGCCGTAGTCTAATTGAAAAGCATAATGGATAAATCGCAGAAGAAAGGTCAATATTTAAGGCTAACATCGGGTTATACTAGATTTTGGACAGGCTTTGGGAACTACTTCTTATCTTATTCGTAACATGAATATGGGCAGGCTGAAACAATTTGATTTGCAACCTGGTGCATTGGTTTGAAAATGAATGACCAGTGTGGCAAATAGAGTTTTACTAAAGCTTGCTGACGAACTGAGTTGAATGGTGGCTGCACAGTTGAGGTGTTGTTTAAGCTGGCATACTGCTTGCTATGTACGACTGGAAATGCAGTCTTATGTAAGGTAGGTGTATCAGCAGTGCAAGGATGAATCCTGTATCAATGAGGGCGTAAAAGCTTGATGCAGAATCTAGAGGTGATGCCACATACAGATTGGAAGAGATAATGCTAGAATTGGACGCCAGAACTGACCCCTACAGTAGTGTAGTAGCTCAATGATTAATGCCTAAATAAGTACAACATTGCAGCGACCATTGGAAAAACACCACATCGGAGTAGCATGAGATATACCGACTGAGCATGTCCATGAGTAAGTTGAATGACATGAAAATTGGCAGTGAATAAGTTGATACAACCTAGAACTGCGACGTGGACGATGAAGTTGCAAAGGAGATGAACCACGGGGGACCCTTAAATGTTGGTGGCATTGGTAATTGGTACTCTATAAGAAGAAGGTAAAACTATCATTTGTAGCAAAACAGCTCGTGATCCAATCAAGATGAGTTCTCCACTGTAGATGACTTTTACTTGCAACTGCCCAAAAAGAGATGTGTCAGGCAATAAAGTAAAGAATGGATGATGAATTTCTACCCATATTATTAAATAAACTTCTTTCAAACCACAGAACCTAACATGTAGTTGATTAAATTGAGTCTAAAATTATTCTAACGGAGTGAATAAAGTTGAATCTAAAGTTGTTCCAGCATTCGTGAGAGGAAGGAACAGTGGTATTTACGTCAAGGTTAAAAATATCGATTGAATTACTAATTTTTTTTTTTCTTTTTTGAAACTGATAAATAGAGTAAGGCCCAAGCCCAAAAAGATGATACCGGGTAAAATATCCGTAACAACACAACCCAACACAAAAAAAGAAAACCCTAAACAGCTCGAAGCTAAGACAAACAAGCGCCTCCACAACACATTTCATAGCAAACTAAAATCATGGCGGTTCTAAATAATTTTGCGATTCGCAAAATTATTGAATAATCAAGGAGGCTTCCAATCCCTTTGAGGTTTTACAGAGGTAGATTCGTCTCGATCGCAATTGAGCTTAGCAAAGTTTTGATCTTTGAGATCTTTGGGCCTCTGATTGATACTGTTGACTTCCAAATAAAGTTGGAGGTTAGATTGAGTCTTTGCAACGGAAGATTCGCCTCGGTCGCTTATGAACTTAGCCAAGTTTTGATCTTTGAGATCTTTGGGTCTCTGATAGTTGTTGTTGACTTCCAGATCAAGTTTGGGGTTAGAAATATGGTGCATCTTGCTGCCTTTGCATCTGATTTGGTCTTTCGAAGCAATCTGAAGATCATTCTTGTAGTAAAGCTTATTCCTTTCTGCAACTATTGCTGCCGCATTCTCCACTTTGTCTGCAAAGTTGCTACTTTCCCCCCTTTCCCACTCAGATATGTGATATATTTTGCTATTCAGATTACTGATGTAGTGATATTTGTCAACCATAAGCAGATTGGTTACTAACTTATTTGTTTTATCCTGATTCAGGGGAGCCATCAGATTCAACGCCTCTTTGCTCGTTGCGCGGTAATTCCTGCCAATATCAGGTGAAAAACAGTTATTATATCTCTTCTGAATATTATTTTTACTATTATATTTTATATTTACGTTCAAATTCTGTTTACTTCCCTTGCAGAGACTTGCTTTGGTATTGGGGTTGGAATGGCCGCCTCCAGTGCAAGCGGTATTGACAGGGATGGTTTCCCTTCCAAACTGAGAATTTCTCAGATTTGAATTCTGAGGATAAAAGCTATGGAAGAAATTATTGAGCTTCCCATTTTGTAAGTATGATTCAACTACTCTTTCGGGATTTTGAAGATCATTATTATTGTTTGAGTAAAGATGGTGCAGTCGATTTCTTTTGCTGATGTCTTTTTGAAATAAGATTTTGAAATTTGCTTCTATGGATTTCCAGATTTGAATAGCATCTGACTCTTTATTGGAATGCAGTCTAGCATTTCTTTCTTTCCATATAAAGTATATTGCAGTAGTGAGCATGATGTTGGCTTCAATAAAAAAATTTGATTTGAATTTGAGATTTTCCCGTATGTAGTTGATACTTTCCTTGATGTTTTGAGTTGAAATATAGTTGTTGAAATTGAGCTTTCTTTTGGCAATATACCATATATGCCTAGAAAATATACAATCAAAGAAAAGATGATCTGCTGTTTCTTTCTCATTCTTACAAAGAAGACATTCTGTTTCACTGTTTTTATTCCATTTGCTACATCTATCTCTGGTTGGCAACCTGTTTAATAAAGCAAAATAGGCACAATGTGCCATTTTAGGGCAGTTTGCTCTGTTCCAGATAACAGAGTGCCAATCCAGTTCTGTTTCAAATCCTTTTAAAAAATTCCAAGTAGATTTGAAGGAAAAGTTGCCTTTTTTTTAAAGCTTCCAATTTCAGCAGTCTTCTACCAAATTTATATCAATTTCGATATTTTCTATACTCCTTTGAAAATGGAAGTTGCTGGGTGAATATTTGCATTCCAAGTATGATTTTGAATGATATGGTCAACTTTTAAATTTGCACCACCAAAATTTAGCAAATTATTCCAGCCTAACAAGCTAATCAATGATTTTCCATTGATCCAAGGATCAAACCAGAGGCTAGTATTTTTGCCATCCTTGAAACTTCTTTCCAGTAGTTTTATGCCAGTATTTCTGCTTTTTAAAATATTTTTCCAAGAGCTGGAGTTGTGAATTTCAGCTGGCATGGTCCAGAAATTTTTGTTTTTAACATATTTGTTTTTCATCCACTTTGACCAAAGAGATTTTCCTTCAACAAATCTCCAAAAGAGTTTCATACTACATGTTTCTTGAAGATCCTTTATATTCCTTAGTCCCATTCCCCCATACTCTTTTGGTTTGCAGATAGTATCCTATGAAATTTTATGATGCTTTCCTTTCCAAATGAAATTTGCACACATTTTTTCTATTCTCTGAATGATTGAAACTGGAATATTGTGAGTCTGAATCCAATACATTAAGATAGTCGTGATGACTGTGTGCGTTAGCTCAAGTCTACCAGCTATAGATAAAAGTCTGCTGGACCAATGTTACAAAGTCTTGAGCAATCTCTAGTTGTTAGTTGATTTGCACTAAGAGGGAGTCCCAAATATTTGACAGGCAATTGCCCTTCTTGTATATTAAGAATGTTAAGAATTTCCACCTTATTAACACAGTTTTTGCTGAAATAAGCTTTGCTTTTGCTTTCATTGATGTGAAGGCCCGCATTATCATTTAATCTATCAAAGAGCTTTTTAATTGTATAACCACTTTTCAAATCTGCATTTATAAACAAAAGAAGGTCATCGGTGTATAATAAATGAGTAATACTAGGTAAAACCCTATTAATAGGCTTAAGATTTCCTTTTAAAAGTTCAGAATCAATCTGAATAGTTAAAAATTCCATAGCAATAGCAAACAAGTAGGGGGAAAGAGGGTCCCCTTGTCTAATACCTCTATTGCTGTTAATAAACCCACTTGGAGAACCATTAATTAATATAGAAAAAGAAGCAGTTTCAATGCATTCTTTAACAAGATTGCAGAATTTATCATGAAAACCCAGTTGATTCATCATGTGAATAATAAAAGATCTATTTATCTTGTCAAAAGCTTTGTGAATATCAATTTTAATACAAACTTTGTTTTTGCTACCTTTGTTAAAGTCTCTTATGATTTCATGAGCCAAAAGGTTATTATCAAAAATAAATCTACCAGGGATGAATGCACACTGATTCTCGGAAATTAAATGTTTTAAAAATATTTTAATTCTGTTACTTAATATATTAGCAATAATCTTATATATAGAGTTGCAGCATGAAATTGGTCTATAATCTCCAAGTTCTAAAGGAATTTTAACTTTAGGAATTAAAGTAATAAAAGTATGATTGAGACTTTTCAAGAGTTTACCAGTGGAAAAGAATTCTTTAACAGCATCAAATATTTTGAATATAATATCTTCCCAGTGGGTTTTATAAAATATTGCCCCAAACCCATCAGGGCCAGGGCTTTTATCATCCTTGGAATTGAAAACAAATTTTTTAATATCTTCTAAAACAATTGGAGCAAGAAGAATGTCCTTACTACTATCTTTAAGAATAAATTTTGGTTCAATGTTTGGGAACTTCTCCCTATATTCCACAGTGTTGTATAGATCAGTAAAATAAACGATAGCTAATTGCTCAAGTTGAGAAACATCGTTTAAGATATTTCCCTTTCTATCTAGCAGTTTTCCTATGTCATTGATTTTCCTTCTATTAGACATCTTGGCATAGAAAATTTTACTAGCTTCATCCCCATTAGTAAGCCAATCTACCTTGGCTTTTTGTCTTAGATTGGTAGCTTGCACATGTAAACTATTATTTAGTTTGTTCTGATATTGGAAAAATTGATTGACAATAGACATGTCTGAGCTATCGTTATCAATAATGTTTTGGAGAGACTCACATTCCTTTCTAATTGTACTGATTTCATTTCTCTTCCTATTTTTATTCCAATGTTTCAGATTTTCCTTTGTTATTTTAAGAAAATTCTTGAAATTGAACTGAGCAGAGCCTTGACAGGGAGAAATAGTACTGTTTTTGATCACTTTTGTGTAATCTTTTTCAAAAGTCCATCCATTAACAAATCTAAATGGAGATTTACACTTATAATTATCATTATCAGAGAAAATAATATGTATAGGAGTATGATCACTTGTGGCTTGAGGGAGAGTAAAACATTGATAGTTAGAAAATGTATTAGCAAAGTTATAATTAATTAGAATTCTATCCAATTTGCAATGTATATTTCTAAAAATACCAGATTTCCATGTAAATTTATTACCTATGAAATTTGTTTCAATTAGACCAGTTTTAATAAAGAAATTATTCAGAAAATCTAGTTTTTTAAAAGGTATTGGAAGACCACCCCTTTTTTCATAATGATGAAAAACAGTATTAAAATCTTCCAGAATAATCCAAGGCTTACTTAAATTCATATTTAAAGTTTCAAGGTCATCCCAGAGGGAATTTCTAATTTTTTCACTGTTAGAAGCATAAACAAAAGTTATTTAGACTTGAAAACCCCCTTTATTAGAGAATTTACAGTGTATATATTGAAAATTCAAAAAATATTGATCTAAACTCCAGATAGTTGTTTACCAGAGCACCATAATCCTACCAAAACCACCCATACTGTTGTTATTAACTAAACCCCAATTTTTGTAGTAGCTGGAGTGAAATTTTGATATGTTAGAATCATCAAGCTTATGCTCTAGGATGCCAATAATACTAGGTTTAATAGAAAAAATTAGATTACTCAAATCTAATTTTCTAGCAGGGGAGTTCAATCCCCTAATATTCCATGAGATAATTGACATAATTAATAAAAATAATGATAAAAGGATATATTAAGGATATCACAGCAGCTAAATAGAGAGACCGGGATCAAAATCCTCTGAGCTCTCCCTATTTTTCCTCCCATCCATGAATTCAATGCCTTTAGCCCCCTTTCTTTTAAGAGGTTTTCTGCCTTGAATTTTTAGATGCTCTTCCCATTTTGGGTTTCTCATTATGTATTTTTCCTGAAATTCATCTTTTTCTCTGCTGCTTTCATTATTTTGAGCAATAATGTCCTGTAAATTTTTTGTTTTGATTTCCTTTTTTCGTTTCTTCCTTCTTGCTGAGTTGAGAGAATTTGGGATAAATTTTATGGCTTTATGAATCAAGTCTTCAACTACTCTTTGTTTTGGATTGTTTGAATTCTGTATTGCAACTTCAGTGACTTCAATATTCCTTTCAGGATTGTTTTTGACCCCTGTAATTACGTTTATTTCCATAGTTTCCTCAGATATTTCTGCTTGCTGTTGTATTGAATTTGAAATAGGAACTTCCTCTGTAATTTCTATCATTTCTTGGTCCGGCATAATTTGCTCTTGAGAAGATTCAGAGGATTGAAGTTCCCCATTTTTCCTTTTCATGTTTTCAAAGAATTTGATCTTTCCAGAGAGAGAGTTTTCCAATTTTCCAGAAAATAGAGTTTCTTGCTGGTCAATCTCAACTATTTTAATATTGTCAATATTGTTGACTGTTTCTTGATTTCTTATTTGTAATTGATCTGTGGAAATCTCCTTTTCTTGATTGCTGTTTGAAACTTTACCCTTTTCTTTCCAAATTTTTTTTGATGAACAATCTTCAGTTTTGTGCCCAAAGCATTCACATATTACACACTTTGGAGGAATCCATTCATATTCAATTTTCTGTACTATAGTTTCTCCATCATGCATATTAATGTAAGCTTCATTTGGAAGATTTGCTTTAGCATTGATTTCAACCAGAACCCTAGCATAGCTTAACCTGGTTTCTTTAGCTGTTTGTTCATCCAGTTTTAGAGGGGTACCAACAGTGCTAGCAATTGCTCCAAAAGCTTCACTATCCCACAGTTTTAAACTGATTTCTGGTAGATGAATCCATATGGGAATTGTGTTTAAAAGATCCTTATCAAATGAAATTTTATTGTTCCATCTTTTCAGAATAATCAATTTTCCATTAATGAAGTAAAGGCCTCCATTGATTGTTTTTTCACAATCGCTTTCAACAGCAAATTTTATAATAAAGAAACCACTGTTTCTTGTAAAGATTTGAAAATTACCCGTGGGATTCCAAGTTCTTTGAACAAAAGCTTTAAAATGATGATAAAATGGCCTGTTACCATATACATAAGCTATCACCGAGCAACCCCACTTGGACTCCGTTCTCTTGCTAACTCCTTCACTGATTATCACCATTTTCTTATTGTTAATGGTTATTGGAGCTTGATATTTCAAGGTACATTCATGGTTGAAGCCCCCTTCTTTTATCAAATCCGCCCATGATGATATTTTGCGAGAAAATATCCCTTGATTGATCACTGGTTGCCCCTGATTAGCATCAGGTCTTTGTTTGATCTGAAATCCTCTAGCAGAGTTTGATGAAACCAGAGAGTCATTTCTTGATTTTTGGAAACTGGGATTGTTTCTTGGCTCTCGGTTAACTTTGCTATATTGATTCTTATAGTGAAGGGCAGATTTAGATTGAAGAAGAGGAGGTTTCTCCCTTATGTGGCGGTTCCTTACCATTTGGAACCCCTCACTGTCGAGTTGTGGTTGCACCTCCTTGGGATTAGATGAAGAAGAAAGAGGAGGAGGAGGAGGCTCGGGAGTGATAGAATTAGAGGCCAAAGTCTGATTAAAGCTTTCTTGATTTCTTGATGTAATCGCCATATTTTTACTACATTAAAATTAGATGTATGTATTACTATATACAGTTTTTACACTATACAAAATGCTAGTTCTAACTAGCATTTTATTCAGTTTTTACACTATACAAAATGCTAGTTCTAACTAGCATTGTATTTTAGCCTAATTATTTTTAAAGTTTGTCCTTCAGCCTAAAAATGAAACTTGTTGTCATTCAGCCTATTTTTTTTCCAAAGTTTGTCCTTATGCCTATTTTCCACCTTTCGGAATTTCTTGAGTATGTTATATTCCAGTTAAAAACATTGTGAGGTCTAAAGATGTCTATAATAAGGTCATTCTTGTTGTTAGAAGCAATAAATAGTAGATATTTTAAAATGAAAATTTGAAATTAAAGACAGTCAAATTTTATTTTATATTTATTTATAAATAATTTAATTAAATTTTCAAAAATTAATACACAATTTTGAAATATTTTACTCTGGCAATTAACATACATGTAAAAGCGAGTATATACATAATTAATGTAAATCTCACCATCCACTTATGTATATTTTTAGCCATGTACACCATTTTCTATGTTGCACATGCATATTTTACACATTTGAGCATATATTTATATGTTTGGAAACTATACAAATTACATTTAATTAGATTTATTAATTAGATAAAATATGGTTTTATTTAAATAAGTTGGATTGGATCTATTATCACATTTAGACTTCGTAGGTCCAATATGAACCAAAATAGAAAAATCAAATTTTGAAATCTACTTCTTTCATCCGCTTCTGATTCAACTATGGCATTAAAGTCCTAATGATCTATGCATTCTAAATTTGCAATTTTAGAGCAAGTTAATAAAGCCTACTTATCATCTGTACGTGTATAATAGTTATGCCTAGGCTTGAAGTTGGATTATTAAGTATTCTCTCCTTTCTGGCTATAGGCCAAGCTCAATGATGAAGTAAGTCTAAAAGGTTTGCTCAATTTTAAGGGTCTAAATTGATTTGGCCCTTAGGTTAATTTTCATAAGTTTAAAATTTTAAAAATATATTTTGAATTGAAATTTGAATTTAAAACATAAAATAAATTTTACAATGGTTCAAAAATATTTTTTTTAAATTCTTTTTCAAAATAAATTAATATTATCAAAATTATTTAATAATGTTATTAATTAGATTACTTAAATAAACAATTATTTAAAAGTTAATTAATTAAAACAAACATATATATTGATATGCATGTGTGTATGTGTAAATATTATAGTTGACCTTAAACAATAATATATATATATATATAAAATTATTTAAGGTAAATTATAAATTAGTATTTTTGAATTTATTAAATTATTTAATTATTTTTTTTCAATTAAATAAATAACTATTAAATTATTAATCAAATTTAAATTAATAATATATATAATTATATAAGTATATCAAACTTTAAGTGTTATAGTTAATATTCATCTTAAATTATTTAGGATGAATAAAATAAAATTTTGAAATTTAAAATAATTTAATTAATTTGTTAATTAAATCAACTAAATATTATTTAATTAATAATATACATAAGAATATTATATAAGTTAGTAAAATTGTAAACAATTATAAATAAATTAAACTTGTATAATACGAACATATAATATTAGTGGACCTGTAGGAAACCCAGCTTAGGTTTAGGAACGAGCACATATGTACTATACGTATACCATGATTTCAGATGTGTTCGATGAAAGTGTATAAGATCTTTTTATGTAATGCAACTTATATATAAGTGTGAGAGTGTATATTACAAACTATATTAAACAGAGAATAATAATTGAATAGGGTAAACAATTAGAAATGAGCAAACCATATATTTTATATTGGTTCGGACCTCCCATCCTACGTCCAGTCCCAAAGCTCCCCTTCGGTATTTCCTTTTACCAAATAACTCTCGCTTTGCTCGAGGAAATAGGCTAATACAAAAGTATTTCCTTGACAATCTTATTCCAAATAACACGGTTTTTGACTAATAGTACAAATCTTCCTATGTCTCCTTTGAGTATGTGAATGTGAATTCTTTGAGTTGTAGGAAGTGGTTTAACCAAAATGGTATTTTGGTTATTATAGATTGAGAATATGTAAGCACTATATGCATAAATGTGTAAGTAAAGGGTAATAAGAAATCAAGGGAGAATGGATTCATTTTTTTGTAAATCTCAACCATTGTAGTATTTATAGGTTTGAAGAAATGCAGATGAAGAGTAGTTTCTGATAGCTAAGCTCTATTTAATTTAATGGCCGCAACCTTTCGATGAAGTGTTGAGTTCTCTTAATTTAACAGAAGTGTCTATTCGAATTTTTGTAGTTGTTCAAATGACAGACGTCTGTGGTTAAACCTCAGACGTCTATGGCTTCATAAAATAATTTCCCGCGTATTCTCACAGACGTCTGAGGCTTTTCCACAGACGTTCGTGGATGGTATTTTCTGTTTTTCAATGAATTTCAGTGTATATGAAATCATGTGTGCATATATACTCAAGGAGACCTTACGATGTTTTATCTAAGACTTTTAATATACTAGAATAACCTTACTAATCATAGCATGGTCCATAGGTTTTTGTTTGTCTTCGAGTTCCAGTATCTTTGAGCATGATGATATCTTGTGGTATATACATGTAATCTTGATAAGATGTATAATATATATGATTGTACAGTTGTTGTCATTGAAACCAAGGAATGGAGGTTCTAACATTCCCCCCTTTTTGATGATGACAACTATACAATTGTTAGTCTTAATTTTATCTCCCCCTATGTATATGCATATTTTTCCCCCCCTTTGTCATTATCAAAACAAAAGCAAATTATGCAGACATAAAATAGAGATATAACCATAGATATGAAGTGACATACAAAATGAAAGTCATATGAAGTGGCATACAAAATAAAAATAGAAGTTTAAACAACATAGGTCATAAACAAAATATAAATGTTTAAATAAACGATTTCAGTTATACTGGTTAGAAGAATAGGAAAATCCGCCATAATTTTCGTAATACTCCCAGTATGCTAAAGGATCTTGTTCGTATGCTACTGGCCAATTAGTTTGATCATTATACTCCTCATTTTCTTAAATGGAAAGTCCTTGGAAAGCCATGTAAGATTGATGTTGAAATTGGTGAGGGTCGGATAAGGATATATCATCACTATCTTCTACCTCTTCTTCAGGTTCTTCTTGCTTAGTAATCTTTCCTTTGTCGTGAGAAGTTCCTTCATGAGAAGTTTGAGCATGGTAAATTGGATTTTGAGTCCGAGGAGGTGGGTAGGCGATGGAGAAGATGATGATCGAGAGGACGATCTGCCACGTACATTTCTCATTACTTTTCCTAAGGTAGAGATGACTTTTTCCAAAGTTTTTTCCATCTTAATCATTCGTGTTGAAAAAGATCGTTCCAAGCCAGTCATTTTACTATTCAAAGCCCGCTGGTTGACCATGATTAACTTTTGATTTTTAAGTGTTAAATCACGGATTGATTCATTTTGCATTGGTTCAATACGAGCTTCTTAAATCTCTGAGTCGGAATAATATTCGATAGCATGACTAGAGGAGGTAGGTTGCAGTGAAGGACAAGGTGAGTGGGTTTGTTGTTGAGGAGCAGGAGTTTGTTGAGGACCCTTATACATTTGTTGTTGTTGTTTCAAGGCCCATTGAGCCAGTGAGACGGTTGGAGGTGGTCGTTGGGGAAGGTGCATTAAGGATAAAAATCTTATACCACTCTCCTTGATAGGGATTTTGCGGTTAAGCATAAATTAGTGTTGTTTTTGACATTCGTCTTTAAAATATATATGTTATGATTTCTAAATCCTTCAAAAATTATATTTTTATTTTGGTCAAAAATATTGCATTTGTCTTTCTCGAAATCAATTTTAAATTCTTTATCACATAGTTGACTTATACGTAATATGTTATGTTTCAAATTCTCTACCAATAAAACATTAGTACTAATAAATGGATTAGAAATACCGATATAGATGACTTCTCCAATGCCGATGACAAATCCTTTTGAATTATCTCTGAATGTCACAGAGCCACCATCGATATATGTAAATATTGGATAACATATGAGCATTTCCAGTCGTGTGCTTAGAGCAACCACTATCAAGTATCCATTTCTCTTTACTTTTATTTTAATTTTGGGTACTTGCAAAATAAGAAAATTTTAATTAGTACCCACATTCTTTGTTTATGGTCCTACGTGTTAGTGTAAGAAGGTAGCCATATCCATGAGGATTTAGTTCCTTTAGAAATGTAATTATTGTTATGTATAACTTTCTTCAAATATTTATCAATATATTTTTGTCTAATTAGTCTATTATTTGTTTTAGGAATCCATATTTTAACCATACTTGTGTATGAATAGCTTCTAACTTTGGCTTTTTGAATTTGGTGTATAATGTGCTATACTTCTTTGACTTTTGTTTTCCTTTAAAACCCAATCCATTTCTATTTCCGGATGGTTTAGATATTTTAATCAAATTCTCTAAATTTTGTTTTCTTTTGTTGAATTTGTCACATTATTTATTATTTTATCTAACTTATTTTTAAGATCACAAATTTCAATATTTTTAGAATCTAAACTTGCTTGTAATTCTAGCTTTTCTTTTTCAAAATTAACTTTTTCTAACTTATAATTTTCTAAATCGTTTAATAAATTGTTATTCTAAGATAATAATGTTGCACAATTTTTTTGAGTAATTTCTAATTCTTTTTCTAAGATTGTTTTTCCATCTTTTAATAAACCCATTTCTAATTCTACTCTAGTTAACTTTCCTATATATTCCTTATTTAATTTTCTCTCTCTCTATACTTATCATCTAATTCAATGCAAATTTCCATTATTTCATCATAAGTAAGCTCAGGTAGTACCTCATCAGTGTTACCAATAAAACAAACATTTGCTTGTTCCGAGTCGCTTTCACTATCACTGTTAGATGAAGAAGATGAATCCAAATCATCCCATGTTAGTTGAAAAGCTCTTTTCTTTTTCTTGAATTTCTCAAACTTTTTTTCTTTTTATCATTATTAAGTTGTGGACTATCCTTCTTCATGTGGCCAAATTTTTCACACTCATAGCATTTAATCGATGTTTGATTTGAGGAGTTTGGTTTGTCACTATTTTGAAATCTGGTCATCTTCTTGAACTTCTTGAATTTGTTGTAGTTTTTGGCAATAAAATCAATTTCATCTTCGTCTAAGTCCGAATCTTCATTACTTGCATGGAATGCTATGTTTTTCTTTTCATAATTTTGATCTTTTCTAGCTTGCAAGTTAACATCATACGACATCAGATTTCCTATTAGCTATTCGACTTTGAGTTGAGAAATATCATTAGCTTCTTCGATGGCTAAATTTTTTCTTTCCCATTCAATTTCCAAAGAGTTTAAAATTCGTGTGACTAAATCAAAGTCTGTGAATTTGACTCCAAGTGCCATGAGATCGTGTTGAATAGTTTGAAATCTAGCATACATATCAATAATTGATTCATTTGCTTTCATTTTGAAAGATGAAAATTGGCTCTGTAAAATCAAAATTTTAGTTTGCTTAACTTTAGTTGTTCCTTCATGTGTGACTTGTAAAGTACGCCATATATCATATGCAGTGGTGCAAAGCATGACACGTGAAAACTCATTTTTATCAAGTGAGCAAAACAATACATTCATAGCTTTGGCATTGTTAGATGTCGTTTCTTTTTGTGCATCAGTCCAAGTGCTAATGTCGTTGTTAGGTGCTTCATATTTGTTTTGAGTTGCTAGCCATATTTCTAACCTATTTGCTTCCATAAAAATTCTCATACGGGTTGACCAGTAAGCATAGTTAGAACCAATAAATAGTGGAGGACGAGTAGTTGATTGACCTTCTTGAAAAGTGCTTGCCATATTATTGATTTTTCAACTACGTGTTACTGTAGATTGAAATGACCGTGCTTTAATACCAAATGAAAGTGTATAGTATCTTTTTATGTAATGAAACTTATATATAAGTGTGTGACTGTATATTACTAACTATATTAAGTAGAGAATAATAATTGAATAAGGTAAATAATTAAAAATGAGCACACTAGATATTTTATACTGGTTCAGACCTTCCATCCTACGTCCAGTCGCAAAGCTCCCCTTCGGTATTTCCTTTAACTAAATAACCCTCACTTCGCTTGGAGGAATAGGCTAACACAAAAGTATTTCTCTGACAATCTTGTGTTTCAAATAACATGGATTTTGACTAATAGTACAAATATTCATATGGTCTCCTTTGATTATGTGAATGTGAATGCTTTGAGTTGTAGGAAGTGGTTTAACCCAAATGATATTTTGGTTATGATAGATTGAGAATATGTAAGCACTGTATGCAAAAATATGTAAGTAGAGAGTAATAAGAAATCAAGAGAGAATAGATTCAATTTTTTTTTGTAAATCTCAATCATTGTAGTATTTATAGGTTTGAAGAGATGCAGATGAAGAGTAGTTTCTGTTAGCTAAGATCTATTCAATTTAATGGCTACAACCTTTTCGACGAAGAGTTGAGTTCTCTTTATTTAACAGAAGTGTCTATTCAAATTTTTGCAGTTGTTCAAATGACAAACATCTGTGGTAAAACCTCAGACGTCTGTGGCTTCAGAAAATAATTTCCCGAGTATTCTCACAGACGTATGAGGCTTTTCCATAGACATCTGTGGATGGTATTTTCTATTTTTCAATTAATTTCAGTGTATATGAAATCTTGTGTGCATATATACTCAAGGAGACCTTACAATGTTTTATTTAAGACTCTTAATATACTAGAATAACCTTACTAATCATAGCATGATCCAGAAGTTTTTGTTTGTCTTCGAATCCCAATATCTTTGATCATGATGGTCTCTTATGGTATATACCTGTAATCTTGATAAGATGTATAATATATATGATTGTATAGTTATTGCCATTGAAACCAAGGAATGGGGATTCTAACATTCGGTACTTGAATTACAAGGGTATGTCATAAGTAAAACATTATTCCCTACATCGGTAGAACTTATTGTGCATATATATATATATATATATCAAGGGGTCGGCTATTTTGATATAAAATAAAACACAATTGGTGATACAATAGATCTGAACTATTAGATCTCACTGTGTTCACATATGGGGTTGAAATCAGTGGTAATCTAATGGTTGAGATCCATTATGTCACCAATCGTGTCACTAGTTTTGTGTCCCAATTGTTTTTTGCATATAATAAAGGTTATGAATCTTTAATATATAAGTTTTCATTTACCATATATATATATATATCAATAGATTACTTACATACCCTTTAGTGTTTGGTATTCCCCAAGCTAGGGATATTATGTGTAGTACTATTAATGTATGGAGTAAATGTTGTAAGATACATGCATGTATTTGTTGATATTCCTTAGGGTACGTGCATTACACTTTAACGGTTGTGAAATGGTGGGTACGTACGAGTGAATAATCTTTTGATTTATTAATATTCCTCAAGGTAGAGATGAGATTCGAACAAAGACCATATGTTAGGAGTTTTATATGACACAACCAGTAAAGTGTTATCCATTGCATATTGGCCTATGATTTATTTATATTCCTTTAGGTCAAAATCCCAAGGAAAGCGAGTCCTAAACCCAGTAGAGAAATTGAAAGATTTCATTATTTTCCCTTAGGATTTTGTGAAAACATAAAATTCTAGTGGGAGCTTATTAGATAAATGAATAGAATACATTTAACCTATCTAATAATATGATAACATCTGCTATGTATAAATTGTCCTAACCTACTTAAATTAAAGCGAAATGGTCAAACTAAGAAAATTTTCAGAAAATAACCAGACCAAACTATACTCATTGACTAAGAGCAATTAAGATAACACTCACATACGAATGTTTAGTGTCATAATCAATGAAACATTAAGAGACCAACCCGTTGAGGGTGCTGACCATGAGGCAATAAAAGCTTAGAACACTTCGGTAACTGATTACAAAATCATTAAAAATTTTGTTTTATCTACATTAGACAAGCCATTACAAAGGCAACATGAAAAAAAATCTGTCCATAAAATCTTTGAAAGCCTCAAAGCTTTGTTTGGGAGCGATCTCGTTATTCAAGGTACGAGATTACTAAGAAATTATTCAATACGAAGACGAATAAGGGCAATCGTATGGAGAATTTTGTATTGACCATGAAAGGTTGTATTAAAAGACTAATAGAGCTAGATGTGACTATAAACAATGAACTACATGTGGATTTGATCCTAGGCTCGTTGACTGTGCAGTTTGATCCATTCATATTGAACTACAATTGTCTGGGCTATTTGAAGTTGGCCAAAGAAAAGAAGGAAATAGTTTCTTCCACTTTTCTAAGTATTTTTATGATTTGGAACTATTTTGCAATCAATTATCTTCAGTTTTAGATACTATTTCTGGATTTCATATCTGTAATTTGTTACAGGGATTTAGGAGCAGATGGCATGTGGAAAATGGTGTAATGAGGCTTCAAGTTGATGATGAAGCTTTAGTAGATGAAAGTGCAGTTGGAGAGACTTTTCCAAATGTATTTGATTTGATTTTGAGTAATTGTTATTATGGTAAAAGCTTATTTGTGGAATAAAGTTAGTGACTGGATTGTCTAAGACTGGGTATAATTTTCATTGTGATTATAATGTTGTTAACATTTTGTCTAATGGAAATAAAATCTATAATGATGTTCTAGATAATGACATTAATGTACTTAATTTAATCATATATGTGTTATTAATAAATATTATGTTAACATTAATAGTAGTTACTCATTGTTATCGGCGTTTACATCCATGGAATGATGAATACCAAGAGTTGCTATAAAAAGCAGGAACAACAAAATTGTCAGTGATATAAGTGACACCACATAACCAAAGAGTTAAGGCAAGAAGGTAAGGAGGCTACAAAGTAGCATGAGAAGGATCAAAGGAGAAATAATGAAGCCTTTATAAAAGAATGGGATGGTTCAACCTTGAAACCATTCATTAATTCTTGTCCGTTAGGATCACTACCGAACATGAATCCTTGTTCGGTAGTTCAATTACTGGGCAAGAATTCTTATCTGATAGTTCAATTACCGAGTGGGATTCTTGTTCAGTAGTTTGGCAATGAACAAAAGTTCGTGTTTCATAGTTTGCCACCAGGCTTGTTAGTGCTGAACACCAAACTCCAACCCCATGTCAAAAATAGTTGTTTGTTGGGCCATGCTCACCTATCGAACAAAGTTCTACTAAACAAACCTTGCTGAACCTAGCAATGCAAGTATGGAAACTCTAGATTCAATCTTTTATATATGGAAATTTTGGATCGTATCTTTTATATTTGTAATAATGGAACCATGCAAGCGAAATAAGGAAATTGCCTACCTTATTGGCTTAACCTCCCTATACCTTCACTACTATAAAATACCAAAGCTTACAGCAACAATTGGAGACAATTTGGGAGAGCAGAAATAACTAGACTAAGCCACCTAAATAGAATCTCTAGAAGCTGCACTTAACTCTCTTTTGAGGTTTAGATCATTGTATTTTGTATTGAAGCCATTGTACAACTGACCTGTAATAGAAATAATGAAAATGGGACAATGGATGTAGGCACATTCGGACCGAAGCACTATAAATATTGTATACTTTATTACAATTTGTTTTCTACATAACATACTTGTGATATAAATTAACAATTGTGTTATACACTTTATATTCATAGTTCTACAACAATTAGGTTAGAGGTGATTTCCCATTTTTTGAGCAACATTTTTGGTGTTTTCACTGAGAACGATTTGATTCTTAACATGCCTCCAAAGTCAAAAAATAGAACTGGCACCAACAGTGGGAATGCGATGAATGCTAGTGCACTTAATCAAGACAATCGGTCATCTAGTACTCCAACACCGATAGATGCAGTTAGTAGAGTCCACCTAGATAGAGTTATGATGGAGCTTGATGGTCATTTTGCTGCTAACAAGATATTATGGACCAAATAATGGCACGCTTGGTGGCAGATGTAAACCGTCGGTCACAACACTGAAGCATGACGATCCTAGTATAAGGGGTCCAAATGAGGAAAAAGGTTGATTTCGATAATGAGTTTGATCAAGAGAATCAAAGAGTAAGAAAGAGAAACGTCTGGGATGGGACAAGTAAGGGTTCAGCCTTAAGCTGCACCCGTGGAACTGTTTGGTACTGTGCAAATAGAAGTGGCACCAAACTAGGTCCAGCTACCTAATCTTACCCGGTCCAGGCGATACTCTCTTGTCTTACCTGAAGTAGTAGTTGATGGAGGATGGACTGACCGTTGGGAGCAGTCCAGGAGCCGGGACCGATGTTGGGATCACAAGTTAAGTCATCATAGAGGAAGTGACAGACCTTTCACCTTGAAGGGAAAGGTTAATCTATTGACAATAGTCGCCTGAACCAGAAGACTTTATGGCACAAATCATCAGGTTTCATATTTTATGGAACGAGGGAAACTGTGTATAAGAGCTGGATTTGATAGTTGTTTTTCCCTAGAGATAGAAATGCTTGAAATACTAAATACATTCGAATTCCCACCATGGATCCTTACAGAGGTTTAACTGATCCTACAGAACACCTACAACGATATACTCAACATATGTTTATGAGCGGGGCAACATAGGAGGTCTTATGTAAATATTTCCCATATTCTTAGTGGACATAGCTACAATGTGGTTTTGTCATCTACCTTCAAGCTCAATACATTCTTGGGAAGTATTAAGGGAAAATTTTATCAGCCAGTTTTGGATGCGCATAGATAAACCAAAGGATCCGTATCCATTGTCCGATTCGAAGCAGATGGAGGATGAGCCACTATGATAGCACTTAACTCATTTTAATACCGCAATAGTTGGAGTTCAGAATGCAGATGAATGACTAACTTTGATGACATTGTGAAGTGGAGTGCACCCAAACACGAAGTTAACTAGGAGACTAACTAAGGAAAAGCCGACCACCTTATAAGATTTCTTTTATGAATCAAAATATAAGAGATTGGAAGAAGCTACAGCTGGGCGACAGACTAGGGCGACTTCGAGATTGCTAGAGGCATCCAACATCGTAAATTTTATATTGAAAGAAAATGGAAAAAAAAATTGCTAAAAAGAAAAAAGACAATAGTTTGGGTAGCATGTATGGAAAGAAGTTGGAACGAAAAAGGTTTGGGCCTAAACCAAGGTTTGGCACTTACACAGACCTAAGTGATACCATGGAAATCATCTACCTTGCAGCACAAGCGGAATTGAAGTATAACATGTCCTATCCAAGGAAGGAAACATAAGCATATATAAATATGGGAAAGTACTACCGATTTTATGAGTCTCATGATGTTGACCCGATTTTTCGTTACGAGTACGGAAAACCCAGCCGAACCTCGAAATGTGATAGCACCGATGAGGATACCGCCACGCTGATGCTAGGCTTACTTTTTGGACGAGTTGACCTCAGAGGAAGGGCTCACCGTTGGTGGAGGGCACGAACATGTTTAATCCACAAGGTTGGTTACGGGCTGACCACCCCCAAGCAGAGGGGGATATGCCCTTTCCTATTGGGCCATTGCTTAGAGGAAAGATGGATTGAGATTGGCAGGAGCGGATGGAGGCGCTTGCCCTTGGTATGGAGTAAGGCGGGCTGGAGCGGACAAGGAGACTTTCCCATGGCAGGAGACGGCTGAGGATGATCATAAGGAGAACTAAGTACAGAAAGTAAATACACAATGATATATAGTGGTTTAGCCTAGTGCGGCCTGCGTCCACTGTGATGTTCCCTTACTATATCGATCTCTTACAATTTACAGACTATTATAAGAGAATAATAAAAGAGACTAGACTAAATATTACATAATATCCTAGTCTAAGGGTCTCGCGGGGAGGAGACTTGAGGGAAGACCTACTGGGAGGGTCGTCACTTAAAGAGGAGTCTCAGAGACGGAAGAGCTCTTGAAGGAGGGGTTGCTGATAGTGGTTGGAAGGTAGACACTAGAAGAATGGCCGCTAGCAAGAGTGATAAGCTTGCTATTGGAGGCGATGATGGTGGTAAAGCTTGGTGGGTAGAGCACTGTGGGTTAAGTGGTAGAGCTTAATGGAAGCTCTCTCTAACATAAGTCGAGCGAAGCTGCCATTAGAGAGGTTTTGGAGGAGGAGAGAGTTGATGAGGGAGATGGGTTGGAGAAATAGTTCTGTCCATTCATTTCTCTTCTCGTCTTTTTTCTCATCCCCTTACCATATGGTATGGCAGAGGGTATATATAGAGGATGTGGGGGTGTGAATGGATGGTCGAGATTGTAGAACAACAATGTAGAAGAGGCTTTGGGCCGTGGATTAGAGGGGACGTAGGATGGGAGCCAACTGGAAAGAAGATTCGAGTCCACGGCTCAGATTGCTTAACAGTTGGAAAGAAAGGGCTACGGCAGACCTAGGAAAGGCGGCAGGCTTTAGTAGATAGGGGTGCAGGCATTCTAATTGGCTATTGGAAAGGTAAGGGGAGATAAGGGCTCTACGTGGAGTACTGTTGATAGAGGAACAATACTCTTCTCAAACGGCATGTACTTCGAAGTAGTTGGACTAGGAATGGTTAGGATACTTTGCAGTAAGCTATTTCGGGTTAAGCGGGTGGTCTTAGCTGGTAGCTTTAGGATTGCTAAGGAAATAAGGCGGTCGGTCCACCACGGTCGGGCGATCCCTGTGTAGGAGTAGTTGAGCAACACGAGCTAGCCAGTCCGATGTCAGCTCTGAACGAGCCGAGCATCCGACAGAGGGCGGACATGCAGGGCCCAGTTGCAGCCGTGTGGAGAGCAAAGTCGATGGACAGTCACGTAAGAGCGGAGCTACTGCTAATACTAGGATTGTGCCTAAGGCGGATCCGGGCCTTAGCGGGGAGGAAGGCTGCTAGGGAACGACATTGCATGGAAGGTATGGTATTTGGCGCATGGATGGGATGAAGGAACAGATCGGGCGGGTTTCGAAGAGGCCGCGGGCGGCTCTGGCTGCTAAGGGAAAGGGTGCCAAGGAAGGCCTGTGCAACCTTGGGCTTATGCTTCTAAGAGAGGTTGGATGACCAGCTTCAGAGGAACATCAGAATGTTGGAAGTGCCTGATGCTTTGTTGAGGAAGGCGGGTCATTTGAGGGCTTCGTTCGGCTGTTCTGCATTGAAAAGGAGGAGGCGTCTAAAGAGGCGAACGTCCTAGTATGTGGGAACTTCTGTAGACGATGCGGCATGAGGCCGTGCTGAATCAGGCAGACATGCTTTGGGGCCCACCGTTCTTTTGGGATCCTGAGGGAAGTGGTGATGGCTGAGGGCTGAGCTTCCATCCATGGTGTCTCCGGATGCGGAGTAGGCGCGGTTGGCCATTGAAGATGACGGATTGGTCACCCGCTGATGGGGGTAACCAGTCGGCTGAGCGAGGATCTCATGGGCATACCAGCTTTGGGAGCTTCTCCAGGAAGTTTTAGTTTACCCAAAATTTTGGGTAACATTTTGCCCTCAAAGTCTGTCCTCATTGGCAAGGGAAGACTTGAATGCTTCAAGCTGATTCAGATCTGAAGGAAGAATAACCATGGTTGGCTGATGAACCGAGCGACTGAAAACTGGAGGGTGGTCTCGTTGGGCCTTCTTTGCAATTTTATGGATTTCAAGGACAGGATGCCCCCAAGCTGTGGTTATGCCGATTGAGAGGATAGCTGGTGCGTCTGCCTTCTTGCTAACTACATATTAGGGGCGGACATCAGAAGGACGTCCCTTTCCCGGCCTGGAGCGATTGAGGCATTGCTTGATTCGGTGGGAGTGAACAATGCAGTCCGTTTATGTCTCTGTTTGCTCCAGGTGGTTTTGAGTCTCCTGGTCCTATGACATTTGGAGAGCTGATGGATGACGACCGTAGATGGAGGCAACTGCAGGAGTGCTGGAGTAGGATCTGTTTAGGGGGAGTTCATGTCGTGTCGGCTCAAAGCGAACATCGGGTAGCAGTCGAAATGTGCATTGCGGGCACCTCATTGGTTTGGTGCTTCCTGGCATGAGTTGAAGCCCGTGGCCACCTCCAAGGTCTGTGATGGGGACGCACTGCCGATTAAATAGAGATATAATCCTGAGCCCAAGTTGAACCCGTGCCAAACTAGAGTGCTGTGGCCCTATTACTATTCCGGGTAAATAGGATGGGTATTATTGGATGCATTCCATAATCTCGAGCGGTCCTCATGAGGCCTCAGATGTGCCATGTCGGTCTTTCACCGGACTCTCCTAGGCAGTGGTGGATGCCCCTAGGTCTGGAGGAGGACGTTGACAGGGGGTGCAAGAATGTTGGTGCTACCCGAGTTGCTTGGATGAAATAGCAGAAGAGGTGACTCTGCTTCAGGACTCCAGCTCTGACTGAAGTAGGATGTGCGGCTGCAGATGCCAGAATATTATGGGTTGTGTGGGGCGTGTAAGCCAGCTTTGAAGGGAGGTCATGGCAGCCTGTTAGAGGAGCAAAGAAGCTGCTGCTCTTGGGGAGTACCGCTTGAGAGTGAGGAGGAGAAGTTTGCAAACCCGGGGAATTCTTTGGGATTTCCCTTCGATGCTCGAATCTTATACCAATGTCTCGGGAGGAGGCCAGGGTTGGAATTTGAGGCTACTGCTTGTGGTGTAGGGAAGATGCCCCTTAGCTTTGGACTCCATGTCCCGTCCTTCGGGCTGAGAGGTACCGCCCTCGGGTCGCCTGCCAGTATTGCAAGGGAAAAGAAGGAGAGCGTGGGTCACTCTCCCGACCAACGCAGTACCTAGAGGTCCATGAAGCGCACTGTGAGGATGCATGAGGGCTGAAGGGTGCTGACGGTATCATATCTCGGGGGAACACAAGACTGTGGCCGCTTCTCTCAGGAGAGCACAGGACTGTAGACTTGGAACCTGAATTCCTCTCTCTTTTGGCCTGTCTTCCTTTTTCTTGGTAAAAGGGAGGAAGATGACCAAAAGACTTGTGCGACTAAAGATGGGATGTTGGCTGATGCGGGATGAGGTCACTGTTGTGAGGCTTTCAACCTTATGGTCATGGGATTGGGCCCCATGGTGGATGATAGAATGTTGATCCGATTTTTCGTCACAAGTACGAAAACCCGGCCGAACCTCAGAATGCGATTGGGCCGACAAGGATACCGCCATGCCGACGTTAGGCTAACATTTTGGACGAATCGACCCTAGAGGGAGGCTCGTCGTTGATGGACTGCACAAACCTGTTTGATCCATAAGGTTGGTTGTGGGCCAACCACCCCCAGGCAGAGGGCGGTCGGATGGGCCCTTTGTTGTTGTGCCATTGCTTGGAGGAAAGGTGGATTGAGATGGGCAGGAGCGGACAGAGGCGCTTACCCTTAGTAGGGAGTATGGCGGGCTGAAGCAGACAAGGAGACTTGCCCATGGCGGGAGATGGCTAAGGATGATCCTAAGAAGAACTAAGTACACAAAGTAAATACATAACGATTTATAGTGGTTCGGCCTAGTGCGCTACGTCCACTGTGATGCTCCTATACTATACCGACCTCCTAAAGTTAACAGACTGTTACAAGAGAATAATAAAAGAGACTAGACTAAATATTATAAGAGTACAATATCCTAGTCCAATGATATCACGGAGAGGAAACTTGAGGGAAGACCCATCAGGAAGGGCATCCCTTAAGGAGGAGTCTGGAGACGGAAAAGCTCTTGAAGGAGGGGTTGCTGACGGTGGTCGAAAGGTAAGCACTAAAAGGGGGCCACTAGTTGGATTGATAAGATTGTTGTTGGAGGCGATCATGATGATAGAGCTTGGTGGGTAGAGCATGGTGGGTTGAGTGGTAGTGCATAATGGAGGCTCTCTCTAACGGAAGTCAGGCAAAGCCGCCAATTAGAGAGGTTTTAGAGGAGGAGAGAGTTGATAAGGGAGATGGGTTAGAGAAATAGTTCCATTCATTCGTTTCTCTTTTCATCTTTTTTCTCATCCCCTGCCATGTGGAATGACAACGGGTATATATAGAGGATGTAGGGTCTGAATGGATGGTCGAGTTGGTAGAACAACAGTGCAGGAGAGGCTCTGGGCCGTGGATTGAAGGGGACGCAGGATGAGAGCCAGCTGGAAAGCTGATTCGAGCCCATGGCTTAGATTGCTTACCAACTAGAAAGAAAGGTCTATGGAAGACCTAAAAAAGGCGGCAGGCTTTAGTAGGTATGGGTGCAAGCGTTCTGATTAGCTATTGGAAAGGTAGAGGAGAGATAAGGGCTACACGTGGAGTACTGTCGATAAAGAAACAATACTCTTCTCTGATGGCATGTACTTCGGAGTAGTTGGACTGGGAATGGTTATGGTACTTTGCGATAAGCTGTTTCGGGTTAAGTGGGTGGTCCTAGCTGGTAGGTATAGGATTGATAAGGACATAAGGCAGCCGGTCCATCGCGGTCGGGCGGATCCTTGTGTAGGAGTAGTTGGGCCACATGAGATAGCCAGTCCGGTGTTGGCTTTGAACGAGCTGGGCGTCCAACGGAGGGCGAACATGCAGGGCCAGGTTGCAGCCATGAGGAGAGCAAAGTTGATGGATGGTCATGTGAGAGCAGATCTATTTCTGATACTAGGATCATATCGAGGGCGGAACCGGGCCTTAGAGGGGGAGGAAGATCGCTAAGGAATGACATTGCATGGAAGGTGTGGTATTTGGTGCATGGATTGGGATGAAGAACCGGATCAAACGGGCGCCAAAGAGGCTGGGGGAGGCTCTGGCTACTAAGGGAAAGAGTGCCAGGGAAGGCCCGTGGGTGCAACCTTAGGCTTTTGCTTCTAGGAGAGGTTGGCTGACCTGCTTCAAAGGATCTTCAGAATGATGGCCGGATGTCTGACGACTTCGTCCTACCGTTCTGTACGGAAGAAGAGGATGCGTCTAACGAGGTGGTCGTCCTAGTATGTGGGAATTTCTGGAGGCGATAGGGCACGAGGTCATGCTGAATCGGGCAGACGTGCTTCAGGGCCTGTTTTTCTTTTGGGATCCGGAGGGAAGTAGTGATGGTTGAGGTCTGAGCATCCATTCATGGTGTCTTCGGATGTGGAGTAGTTGCTGTTGGCCGTTGAAGACGATGGACTGGTCGCCCGCTGACGGGGGTAACAAGCCGGCTGAGCGAGGATCTAGTGGACAGACCGACTCTAGGAGCTTCTTTAGGATGTTTCTGTTTACCCAAAATTTTGGATAACATTTTTCCCCCAAAGTCTATCCTCGATTGCAAGGGAGGACTTGAATGCTTCGGGCTGATCCAGATCCTATGAAAGAATGATCATGGCTTACAAATGAACTAAGCGGCTAAGAATTGGTAGGCGGCCTCGTGGGGCCTCCTTTGCACTTTTACGGATTTCGAGGACGGGATGCCCCTGAGTCATGGTCGTACTGATTGAGAAACTAGTTGGTGTGTCTGACTTCTTACTAATTGCTGATTGGGAGCAGACACTAGGAAGACATCCCTTGCCCGGCCCAGAGTGGTTGCGGCATTTCTCGATTCGACGAGAGCGAACAATGCAGTCCGTTAAAGTATCTGATTTCTACATGTGGGTTAGGATGTCTTGGTGCTGCGGCATTTGGAGAGCTGACGGAGGAAGGCCACAGATGAAGGCAAAAGTAGGATTGCGAGAGGAGGATCTGTTTGAGGGGATCTATGCCATGCCGGCTCTAAGAAAACATTGGTTAGCAGTTGGAATGTGCGTTGTGGGAGCATCACTGGTTCGGAGCTTCTTGGCGTAAGTTGAAGTGCATGGCCACCTCCGGGGTTTGCGATGGGGACACACCGCCGATTGAATGGAGATACAATCCTAAGCCCGAGTCGAACTAGTGCCGAACTGGAGCATGGTGGCCCACTTACTATTCCGGGTAAATAGGATGTGCGTGATTGGATGCATTTCATAATCTCGGGCGGTCCTCGGGAGACCCTGGATGTGTCGTGGCTTGCTTTCATCGGACTCTCTTAGGCAGTGATGGATGCTCCCAGGTTCGGAGGAGGACGTTGACAAGGGGTGCAAGAATGTTGGTGCTGCCCGAGTTGCTCGGATGAAATGGTGGAAGAGGTGACCTACTTTAGGACTCTAGCTCTGACAAAAGTAGGATGTGCGGTCGCGGATTCCAAAATGTTGCGGGTTGCGTAGGGCGTGCATGCCAACTTTGGAGGAAGGCCATGGCGGCCCGTCAAATGGACCAAAGAAGCAACTGCTCGCCATGCCTCTCATGGGGAGTACCGATGAGACTAAGGAGGAGATCCTTGCGAACCCGGGGGATTCTCTTAGGTTTCCCTTCGATGCTCGAATCCGCTACCAATGGTTTCGAAAGGAGGCCAAGGGTTGTAATTCGAGGCTGGTGCAGGTAGTGCAAGGAAGATGCTCATTATCTTCGGACTCCATGTCTCATCCTTCAGGTCGAGAGGTACCTCCCTTGGGTCGCCTGCCGATATTGCAAGTGAGAAGGAAGGAGAGCGGGGGGCGCTCTGCCGACCAATGTAGTACCTGAAGGTCCATAAAGCGTAATGTGAGGATGCTGGAGCGCTGGAGGACGCGGACGTGACCACATCTTGAAGGAACACGAGACTGTGTCCGCTTCTCTCGAGAGAATGCAGGACTGTAGAATATAAACCTGAATTCTTCCCTCTTCTAGTCGGTCTTCCTTTTTCTTGGTTGGAGGAAGGAAGAGGACCAGGAGACTTGTGCGACTAAAGCTGGGATGTCAGCTAATGCAGGACGAGGTCGCAGCTGTAAGGCTTTCAACCTTATGGTCGTGAGATCGGGCCCCATGGTTGGTGCCCGTATGTTGACCTGATTTTTCATCATGAGTTCGGAAAACCCAAATGAACCTCAAAATGTAATTGCACTGACGAGGATACTGCCGCTTCGACGCTAGGCTTACTTTTAGGACGTCGACCCTAGAGGGAAGGCTCGCCATTAGTGTAGGGCGCGAACTCGTTTGAGCCATAAGGTTGGTTGTCGGCCGACCACCCCCAAGCGGAGTGTGGCTGGAAGGGCACTTTGCTATTGGGCCATTGCTTGGAGGGAAGTTAGATTGAGATGGGTATGAGCGGACGGAGGTGCTTGGCCTTGGTAGGGAGTATGGCAGGCTGGAGCAGACGGGGAGACTTTCCCATGGCGGGAGAAGGCTAAGGATGATCCTAAGTAGAACTAAGTACAGAAAATAAATACACAACAATATATAATGGTTCAGCCTAGTGCAACCTACGTGCACTATGATGCTTCCTTACTATATTAACCTCTTACAATTTACAGATAGTTATAAGAGAATAATAAAAGAGACTAGACTAAATATTACAGGAATATAATATCCTATTCTAAGATCTCGCGGGGAGGAGACCTAAGTGAAGACCCACCAGGAGGGCCGTCCCTTTAGGAGGAGTCTCAAAGACAGAAGAGCGCTTAAAGGATGGGTTATTGACGGTGGTCTGAAGGTATTCACTAGAAGGAGGGCCACTAGCTGGAGTGATAAGCTTGCTGTTGGAGGCGATGGTGGTGGTAGAGCTTGGTGGGTAGAGCACTGTTGAGTGGTAGAGCTTAATGGAGGCTCTCTCTAACAGAAGTCGGATGAAGCCGCCATTAGAGAGGATTTGGTAGAGAAGAAAGTTGATGAGGGTAATGGGTTGGAGAAATAATTATGTTCGTCCGTTTCTCTTCTCGTCTTTTTTCTTGTCCCCTTGCCATATTGTATGGCAGCGGGTATATATAGAGGATGTAGGGTGTGAATGGATGGTCGAGATCGTAGAACAACAGTGCAGGAGAGGCTCTGGGCCGTGGATAGGAAAGGACATAAGATGGGAGCCAGCTGGAAAGCAGATTCGTGCCCATGGCTCAGATTGCTTACCAGTTGGAAAGAATGGTCTATAGCAGACATAGGAAAGGCGACAGGCTTTAGTAGGTAGGGGTGCAGGCTTTCAAATTGGCTATTGGAAATGTATGAAGAGATATGGGATGCACGTGGAGTACTTTTGGCTGAGGAATAGTGCTCTTCTCTAATGGCATGTACTTTGGAGTAGTTGGACTGAGAATGGTTAGCCTACTTTGTGGTAAGCTATTTCGTGTTAAGCCGGCGGTCCTAGCTAGTAGGTTTATGATTGCTAAGGACATAAGGCAGTTAATATACCACGGTCGTATGGATCCCTGTGCATGAGTAGTTTGGCCACACGAGATAGCCAGTCCGGTGTTGGCTTTGAATGAGTTGGGCGTCTAGCGGAGGGCGGACATGCAGGGCCAGGTTCCAACCGTATGGAGAGCAAAGTTGATGGACGGTCATGTGAGAGTGGATCTATTTATGATACTAGGATCATATTGAGGGCGGACCCGGGCCTTAGAGGGGGAGGAAGACCGCTAAGGAGTGGCATTGCATGGAAGGTGTGGTATTTGGCGCATGGATTGGGATGAAGGACCAGATCAAACGGGTGCTAAATAGGCTGGGGAAGGCTCTGGCTACTAAGGGAAAGAGTGCTAAGGAAGGTCCGTGGGTGCAACCTTGGGCTTATGCTACTAGGAGAGGTTGGCCGACCAACTTCAAAGGATCTTCAGAATGTTGGAAGCGCCCGGTGCCTTATTGAGGATGGCCGGCCGTCTTAGGGCTTCGTCCTACCATTCTGCACGGAAGAGGAGGAGGCGTCTGACGGGGCGGTCGTATTAGTATGCGGGAATTTCTGGAGAGGATAGGGCACAAGATCATGCTGAATCGGGCAGACGTGCTTCAAGGCCTACTGTTCTTTTGGGATCCCAAGGGAAGTAGTGATGGTTGAGGTCTGAGCTTCCATTCGTGGTGTCTCCGGATGCGGAGTAGGTGCTGTTGGCCATTGAAGACGACGGATTGGTCGCCCACTGACGGGGATAACCAGCCGGCTGAGCGAGGATCTGGTGGATGAACCGACATTGGGAGCTTCTCTAGGATGTTTCTGTTTACCCAAAATTTTGGATAACATTTTTACCCCAAAGTCTATCCTCGATTGGAAGGGAGGGCTTGAATGCTTCGGGCTGATCTGGATCCGAGGGAAGAATGACCATAACTTGCTGATGAACTAAGCGGATGAGAACTGGTAGGCGGCCTCGTGGGGCCTCCTTTGTAGTTTTATGGATTTCGAGGACGGGATGCCCCCTGAGTCATGGTCGTACTGATTGAGAGGCTAGTTGGTGTGTCTACCTTCTTACTAATTGCTGATTAGGAGCAGACACCAGGAGGACATACCTTGCCCGGCCCAGAGTGGTTGAGGCATTGCTCGATTCGACGAGAGTGAACAATGCAGTCCGTTAAAGTCTCTGATTGCTACATGTGGATTGGGATGTCCTGGTGCTGCGACATTTGGAGAGCTGATGGAGGATGGCCACAGATGAAGGCAGCTGTAGGAGTGCGAGAGGAGGACCTGTCCGAGGGGATCCATGTCGTGCCGTCTCTAAGCAAACATCGGTTAGCAGTTGGAATGTGCGTTGTGGGCGCATCACTGGTTCAGAGCTTCCTGGCGTAAGTTGAAGTGCGTGGCCACCTCCGGGGTCTGCGATGGGGACACACCGCCGATTGAATGGAGATACGGTCCTGAGACCAAGTCGAACTAGTGCCGAACTAGAACACGGTGGCCCGCCTACTATTCCGGGTGAATAGGATGGGCGTGATTGGATGCATTCCATAATCTCGGGTGGTCCTCGTGAGACCTCGGATGTGTCGTGGCTTGCTTTCATCGGACTCTCCTTGGCAGTGGTGGATGCTCCAAGGTCCGGAGGATGACGTTGACGGGGGGTGCTGCTTTTCCATGAATTACTAATGCTGTGGAATCTCGACATATAATACCTGTTATATAAGCATTTTTGGAGTGAATATATGGAATCACATTTACAGAACTAACAAAAACCAAAACTCATGCTACCCAAAACCATTTCACAAACATGCAGCGATGGCCCAAGTTTCATAGCATATGAACTAGACCCTAATTTGCCTAATAATGACTTGGGTTTAATGCCAGAAGTGAATTACAGAGAATTTTTTTGGCAACCAAGCAACATATATATTAAATGCGTGAGTTTCAAACTCACCTGTCTTTACTCTACAACAGCTAGCAACTCAATTTAAAAGGGTGCAGAAGTTTAAACAATATCAGCCATTATTTCTTGACTAACAGCCTCACTATTGTTCAGCTATGTTAAATGAAAAATGTAAAAATGTGTTGAGATATAACTCAGCAAAATTGTGACGGTTCACTTTGTATTAAACATGTGGCAGCAAGTTATAAATTTGCTTATACGTGCAAGAAAATGCAGCACACTCTCCCGTTCACGAAGTTAAGCATTCACTGACTTTGCAACATATTATTTTCTTCAAATTTTAATAAAATAGTACCTGTTGCAATTACTTCGTCCTCGAAGTTCAGGATTTCACATCTTTGGTCGATTAACTGATTGTTCGGAGTGGCAAACTGAGAAGATGCGATTTCACTGCCTACTTGATGATTATCTTGGGCTATGCTGAGAAGACGCTCCAGTTTATCATCCATATTGTCCAGCTTCATCAATTTTTGCTCCACATTTTACAGTCGCTGCTCATATATTCCTTGGGCCTGTTTGAGCCGTTTGCATGGAATGGCAGCACTCTTAACTTGGCTAGGAGCTATATTGGTCCCAATACTTCGGCTCCTGCCCTTTACATCTTTACCAAACACTGATATAAAGACGGCTTCATCACCACCACTCGTCGTTTCCTTTTCTTTTTCAATTTTGTCCTAAAAAGTAAATACATATATATTAATAATGAAAATTTAATTTAGAGGCGTTGTTATTTGTTTAACTTACAAAGTAGGAAGATGTCGCATCTAACGTGCTGCCATCTTTTTTCTTATGCGTTTTCTCCCATACTTGAAGACGTGATACTTCTGTTCCCGGACTACTTGAATCGACCTGCATACAATGACCTAAAATTATATTTGGAACTAACGGTATATGCAATGTGATGCACCAATTCAATGACACATACCATTTCTTGAGTAATCATAGCGTGACTCTTACGTCCCGAATGATGACCATATTCGAGCATTGATCTATTTTGTTTGCCTCGCTTCCTTTTTTCTTTCGCCTCGGGTTTTGATTCGTTTCTTATGAACTCATCCCAATCATCTTGAGCAATTTTCGGTGGACAATTTCTCATTCTTTCTTCGTCAGTGATGAAAAGGTCATAATGATTCTTGCGCAAATCATTCTGGTGTCTCCTAAAAGCCTCGGACATTTTTTTCATAATAAGGTCCTTTGATAAAGGATCGAGCTCATAATATTTCTGCATAACAAAAAATGCATGTAAACCATTTTTTATTTCTGTATTGAAAGCATTATAAATGAACGGAGCTCATTATTACCTCCAATTGATTCCACACGTCTTCCTTGTAATTTGGCGGAACTTTTTTCCAACTTGGATATGAGATTGGCACATGATTTCTTACTAGTTTACCAATCTTCGTAGCGACCTTTGAACCATTTTTTCCGACTGGAGAACCGTAGTTGTCTATATCAATTTTCTCCCGTTTTAAAGTGGATGATTGGGAAGTTGTATCATTTGACGGTGGTGTGGCATCTTGTGACATTATGTCCTGCAAAGTCTCAAATCCTAAAATAATCCCAACAACATTATGACGTACAGTTCTTCCTCTTCCAGCCCATCCCTGTGATGCCCGATTTATGTTGGCCACCTTATTGCATGGAGTCCCCTCCATAACAAGATCAAACGCCTTATATGTCTTAATAAAATTTGCTCCAAGCGATCACAGTTAAGCTGTTGTACATCTGATATATGAACCAACATCCCCTTATTGATTTGTCTGATCCCACCAACTTCTCACCACATTACGATTTTTGTCAGTCCGACTGACAATAATCGTAATGTGATGAGAGAATGGTGGGATCAGACAAATCAGAAGGGGACGTTGTTTACTATATCAGCTGTACAGCAGCTTACCAGTAATCGCTTGGAGCAATTTTATTAAGTCATATAATGCGTTTGACCTTGTTATGGATGGGAGTTCATGCAATAATGTGGCTAACATCAATCGGGGATCATAGGGATGGACGGGAAGGGGAACATTCACTTTAATGTGGCAGTGATAAAGTCTTCCTGCATCACCAGAATTTTAAACTTAAGCGGATTCAAAACAATATCTAAAATACTGACTGAAATAAAGGATGCAAATACAAAAATATATTACCTTAGCACTGCTGAACTAAAGGGTGCAAATACAATATCTTGAACTGCCTGTCTACCTACAAACACAAAGAAAGAAAGAATAGTCAAGCTGATCATATGTATGTATGTGTACATGTGTGTATGTATGTGATCATATGTAAGTACCTACAACTACAAACACAAAATGAACTCTTGCAATATATCCATCCTTATGGATCCATCAGAATATTATAATGACACTAATAAAAAATATAATGCATCTATTACTATCATTCACGCTATATTTTACATTTTACACCATTTTAAATAAATATTTTGTTAAGGTACAATAACTGCTCTGAAATACAAAGTTAACATATGCATTTGATAAGATCTTCTAATTTTTCATTGTCTTCAAAAGCTGATTGATAAACGGTGGGAAACTCAGTGTCATCCACATTTATGGTCAACCATTTTGGTGTATGCAAAACCACAAACCATCCGTTATTTTTTAAATCTTTTGAGTAGAACACTTGACTCGCTTCCGATGCAAGAATAAATGGCTCATCATTCACGCTATCTTTATTCTTCAATTTTCCCAAGTTAACTGTGATCAAGCTTGAAACAAAATCTATTTTACAACCATTGATCTTATCTTCAACCTTTACCCAATCACAATAAAAAACTGTTTGTTTGAAGTCAATGTAATCCAACTCAATTATCTGTTGAATGACTCCGTAATAAGTTGTTTCTGCTTCCTTAAAGTTTTTATCCTTCCCACTCGCTCTAAATTGTGTAATTGCTCTCATGCATACACCACTATCCTGTGTTAGCTTTCGCTCTTCATAACTCTTCGGAGAAAATAAAAGCCCATTCACTTGGTACTTCATATAACTACGGGCATCAAACTTCGGCCCGTTAACTAACCGCCAAAGAGTTGAGTCAACATCGACGGTCTTCAACAACTACAACAAACACAATAAGTAAAAAAACATTGTCAAGGAGGTGTATGGTCAACTCGAAAATACGTTAAATATTTAATACATATACCTCCTCACGTAACCAAAAAGTGAAATTTTTAATAGCTTCCCCAGATGTACCCCCGCCTCGAGTTTGAGATTTGGTGCTTTGAACATAGGAGTTATACCTCCTACGAAAAACACACAATAAATACTATATATATGAATTGATTTACAATAATAAGAATTCAGAACAAATTCATGAATTTACTTCTTCCATTCATCCAATCCGTCGTATTTATCAAGGACCCATTTACGCACTTGTTGAAATTGCACTTGAGTTAACGTTATATCTTTACCATTATCTAGTGCTATTTCATCAGCAAACTCATCATCCTCGTCTAAAAACGCTTCACGGGTATGTTTATGAGTGCCAGCACCTCCTTTTGGCATATAATCCATGCAGTAAAGACTAGCTTCTTGTACAATATATCCTTCTGCAATACACCCTTCAATATATCTTTTGTTGCGCACATATCCTTTATATGTTTTCATCAACCTATGAAGATGAATAATTGTAAAATGTAGACATCAATAGCTATTTAAATCGAATAATTATGTACATAACTAAAATTAGTAATTTACCATTCAAATGGGTACATCCACCTATATCTAACAGGACCAGAAATCAATGCTTCATCGGCTAAATGAACCATAAGGTGAATGCTGATATCAAAAAATGCAGGTGGAAAATGTTTTTCAATAACACACATTGCTTCTACCAAACTAGCCTTTGCTTTTAGAAGATGTTCCCTGTTGATCACCTTTGAGCACAAAATGTTATAAAAGAGACTAATGCGGTGAATAGCATTCCGTAGATCCTTATGTTGCGGAAAACAATGCTGAAGCAATACCGGAAGTAAATGTTGCATTATGACGTGGTAATCATGTGACTTCATATTTTTTAGTTCAGGAGGGTTGATGCTCACATTGTTATGGAAGTTCGAAGAGAATTTGCTCGGCACTTTCAAAATTTTCAAAACGGTGCAAAACCGTATCTTTTCTTCTTTGCTCAAAGTGAAAGTCGCATTTGGTATGGTTACTTTACTTGTTTCAGGATCTTCTATCACCCACAACTTTTGTTTTATACCCATGATTTTCAAATCCTTCCGTGCATTGATCCCATCTTTTGACATGTCTTTATGGTTCATAATTGTGTTGATCAAATGTTTCGTGACATTCATCTCCGTATGCATAACATCAATATTATGTCGGGTCAAATTTGTTTTCCAATATGGCAAATCAAAGAACTTCGACCTCCTATACCATGCAGGAACTTCTTCATCGATTGTCTTTTTCCGTTTTCGACCAATTTCCGGTATGTTTTTACCAACTTTCATTTTTATATTCGCTACCTTTTTTTCAACTTGATAACCAGTCAGTGGTTTTGGAGGATGCTTAAGTTCTTGCTCGTTGTTGAAATTTGTCTTATCGTATCGAAACTTGTGTCCGGACGGAAGAAATCTACGATGTCCCATGTAACAAATCTTCTTACTTTCAGGGAGATAAACAGATGTAGTTTCTTCTCCACAAAGAGGACATGCAAAGTAGCCGTGAGTTGTACATCCCGATAAAGTCCCAAGAGCGGGATGATCATGGATTGCCCACAACACTCTAGCTCTCATTGTGAACTCAGATTTCATAAATGAATCAAATGTAACGACTCCTTCCCATAACTGCTTTAACTCGTCTATCAAAGGTTCTAAATAAACATCAATATCCTTCCCCGGTTGTTTTGGCCCAGAAATCAACAGTGTTAACATTGAGAACTCTCTTTTCATGCACAAGGACGGAGGAAGGTTATATGGTACTACAATTACTGGCCAACAGCTGTAAGGGTTAGTTAAAGAAGCATTCAGACAGAAACCATCTGTTGCTATTCCAAGCGTGATATTTCGTGGTTCAGCAGCAAACGAAGAATCAAAAGAATCTGTAGTTTTCCATTGAGAAGTATCACGCGGATGACGCATTACGGTTGTACCGGACTTGGCACGACCATGCCAGGTCATCGCTTCTGCTATCCATGGTACAGTATACAGTCTTCTCAATCTAGAAATTAAAGGAAAATGTCTTAAGGTCTTTTGAGGTACTGTGGTAGCTTTTCTCTCTTCGTCGAATGATGTCTTGTATCTTGGTGCGTTGCAATTTGTACATGAAACTTTGTTCGCATTATCTTTCCAGTACAAGATGCAGTCATTAATGCATGCATCATAAGTTATGTAATTCATCCCAACTTGCTTAATGATCTTCTTCACGTCGGGGTACTTTGAAGGTAGCGTGTTACCTTCGGGGAGTAACTCCTTTATGAATTCGAGTACTGCAGTCACACCATTGTCTGAAAAGCCGTATTGGGTCTTCAAGCTATTCAGTTTCACAATGGCATACAACTTTGTAATCTCTTTTGGACAAGAAGGATACAATGGCTCTGTTGCAGTTGCACTATCAAAAAATGATTTATTTGTAAACTGCTCACCAATATTAGCATTATCATGAAACTGACTTGTAGGTTGAAAATGATGGAATCTATCTGCATCATTGATCAAATCCTCCATCCTAATATGTTCGGACTCATCAGTATTTGTGGCATGACTAACCGATTGTTATTTTGGCTTCTCCGGTATTCTTTCCCCGTGAAAACACCACACGGTATATGATTGAACAATACCATATCTAAGCAAATGAAAATGAATGTCATTTAATTTGAATGTATCTTCATTTTTGCACCGCGTGCAAGGGCACGAATACTTTTCCTTATTGCCACCGTTTTCAGCAACAAATTTAACGAAATTTCTCACACCTTCCACATATTCTGTATTTCTTCGATTAGATTGATTCATCCATTGTTTGTCTATACTAAAAGACATACTGAAAGAAAATAACAAGAGCTAATAATAAATCATGGGTAATAATATCTTATGGCTTTCCACCAAGTTCAACTCTGATATTAACTAAACAGATGAATATTCTTTTGATTTCACTTGAAATTTAACATTAGCATCAAACTGTTTCCAAAACATTTGCCATTACAACGGCACCATTTTGTAGCACCAGAGTAATGTCTATGCATTACCCCTCTCCTGATACTTGGTTTGCGCCATTAACAACAATTTTATCCACTTACTAAATATGGTCTCATATTTAGTAAAACAAAATTCATTGCATCAACTTATACCCTAGCAGTCACTATAAGCAACTATGTCTAACTAGCATGCAGTACAGTACAGTACATTACAATTTGTAAAACAAATCAATGTGGTGCTATTAATTTGACTAGTTGAAGTTTATTATATGTGAAGCTTGAATTTTTGTGTTGTGCGCAAGCAAGGTTAAACATAATTTAAGCACAGTATAAATCATGAGAAATCATTACATATGGTGAACCTATTACATGTATGGCTATTATTCTAAGTTGCCTATGATATGAGAAAGCATTATATGAGTCGAGATAGAGGTAGGAAAAAAGCGGCTAGCTTTATTGGTTCCGTGTTCACCCTATTTTTCTAATTTTCGACCTATATATGGTAGACCCTTTTTTTTAACGGTATAACATCTGCAGTTGATATATTTTGAGTTCACTTCAATTCTGAGGAGTGACATATGAAGACATGGTAAGTAGAAATGACCTTCACGACCATTTTGGTTGTGCAGTTGATGGTCTGGTTTACACATGGTTCAGTGGAAATAGTAAAAAAGGCAGAAGGGGATCTTTTCAAGTTGCAAAAAAAATGAACTAAATGTTTGCGGGTAGACATACACACACTGTAGGAAAAATAGTACATCAATGTAAGTATCAGTTCCTAAATAATTATTAGTTTTTTAGCTTCAGCTTTCAAATTTCAATTCCTAAACGATTATTTACAGAAAACTACTTGTTTATAACTAAATACTAATAAGTTATTAGCTTCAGGCGTTTTCAAGGTTAATGAAATCTAAAGCAGTAAAAGGGCGACTCAATTTTAGAAAATTAGACAACTCAAAACAAGAAATTCGCATACTTAATTAGCAGTGGCAGTATAGAGACTGTAGCAGGACTTCAAATCAGTAGTAGAAAATATCGCGTAGGAGGCAAGCTTGAGCCGACGATGGCTGATGGAATAGCCGAGTATGCAGCGATGATTATTTAGGAAGCGTTGATTTTTGAAACCCTAGTTTTTTTGGGTTCGAGCAGATCGCCAGATTGCTATTGAGCTGTAACTGTGAAGTAAAACAGATAAGGGCGACTCAATTTTAGAAAATTAGACAACTCAAAACAAGAAATTCGCATACTTAATTAGCAGTGGCAGTATAGAGACTGTAGCAGGACTTCAAATCAACAGTATAAAATATCGCGTAGGTGGCAAGCTTGAGCCGACGATGGCCGATGGAATAGCCGAGTATGCAGCGATGATTATTTAGAAAGCGTTGATTTTTGAAACCATAGTTTTTTTGGGTTCGAGCAGATCGCCAACATGGAGATTGCTATTGAGCTGTAACTGTGAAGTAAAACAGATTTTGGGTGTTGCCCAGCTCAGTTGGTTGCCCCATCCCAGGGGCTTGGTGGGCTTGCCACTGGGCCGGCTAAAAGATTGGGACGGTTAATAACCGTTGCTAATTAGCCACGGTTGAAAACCGTTGCTAATTGGAACGAAGCGCGCCAAAAATTATGGCGCGAAAGGATGAAATTCACCGCCATCATTTGTCTCCAAAGCAGCTACGGTTAATAACCGGTCCCAATTAGCAACAAGAAAAACCCGTTGCTAACTGAACCAAGACGGTTATTAACCGTTGCTAAATGGCAACAGTTATTAACCGTTGCCAAATGTGCGGATGGTTAGTTGCAAATCTCAGTATTTGGTGTAGTGACTGTAGTAGTATTCAATAATGCTGCCTCAACTAAACTCTCGAACATCGCTCCTATAAGAATCTAACTAAGTGCTAGTTCTCTATGTAGCGAACTCAACCCTTTCGCAAACTTCATCACCTTCTTGGGTGCCGTGTCTATCAATTCAAAACCAAAATTTATCAACTCATTAAAACTATTAATATACTCCTTCATATTGGAATTTCCTTGTTTTAGATTAATAAACTTCTCGAGCATCACTTCCTTTTTGGCCTAGGACAAGAATTTTGTCTCAAACCTTTCCTTAAAATTAGTTCAAGAGATTTCATTTTCATTAACTTCTTCTATAACAACACCCCACCAATTTATTGCTTCCCCCTGTAGGTGCCAAGAAGCAAGGTGCTTTTTTACTTCATTACTCAAATTCAACATACTAAAAATTCTACAATAAGTATGTGACCAAGCTTGGGTCTCCACAAAAGATTCCATTCCCTCATACGGCTTGCCACCATATTAAAAAATTCCTTGCATACTTTTGAAAATTCAGCCCTACTACATGAACAACATTCCCATCTTGTACTCTAGTTATAGTGGCTCTTTCATTAATATTGTCCTGTTTTCTAGCTTGAAGATAACAACAAAGCCAACATGGAACATTCGTGCTTGAACTTCCATAGTTTCATTTCTATTGCTAGTTTCAACGCTAATATCATTCGGGTTACCCGTCTCTACTACCTGTAAAATTGGATTCAGTGTTAGATCCTCCTAGACTAGTAAATAAAGATGGTAAACATAAACCCAAATTTAAATACCATATGCCCATTTACTTTAACTTATATATATATATAATATAATTATATACTATATAAAATATACAAGTACGATCTCTCTATATGTCCTAACATATGCTCTGATACCAAATGTAACAGCCTGACTTTTTGTGGCCATAAAATTACAATATAAAAGCTAAATTGTTATGAAACACGATATTAAACAAAGAGCTGAACTAACTATATCTTTCAGGACTCATAGTGGAATGGATTAAAATACAACATCGATAAAATAAACAAATCTCGTCTATGTTAACCCAAAAAATGGATCAGTACCTTGGAGTGTGATGCGAAAGCACCAGCACTGTTAGAACAAAGAAAATATAATAGAAAAGTAGCAGAAAATAAATAAACACAGAGAATTTTTTAGTGGTTCGGCTGTTAACTAAGCCTACGTCTACTCTATAGCTTTGATGATTGATTATATATGATTACAAGGAGTTTGAGATTGAAAAATTCACAAGTACGGGTGTTAGACCAATTCTAAGTCCTAGAATTGCCTATAGGAAATGCTTTGGTGACTATTTAATAGAGAGAGTTCAAGAATAGAAGGAGATCCTATGTAGTGTTAGCAGAATCCAGCCTTTTGTTAGTTGCTCTATGGATCGTATTTATAATGGCGGCAGTCACATTGGGCTAAATTGAAGGTTGGAGCAGAGTCTATAAGTCGGCCTAGAAGAGTGTGAGAAATCACAGCCTTATCTTGATTAACCAGAGATGTCGGTACCGACCTCTCATGTCAGTACTGACCTCTGTGGTTAACTCCAGAGAGGTCGGACTCTTTTGCACCTGTTATGCTTGTTCTATGTAATTTGTTTGGATATTTGGTTGATATTGGTGATGGTTTCTTCATCACTTGGTTTATCCTGCCGTTCTGACTACTAACTCCCAGTCTTGATGTATGGTTGATCAGAATCCTTTGATATTATCTAAGCACACATGAAATAGTTAAAGAAGAGCCTCTGCAAAGTTTGAGTGGGAGAAGATGAAGCATGTGAAGTCGTCACCGACATGATTAACTAACTAGGTACCACTTCTCACCTTTGCTCTATTCATGTTGAATTTCCTCTGAGTTGTTTCTCTAGCTTACTTAGGTGTGCCTAGAAGGTATCAGGTTATTTCGTCTTCGTCTCGATGTTCTAGCTTCTATTGATTTCCACTTAGATAAAAACTCAATTAACATTTTCCCTCCAGAGTGTGCTTCCGTTAAAACAAAGTGTGTTCTGGAGTGAGACAAGTCCGAGATGGCTATCTTGTAAATCGTAGTTTAGCTGTTTAAGTGTCGTCTTGAAATGCTGTTTTATTTGGCTTCAATTGATCGATTTCTATTTGTTGTTGCTTCAACTTGGATTAGGACTTTCATTCTCGATGTTGACCAAATCATTTAGGTATGGAAATTTACATACAACTTTACATTGTCGAATAAGTCCATTAAAGGGAGTTTGACATGCTTTGGGTATAATACGGGACGTCGGTCCATCATCGGTACTTGAGAAAATTTTCACATCCTTCCTTTATATAGTTATATGCATTCAAACCCTTTTCACTTTATTTGTTTACACGCCAAGCTTACAAACCCTACATCCGAGTTCTTAAACCACTGACATGTCTTCATTTTTCAATCGAGTACTCCACCCGTCTGCTCCTACGTCATCATCACCCACCACTACTTCACCAATCTTCTTGCCATCACTTGGAACCACCACTTCAACAAGGATGTCGGCTGTAGTTCTCGGGTTTGATCTGCTTGAAACCCCAGGTGCCGAATTCAGTTTTGATTAGATTGCGAAGTAGGTGGCAATGGATTTGAGGTAAAAGTGGATCACAAGGTGGTGATGGCTGTGATCGGATGATCTAGGCTTGGTCAATTTCAATCTTGATGGAAAACAGTCAACCCCTTGCTTGTTTGATTGGGAATGTTCCATAATTTGGCCTAGTCAAGCGTGAACTTCCTCTGTTTCGTTTGGTTTCTTTGTGAAATTGATCAAGTGTGATCATTAGATGGATTCTGATATGACGATATAACCTTGAGTTCGAGCGTATTGGATGTTTCCACCATTCTGTCTGTTAACTTTTGCATGTCTGGTGATCCTGAAAAGAAAGACTTTCTACGCCGCTTGGGTAAGCGTAAGGAAGATAATCTCAAAGATCTATGCGGATTATATTTCAAATGCATGCAAGCTATCCACACTGGATGGTTCATTCGTAGTGTCCGGGACACTGGACTCATCTCATGTAGATAACACACTGCATTTGTCCCGACCAACACTTAGAATTCAATTGGTCGATACACGTTTATTTCTGCTAAATTTAAAGCATTAGTCATAGGGGCATTTATATTTCAAGTTAGGTTAATCTAACCATGTTGAGTACCAAGTTGTCCTATTTAGAATGACTCGCCAATCAGCTCTCCGCAAGTCTAGGGAAGGACCATCAACTCCGTTTGAATGTGCCTCTGCTACTGCTCTAGTTTCACCTTCTGTTCCAGTTGGACCAAACCAACCTATGTCTTCAAGGTCCGAGAGCCAAATGGTGCTAGTAGGTCCCACTGTTCCGCCCTAGTTGCCACCAGGGCTAATTATAACTAACCCACCGGAGAAGGTGCCCACCATTATGGCTAAATAGATGCTTCATAATGTCTGCTTGTAGCACGGAATTCCTACCGGGGATGTTCACTTACCGATACGAAATGAACTTGCACATCGTCCCCCTCCCGGTTTCACAACTTGCAGCTGGTACATGTGTCTCGGCGACATCATTTCACCCTTCAACTCTTTCCTAAGAGATCTCCTAGTAGAGATTGGACTTACATCATTTTAGATTCGCCCAAATGGGTTTGCCTTATTGAGCTCATAATAGTCTTGTTCATGCAACAATTTGAGAGCCCTCGACACTTCAGAGAGCTATGTTCAAAACCGAATATTTCTTCGTCCGCTGTCTGGAAGGATTCAATCGCTGCTGGTTAAAAGGAAGTGATTGTTGTTATACCAATCCTCTTTACAATGGCATTTCTTTACTCCAAACTTAACGCATATCTCTCATAGGTTTCCCGACGAGAGACAAGAGATCAGAGCATAGGAAGATGCTCGGACATCTATAGGCCATTAGAGCGAACGAAAGCTCTATCAGCTTCCTCTTGACGAATGAAAATTTGTTAGAGCATGGCTTTCTTGCCTCGGGAAGAGTAGATGACACCGAAATTCCTTAGCGAAGCGGCTCTAGGTTGCATACCCGTTCCACTGCATCCACTCGTGGCTCTGACAAGGGTCCTCAAGCAGAAGAGGAAGAAGGTGGATTGAGTGATGGACCTGAGTCTGGCGATGATCATGAGGAAGAGTCTGTTGATATGGAGACTAATAAGCCTTAAGGAGATAATGAAGAAGGAGAGGATGTTGAAACTAGGGCAGATGAGCCCGTGAAAGAGGATGCCCCCAGTTGTGAAGGCGATAGCAGGAGAAAGCTTACCATCTCGGAGAAGGATGGGACAGTTAAAAGAAGAAAAGGAAAATAGTCCATGGATGTGGAGGAAGGAGAGAACTCCGACAACGAGAACAATAGCGACCTTCAGGCAACTGAGGAAGGGGAAAGAAGATCCAGGGATGAATCACCAAGAATGAGCCCCAGGTTTCCCGATCTTCCTTCTCCGGACCTTTTGGCCGATGAGACATTAAGTCCAAATTATGGTATTTCTACTCCTCCCGAACGACCAGCTGTCGAGACCCCACTTTCTACGGGAGATCAAGTTGCTGGAACTTCTGTTGAAACTTCATCAACTTCTGACTTCATGAAAGATGTTGCCATTCATGTGAACAAGAACAGAGACATCTCAATTACTGAAATGATAGAATAAATCGGCTCACAGATCAACATATCTTTCGAGGTATTTATAAGTGAAGGTAGTAGCACTCCGACTCTAAAGCCATGCCCAACCAGTTTGTAAACTATAAAGAGGGTTATTGGCATTATACACTTCACTCTAGGATCACGAACATTCATCTTTGCATGCACTTTGATTTGTGTAATTCTGGTATTTATACATTTTTCTTTGTTTCAGGTTCAATGGCACGTGATAGATACGAAGAACTTCACCGTAGCTTGAGCGACTATAGAAGGAGCATTTTGACCCTCATCCTCATTGCTACGAAACAGACGAAGAGAGGCTAAAGAGAAAAGAGCACGAGCGTGATGAAGCTCGTGGAGCTGAGAGAGAACACCTCGATGCTGAAGAAGAAGGAGAGAAGAGAAAGAGAGATTTCGGGGGAGAATCCTCCTATGAGAGTTGTAAACACCCCCGAAGAGATTCCTCTGACCGCCGTGGAGCCACTATTTCTATTATTCCTCTATGTACTGAAGCTCAAACTGCTATTATCCAAGACACTCCTTCATTACGGACCATCACAACTGCTGCTGCCTCCGCTCCTTCTCAAAGCATCTCAAAGCTTACGCTTCCGCCTGATTTTTCTCGCCTCTAAGATGCTTATCCATACTTATACTTGCATGGATTAAAATTCGATCACAATATCAAAAATTTTAGTAGAGAAAGTGCGAAGAAAACCTTCGAGGCGGTGTGAAGCGATGTTGACTCGATTTTCGGATGGCGGCACTTGTGCAAAGCTCTTTCTGAGATCAACAAGATCAACTTCACACAAATTGATTCACTCAAGAAAGAGAGTGTAGAGTATGAACATACAATTAAAGAATGGGATACTGGAAAACCTTTTTCACATACTTATAAAAGGATTTAAGTATATTCTCCAAACACTTAGAAAGATTTTCTATTTCAAGATCATATTAAAATGATCAAACACAAATGACATTAAACGGAGATATAAATAACCTAAAACACCATTCCTTTCCATAAATCTTTTTTATTTTTTAAATGATTTATAAATCTCCAAATCTAGTTATAAATGTTCTTTATAAATCTCCAATCTATTTATAAAACTTCTTTATAAATCTCCAATTCATTTATAAAAATACTCTTCTATAAATCTCAAGAAACCCATTTATGAACTTCCCTTTTAAATCGCTAAACCATATATAAATCACTTTTCTAAAATCATTTAAAACCAAATTTCTTTTCAAATTCCAAACCTTTTTCAAATTTATAAACTCCTTTAAATAAAAAAATTCATTTTATAAAATAAATCCTTTTATAAACAATTTATTATTTAATTATAATAAATAAAAACTTTAACGTCATAAAGATAGATTTTAAACATTTTTAATTAATATATTAATAAACATTAAAAGCATTTTAAATAATATAATAATTAAATTTTAAAACATTTTAAATATAATAAAATAACTTTAAACAACTTTCAAAATATAATTAATTAACTTTTAAACAACATTACCGATAAAATAATTAACTAGTTTTAAATAATCAATAATAAAATAATTTACTATCTTTAAACAACCTAGATAAGTAATTAATTATCTTTAAACAACATTAATAGAATGATTAAATTTAAAAAATTATAAATATAGTAATTAACTTTACTAAAGAAATAATTTTACAAAACACTTTGTAAAATAATTATTAAACAAAACACTTTGTTCAAATAATAATTAGATAAAACATTTTACTTCAAATTATAAAATTTGAAGTTAGTTTAAAATCATACTTCCCAAATCCAGAAAGAGGCTTAGTGACCACAATGGTACTTAAACAAGCTACCATTAATTCAATTCAACTTCCTAGGTCAAATCACATGAATTTACATAATCAGGCATATATGTAAACCAAATCCATAATTAACAATCAATTGTTAACACATCACATATCAAGTATAAATCAACTGGCACTTAAACGAATGTTCAAATTAATATAATAGCAGAACGAGAATTTATTCTGTTAAATGAATATCATTCAAAATAAATTCTTCCATTTATTACTAGACGGTGTTTATTTGGCCAAATAGATAACACCGGGGAAGTATGCTTAAATTAATTACGTTATTATTTAAACAACGTAATTATATTAAATCAGTATTATTTTATCACTTTATACATTATCCATTTTCAAAGATGATAATTTATCCAAACAAAACAACTAACAAATATAAAATCCAAGCAGGCAATAAGTAATTTTGGTCTACTATACCGATTAACTAAAAAGGTGAATTTAACTCACTGAACTTCCAGTTATCGCCGAAGTGTTCTGATTTCGTCTGCGTTCGAATTTAGCGCAACATTCCAATAGCTCCAGTCTCAACCAATCCAATTCTAAGATGTAGATTTCATCATTATGAATCGAACGCGACTGACCGCGTTCGATTTGGATCTTGTATGGTCACGATATGGGTTAAATAAGTTTATCGAATTAAATAATATAATTAATCCTTAATTAATTCATTAATTATACTAATCACCTATTTTAACCTAACCAACTTCATTTAAACAAAATCAGGCCTCCACTTCTTTAGACCGCCGTCGCCGCCTCAGGTCACCGGACGCTGCCGAACTCTAGCCATAGGTAGCTTTGAATCCGTCGAACCGAAAGACCCCGACGTCACCTCCTCTCGATCACCATAGCTCGAGAACGAGCTCTAAACAAACATCGCCATTCATATAGACTCTTCACTGCCATAGGCGACCAGAGACAACCTTGCCGCCACTAAACGACAACCCACTCCTTCCTCGACAATCCTTCTTCTGGGCTCTCGCCCCTAGATCGTCGACGAGGATGAATATCCCAAATCTAGCACCTGCCGTCGAACTCGATTTGCCGCCGCCTCGTGCCTCCAATCGATGATCCAAACAGTCATCATCTCCATTTCACTACCTCAAACATCTTTCATGTTGGGATCAAGGTCTAAATCAGCCTCTAGTGGTCCAGATCGACATTGATCATTGGATGAAAGTATAGAAAACAACGGCTAGGGTTAGGATTTGCAAACAGGAGACAATTGAAGTCCTATATATAGGCTTCTCTCTAACACTATTCACGTCCAAAATATCATGAACTCCAATCAGGGCATGTTCACTGGCATTCCTAGCCAAATACCCCTATTCCGAACTCAATGAAACTATTTTCAAAACCTAATTCTACCATATTCAGAAGTTGGCTTTTAAAATCAAATTATATTGTATTTAAATTCTTCAAATTAATCGTTATGCATTTTGAGCTCACACGACCACATAGTACATCCGATGGTCAAGAAACTCATCGGTGTACAACAATTTATTATTCCGGATCTAATGGCACTAGTTTCGTCAAAATCCAAGACAATGCCCCAAAATGATAATTTCACACATTAAATATCCTTTTACAGTTTTGATCACATCATCGATATTTAACCTACCTATTTATTTTTCTAATTTAATTTATAAATTGAATTCACCTACATTATTTATTAACTAAAAGGAGTTAAATAAGATTATTAAATCCATTAAATTAATATTTAATTCAAAAATTCAAATATCTAAATGATTACTAAATGAATTCAAGTTATTAATTTCCAAGATTCAATTATTCAAATATTTAAAATTAATTAAATATTCCATATTCAATGACTAAAATTCTGGATTGTTGCATCCTCCCCCTTAAAAGGATTTTGTCCCCGAAATTCCAAAGATAGGGAAAATGCCTCCAAAACCTTAAACTTTTTAAAATCAATTAGTTGAAACTTGTTATCATATTCTCTAAGTCTCTTAAAATTACGGAAAATTTTGGCAGCACCTCCTTTGCGCGGCTTGATCAGAAAAACTACAAACTGCCACTATGGCCCAAACCAACAAAAGAAAACAAAAGCCAAGTACCCTCCCATATCTGGGGCATAAGACCGTCAACCAAAAAACAATATAAACACATACCTATTAATCAGGCAACCAAACTTCATCCAGGAAACCATCAAACTAGCCTTTGCTTCCATATACCCGCATCTTATTTAAAAACAATATGTAACCATATAACTCATAATCATATAATTTTGCATTTTCGAATGTCAAACATATAATTTGTTAAAGCTCGTACAATGAGTATACCATCCATATACAATATCAAATCTGATCGCTCGCTTGATCACACAATTTCACTTCCGAACTGGTGTCGCTCACTCGACCACTCTAGTGCGGACTCCAATCTGGTTCCTTGATTAGAAACCTCCATTCTTCTTACATAGACATCAACTATGATAGAAAACTTTGAAATCAAATCAAAAATCCCCATCCTATGTTCGCCATCAAGAATTGAGTGAAAAATCCTAACTCGGACCGGCGTAATTCAACTTGAAATCATGTACTCAAAACTGATCAAACAGTTATACAAATAAAATGATCTACATACAACTACATATTTATTCCAATTGGTTTTCTTAGTTCCACCAATTCCCTTTTTAATTCACATTCATTTTAAATTCCATTTAATTATACCAATAGTATATTTCATTTAATACTAAAATCTATTTATGAACCATTTCATAAAATCATTACTTGAGTTTATAAACATCTTATAAAATCCAACTTATGTTTATTATCACTTCGAAACTTAAGTTCATATTCTTATAACACTCATTTATAGTCTAAAAGTATATATATCTATTCCATGTTTGTTTTTATTAACCCAAATGTCCAACAAATTAAAATTTGTTTTAACTTACTTTTTCTCAAATTTTATAAGTTACCAAAGCACTATTCTTAAATTCTTATAATTCCACCAAAACACCTAGCTTCAAATTTTATAACAAATTTAGAAGTCCCGCCTGTCCAAAATCATTGGAAATTCCATTTCATTTCAATAAATGAAAACTACCAACAACATATCAAAATGAGATGCACAAACCAAACTATACTAGTGAATAGGATATAAGAGTCTATAGTATCACTTAACTGAAAAGTTAAGAACTAAACACCCGGTTTTATTCCAAATCATTTTGAAATAAATAAAAAATAAACATAGCTTCTTTTATATAACAAATCATACTTTTGGAATTCGAAACAAATTTTTTTTATTCAAACAACTCTATGGAAAACTACTATGGTAGCAATTCCTTACTTAGAAACTCAAAAATGAACACCAATGATGCTGCAATCATCGTCGAAATTATTTTCCACCAACCGAAGAAAGTTTAGTGTTTTCTATTTCCAACCCTTTTAAAAATATTCTTATTTCAAATATACTTTCAAATAATACTACTATTATTTTTTCCAAAACTTCGATAAAACCATTTCAAAAAACACCAGGATTTAAATTCTCAAATTCTCAGGTTAAATCCTTTTTATTTATAAACCACATTTATAAACTATACTTATATAATTTTCACTTCCTTATATAAAACCCTTTCACAAATGTATATCTTTATTTAGATTATAATAAACAACTTTTATTAAAGTTAAATTTTAACCCAACATTATCACTTAACGCCTTACAGTCAAATTGTGAAACTGAATTCACAAGGTGTTCATTTCAATGTTCTCACAATTTTTATTACCCAACCCATTCAGTGAAAAGGATAAAACTACTACTAATCAACCACAATAGTTAATGCTCATAAACTGGTTGAGTACAACTTCACAATCAACCAACAATAGTCAATGTTCCTAACTTGGTGAGCCTGACTAACCAAACAATAAATGATAATAACTAAATATTATCATTTCCTAACAAACAAACACATCAAAAACATCTATATCATTTTTATATAAATTATTCCTTTATATATAAAATATAATCCTAGGTAAAATTATTTCATTTACCAATTTTAAAACAACACCACATCGGGTTGCCTTGTTCAATTGTTTAGGAACCCCTATCGATATCGTGGCGTACCACGTCTAGATCGGAATTAACCACTTAACGGATAAATCAACACAATACAAAACATTTTTATAGCACTAACAAATATACGCTCTTACAGATAATACACTCAACTAATTATAGGGTGCTATTAAACCTATCTCTAATGAGTTTACACATTCTAGGGCATTACTAATCCAATCTATAATAAGTTTACCGCACCAAAGCCTAAGCGTTCACTCAACCTAAGCTCTGATACCAACAGTAATGACCTGCCATTCTGACCTTCAGAAATCAACACTAATACATTCACGATATTCATGTACCGTGCATCCGAGTACCGAAAAGACAGACCGTTGGGGAAATGTAAGAAAAAGATAGAACAAAATCTCACATCGTGACGAGTAATATATAATATACATTAGATCTTTCCATAAACAAAACACTGTAATATACATACATCAATAAGTGTACATTAAACAAATCATCAGCCTGGACAGATAACAACCTATCCTCACAAATGTTGTTAAATAAAACAACTAATGCAGTGGAAATAAAATACACGCAAATATGAGTTAGAGGCATCCAAGTCATTTCTTGAAGCTCCAAAGCATCCAAATTAGATCTATAAATATGCTCGGTCTGACTCGAGCATTATAAGAAAAAGAACGTCTGGATTAGTTTGATAAAACAGCGTAAGAAACACACCTCAAATGGATTTTTAATGTTATAAAAACCTTTCTAAACAAAGGTATCTTGTAAGACCATGCTGCACATAAACACGGACGGGTTTTTACTGTTACCCGGGTGATTGACCCAGTAACGTGAGGTTCACCAAACAAGTACCTTGCTCGGAACAAGGAGGCCTCGCTCGGCATTCCTCCTCGTTCGGCACAGAATCTTCGCTCGGCACGAGTGCCTCGCTCGGCATTAAGGCTCGTTCGGCATGAATCCTCGTTTGGCACAGAGCTTCACTCGGCACAAGACCTCGCTCGACATACAAGGTCTCGTTTGGCACAAAGCCTCGTTCGGCACAGAGCTTCGCTCGGCACAAGACCTCGCTCGGCATACAAGGTCTTGTTCGGCATGAAGCCTCGTTCGGCACACGATCTCGCTCGGCGCGAAGTCTCGTTCGGCACAAAGCCTCGTTCGGCACACGACCTCGCTCGGCATCCCTGGATTGTTAGCAAACCATCAAGTCCACAATAGAGTAAGAGCATTCTACCACTTTCCTCGATTCTCTTGAGTGATTACTTCATGTCACTCGATGGATGACCAAACAGTTCTCACCCGGCATTCCTCGTTCGGCATGCCTGGCTCGGTATGCAGGGGTCACTTGCTATGGGCTGAGATACCATGTTCCTAGGCCCATGAGGAAAGTTCAACCTATCTTCGTCTATAAATAGAGGGGCAGGGGCATACTGAAAATGGACCTTTTTTCAAGAACACTGGGGAGACTCTGCCATTTTCAAGACTCTTTCTTTTTCAGTTAAAACTTGGATTCAAGTTGTTGGTGTACGGATTGTATATGTATTCAATTATTAGAAAAGCAATAAAGATTAAACTCAAAGTGGACGTAGGCAGTTATGCCGAACCACTATAAATTTGGTGTTCTCGTTTCTTCCAGTTATTATTGCATTCCACTGTGTTATTCCTCAGTTTTAATTTACCTTCTTCATTAATCTCTCTACACAAAACTCTCTTCGGGTGTTAGTGACCAATTTTGGTGCTAACATTTTGGTGCTTTCACCGAGAGGACATTCTCAGGCCATTAGGATCTACTTTGTAGCTACTGGATTGAAGAAATCCCCCGAAGGAGATCCAAGTCATTCACGGGAAATCCGTTGATTCTACTCAGAGTTTCTATCAATAACTCTATAATGGGAAGACCACGTACTAGATCACCCTCCCATAACGCAGATGTCAACGAGACTGCTAGTGTCCAACAAGTAGGACCCAACAATCAACAGATTAATCTGGGCGCAGGGACTGTCACTGCCCAAAATCAAATGGAAGCTGTCACTAGGACAGAGTTCAACGAGCTGATGAGAGAACTCATGGAGAGCAGGGGACAACTTAGCGAACAGATCCAAGCTAACGCCAACCTTATGACTCAGCTTACTCAACAACAACATCAGAATGCTGGAGGAAGCCCCGCTCCTTATTCCTCCTCCGATAGGTCTTCCTCGTTTGATGAACCTCCCAAACGTAGACGTCGTAGAACGGAAACAACGCAAATAGGTGCTGCTGATCGATCAACCAGGGATGGTCCGAGTTCTCTACCTGGAGCAATGGCTCCTCACTTACACCAAGAACATCACACTCAGGCTGGAATGGGAAACTTAGGATCTGGAGTACGAGTGGAAGTTGGACAGCCGGTACACCAAGGTCTTAATGATGCTGGTCTCCAGGATACACACTTAGTAGATCGCCAACGGAGGAGACACCGACCAGAACGGTCTCACATCTTCTATACAAACCCCAGACCTATCAGCTATGGTCAGACAGCTGATGAAAGAGAATCAAGGCTTATCAAATGATGATTGGGGGATATCCAGGAGTCACACTCCGTTCATAGATGTTATCTTACAGGCCGAGTATCCTAGGAAGTTTAACATGCCGACTATTCTGGCCTATGAAGGAACGACTGATCCCCGACAGCATGTGATGAGGTATGAATGGATGATGGACTCAGCTAGAGCGAACGATGCAACCAAGTGTAGATGTTTCCCAATAACTTTATCCGGAATCGCTACCATGTGGTTCACCCGACTTCCTTCGCGGACTATCTCCAACTTTGATGAGTTAGCGACGAAATTTGTGGAACAATTCAGGATTCATGCCACTCGTCCCAAGGATGTGATGTCCTTGTCCAGTGTAATTCAGGCTCCAGGGGAGTCTTTGAAAGAATACTTGCAAAGATTTCATGTTGCCGCAACTGAAGTTAGCAACCCCAACGACCATGCTATTTTAATTGCCGTGATGCGAGGGGTAAATCCGGATTCAGAGTTTGGAGATTAGCTGGCGGGAAAGCCTCCGACTACGCTAGAACATTTTTATTCAAAAGCACACCAATTTATAAGAAGGGAGGAAGCTAGGTGGACGAGGCGAGATAATGCACTAGTACATGGTAAGGAGGCTGTATAGAGTAACATTGCTGTAAAACAATCCGGTGACAACTCTGGAAAGGTACAAGTCAATGTTCAAAACAAGCCCGAACAACCTAAGGATCTGGTGGGGGAAATCCCGGAAAGAAAAGGGAAGCTGGAAAGTGGAAACCAAGGACCCCAACTTACAACGAATACACTCCTCTAAATGCATCTTTGGAAAATATTTACTTGTCAACTTGTAATACTTTCCAATATTGGAAGCCACGGCCAAAAGAGTCCACTGAAGAGCAAAAGCGGACTGGGAAGTATTGCCGCTTCCATGAGACTTACGGACACAATACCGAGGAGTGTAGGCACCTCCATGACGTTATAGAAAAGTTGATTAGACAGAAAAAGTTGCAGGAGTTTGTAAAGAATCCTCAAGAGGATGGACAGGGAACGTCCAATCCCGGTCGCGCACCAGCTCCACGTCACCCTGAGGAGCCTGCTCGGGCCGTGGGTAGACTGGTCATAAACACGATAGTAGGTGGACCTCACCCTGCAGATAAGAACTGGCAAGAAATGGAGCGGTATGCTAACTCCTTGAGGCATGCAGATTTTGAGTGTTGTTCGAATGTGGAGGATGGGACCCCCGCTAAACAACAGTGCATGATGACGGACGATATAGTATTCATGAGCAGAGATGCTGATCAGGTGGAGGCTCCTACCGTTGACCCGATGGTCATATCCGCGATAATCGGGCCAGCATTTGTGAAAAGAATTTTGATTGATTGTGGAAGTTATATTAATATCATCTTCAAAAAAGCATATGACCAAATGAAGATGGAGACGAAAGATTTAAAACCATCTAAAGCTCGTATCCATGGCTTTAATGGGCAGCAACCGATGCGGTGGGTTATGTTGAATTGCCAGTTGAACTAGGGCAAGGTGAACGTAGGAGGGTGCGAATCCTACCTTTCATAGTTTTGGATGTTGATTCTCCATACAATGTATTTCTGGGTCGACCGGCCTTGGCGGAGTTCAGGGCAGCTTTGGCCCCGTGGTGTTTAACTCTGAAATTTCCGATAGACAAAGGAGTTGGTGTTGTACATGGCGATCAGGCGACTGGTCGTGCATGCTATGTGGCTGAGCTGAGAGAGGCCCATCGAAAAGAGAAGGGAAAGGTTGTGGACAGCTCCGTCCACAACCGAGTCGTTGAAAATTGACAAGTAATGCCCGAGCCCTAGCTCGGGCAACATGATCGGATCTGTAGAGACATAAATCCGAGAGATGATGATAAAGAACCCAGGAAAGAAAAAGCAGCGCCGGCTGAACTGACGTTTGACATTTCAGTTAGCCGAGAGGATCAGTCGCGAGTACTTAAGATTGGGTCACAACTCAGCCCCTCGATGACCGAGGATCTCGTTGATTTCCTCCGAACGAATCTGGATGTTTTCGCTTGGACACATTCTGTTATGTGCGGGATTTCTCCCGCTATTGCGAGTCATATGTTGAATATAGACCCGAAGTACATTCCAGTAAAGCAGAAAAGGAGAGGCATGGACCCGGAGAGGTCCGTGGCTCTCAAAGAGGAAGTAGACAAACTCAAAGCCAATGGGTTCGTCTGCGACGCCCTCTACCTAGAATGGGTCTTTAACCCTGTACTAGTGAGAAAAGCGAATGGGAAATGGAGGACTTGTGTTGATTACTCGGATTTAAACAAAGCATGCCCTAAGGATAGTTTCCCATTACCTAGAATTGATCAGCTGGTCGACTCAATAGCAGGGCACGAGTTATTATCATTTATAGATGCGTACTCGGGATATAATCAAATCCCGATGCACATTCCAGATCAAGAACACACTAGTTTCGTCACAGATGTTGTACTGTACTATTATGTAGTGATGCCTTTTGGGCTGAAAAATGCAGGGGCGACTTATCAGTGCTTGGTGAATCGGATGGTTAAAGACCAAATTGGTAGAACAATGGAAGTCTATGTGGATGACATGCTCATGAAGTCACGGCAGTCAAACGACCACATTCGAGACTTGGCGAAGATGTTTGATATACTCAGGAATTATGGAATGAAAATCAACCCACTAAAGTATTCCTTTGGTGTTGCATCGGGAAAGTTTTTTGGTTTCATTGTTAATGCACAAGGAATCGAAGCTAACCTGGAGAAGATTCAAGCTATCCGAGACATACAAGTACCCAGAACTATAAAGCAAGTACAAAGCTTGAATGGGAAAGTAGCCGCGTTGAGTCGATTCATATCCAGGGCCATAGATAATTGTATTCCCTTCTTTGATGTAATAAAGAAGGGAAAGAGAAATTTTGAGTGGACGCCCGATTGCGAAGATGCATTCCGAGCTCTGGTAAGGCATTTGGAAAGTCCCCTGGTGCTGTTGAAGCCTGTAGACCATGAAGTATTGTATGTATACTTGGCTGTATCCCAACACGCTATCAGTACAGCTTTGGTTCGCGAGGAGGACCGAGTTCAAAAGCTGGTGTACTATGTCAGTAAACTTCTAACGGGGGCAGAAAGAAATTATCCCAAAATTGAGAAATTGGCCTACTGCTTGGTGATTGCATCACGCAAGCTACGTCTGTACTTCCAAGCACACTCGATCAGTGTTTATACCGATCAACCCTTGCGATAGGTACTCCAACGACCAGAAACCTCTGGAAGGATGTTAAAATGGAATATCGAGTTGAGTCAGTTCGATATTACCTACCTGCCGCGAAGACCCATACAAGGGCAAGCGCTAGCAGACTTCATTGTTGAATTCACCGTGTCAGACGAATCAAACGATTATGATGTCATTCCGCCTATTCGATGGAAACTGTATACTGATGGGGCATCCAACGACCGTTGTTCTGGGGCTGGTATAATTCTTATGACTCCCGAAAACCGATCAATTTGTTACGCTTTGAAACTCAATTTCCCAGCCACAAACAACGAAGTTGAGTATGAAGCATTGATTGCTGGCTTGAAACTTATCAGGGAACTCGGAATAAAATCGATTGAAATCTTTTGCGATTCACAATTGGTAGTGTACCAAGTTCGTGGAGACTATCAAGAAAAGGGGCAGAGACTCGCCCCATACCTTGCACGAGTTCAAGAACTGTTAGCAGACCTTCAATACTACGATATTTCCCATGTCCCATGCGAGCAAAACAAGGAGGCCGATTCATTGGCAAAGTTCGCAAGTATGGGCGATGCACAACAGATGGGCTTGGTTCCTGTTGAAGTTTTGCAATTTCCAAGTATAGATGAAATGGAGATAGATTTTGTTCTAGAAACAGAAATTGAAAAGGAGTCGTGGATGACCCCATTCAAACAATACATACTACACGGAACCTTGCCCGATAGAAAGAACGAGAGACGACAAGTCATTCGTAAAGCTTCAAGATATATAATGCAAGATGGAATAATGTATCGGAGGGGGTTCTTGGTTCCCCTACTCCGGCGCATCGCCCATGATGAGATAAAACGAGTTTTGATGGAAGTGCATGAAGGAGATTGTAGCGACCATACTAGGGGGCAAACACTCGCAAAAAAGATCCTCCACTATGGATATTATTGGCCAACTGTAAATCGGGATGCAACAGACTACATGAGAAAGTGCGACAAATGTCAAAAGTTTGCGAAAATCCCAAGAGCTCCGCCAATGGGACTCACGCAAATGGTTAGTCCTTGGCCATTTGCGATTTGGGGGATTGATATAATCGGTTCCTTACCTATTTCTAAAGGTGGTGCAAAGTATGCAATTGTTGCAGTTGATTATTTTTCCAAATGGGCAGAAGCCGAGCCCTTAGCCACAATCACCACCAAAAAGGTCATCAATTTCATCGTACGAAACATTATATGTCGTTTTGGTCTCCCATAAACTATCATTACAAACAATGGAATTCAATTTGAAAGTAGTGAGTTCAAAGGTTTTTGCCAAAAATATCACATTGAGAAAAGATTTTCAGCGGTCGCTCACCCTAAAACAAATGGACAAGTGGAAGCTGTAAATAAAATAATCAAGTCAATATTAAAGAAACGTTTGGAGAAGGCTAGAGGCAAGTGGGCGGATGAGCTTCCGACAGCGCTATGGGCTTACAGAACCACCTACAAGTCCGCGACTGGCCATACTCCATTCACCTTAGCCTATGGCACTGAAGTTGTAATACCCATCGAACTTGAAGTTCCTTCTCATCGGGTAACCTACTATGATCCCAAGACGAATCAGAATCTCTTATTGGAATCACTGGACTTTGTTGATGAAAAACGAGAAGAAGATGATATGAGAGCGGCTGCACATAGGAACAAAATTGCTCGATATTACAATGAAAAAGTCCGACCAAGAAGTTTTAATGTGGGAGATCTTGTTTTAAAGCGAGTCTTTCCAGCCCCGTCACATATGAATCCCAAATGGGAAGGTCCATATGTCATCGAACAGAAGCTTGGAGAAGGAACTTTCAAGCTAGCGACCGTTGATGGCACGACACTCCCCCGAGCATGGAATGGCGAACACCTACGCTGTTATTACACTTATCACAATTATTTCACATTTTAGTTGTAATTATTTCAAGTTTATGTTCCTTTCGTTGTTTTTAGTTGTCAGCATGTAATAAGACAATTTAGTTTGTTTTTATTTGTTATGATCAATAAAGGCTTGAAGCCGTCTTTTCCATGAACTATTGATGTTACCATATAGTACACTTCAGTGACGAAGATTAAATTGCGTTATTCTATCTGGCGTATGAACGCGCATTCAAAACTAAAAAATCTCTAAGTCCCCAGAGTGCAGACTAGAGTACTCTGAGTCCCCAGAGTCCGGACTAGAGTATAAACGACTGAAAAATCTCTAAGTCCCCAGAGTGCGGACTAGAGTATAAACGACTGAAAAATCTCTAAGTCCCCACAGTGCAGACTAGAGTACCCTGAGTCCCCAGAGTGCGGACTAGAGTATAAACGACTGAAAAATCTCTAAGTCCCCAGAGTGCGGACTAGAGTACTCTGAGTCCCCAGAGTACGGACTAGAGTATAAACGACTGGAAAATCTTTAAGTCCCCAGAGAGCGGACTACAATACTCTGAGTCCCCAGAATGTGGACTAGAGTATAAACGACTGATAAATCTCTAAGTCGCCAGAGTGCGGACTAGAGTACTCTGAGTCCCTAGAGTGCGGACTAGAGTATAAACGACTGAAAAATCTCTAAGTCCCCAGAGTGCGGACTAGAGTACTCTGAGTCCCCAGAGTGCGGGCTAGAGTATAAACGACTGAAAAATCTCTAAGTCCCCAGAGTGCGAACTAGAGTACCCTGAGTCCCAGAGTGCGGACTAGAGTATAAACGACTGAAAAATCTCTAAGTCCCCAGAGTGCGGACTAGAGTATAAACGACTGGAAAATCTCTAAGTCCCCAGAGTGCGGACTAGAGTACTCTGTCCCCAGGGTGCGGACTAGAGTATAAACAACTTCGAAATCTCCAAAGTCCCCTGAGCGCGGACTAGAATGTTCCAAGTTCCCAGAGTACGGATCAGAGTATAAGCGATTCAAAAAATCTCCGAGTCATATGGAAGTGAACTAGGGCTTATATAACTCACAAGGTTTCAGATTTCGACTACAAGTTATACAGTGAGCTGAACAACAAAAGTCATTTGAAAGACAAAGAACGAAATTTTATTCATTAATTCAAAATGAAGTCCTACTACAACTTCTCCCAAACTCGGGGCAAAAAGTCTATCTATAACGGCTATGAAAATAAATAAAAATAATTACATAATCTAGGCTGATTCTCGTTGAACGAGCATGATATTTACTTCTTTGACTTCTTCTCCTTCTTCGATTTCTCAGACGACTCCTCCCCCACATGTTTTCTCTTGGACGTTTTGCTCGCCTGAGAAAGGGTGTCAGAGGAAGGAGGAACTTCTAACGGCCTGGTCCCACCTGGAAGAATAATCTTCAAAGGCCTGTTCAGTGGGTCATCGAGTTCTACCACTTGAGGCTCGGCCTTAATCTCATCTTTCTTTCTCCCCTCTTCAATGACTTGTTCCTTCATACTCAGCTTTGAAGTGTGTTTGGAGGCGCCAGTAATTTTTACTTTGTAATGTTCCTCGACGGGCGACGGATCGTCGGATTTGTCTTCGTTAAGCGCCTCAATCACTTGAGCGTCAGGTCCGGGAGTCTCTTCCGCTTGAGTTGTTTCTCCCATCTTCTCCTCCTTCTCCATGGCGGCATCGCTCCTTGGAGTAGGTACGGGATCGGGATGACCTACGCAAAATCATAAGAAACAAGTGTTAGAATACATTTATCGCTTGCTGAAAGCAAAGACCCTTTGGATTTTGAAGGAAAAGTTATGTACCGGTATCTGGTTGACTCTCAACTGTTCGGGGAGTTTCGCCTTCTGGAATGGGAGATAGAACAGAAATACCAAGACCAGGATCTTCTGGGTCGTAACCAATGTGTTTTTCGAAGGGGTCAAGTGGTAGGCGATTAGTCGGTTGAGTAGGGGGAGAAATTATAGGCTCGGCTCCAGATGGGCCGGCAATGTCATTTTTTTCTTTCGGTGAGGAGGAGTCTCTACTATAGAGAGCCTTCGTTGTAGACAAGTCCGAAGGCTCATTCCCCCGGAGAAATTCTTTCACTAAAGCTTCGGTGGCCGCCTCGAGGCGAGAATCCATCTCCGCAAACGCTATCCTTTTGCCCTCTTCGTGGGCTTCATCCTTCAGCGTCTCAGCCTTGGAGAGTTCTTCATCGAGCTTTGTCTTCAGGAGTCGTGTAGGGACAATCTCGTCACAGTAACGTTGCGACTCCTCTTGAGCAGGAAACTTTTCTTTTTTCTCTTTGAGAAATAGCTCTTCCAGCTCTTTGACTCGTTGAGCGAGCACGTCTCTATCCTTTTGAACAGAATATTTCTCTAAAGCTAAGGCCCCGCAACGTTGAACCGCTTCGTCAATTTCTTTCTTATGTGTCGTCTCCAGACGACTAACGGCCTCCGCTGTGTCTTTAGCATTCTTTTGGGCAGCTTCGAGTCGAGACTTGTATGAAGAGAGCTCTTCATCTTGAGCTTTAATGATGTCTTTGTCATGAATGGCCTCGAGCTTCAGATGGTCGATTTCATGTTGACGCTCAATAGAGACTTCCGAGACTTTTTCAACCAAATGGACGAATGCATCATGTTGAATGTAGACGTCGTTGTTACATTTAATGGCGCTTTATTTGACGTGTCCCGGAATGGGATGGATCGCCGAAAGGAACTTCAGACCATCAAAGCATATTTTGGGGAACGTAGCCTTGAGCTCGGCTAGCTTTTCTGATACCGACGGATCTTGTGTGGGAGTAGAAGGAGTTGGTTTTGAAACTACAGTTTTCTTGTGAGGCCTTGTGCTGGAAGAGCCTGAGTGTTGATCGTGGGGAGTTTCGGACTGGGACCCTTTGTGGCTAGATTTCTCCCTACCTTGTTTCGGGTGAGAAGGAGAATCGTAATGAGATGAAGGCTGATGATAAGTTTTCCTTCGGGATGACGAATCCCGGGAGCGGTAATCTATGTTGCTGTCATCATCTCTGTCCCGACGTTTGCCGGAGCCCGAATCTCGTCCAGAGTGGTGGAATATAGAGGACCCGCACAGGCGATCAAATCCGTGAGAGCGTCCTATATCACCTGTACAAAGTCAAATGAGCATGAGTTAGTCAAAGTCGCATAATAGCCGAAGGTTAAGTGCGGAGTGTAGCGTGAGTGTGGTTCTGTGTGTCCTAGTGTTTCCCCCCGACGGACCATCTTTTTTGGCTTTACTTATCGGAGTCTTCTCTCCCTGATTTTGGACTTGAGCGCCTTCATCGCCTTTCGCGGGCGAGCGAAGCTTCAGGGCTTCCGGATCGTCGAAGCCATAATTAAGCAAATCATCGGGAATAGCGTGGTTCGATAAGCCTCTCAATGAACTCTCTAAGTGTTGAGGAGAAGGCTCTCTCTCTACTGGAATGATTATGACCTTAGAGGTTCCACCCGCTATCTTTTTCCTCAATTTGGAAGTCAACTTCTTCTTTCCCTTTGAAGGAGGAGGCGTTACTTCAATGTCGTGTACCTCAACCACTGGTTCCAGAGTGGGACTGACATTTTCACCTGATGCTTTGGGCACCTTAGCTTCTCTAATCTTGCCTCCTCAGGTGTGTCAGTGGCACTGTGTGACGAAGGCCCAACTTGCCTTTTGCCTTTGTCCTTAGCAAGTTCAGTTGTAGTGACGCTGTGAGGAAGACTTATTCGGCGACCTTCCGCCAACAACCCAAATTTTGAGAGCGATTCATTGGAAATGATGGATCTAATGTCCCAGCCTTCTATGGGAATGACTCGGTTAGCTTCAACGGCCTCAGAGTACCTGGAGCCTTCGGGACGCGGGTTGATACCTGTAAAAGTCGAGAAAGGGTTTAGAAAAAATGCACTTCCTGGCTCGTACGACTATTGATCTAGAAAAGGAACTTACTCCCTTCCAGCCATCTCCTCGCGAAACCAGGGGGCAGCGCACGTAAAACTACTCTTGCTTATATTGGGCGAATTTGCTCCACGCCCCTGTGAGGATTTGGCACTTGCTATGAGGCTCGAGGAATATAAAGGATGGGCTGTCGGACCGTCTCTTGAAACGGTAAATGTAGCGGATATCGCCAGGAGTCGGGAGCCTGAATAAAATGCCCATGAAAAGAATGCACGTGCCATATATGAACGCGTGACTGTTGGAATGTAACTGTGCTGGGGCGATCTCAATATATTGCAGCACATCGCGGAGGAAAGAGTTGAATGGTGGCTCGCTACCAACCCGGCACATAAATTTTTTGCTGGCAGGATATCCGGCTGGGGGCAGGTTAGGACGATCTTGCCCTGATGGGACCAGTACATCGTCAAAAGGAATTCCATGTATCGAACATAGTCGGCGGAGGGCACTGTCATTAATTCTCGAAGCTTGAGAATCAACCGAAATGTCTAGAAAGATCGCTGCATCTAGGGCATCGGGAGCCAGATCAATAGATGCGATCGTGGGACTCGGAATATCTTGTACAGGAGTTGTCGAGGGATTTGAAGTTCCAACCACTTCCTATTGAGAACTTGGCCCAGGTTTGTCTGAAACTGTGGCGGAGCTAGACTTTCTAGACATCTTCGATAAATGTTGAATTTGATTAAACACCTGTTTAAACTATACTTGAAAAACAATTAACATTAGACATAATAACAAGAATACTCCCCCCGTGTGGTGTGTGAACTAGTGCAATCGTTCGAGTATAAGTGTCCAAGAATTTAAAGTCATAAAACTGATAAGATAAAGTAAAGTACAAGTGTCCAATGATGGCTTTTAATTTTGAACTTGGAAATTCACAATATATGTGGAAGGCTATTATCTGTTTTTATCGGATTAAATTCAGATTTATAGTTCTTGAGACAGGGGAGTTATCAGTCCAGATTGGTCGATATGCTTGTTTGTTTAAGTCCTTGTCCTTGTTTTTTGTCGTATGTTTAGGCATAATAAGTGAGTCTAGTCAACATGAACTATGTTCGAGTTAGGATGGTTCTGACTATTATTGCCTACTTCAAGACTAAATGCCGAGCGACATTCAAAAGACTCGACTAAACAACCACCTAAACTCTCCTGCACTCCCTCTCCACCGTTCGGCATGCGGGATACATGCCGAACCATGGTCATACCGAGCCGCATCGCTCGGCACGCCGAACCCGACTCACGCTTCTCACCTACTCTCTTTCTTCACCGTTCGGCATGAGGGGGATCCTCGTTCGGCATGTCGGACCAATCCCTTGGCCTTTAGCCGGGCCACGCTTCTGCCTACTTCAAGCCTCTCAATGTCGAACGGCTTTCACCTCGCTCGGCTATTTCAATGCCAAGCGACCTTCCCAACACTCACAACACTCAATGCCGAGCGGCCCTCGACACGTCTTAATTGACCAACATACCTCCTTACTCCTTAACAACACTTCCATATGGAGACCACCAGTTCCACACTTGGCCAGTTTTTCACTCGTCTACCTATACATCACCGACCTACTAAGCTGCCAATTTTTCCCTCGCACCTGGGTACACTTCAACAACCTAACTCCCTTGCTCGGCAACCCAGCCAGAACCTACGTCCTAAAAACCTCCAACACCCTCTTCCTTCCTCCTCTCCACCTAGCCCTGAGGCATGTTCAAACCACGATTCATCTCCTTTTTCCACACAATTCCTACTGTCCTTGATCTAACGAAGATCCACGAACTCGAATCTCGTACTAAGTTTCATAGTCTGGGAAGAGCATTTAAAAGAGAAAGTTTTTACCTAAGAGAATGGTCGAGACTTAGGGATCTGATTAGGTTCGAGGCTGGAGATTGTTTAGATTCGACATGGGAAAGAACTGTATGGAAGGCTTGCTAGATTTGGGGTAAGGAAGGAGGATTGGAAAGGTAGCCGAAGTTCAGGAGGAAGAAAGTTGTGAGTTCCTGAAATGAAGTAAAAGTAAGAGTGTGAAGAAGAAGAAGTACCGACTTATATAGGAAGAAGGGGAGGTGAACAGGCATCGACAAGTAGAACCGGTCAAGATATCTCGATGGTTCGGCATACTTATGCCGAGCGGCATAAGACTTGCCGAACGAGTGGCTCGGCATCCATATCATGAGTGGCTCGACATCCATATGCCGAACGGCTTCTTGTGTATGTAACAAAGGACAGAAGGGGATGGATTCAGGGCTGCAGCGCTGTGACCTTCAATGAGCACATTCAAATTCCAGGAGCAAGAATTGGATATTAGTTCAAAGCGTGCCGTGTTGCCTCACACGACACACTTTGGAGGGCAAGTGTTACCCGGGTGATTGACCCGGTAACGTGAGGCTCACCAAACAAGTACCTCGCTCGGCACAAGGAGGCCTCGCTCGACATTCCTCCTCGTTCGGCACAGGAGCTTCGCTCGGCACGAGTGCCTCGCTTGGCATTAAGGCTCGTTCGGCACGAAGCCTCATTTGGCATAGAGCTTCACTCGGCACAAGACCTCGCTCGGCATACAAGGTCTCGTTCGGCACAAAGCCTCGTTCGGCACAGAGCTTCGCTCGACACAAGACCTCGCTAGGCATACAAGGTCTCGTTCGGCACGAACCCTCGTTCGGTACACAACCTCGCTCGGCGCGAAGTCTCGTTCGGCACAAAGCCTCGTTCGGCACACGACCTCGCTCGGCATCCCTGGATTGTTAGCAAACCATCAAGTCCACAACAGAGTAAGAGCATTCTACCACTTGCCTCGGTTCTCTTGAGTGATTACTTCGAGTCACTCGATGGATGACCAGACAGTTCTCGCCCGACATTCCTCGTTCGGCATGTCTGGCTCGGTGTGCAGGGGTCACTTGCTGTGGGCTAAGATACCATGTTCCTAGGCCCATGAGGGAAGTTCAACCCATCTTCATCTATAAATAGAGGGGCAGGGGCATACTGAAAAGGGACCTTTTTTCGAGAACACTGGGGAGACTTTGCCATTTTCAAGACTCTTTCTTTTTCAGTTAAAACTTGGATTCAAGTTGTTGGTGTACGGATTGTATTTGTATTCAATTATTGGAAAAGCAATAAAGATTAAACTCAAATTGGACGTAGGCAGTTACGCCGAACCACTATAAATTTGGTGTTCTCGTTTCTTACAGTTATTATTGCATTCCATTGTGTTATTCCTCGGTTTTAATTTACCTTCTTCATTAATCTCTCTACACAAAACTCTCTTTGGGTGTTAGTGACCAATTTTGGTGCTAACATTTACCTTATGGTAACCAAAACATTTATATTAGAAAACCTAGTGATACTATAATAATGTCTGAGGGTGAAAATCTATAATCAAGTAGTTGTGATGCTCGTGAGTGTACATCACAACAATAGTAGATATATAATCAAAAACTGCTAAGGCGCATTCGCTAATTTTGTAGGATTCCACGTAGGTGCCCTCAGTACTTCGAGAACGGTCCTCCTACACAAGGATCAGAGTTATCCTTTTGAAGCAACAATACATCCCTAGTGATGTACAATAGGAAATACATAGTTGGCCATGCAAGGCTGAATGCATCGCTCCATGCATGCATAACAACTGTAGGTAACTCTAGGAAGGAGACGACTGCACCCTCATGGGTTAGCTAAACCCCTGGCTATGCATCCTACCTCTGTTTTTAGTCATTACCGCTGGTGAGGCTACGTCCAACACGTTCCAGCTCATGCATCGCAAACTAAACAAATCTAGGAACCACACATGGACAACCATACCTCAACAGGTCTCAGAATCACACATGGATTCCCATACCCAATATAGATCTCGGAGTCACACATGGATTACCCTACCCTAACGGGTCTCAGAATCACACATGGATTCCAACATCTAAAACAAATCCCGAATCTCCACCAAGCATAGAACCTATATAGGGTTTTGTAGTGGTTACAGTTTTGATTCATCTCTTACAAGTACTTCCCCCACTTACCGGATGTTCCAAAACAAATCGATTGATTTTCAGAATGCTCAATACCGGTTCTTTTGGAAATAATCATATCATACATAAGAGCGAGGATCGCCCCCTAACTGTTTATGTGGATGAATCTCCTTGTCATTTCTCCTAGAAGAACAAAACAAGTTTATACGTACAGTATAACACCACTAATGGTAACTGAACCATATAATCCCTGTGTTTCTCCTGGACATTTCCAGAGTTAAAATCCTTCGGTGTTAAGTAGGGATATTTCCATACCACCAAAATTAAGAAGAATTACATATTTAGGCCAAGATTTAACAGTCGGTTATTTAACTGTCAGATAATTGAACATTTGAATAGAGATTATATTTCCATGGAAACCACCAAACCTCTTAGATTAATCTTTCATTAATTCTCTTTCCAAAATATTTAACAGAATATTCATATACTTATCTCACCGGAATAAGTGTATTCACTTCCTTTCAAAACTTAGAAAACCTTTTTCACATACTTATAAAATGGTATATGAATATTCTCCAAACACTTAGAAAGATTTTCTGTTTCAAAGTCATATTAAAATGACCAAACCCAAATGTTATAACGGAGATATAAATAACCCAAAACAACATTTCTTTCCATAAATCTCTTTTATTTTATAAATATCTTCTTTATAAATCTCCAAGTCTACTTATAAAGGTTCTATATAAATCTCAAATATATCTATAAAACTTCTTTATAAATCTCCAATCTATTTATAAAAATACTCTATCATAAATCTCAAGAAACCCATTTATAAACTTCCCTTCCAAATGCTAAACCATTTACAAACCACTTTTCTATTATCATTCAAAACCAAACTTCTTTTCGAATTCCAAACCTCTTTCAAATTTATAAACTCCTTTAAATAAATCCCTTTTATAAAAGAAATCTTTTTATAAAAAAATTATTATTTAATTATAATAAATAAAAACTTTATCATCATAAAGATATATTTTAAACATTTTTCAAAAATATAATAATAAACTATAAAAACATTTTAAATCAAATGATAATTAATTTTTAAACATTTTAAATTAATATAATAAAATAACTTTACACAACTTTCAAAATATAATTAATTAGCTTTCAAACAACATTACTGATAAAATAATTAACTGGTTTTAAATAATCAATAGTAAAATAACTTATTGTCTTTAAACAACCTGGATAAGTAATTAATTATCTTTAAACATCACTAATAGAATAATTAAATTTAAAACATTATAAATATAATAATTAACTTTACTATAAAATAATTTTACAAAACACTTTGTAAAATAATTATTAAACAAAACACTTTGTTAAAATAATAATTAGATAAAACATTTTACTTCAAACTATAAAATTTGAAGTTAATTTAAAACCATACCTTCCAAATCCAGAAAAAGGCTTATCGACCACAATGGTACTTAAACAGGCTATCACTAAATTCGATTTAACTTCCCAAGTTAAATAACAGGAATTTACATAATTAGGCATATATGTAAACCAAATTCATAATTAACAATCAATTATTAACATATCACATATCCAATATAAATTAACTGAGACTTAAATGAATGTCCAAATTAATATAATAGCAGAACGAGAATTTATTCTCCTAAACGAATCTCATTCAGAATAGACTCTTCCATTTATTATTAGACGGTGTATATTTGGCCAAATAGATCACACCAAGGAAGTATGCTTAAATTAACTGCGTTATTATTTAAACAATGTAATTATATTAAATCAGCATTATTTTATCACTTTATACATTATCCATTTTCAAAGACGATAATTTATCCAAATCAAACAACTAGCAAATATAACATCCAAGTAGGCAATAAATAATTTATATCCACTATATAACATACTGATTAACCAAAAAGGTGAGTTTAACTCACTGAAATTTCAGTTATCGTCGAAGCGTTCTGAGTTCATCTAAAATTGAACAGCTTTCGATTTTATCGTAAAATTCAAATAGCTCCAATCTCAACCAATTTCATTCCAAGATGTAGATTTCGTCATTACGAATCCAATGTGACTGACCGCATTCGATTTGGATCTTATATGATCAAGACACGGGTTAAATAAGATTATCGAATTAAATAATATAATTACTTCGTAATTACGTCATTAATTATACTAATCGCCTATCTTAACCTAATCATCTTCGTGCGAACTAAATCAAGCCACCACTTCTTCAAACCGCCGCCGCCTCAGGTCATTGGATGCCGCCGAACTCTGGCCATGGGTAGCCCTGACTCTACTGAACCCAAAGACCCCAACGTCACCACTTCTTGATCACCATAGCTCGAGAACGAGCTCTAAAAAATGCCTTCATTCATATCAACGTCGCCCCTGTCATAGTCGACCAGAGAGCACCGCACCGCCACCAAACAACTGCCCTCTCCTTCCTAGATGATCCTTCTTTAGGGTCCCTCGCCCCTAGATCGTCGACGACATCGAATATCCCAATTCTAGCCGCCGCCGACGAACTCGATTTACCACCGCCTTGCGCCTCCAATTAATGATCCAACCGGTCATCATCTCCTTCTCATCACCATGAACATCTTTCGTGTTGGGGTTGAGGTCTAAATCAGCCTCTAGTTTAAAGTTCTAAACTAATATCTATATATTATTTCATACATACATGCATACATACATACATACATACATATATATACACACACATATATTTAAAAATGGATTCGAGTTTTAATATAAAAAACATTTTTGGTGGAAAAGCACTAATGTAACATATATTACTTTAATGTTTATGTCATTACAATAAAGATATACTTTGTCTTATTTTGATTTTTTAAATGTTTCAAAAACTTATTTCGATGGTACTACTATTTTATATAATATATATGTATATTAAATATTAAAAGATGTTTTTTTATATATTTTTTAGATTTAAATTTGAAATTCAAATTGTTTTACTAAGTCAAAATTGGATATTTTAGATATTAAATTTGGTTTAAAATTTTATTGATTTAAAAAAAATTAAATATGTAAAACAAAATTTAATTTAATTTAATATAAAATAAATTTTGAAATTAATTTATGAATGTGTGTGTTATGTATTTAAATAATGTTTTGAGACAGCCAGTGCGTATATAAATGACAAACATATACATTATAGATGCAAATCCAAATGTTTATATATGTATATAGTAGCTATGTACGCACTACTATGTTGCACGTGTATGTCATACACATATCAATATAAAATGATATACCCGTTGTGTATGTGTCTATATAATATAAGATATATACTCCAAATATGCATATTTAATTAATATGGTTAATTAGATAAAGCAAAACCATTTAATGAAATATGATTTTATTAAAAATAAACTAGATAAGATCTAGTATTATATTTGACTTCATAGACCCATTATGATCCAAAACAGGAAAAAAATTGAAATCTACCTATTCCACCTACTTCCAACCAACCTGGTTCCAACAGTGGTATTAGATCGCTAATGGTCTGTGCGGTCTAAATTAGTAACTTTAGGGCCAACAAATATAGCCTATGTGAAAATCCAAGATTTTAGTCATTGAATTTTGAATTTTAAATTAATTAGAAATATTTGAATAATTGGATTTTGGAAATTAATAGCTTGAATTCAAATATAGTGATCATTTAGATATTTGAATTTATGAATTAGATATTAATTAAATGGATTTAATTATCTTATTTAGCTCCTTTTAATTAATAAATAATATAGGTGAGTTCAATTTGTAAATTTAATTACAAAAATAAATAGTATGGATAAATATCGATAATGTGATCGAAATTATAAAATGATATTTAATGTGTGAAATTACCATTCTGAAGCACTGTCTCGAATTTTGACAAAACTAGTGCCTTTAGATTCGGAATAATAAATTATTGTATGCCGACAAGTTTCGTGATGATCAGATGTACTGTGTGGTCGTGCGAGCCCGAAACGCGTAGTGATTAATTTCAAGAAGTTAAATATAATATTATTTGATTTTAAAAGCCAACTTCTCTATATGATAGAATAAGATTTCGAAAATAGTTTCATTGAGTTCGGAATATGGGTATTTGGCTAGGAATGCTAGTGAGCGGGCCTCGATTGGAGTTCATGATATTCTGGGTGTGAATAGTGTTAGAGAGAAGCCAATATATAGGACCTCACCCCTCTCCCATTTGCAAACCCTATTCGCCATTTTTCTATTCCTTCATCCAATGGCCCATGTCAATCTAGAATGTAAACACACACTGTCATATTGAATAAGTGTTTGGGGAAAAATCATTTTATTTATTTTTTTAGATTCGAAATCTATTTTGAATTTATGTAACCACCCGCATATTTTACGATTGAATATTTAAATATTTTATTTAAATATAGAATCGTTAATCGGATTAAAGTCCGAAAAGCTACTTTTTGTAAACAATCTAATTGGGACTCGAGACCACCTCCATTGAGTCCAAAATGGCGTTTACAACTTTTTTGAGTATAAACATCGATATGTTTGGAGTAAGTTGAATTTTGCTATTTTCTAAGTGGGATTTTGGGTTTGGGTTTCACCCAACTCATTCTATTACCCTAACTCATCCCCCTCTTCATCCATTCACTTATTTCATTTTTACAAACACTCAAGCAAAACTGAAAATGGGGGAAGAGTATAGGAATTAGAAATTCCAAGCCCTAGATTCCATTTGCAAACTCAAGTCTTGCTCCAAACTCTTAGAAAAGCTTTGGTAAGCCTCCTCTTCATCTTCTCCATCTCTTCTCCTCTTTAATTTCAGAAATTTCGTAAACCTAACTTAGGAAACGTTCCTCTTTTGAGCTTAGATTCAAGCCTCTAGAGTTGGAGTTGAGGTGTAGTTGATCTTCCTTTTCTTTCAAGCTTCTCCTTCATCGTGTTTGGGTTAAAAGGTAAGATTTTTTTATCTCACATCTATGTCTATAACTATTATTTATTGTTAGTTATGAATTTCTAACAACTTTACATGTTCATTTGATTTTGGTTTGGATTGATTTGGTGAACATTTCAATTTTTGTTGTTTTGAAGTTAAAACTTTGAAAATCCTAGCTTTGATTTATGAACATGCTATTGGTGGTGTTTTGGAGAGCCTAAAGGGCTGGGGTGTCGATTGGCAAAAGCCCCTAAAGTCCATTGTTCGACCGGTTGCAAATGGTGAGAGTTTGCTCTTCCATTTGATAGGCTGAAAAACAGTTTCAGCTACAGCCAGTCGACTGGCACCCTACAGTCAGTCGACTGACTGCAGGGTCTGAAAACTCTCGGGTTCTGGCTCAGTCGACTGACTGCAGAAGGCCAGTCGACTGACCTGCTTGATTTTGCCTATTTTGCCTATTTAGCTTGAGATTCCAATTTTTATCGATTCGTGATTATCCGATTTGTTGTTATCATTTATTATTGACTTTGATGACTTCTTTTTCGGGATTTTTGAGAATATCCATTTTGATGGATTCAGTATCGATTTCTTTGGATTTAGTTCACATCTTCGAATGTGGATTTTGTGATTGATTGCTTCTACAATCATTTTGTGATTTGTCACTTCTAAATGCAAAGGTTTCTATACTAGTAGTAAATATTCAAACTCTTTTACAAAGATGATTTCAACTCTATTTTTATTACAAAGTTCGTTTACAAAACCGTTTTCCAATCTATTAGTATACACAAACCTTTACCTCATTCATATGAGAAAATATAATTAAACGGCTTAGCAAAACAAGTGGTATGAAACGCTTGCGTTTACTTCGTCGGTTAATTTTTGGACTTGTTCGATTGAAATTCTGGTGACAATTTTCGAGTGGGAATCTACAATTTGTTCGTAAATATTTAAGTTAAGCTAGTGGTTATGGGACATGAAGCTAAACTCATATATTTACTAGCTTAGTGTAATCGACACATTTATTGATCAATGATGATCATTTTGTGATTTAGACTAGCGATGTGCGATGTCTATTTGTTTGTTGGGGATTACAATTCCTGTTTGTGGAACTTCGGTTCAATTTGGCGGGGTAGCGACTCGTGGTCTTCGGGCCGTTTGTGGAGCTTCGGCTCAAAATTTATGGTTAGCGACCATGGAATAGCATTCCGTTTGTGATACATGTGTTGGTGAGTTTTCATGATCCCGTTTGTGATAGGCCTCCCCCTTTGTGATTTCTGGATTTCTAATTGATGATTTCTAGAATTTGTGTTTCACCTCTTTATTTGATTAGCAATGATATGTTTGTCAATATTTATGGTTAGGTGATTAAAATATTGAATATGACATTCTTTTTGGTGCTTTGAGATTCTTGAGATATTGTATGATTTTGTTGTTGTTTAAAACATACTTGTCACAGCTTGACATTATTGATATCATACTTTTTTGTTATATCTCTACCCTTATCTCAGTTTATATATATGATAATTATAGCTAGACTGATCCGTTTATTATTTTCTTATTAAATAATACTCGGGTCAAACCGAGATGTTACAGGTGCTTCTGCTTGACTCCTTATCTTGGATCATCTTCTGACTTTTGTCTAACTACATTACATTTGTAGTTTTTGTTGTTATACATTCGAGATATAGACTCCATGATGTATACTTATTCTTTTGTCTTGCACTTGTATCTATTCTTTTGTGATATCCGTGGATCTTATTTGACCACTACTCTGATGTACACCTTTTTGTGTTATATATTCATATCTGTTTCTACCTTTGTGATATGAATGTCTGTGACTGATTTGTGTTATGTTTGTTAGCACCAAAATTGGTCACTAACCTCGTAGAGAAAGATTGAGTAGAGATATAAGTGATGAAGATAAATTAAAGAAGGAAGACAATGCTAATTTAAATGCAGAAAGTAAGAACACCAGATTTATAGTGGTTCAGCGTAATTGCCTACGTCCCCTTTGAGTTTTCACTTTATTGATCTTCTTAATGATTGATTACAAATACAATTCATAGATCAAATGCTTGAATGAATTTGCTAAGTAAAGAAGATGAGTCTCCAAAATGGCAGAGTCTCCCCAGTGTTCTCTCCAAAAAAGGGTCCTTTTCACTGTGCCCCTGCCCCTCTATTTATAGACAAAGATGGGTTGGACTTCCCAGGTGGGCTCGGTAGCCGAACACTCTGGCCCAAATACAGTGTTCGTCGTATGCCGAACCAAATAGGCCGAACACAATGATGTCGAAACACCTTCCCTATGCCAAGCGATATGCTTGCTGCGTGGGACGAGTGGAACGAATGTCAATCGAAGCCGAACGTGCCTCTGGCCGAACGAAGCGCTTGATCGAGCGTTGTCTCTGGCCGAACGTTGGTGCTGGCCGAACGATAGCTTTAACCAAACAATGCTTTTGACCGAACGATGTCCTTGGCCGAACGATGGCACTGGCCGAACGTTTGCCTTTAGCTGAACGATGTCTCTGGCCGAACGGTGGTTCTGGCCGAACGATAGCCTTTGACGAACAATGCTTTTTACCGAACGATGTCCTTGGCCGAACGTTTGCCTTTAGATGAACGATGTCTCTGGCCGAATGGTGGTTCTGGCCGAACGATAGCTTTTGACGAACAATACAGCAATGTCGAGCAGTCGTATACGCCGAACGCCTTCTGATGCCGAATGCTCCTGGATGCCGAGTACCCCTGGATGCCAAGTACCCCTGGATGCCGAGTGCTCCTAGATGCCGAGTACTCCTCGAACGCCGAGTACTCCTGGATGCCGAGTGCTCCTGGATGCCGAGTACTCCTAGAACGCCGAGTACTTCTGGATGCCGAGTACTCCTGGATGCCGAGTTCTCCTGGATGCCGAGTAGTCCTGGAAGCCGAGTACTACTAGATGCTAAGTAGTCCTGGAAGCCGAGTACTACTAGATGCTAAGTAGTCCTGGAAGCCGAGTACTACCCAATGCCGAGCACTCAATTGCCTGGTCAAATCCCCAAGAAACACTTGCCCCCCAAAGTGTATCACGTGACCGAACGTGGTACGCTTTGAGTCATGTAACCTTCTCGTCTCGCTTTAAATCCTTGACTAACCTCGAACGGAGATGCTTTTTGAGAATTCCAGTGGTTTAGGTGTGTGCCGAGCGTGTTCTAAATGCCGAACAAGACATTCGTAACCGAACGATCCTTCAGTGTCGGACATCATTATACGCCGATGCCGAACGACGTGACTTTGACCGGTTCCACCGGATGTAGCCTTTTCGACTTCTTCTGTTTTCCCTATAAAAGCCAGCACCTCCTTCCTTCTTTCCCTTTTCACACTTCTAACACCTCTGCCTTGCACCTGCCGAAGCTACCAGCCAACATACAATTCGCCGATTCTTCCCAAGTCTTCACCTTACCAACTAGGTACCGATCCTTTCACCTAAATACAGTCTTTACGCTCGAACTCCCTTAATTGATGGGATAAATCGAGCCTTGACTAAAGTGTCTATTGCCAGAGTCACGCGACGAGGGTGGAAGGAAGAGTGAATAGACATGGGTTTTCTAGGAAGTCATTGGTAGACGCACTGTGGTTCGGCATAAGTATTTTATGCCGGACCAGATTGGAGGAAGGAGAAACATGGAGGAAGTAGGGGATGATTAGGGGCATCGAGCGGTATGGTCTGGTACGACTTGCCGAACGATATGCCCTCGTGGTTCGGTGTGGATGGAGGAAGAGATGAGGCCACTGTTAAGGACAGCGTGCCGATGGTCGTCTCAACCGAACTGTCACAAACGCCATACCATACTTAGGCTAAAACATGCCGAACAAAATGAGGCCGAACCAAAATTTAGCCGAACAAAGACTTAGCCGAACAATGACTTAGCCGAACAAAGACTTTGCCGAACAATGACTTAGCCGAACAGTGACTCAGCCGAACAATGACTCAGCCGAACAATGACTTGGCAGAACAATGACTTAGCCGACTAGTCGCAAATGTTGAACACTTATTAACTATATCTACTCGTATAGCAGAACAAGAAACAGGGCCCAAGCATTCTAGCATATGTGACGCCGACCCGGATCACTAACTTCCTAGCTTCAGTTAACATAAATCCGAACTTAGATTATCATACGTTTTCCGAATCTGGAATTGCAATCATCAAAAGGAAGGCTTCTGGGGACGGTCAGCGATGACGGTCTTCGAAGGCGATGACTTGACGCTCGATTTTATATCAACAACTTTGCGACCTTCGAATTTTCAACGCTTTTACACGATTGCTTGCACTAGTTCACACACCACATGGGGGGAATATTCGTGTTGTTAATTCTAACGTTGAACATTTTTCAAGTATAGTTTTCACAGGTACTTAGACAGATTCATTATTTATTGGGGATGTCTAAGAAGTCTAGCTCCGCCACTATATCTGATAGGCCTGGGCCGTCATCAAGGCAAGAAGCCGCTGATACTTCAAATCCATCGACTTCCCCTGCCCATAACTTAGCACCCGATGCCCTGGAGGCAACAATTCTTTTAGACAATCCGATCGACTCACAAGCTTCGAAGATCAATGTAGCCGCACTTCGACGAATATGTTCCATCCATGGGATTCCTTTCGCCGATGTGTTAGTCCCTTCGCGACACGATCGTCCTCACCTGCCCCCAGTCGGATATACCACCTGCAACAAGTTCATGTGCTGGATGGGCAGCGTGCCTCCATTCAATTTATTTCTTCGGGACGTGTTGCAGTACATAGACATTGCCCCGTCGCAGATGCATCCGAATGGTCACGCGTTTCTATATGGGACCTACCTACTCTTCATGGCCGTCTTCTCTAGACCTCCAACTTCTGGCGACATCAGATACATTTATATGATCAAGAAACGGAAAGATAGCCCTTCCTTCATGTTCCTCGAGCCGTACCACAAATGCCAAATCTTGACAGGAGCATGCAGTAAATTCGCCCTGTACAAACAGGAATGGTTCTACGTGCGTTGCCCTCCTGGTTTTACGAGGAGATGGGTTGAAGGCAGTAAGTCTCTTCATTGAGTTATCATTCGTGTTTAATTGGAGTTATGCTTTTCCTAACTCCTCGTTTCATCTTTTCAGGTATCAACCCGCGTCCGGAGGGCCGAGGATATTCTGAGGCCGTTGAGGCCATTAGAGCTCTTCCTGCCGATGAACGAGACATCCAAACCATCATTTCGAATGAATCATTGTCGAGGTTCGGCTTGCTAGCCCCTGGTCGTTGGATTAGCCTCTCGGAGGGCGTCTCCATTCCCAAGCCAGCATCCGGTAAAGGGAAAAACAAGCTGGATCGTCATCACGCCACACTCCCAATGCGCACGAAGAGGGTGAGCACAAAGAGGACGAAGCTCCGGAGACTCAAGGCGAGAATGTGGGTCCCGCTTGGAATCCGGCGGTCGAAGTTCACGATATTGAAACGTCATCCTCCCCTTCGAAGGGAAAGAAAAAGTTAAAATACAAGATACGGAAGGAGAAAGTTGGCGGAACTTCAAAAGTTACGCTTATCCCGCCAGAGAAAGAGGCTTCCTCACAGCACATGGAAAGTTCTCTAAGGGGTTTGTCAAAACTTTCCATCCCCGACGATATACTTAATTATGGGTTTGACGATCCTGAAGCCCTCAAGTTTTCTTCGCCCGCTAGAGGCAATGCGGGAGTTCAACTCCCAGTCTAGGGAGATAATACTCCGATTAGTAAAGACAAAAGAACTGGTCTGTCGGGGGGAACACTAGGACACACACGCACATACACATTCCATCATACACTTCAAGTTCTTTTTTTTTCCCGGATTTTTCCTAACTCGTTGTTATCTCTATTCCTTGTAGGTGACATGGGGCGCTCTCACGGACTTGATCGCCTTCACGGCTCTTCCATATTTCATCACCCCGGACGGGATTTAGGTTCGGGCAGACGCAGGGACAGAGATGATTACGAAGATAGAGACAACCGTCCTCGCGATTCGTCTTATCGTAAGAAGGCATATTCCCAATCTTCACAGTCCCGTGATCCTATTCCTCCAACCGAGTCGGATAGAGAGAAGTCTTCACAGAAGGGGTCCCAACCCGATGCTCCTCGAGAACAACACTCCGGTTCGTCGAGTACAAGGCAAATTCGGGAGCAACGAAAAAGAGCAGAACTTCCAAGGCCTCCTCACCCTACTCCCGTGGTTGACCCAACTGTAGCAGAAAAGATGGTCGATCTTAAGGCCAAATTTCCAAAAATTTGCTTTGATGGTCTAAAATTCCTCCCAGCTATTCATCATATCCCTGGGCACGTGAAGTAGAGTGCCATTGCCTGTAACAACGACGTCTATGTTCAACATGACGCGTTTGTACACTTGGTTGAAAAGATCTCAGAGGTGTCTGTTGAGTGACAATATGAGATTGATCGTCTGAAATTAGAGGCTGGCTGTGACAAGAACATCATCAAGCATCAAGACGAAGAGCTTGCTTCGTATAAGTCGAAGCTGGAAGCCGCTGAGCAAAGCGCAAAAGATACTGCTGAGGCAGTCACTCGTTTATAGATGGCTCACAAGAAGGAACTTGATGAAGCAGTCCAGCGTAGCGGTGCCCTTGCCTTAGAAAAAGATTCTATCCAAAAGGAAAGGGACGCGCTCGCCGTACAAGTCAAAGAGTTGAAAGAATTACTCTCCAAGGAGAAAGAGGATAAAGTAGCTGCTCAAGAAGAGTCACAACGATATTGTGACGAAATCGTTGCTACTCGGCTCCTGAAAACGAAGCTCGATGACGAACTTGCTGGGGTTGAAAAAATGAAGGACGAAACCCGTGAGGAGGGCAAAAGAAAAGCTGCGGAGGAGATTGACTCTCGCCTCGAGGCGGCCGCAGAAGCCGGTAGGGAAGAGGTCAAGTGTATGTTTGACCCGTTGATTGCTGAGTATGGCGCCCGCGTCCTTATGCATCGTGACTTGACATTCTTGGGCGAGGGCTATCTCGAATCCCTAGCCGAGGCCTGGGAAACTTTAGTGAAGATCAGGAAAATCGAGTTGGGCTCTGAGGAGGTTGATGAGGATGCCATGGTGAAGGAATTTCTTAGAGGGAACGAGCCAGCGGACTTATTTGCAGCTTTGGCTCTTTATAGCAAAGGTCCTCCCCTACCAGAAGTGAAAAATGATGAAGCTGGTCCATCTGGGGCTAAGACTACAGCTCCTCACGCTGCTGCTCCTCCTACTGCTCAATCGGCTGGTCGGCCGACACTCGACCCATTCGAGCAGCATGCCGGCTACGATCCTGAAGACCCCGGGCTTGGTGTTCATGTGCTATCCCCTATTCTAGAGGGCGAGACTCCATGCATAACCGATAGCCAACCAGAACCCGGTAGGAAACTCTTCTTTTAGAAGCTAAAAGATCCGTCACTTTCTAGTAGCGGTTATTTGTCATAATGTTCATTCTTTATGTTTTCATGCAGGCTGCTTTGATGCCGAGCCAACTCCGAGGAGCGATGACGCCAAGGAAGAGGCAGAGAAAACAAGCGAGGTTGCTCATGTGGGAGCAACTCCTGGCCCTGACGCTCAAGTGATCGGGGCGCTAGATGATGATAAGCTTGACACCTCATCTCCCGCCGAAGGGAGTGATGAAATCGAAATCACTGGCGCCTCTGAACATACCTCGAAGATGCGCATGAAAGAGCGTCTCACCTAAGAAGCGAAAAAGAAAGTCGAGATCAAAGTCAAGCCTGAAATTCTGGAACTCACCGACCCGCGGAACAGACCTTTGAAGATCATTCTCTCTGGTAAATTCAAACCGCTGAATGTTCCTTCTCCCCCTCCTGATTCCGCTTCTTTAGCAAGCAAGAAATCCAAGAAGAAGCGCGAGGGAGAGGAATCGTCGGAAACAACAAAGGAAGACAAGAAGAAGAAATCAAAGAAATAGTCGCTAAACCCGTTCAACGAGATTATGCTTAGGTCTTGTAACTACTTTCATCTTTTGCTTCCGAAGTTTATGTAGGTAGGGTTTTGACTCCAAGTTTTGGAGGAATAATTGTGTAACCTCATTTTGGACTATTAAATAAAGTTCAGTTTCCTTAGCAGTTTGAGCGTTTCTTTTACTTTTACTCTTTCTTTAGCTTTCTGAATAACTGCAGTCAAAACTCAAGCACTTATGAGTTGTATACTTCTTGAGTACTTAGAATTTTTTTTTTTAAATTCGCGTTCTGGGGACTTATAGTAAGTTGATCCGCATTCAGGGGATTCGGAGCTTGAGATTGTTAATACTCTAGTCTGCGTTCCAGGGAGTTAGAGTACTCCGGTCCGAGCTCAGGGGACTCGGAGACTGAAATCGTTTATACTCTAGTCCGCGCTCCGGGGACTTAGAGTACTCCGGTCCACGCTCAGAGGACTCGGAGATTGAAATCGTTTATACTCTAGTCCGCGTTCCAGGGACTTAGAGTACTCCGGTCCGCGTTATGGGGATTCAGAGATTTGAAATCATTTATACTCTAGTCCGCGCTCCGGGGACTTAGAGTACTCCGGTCCGCGCTCCGGGGATTCAGAGGTTTGAAATCGTTTATACTCTAGTCCGCCTCCGGGGACTTAGAGTACTCCGGTCCGCGCTCTGGGGACTTGGAGGTTTGAAATCGTTTATACTCTAGTCCGCGCTCCGGGGACTTAGAGTACTCCGGTCCGCGCTCTGGGGATTCAGAGATTTGGAATCGTTTATACTCTAGTCCGCGCTCCGAGGACTTAGAGTACTCCGGTCCGCGCTCTGGGGATTTGGAGATTGGAATCGTTTAGACTCTAGTCCGCGCTCCGGGGACTTAGAGTACTCCGGTCCGCGCTCTGGGGATTCGGAGATTTGAAATCGTTTATACTCTAGTCCGCGCTCCGGGGACTTAGAGTACTCTGGTCCGCGCTCTGGGGACTCGGAGGTTTGAAATCGTTTATACTCTAGTCCGCGCTCCGGGGACTTAGAGTACTCCGGTCCGTGCTCTGGGGACTTGGAGGTTTGAAATCGTTTATACTCTAGTCCGCGCTCTGGGGACTTAGAGTACTCCGGTCCGCGCTCTGGGGATTCGGAGATTTGTAATTGTTTATACTCTAGTCCGCGCTCCGGGGACTTAGAGTTCTCCGGTCCGCGCTCTGGGGATTCGGAGATTGGAATCGTTTAGACTCTAGTCCGCGCTCCGGGGACTTAGAGTACTCCGGTCCGCGCTCTGGGGATTCAGAGATTTGAAATCGTTTATACTCTAGTCCGCGCTCTGGGGACTTAGAATACTCCGGTCCGCGCTCTGGGGACTTGGAGGTTTTGAAATCGTTTATACGAGTTCGTACATCGTACAGGATAATGTAGTTCTAGTAATTCACCACCCGACTATGAGGTATAGAGACATTAGTAGTTCGTGGAAAATACGGCTACAAGCCTTTATTAAAGAGAAACAACTAAACTGCTCGATTACATGGCTAAAAAGAAACTATGTTACGACTGAATGAAAACATACAGGAAATAACTGTGCGTAAAACAGGAAAGAAACGTACTAAATGTAATAATGCCGCAAATGTTCACTGTTCCACGCTCGGGGGAGTGTCACGCCATCAACGGTCGCTAGCTTGAATGTTCCCTCTCCAAGCTTCCGTTCAATGACGTACGGACCTTCCCAGCTGGGATTCATACGCGACGGTACCGGGAAAACTCATTTCAAAACGAGATCGCCCACATAAAAAATCCTTGGGCGGACTCTACCATCGTAGTAACGCTTGACTCGGTGCCTATGTGCTACCGCCCTTAATTCGGCCTCTTCACGTTTTTCATCGATGCAGTCCAGCGATTCCAACAAGAGGTCCTGGTTCGTCTTGGGATCATAGTATGTCACTCGGTGTGATGGAACTTCAAGTTCCACGAGTATAACGGCTTTCGAGCCGTACGCCAAGGCGAATGGAGTGTGGCCGGTCGCGGACTTGTGGGTGGTTCTATAAGCCCATAATGCTGTCGGGAGTTCATCTACCCACTTGCCTCCGACTTTCTCCAGACGCTTCTTAAGTATGGACTTGATTATTTTGTTAACGGCCTCGACTTGTCCGTTAGCTTTTGGGTGTGCAACGACGGCGAACTTCTTCTCGATGCCATACTTTAAACAAAACTCTTTGAACTCTCTGCTTTCAAATTGCGTCCCGTTGTCCGTAATGATGGTGCGAGGGAGGCCAAAGCGGCATATAATGTTTCGTACAATGAAGTTAATGACCTTCTTAGAAGTGATTGTGGCCAAGGGTTCTGCCTCAGCCCATTTTGTGAAATAGTCGACTGCAACTATCGCGTATTTCGCACCACCTTTGGATATAGGCAAAGAGCCGATTATGTCGATTCCCCATATTGCAAATGGCCAGGGACTAACCATTTGTGTGAGTTCCGTTGATGGAGTCCTCGGGATTTTCGCATATCTTTGACACTTGTCACATTTCCTTGCGTAGTCTGCAGCGTCCCGATTTACAGTCGGCCAGTAATATCCATAGCGGAGGATCTTTTTTGCTAGCGTTTGCCCCCCAGTATGGTCGCCACATTCCCCTTCGTGAACCTCTTTCAAGACCCGCTTTGTCTCATCATGAGCGATGCACCGTAATAAGGGGACTGAGAACCCTTTTCGATACATCAATCCATCCTGCATCACGTATCGTGCGGCCTTTCGAAGGACCTGTCGTCTTTCGCTCCTTTTTTCTGGTAAAGCCCCGGTCGTCAGGTACAGTTTGAATGGGGTCATCCACGACTCCTTTTCGATTTCCGTTTCCAACACACGATCAACTTTCATCTCGTCTATGCTCAGGGCATGCAAGGCCTCAACGAGATACAATCCCATTTGCTGCGCATCGCCTGTGCTCGCATACTTAGCCAACGAGTCGGCTTCTTTATTCTGTTAGCGCGGGACATGCGAAATATCATAACGCTAAAGATTCGACAGAAGTTCTTGAACCAGAACAAGGTACGGAGCAAGATTCTGTCCCTTTGCTTGGTAATCTCCCCGCACTTGGTAAACCACCAACTGTGAGTCACAAAAGATTTCAACTGATTTGATCCCGAGTTCTCCGATGAGCTTCAAGCCAGCAATCAGTGCTTCATATTCTGCTTCGTTATTTGTAGCTGGGAAATCGAGCTTCAAAGTATAACAAATCGATCGATTTTTCGGAGTTACGAGAACTACACCCACGCCGGAGCAACGGTCGTTTGATCCCCCATCAGTGTATAATTTCCATCGAACGGGGGGCATGACGTTGTGACCGTCTGGTTCGTCAGACACAGTAAACTCAGCAATGAAGTCTGCTAATGCTTGCCCTTGTATGGCTCTTCATGGCAAGTAAGCGATATCGAACTGGCTCAACTCGATGTTCCATTTTAACAATCTTCCAGAAGTTTCTGGTCGTTGGAGTACCTACCGTAGGGGTTGATCGGTATAAACGCTGATTGAGTGTGCTTGAAAGTATGGGCGCAGCTTACGTGATGCAATCACCAAGCAATAGGCCAATTTCTCGATTTTGGGGTAATTTCTTTCTGCCCCCGTTAAACGCTTGCTAACGTAATACACCGGCTTTTGGATTCGGTCCTCCTCGCGAACCAGAGCCACACTTATCGCATGTGGGGATACAGCCAAGTATACGTACAGCATCTCATGGTCTACTGGTTTTGACAGCATTGGTGGACTCTCCAAATGCCTCACCAGATCCCGGAATGCTTCCTCATAGTCGGATGTCCACTCGAAGTTCCTCTTCCCTTTCTTTATTATATCAAAGAAAGGGATGCACTTGTCCGTGGCCCTGGATATGAATCGACTCAGTGCATCTACTTTTCCATTCAAGCTCTGTACCTGTTTTATAGTCCTAGGCACTTGCACATCTCGAATAGCTTGAATCTTTCCTGGGTTAGCTTCAATCCCCCTAGCGTTGACGATGAATCCCAAAAACTTCCCCGACGCAACGCCGAAGGAACATTTCAGAGGGTTGATCTTCATCCCATAATATCTGAGTATGTCAAACATTTCAGCCAAGTCTCGAATGTGGTCGTTTGACTGTCATGACTTCACGAGCATGTCATCCACATGGACTTCCATCGTTCTACCAAGCTGGTCTTTGAACATTCGATTCACCAAACGCTGATAAGTCGCTCCTGCGTTTTTCAGTCCGAAGGGCATTACTACATAGCAATATAGCCCGACATCCGTGACGAAGCTGGTGTGTTCTTGGTCCAGAATATGCATCGGGATTTGATTGTAACCCGAGTATGCATCCATGAATGATAACGGCTCGTGTCCGGCAGTGGAGTCGACCAACTGATCAATCCTAGGCAATGGGAAACTGTCCTTGGGGCACGCTTTGTTCAAATCGGAATAATCTACGCAAGTTCTCCATTTCCCATTTGCCTTTTTCACCAGCACGGGGTTCGATACCCATTCAGGGTAGAGGGCGTCGCGGACGAACCCATTGGTTTTGAGTTTGTCCACCTCCTCTCTGAGAGTAGCGGACCTCTCTGGGTCCATCCCTCTCCTTTTTTGTTTAACTGGGATGTATTTCGGGTCTATGTTCAACATATGACTCGTAATGGCAGGGGAAATCCCACACATATCAGAATGCGTCCAGGCAAAAACATCAAGATTCGCCCGGAGGAAATCACTAAGGTCTTCAGTCATTGCGGGGCCGAGTTGTGATCCAATCTTCAGTATTCGCGATGGGTTGTCTCGGCTGACTGAAATGTCAATTGTTAATTCAGCCGGTGCTGCCTTTTCTCCCCTGGGTTTCTCATCGTCATCTCTCGGATCTATGTCTCTGAAGATCCGAGAATTATGCCCGAGCAAGGGCTCGGGCACTACTTGTCAATTATCCGTATTAAGGATGCGGACTGGATTGTCCGCAACCTTTACTTTCTCCCTCCGATGGGCCTCTCGGAGCTCAGCCACGTAACAGGCACGACCAGCCGCTTGGTCGCCATGAACAACGCCTACTTCTTTGTCAGTTGGGAACTTCAAAGTTAAGCACCACGGGGCTAATGCTGCCCTAAACTCAGCCAGGGCCGGTCGGCCCAAGAAAACATTATACGGAGAATCCACATCCAAAACTACGAAGGGTAGGATTCGCACCCTCCGACGTTCGCCTTGTCCCAGTTCAACTGGTAACTCAACATAGCCCACTGCGTCGGTCGCTGCGCCATTAAAGCCGTGTATGCGAGCTTTGGACGGTTTCAAGTCCTTTGTTTCCATTTTCATCTGGTCATAAGCCTTCTTGAAGATGATGTTGACAGAACTTCCACAATCAATCCAAATTCTTTTCACATACGCCGGTCCGATCATTGCAGATATGACCATCGGGTCGATGGTTGGAGCCTCCACTTGGTCAGCATCTCTGTTTCTGAACACTATATCGTCTGTCATTACGCGCTGTTGCTTAGCAGGGGTCCCATCCTCCGTGTTCGAACAACATTCGAAATCTGCATGCTTCAGGGCACTAGCATACTGCTCCATCTCCTGCCAATTCTTATCCGCGGGGTGAGGCCCGCCGATGATCGTGTTTATGACTAGCCTACCCACAGTCCGGGTAGGTTCATCGGGATGACGCGGAGGTGGAGCACGACCTGGGTTGGATGTTCCCTGTCCTCCTTCCTGAGGATCCTTGACAAATTCCTGGAGCTTTTTCTGCCTGATCAACTTCTCTATAGCGTCGTGTAGGTGTCTGCATTCTTCCGTATTGTGCCCGTAGGTCTCATGGAAGCGGCAGTATTTTCCAGTCCGTTTCTGTTCCTCGGTTGACTCTTTTGGACGTGGCTTTCTGTACTGAAAGGTATTACAAGTTGAGAGGTAAATATTCTCAAGAGGCGCATTCAGCGGGGTATACTCGTTGTAGCTCGGAATTCTCGACTTCCACTTCCCCGCTTCTCTCTTCTTCCCTTGATTTCTTCCTCCGGACTCCTTAGGCTGCCCAGGCTTGTTCTGGACATTGACTTGGACCTTTCCTGTATTGTCTTCGGACTGTTTCACAGCAATGTTGCTTTTCACGGATTCTTGGATAGGTCCTAGTGCCTTATCTCGCCTTACCCACCTAGCTTTCTCTCTTCTTATGAACTGATGTGCCTTTGAGTAAAAATGTTCTAGTGTGGTCGGAGGTTTTCCTGCCAACCAGTCTCCAAATTCAGAATCTGGATCCACACCTCTCATTACAGCCATTAGAATTGCGTGATCATTGGGATTACTGACTTCAGTTGCCGCAACATGGAATCTTTGTAAATATTCCTTCAATGACTCCCCAGGATTTTGGATTACACTCGACAGAGACATTACGTCCTTTGGACGAGTAGTGTGTATTCTGAACTGCTCAATAAACTTCTTTGCCAACTCCTCGAAATTGGATACGGACCGCGGAGGAAGTCGGGTAAACCACATAGTAGCGATCCCAGATAGAGTGATCGGAAAGCATCTACACTTGGTAGCATCATTTGCTCTAGCTGAATCCATCATCCACTCGTACCTCATGACATGCTGTCTGGGGTCAGTCTTTCCCTCATACGCAGGGATAGTAGGCATACTAAACTTTCTGGGGTACGCCGCTTGCAGCACAACATCTGTGAATGGAGTATGACTTCTTGATACTCCCCAATCATCATTCGATAAGCCTTGATTTTCTTTCATCAATTGCCTGACCACGGCTGTCAGATTTGGTGTTTGTATGGAAGGTGGAAGTTTGGAGTCTGTTCTACGTGACTGGCCAGGCTGATGCCTCCTCTCCTGGCGATCCACCAAACGTGCATCTTGAGGTTCGACATCGTTAGCGTTTTGATGGTCTAGGCCTCCAGCCTCCACCTGCACTCCAGTTCCTAGGTTTCCAGCTCCGGCTTGGTCACGGTCTCCTGCTGTCTGAACAGCAGCACCTGCCCGCGCAGCTTCAGTCTTACGGCGTCTGCACCTGGGAGGTTCATCAGAGGAAGTTGAGCTGTCGGATGAGGAATAAGGAGCGGGATTGCCCCCAGCATTCTGTTGCTGCTGTTGAGTGAGTTGTGCCATCAGGTTGGCGTTAGCTTGCATATGCTCTCCTAGTTGTCTCCTGCTTTCCCTGAGTTCTCTCATCAAGTCGTTGAACTCTATTCTAGTGACAACTGGAGTCTGGTCCTGGGCGGCAATTCCTACACCCGGAATCGCTGGCTGATTGCTAGGTCCTGCTTGTTGCACGCTAGCAGTCTCATGGGCATCCGCATTATGAGAAGCTGACCTGGTACGTGGTCTTGCCATTGTAGAGTTATTGGTATGAACTCTAAGTAGAATCAACGGATGTCCTATCAATGAGTCGGATCTTCTTTGGGGGATTTGTTCAATCCAGTAGCTTCAAAGCAGATCCTTGAGGTCTGAGAATTCAATTCTCAGTGAAAGCACCAAAGTGTTAGCACCAAAATTGGTCACTAACCTCGTAGAGAAAGATTGAGTAGAGATATAAGTGATGAAGATAAATTAAAGAAGGAAGACAATGCTAATTTAAATGCAAAAAGTAAGAACACCAGATTTATAGTGGTTCAGCGTAATTGCCTACGTCCACTTTGAGTTTTCACTTTATTGATCTTCTTAATGATTGATTACAAATACAATTCGTAGATCAAATGCTTGAATGAAGTTGCTAAGTAAAGAAGATGAGTCTCCAAAATGGCAGAGTCTCCATAGTGTTCTCTCCAAAAAAGGGTCCTTTTCACTATGCCCCTGCCCCTCTATTTATAGACAAAGATGGGTTGGACTTCCCAGGTGGGCTCGGTAGCCGAACACTCTGGCCCAAATACAGTGTTAGCCGTATGCCGAACCAAATAGGCCGAACACAATGATGCCGAACCACCTTCCCTATGCCGAACGATATGCTTGCTGCGTGGGACGAGTGGAACGAATGTCAGTCGAAGCCAAAAGTGCCTCTGGCCGAACGAAGCGCTTGATCGAGCATTGTCTCTGGCCGAACGTTGGTGCTGGCTGAACGATAGCTTTAACCAAACAATGCTTTTGACCGAACGATGTCCTTGGCTGAACGATGGCACTGGCCGAACGTTTGCCTTTAGCTGAACGATGTCTCTGGCCGAACGGTGGTTCTGGCCGAACGATAGCTTTTGACGAACAATGCTTTTGACCGAACGATGTCCTTGGCCGAACGATGGCACTGGCCGAACGTTTGCCTTTAGCTGAACGATATCTCTGGCCGAACGGTGGTTCTGGCCGAACGATAGCTTTTGACGAACAATACAGCCATGCCGAGCAGTCGTATACGCCGAACGCCTTCTGATGCCGAATGCTCCTGGATGCCGAGTACCCCTAGATGCCGAGTACTCCTGGATGCCGAGTGCTCCTGGATGCCGAGTACTCCTGGAACGCCGAGTGCTCCTGGATGCCGAGTGCTCCTGGATGCCGAGTGCTCCTGGATGCCGAGTACTCCTAGAACGCCGAGTACTTATGGATGCCGAGTAGTCCTGGATGCCGAGTGCTCCTGGATGTCGAGTAGTCCTGGAAGCCGAGTACTACTTGATGCCGAGTAGTCCTGGAAGCCGAGTACTACCCAATGCCGAGCACTCAGTTGCCTGGTCAAATCCCCAGGAAACAATGTTTATTTCTATATTTGTTTCCGAGGCCCACTTAGCCATTGTGTGGTAGCTTTGAGTTTGTATTTGATATGTCGGATTCCCTCTTGAAATGAAATGCATGTTATACTATCTGACATATCGGTACTTGCACAAAGCAATTACATGGATGGTCGCTCCTCAACAGCCTTATTCTTCGTGCTAGTCGACAGCATTACCCAGTAGTGTTCTTGGCTAGCGTGAGTATAGAGGTGGGGCGTCACAGTTTGGTATCAGAGCCAAACTATGGAAAAATGTAGAATAATCTAGCAAGGATCACTGTCTTAAGTCTCTCTTAAGAGTCGTGCCATAGGATTTAATTCGAGTCTTCGTACCATTCTATCCTATTTCTTTTTATGATGCCTTGTTTTTATCAATCAAGTTTGTTTGATATTCATTTTGTGAATAACCTTTTTCTTCTTTTCTTTCTTTCTTAAAGAAGAAAAATGGTTAGACCAGGCCGTCCCAGCACCGGTCAATCGAGTGCTACTCCTCAGGATGGAGTATTTATGTCTGCTCAGCAACTTCTAGATCTTGTAAGAAATGCTCAAGCTGCCGGATCTATTCCAGAGCCCACTTATCCTGAATCTGGGTTTGCACGCTTATGCAGTGATTACACCAATTTGGGTGGAAAGCCATTCAAAGGTTCCGAGAGCGGTATAGAAGTCTAGGCTTGGCTTCGAACATGCGACCGCATCTTTTCTCGCATGAATCTTATTGATCTCCATCGAGTCCAAGTGGCTTCTTGTATGCTCCAAGAAAGAGCGTTAGACTGGTACGAACTTCTGATCTCCGAAATTGTTGAAGCGAACCTTACTTGGGAGCAATTCCGGGAAAGGTTCGAATTAAAATTTGTGCCGGAAGCTGAAAAAGTATCTCTAGCTCGACGCTTTATCGACCTTGTTCAAGGTGAATCTTCCGTAACTGACTATGTCGCATCTTTTGAATCTCTCTCTAAATATGGTGTTGAATACATTAATACCCCATTGAAGAAAAACCAGAGATTTGTTTATAGCTTGAACAAGAACCTCAAAAAGCCATTACTTCTGAAATTAGAAGTTTCTTTTGACCAACTTGTTGATATTTCTCTTCGACTCGAAGAGGCTGATAAAGATAGTGATGCTGAGGTCAAACAAAACATCAACAAGAAGAGACCTTTTAAATACAAGCCTAATCCCAACAAGAAGGGAAAGCAAGCAACACTGGTAGCAAATACTCCTACCTTTCGTCGTGGAGAATGTTACAATTGTGGTTCTAAAAACCACTATGCAAACAAGTGCCCGAAGCCTCTTTCTTGCCGCTATTGCAAGAGTTCGGGTCATACCTTATCTTGGTGTCCCAAACTTCAAGGCAAGAGGGAGGGCAAGCTAAACGTTGTACAAGCCCCTACTAACACTTCTCGTGGTCAAGGTATTTCTCATTCTATCCTTGATGGCATTATTATATTTCGTAATCTTCCTATTCGAGTTCTTTTTGATACGGGTGCATCTCACTCTTTTATATCAAAAGAACTTGTAGATGCTTTGTCTTTGAATGTTATTGGCTTGATGACTTCTTTGAGGATTGCGAATCTGGTTGGTGGGTCCGCAACACTTAGTTTATTGTGTAAAGATGTCGAAATTATTTTGTGTGATTACTCTTTCCGTGCCGATTTGCATGTTATGCGTTACCTTGGTTTCGGAATGATTTTGGGAATGGATTGGCTTAACCGTTATGAAGCCCATATTTTATGTCCTGAACGGACTATATTATCTTCGGCATCCCAAATCTGTTAAGCAGATTTCTCTTGTTCTGAAAGATTCAGATTCCAATTCGAAAGCATCATTATATTCTCTCAATCCTTATGACGACAATAATGATGATGAGGAAGATGTTATTTCTCTCATTCACATTGTTTGTGAATTTCCCGACATATTTGAGCCCGTTCTAGGATTACCACCTAAGCGAGCAATTGAGTTCAGAATTAATCTCATTCCTGGAGCTCTACCTATTACTCGTCATCCTTATCGTATGTCCAATAAAGAAAATGAGGAGATGCGCAAACAATTATCCGAATTGGAAGCGAAGCAATTTATTCAATCTAGTTCCTCTCCATGAGAAGCTTCGGCTATTTTTGTGAAAATTTTTGATGGTACACTTAGGCTTTGCGTTGACTACCGCAAGCTTAACGATCTCACCATCAAGAACAAATATCCCTTGCCTCAGATTGATGAATTATTTGATCAACTTAGTGGTGTTAAAATCTTTTCACAGTTAGACTTAGCAACCAATTTTCATCAACTCCGTATTGCAGAGGATAGCATTCCTTTGACATCGTTCCGTACCCGTTATGGATCTTATGAATGGCTTGTTATGCCATTTGGTTTGACGAATGCTCCAGCTTATTTCGTTGACCTTATGAATCGAGTTTTCAAAGACTTCCTCGATCGATTTGTTCTCATCTTTATAGATGATATTCTTATTTATTCTAAAACTGAGGAGGAGCATGAAAATCATCTTCGGATTGTGTTGGAAACTCTTAGGAGCAACCAATTGAAAGCAAAATTTCTAAATGTCACTTTTGGCAATCTCGTGTGAAATTTTTGGGACATATCATTTCTGAATTCGGAATTTCCGTGGATCCTTCAAAGATTGAAACGATTCAAAATTGGAAGAGACCGGCGAGTGTGACGGAATTCGTAGCTTTCTCGGATTGGCGGGCTATTACCGTCGAATCATAAAAGACTTTTCTAAAATTTCTGTGCCTCTTACTAATTTGACAAAGAAGGGAGTTAAATACATTTGGTCAAACAAATGTGAAGCTTCTTTTCAGAAATTAAAAGAACTCCTTTCCGATGCTCCTATTCTTGTGATTCCCGATGGGAACCAAGACTTTATTGTTTACACCGATGCTAGTCGTGTTGGTTTGGGTGTCATTCTCATGCAGCGGGAACGTGTTATCGCTTATGCTTCTAGGCAATTAAAGCCTGCCGAGACTAGATATGCCACTCATGATTTAGAGCTCGCGGCTATTGTTTTCGCCCTTAGAATTTGGCATCATTATCTTTTGGGAGAGAAATTTGTTCTCTACACCGATCAAAAATCTCTGAAGTATTTATTTTCTCAAAAGGAACTTAATTTGCGTCAACAACGTTGGCTCGAGTTCCTTGCATCTTATGATCTTGATATTTTTTATACTCCCGGAAAAGGAAATCGTGTTGCCGATGCCCTTAGTCGTAAGCAACAAGCGGTTGTTTCCATGATGGTATCCGAATGGAATGATCTTGAGACTTTGTCCACTTGTGAGATTCGAGATCGTGAATCCGACTTATGTTCATCTCTTGTTTTATGTAGCCTTAAGGCTCATCCATCTCTTTTAGACCGCATTCTTGAAGCTCAAAAGCATGATCCCGAATTGGTTCATCTTAGCCAAAGTTGTAGGGATAAAATTGATATTGAAGGTTTGAAAGACTTTGATATTGATGCTCGTGGCAGTATTCGAAAATTTGGTAGACTTATTGTGCCAAATGTTATTGATCTTCGTAAAGATATATTAGAAGATTCTCATCGTTCTAAATTTACCATTCATCCCGGTAGTAGCAAAATGTACGTGAATATGAAGCGACTTTATTATTGGGATGGAATGAAATCCGATATTGCTAACTTTGTTAAGCGTTGCATGGCTTGCCAACTTGTAAAGGCCGAGCATCAAAGGCCCGGTGGGTTATTGCAACCTTTAGAAACTCCAATATGGAAGTGGGATCAAATTTCCTTGGACTTTATTGACGGTCTTCCTCATTCCCGTTCGGCACATGATAGCCTATGGGTGATAGTAGATAGACTTACAAAATCCGCCCATTTTATTCCCGTTCGGTCCAATAGGACCGTACCTATTTTGGCTAAACTCTTTGTCAAGGAAATTGTTAGATTGCATGGAGTTCCTACTTCTATTGTTAGTGATCGTGATCCATTGTTTACGAGTGGATTCTTGAAAGGTCTTCAAAAAGCTTTGGGAATGAAGCTTAATTTTAACACCGCTTATCATCCTCAGTCCGATGGACAAACTGAGCGTGTGAATCAAAATCTTGAAGATCTTCTTCGTGCATGTGTTCTTGATTTTGGTGGAAGCTGGGAAGAACATATTTCACTTGTTGAATTTTCCTATAATAATAGCTTCCAATCTAGTATTGGTATGGCACCTTTCGAGGCACTATACGGAAGGCCATGCCGATCTCCTTCGTGTTGTCTTGAAGCCGGTGAGAAGCTGGTTATAGGTCCTGATTTTATCCGTGATGCCACAGAAAAGATTGACCTTATTCGTCATAGGATGAAAGAAGCTCAAAGTAGACAAAAATCCTATGTCGATAATCGAAGAAGGAAATTAGAATTTTCTGTGGGAGATTTTGTGTTTATCCGTGTTTCACCTATGAAGGGTGTTGTGCGTTTCAGTCGATCGGGAAAATTAGCACCTCGATATATTGGCCCATTTCCCATCACCGAACGCATTGGTTCCGTGGCTTATCGCCTTTTGTTACCGGCTCAATTTTCTGCTATTCATGACATATTCCACGTCTCTCAACTACGGAAATGCCTTCGAGATTCCGACACTATTCTTGAGCCCAGTGGTATTGAAGAAATTGAAGTTTCGCCTAATTTGACTTATGAGCAACATCCTATTCGTATCGTTGCTTCGGAAGTTAAACACCTTCAAAATAAAGATGTTCCTCTTGTGAAAGTTCAATGGTCCTCTAATCCTAAGGATTTCTCTTGGGAATCTAGAGAATTCATCGAGCGAACACATCCGGACTTTCTCTTTCGTGCTCCTTAAGGTGAACTTTTTATTTCAAATTTCTTCTTTTTGTATCAAGATGCTTTTATTGTTGTTACTTCTTATTTATTTCTTAAAGATTGCGAGGACACAATTTCTTTAAGGAGGGGAGTCTGTAACAACCCGCATATTTTACGATTGAATATTTAAATATTTTATTTAAATATAGAATCGTTAATCGGATTAAAATCCGAAAAGATACTTTTTGTAAACAGTCGAATTGGGACTCGAGACCACCTCCATTGCGTCCAAAATGGCGTTTACAACTTTTTTGAGTATAAACATCGATATGTTTGGAGTAAGTTGAATTTTGCTATTTTCTAAGTGGGCTTTTGGGTTTGGGTTTCACCCAACTCATTCTATTACCCTAACTCAACCCCCTCTTCATCCATTCACTTATTTCATTTTTACAAACACTCAAGCAAAACTGAAAATAAGGGAAGAGTATAGGAATTAGAAATTCCAAGCCCTAGATTCCATTTGCAAACTCAAGTCTTGCTCCAAACTCTTGGAAAAGCTTTGGTAAGCCTCCTCTTCATCTTCTCCATCACTTCACCTCTTTAATTTCAGAAATTTCCTAAACCTAACTTAGGAAATGTTCCTCTTTTGAGCTTAGATTCAAGCCTCTAGAGTTGGAGTTGAGGTGTAGTTGATCTTCCTTTGCTTTCAAGCTTCTCCTTCATCGTTTTTGGGTTAAAAGGTGAGATTTTTTTATCTCACATCTATGTCTATAACTATCCTTTATTGTTAGGTATGAATTCCTAACATCTTTACATGTTCATTTGATTTTGGTTTGGATTGATTTGGTGAAAATTTCAATTTTTGTTGTTTTGAAGTTAAAACTTTGAAAATCCTAGCTTTGATTTATTAACATGCTATTGGTGGTGTTTCAGAGAGCCTAAAGGGCTGGGGTGTCGATTGGCAAAAGCCCCTAAAGTCCATTGCTCGACCGGTTGCAAATGGTGAGAGTTTGCTCTTCCATTTGATAGGCTGAAAAACAGTTTCAGCTACAGCCAATCGACTGGCTCCCTACAGTCAGTCGACTGACTGTAGGGTCTGAAAACTCTCGGGTTCTGGCTCAGTCGACTGACTGCAGAAGGCCAGTCGACTGACCTGCTTGATTTTGCCTATTTTGCCTATTTAGCTTGAGATTCCAATTTTTATCGATTCGTGATTATCCGATTTGTTGTTATCATTTATTATTGACTTTGATGACTTCTTTTTCGGGATTTTTGAGAATATCCATTTTGATGGATTCGGTATCGATTTCTTTGGATTTAATTCACATCTTCGAATGTGGATTTTGTGATTGATTGTTTCTACCATCATTTTGTGATTTGTCACTTCTGAATGAAAAGGTTTCTATACTAGTAGTAAATATTCAAACTCTTTTACAAAGATGATTTCAACTCTATTTTTATTACAAAGTTCGTTTACAAAACTGTTTTCCAATCTATTAGTATACACAAACCTTTACCTCATTCATATGAGAAAATATAATTAAACGGCTTAGCAAAACAAGTGGTATGAAACGCTTGTGTTTACTTCGTCGGTTAATTTTTGGACTTGTTCGATTGAAATTCTTGTGACAATTTTCGAGTGGGAATCTATAATTTGTTGGTAAATATTTAAGTTAAGCTAGTGGTTATGGGACATGAAGCTAAACTCATATATTTACTAGCTTAGTGTAATCGACACTTTTATTGATCAATGATGATCATTTTGTGATTTAGACTAGCGATGTGCGATGTCTATTTGTTTGTTGGGGATTACAATTCTCGTTTGTGGAACTTCGGTTCAATTTGGCGGGGTAGCGACCCGTGGTCTTCGGGCCATTTGTGGAGCTTCGGCTCAAAATTTATGGTTAGCGACCATGGAATAGCGTTCCGTTTGTGATACACGTGTTGGTGAGTTTTCATGCTCCCGTTTGTGATAGGCCTCCCCCTTTGTGATTTCTGGATTTCTAATTGATGATTTCTAGAATTTGTGTTTCACCTATTTATGTGATTGGCAATGATATGTTTGTCAATATTTATGGTTTGGTGAATAAAATACAGAATATGACATTCTTTTTGGTGCTTTGAGATTCTTGAGATATTGTATGATTTTGTTGTTGTGTAAAACATACTTGTCACAGCTTGACATTATTGATATCATACGTTTTTTGTTATATCTCTACCCTTATCTTAGTTTATATATATGATAATTATAGCTAGACTGATCCGTTTATTATTTTCTTATTAAATAATACTCGGGTCAGACTGAGATGTTACAGGTGCTTCTGCTTGACTCCTTATCTTGGATCATCTTCTGACTTTTGTCTAACTACATTACATTTGTAGTTTTGTTGTTATACATTCAAGATATAGACTCCATGATGTATACTTATTCTTTTGTCTTGCACTTGTATCTATTCTTTTGTGATATCTGTGAATCTTATTTGACCACTACTCTGATGTACACCTTTTTGTGTTATATATTCATATCTGTTTTCGCCTTTGTGATATGAATGTCTGTGACTGATTTGTGTTATGTTTATTTCTATATTTGTTTCCGAGGCCCACTTAGCCATTGTGTGGTAGCTTTGAGTTTGTATTTGATATGTCGGATTCCCTCTTGAAATGAAATGCATGTTATACTATCTGACATATCGGTACTCGCACAAAGCAATTACACGGATGGTCGCTCCTCAACAGCCTTATTCTTCATGCTAGTCGACAGCATTACCCAGTAGTGTTCTTGGCTAGCATGAGTATAGAGGTGGGGCATCACAATTTATTACTAATTTTAAAACAATCTAAAACAGTATTATTTTTATATAAACTAATTTAAAATTGAAAACAACAATTTTAAATTATAAAAGTTAATATTAAGGTTTTTTTATATATAAAACATATAACATATGTCCTACATGGCTAAAAATAAAAATGTAACAAAAATCATTTTCTTATATTAAATAATCAATATTAATTATCATAATCCAACTGGTGATATTAAATAGGATACATGTGTAATATTAATTATCATAATCCAACCGGTGATATTTATTTACACACATATGCTACATGAAAAATATAATGTAAATATAAATCAAAATTTATACATTTAGGATACTGCCTTTCAATACATGTTAATTGACGTGTTCTCCTAGATTTAGCTTGAACCAATCTCCTCATGTTGCAATGGCTTGGAGTACCTTAGGTATTATATAATATAATCTGTATGGGTTTATGTATTTTCGAGCATAAAGGAACATGGAGAGGGCTTACAACCATAGAGTGAGGGAGGCAAGAAAAGAAGGGATCCAATTGAATAAGGTGTAGGTTTATTTAAATAGAAGAAGGTAGAGATAAGTTCTCATCCTTTTACTACTTCCTTATTTACTAATTCCAGGTCCAATTCAGAAATCAAAAAACAATCCCCTCCTCTCCCCTAAGCCGACCTTAATATGGCCAATATGGGCCATCAAATACTTCAAACCCTTATGTAACTAATATCATTTAAATCGTATTTAAATGCATTTCGTTATCACATATTGACATATACATATATAACTTTTATATATGCATGGATTTTAATACTAATGGCACCCAAAAAATACTAAAATTACTCAATATATCAAATAAATAGATAATATTTCATAAATATTAATTACTTTATAACAATTATAAATCAATTAATTCGTGTTGTATTTCATAGAAATAGCCAAAATCGTTGCGCGACTCGTAGGTGTAAACTCAGTCGGCAATAATATTGAACTATACAAATATTAATGTTCAATTATCACCTTAACTAGTGGAGTGACAGTTTGGCCGAATTTATTACTAATACATATTTATCAGTAAAATCCAATTTTACAGTTTTAAGCAGTATCTTATAGTAAAGATTATTTGCACCAATTCTCTTCATCAACACTATATCATATTAGGACTTATGGAATTTGATTTTGATCAAAATTCCAATATCATCCATATTCAACTTGGTTAGTCCATAAAAGTCCTTGGTTCAATAATAACATTCACTATTAACTGTACTACTCTGGCTATAGACTTTGACTTTGAGTTGATTACAGTTTTCATTGAAACAACCTCTTATAACCAAAGAGACGAGTTCTCTATTGAATAGTGTTTCACTTCCAACGCTTCAAATCAAACCTAACTTTAGTCATTCAATTGACGTCATGCCTTGATTTAAATATAATCAAAGAGGAGTTCTAACATCCCCTATCTAGAGGCCCAAAACTAAGCGCTACTGATGCTGTAGTCATCTATAGTAATAGCTTCCGGCGACTAAATACGGCTACGTTAATGGTATCAATAATATCGGAAGCACATGAATATGAAACAAAACACAGATTTCAAAATCATAGATTACTCCATTACATTTCCAAATAAAATTTGTTCCACATTCACATCGCATAACCCAAAAAGTTTTCCCAGGCACAGAATAAATATAGTTATTACAAATTACGGCGAGAGCGGTATATGAAGATACCTCCTCTGTTGATCAGATTCAAATGGTCATATAAGACCTAATACATCATAACTCAGTGGAAAATCATCAAAACATAAATAAAAGCAGCAAATCCTAAATAGCTATCCGTTGCCTCCTGCATCCTCCGGTAGCTTATTCGTCAACTTTCTAAAAACCTGAAAAGATCCTTAACCACTCAACCTACTCAAATTGATTTTGAGTACCCGAGAGTTTAAGGGGAAAACATAAACCTCAAGTCAGACATAAAGCCAGTTATAAATAATACTATACATCCCGGTTTAATTATGTTAAGTGAGACCACACCGCATAGCGGAACGGGTTTCCCCTTACTGACATCCTTTAAAATATATCTTTGCAAATCATTTCATTTAACCATATACTATGCACCTGCATTCACAATGGTTAACTCAATAAAACAATCATTATGTAAGCATACATAAACATTAGGTAATAATGAGATATCTATTCAAACATATATAACCTTTAACACTTGGCTCACTCGGGCCCATCAGATAACATAGTCAAAATTAACCTAACATCTGCTAGATATTCATATTTAGGATTATCTATCCTTATTTATCTATTCAACATTTCCCATCAGGACGGCCTATCCTAAACTATCTGTTAAATATCTTCCTTCTAGATGGTCTGTCCCTAACTTAATCATCTCCCAGGTTCTCCCGAGCCTAATGGTTTTTTGGGATTACCAATAACCTATATGTATACAACATATAATCATTTCGATGTGTAATCATAATTTTAGTCTACCTATGACCAAGCCCTAAACACTAGCATTTTGGACAACAATTAGCTGGAGCTACAAGCTAATGTATAGGGCGCGACCCCATACCAGTCCCATCTAGTTTTCTAATATCTGAGTCATTTACACTTAAGGATCCCCTCCCATAATTTTCCTTGAAAATAATTTCAAAATGATTTAAGCCTTTCAATTAAATTAAACAAGGAAAAGAAATAAGTCTTTATACTTTACTCAAATCATATTACCATGTTAGATATATATCCTTTACTCAAAACTTAGTTGACGAAAACACTTTACCATTTTGAAAGAACCTCTTTCCAAACTTTGAAATTATCTCATTCAAACTCAATATTTAAACCTTTCAAAATCATCTCTAAAACCTTTCGAATTCATTCAAAGCAAACCTTTCGGAAGTTATAAACTTTAGACATCCTTCTTTAAAATCACTTTAAGTCATTGTCTGAGAAAAACCTTTAGAATACCTTCCTTTGAAAACCTTTCGAAAATATCTAATAAACCTTTCGAAATAGATCCAGGAATAAACCTTTGAATGCTTAAAACCTTCTAAAACATAAACCTTTCGAAGGTATATTGGGTTCAACTTTAAAACAATATGGAAAATTTCTTTATAAAACCTTTTGTCTTTTAACAAAACAACCTTTTAGAAATATCCAAATATCCTTTCGAAGGCCTTTTGTTATATTTCACAAAACAAGGATAACCACCTAAGTCGAAAGCTTCCCTCCGAAAGCCTTGGAGAAACAACTAATTTTAAAAATAGATAAACCTTTCGACTGGGTTGGAAGGTTCAAAGTAAAACCTTTATAAAACAGTGGAAACCCTTCGGCCGTGCCGGAAGGTTTCAAAACAAAGTAATGGCGGTAGCAGCTACAACCTATCGACTACATTGGAAGGTTTTAAAGTCTTTCTTTAAATAACTTGACCTGGTCGGAAGTGACAAAGTCGAAAGCTCAAGTTCGAAAGCGAAGCAGGCGAAAGATTTTCACTTATAAACAATTATATTCCAACCCTTTTAGGCCATCAACCTTTTGGCTTAGAACCTTTCGGCTATATTCAATTCATTACATATCTATTACTTGATACCTTATGCATTGAACTTTGACCTTATCGAAAGCTAACCTTTCGACTGAGATGAAAGGTCTGGGCGGAAGGTATTTAACCGTATGGATTAAAACATAGAAAAAGTGTGATTTTTGTCTTTAAACTTAAAAAGGAAACTTTTCAACTAACTTGCCTTTGTTTGTCAAATTCTCATTGGTCAATAAAATACTTTTCAGAATTTTGCTGCCGCAATTACCAGAAGTTATAAAACATTTTATTTGCAAAACGCCCCTTTTCCTTTATGAATATATAAAATATTTAAGTCCCATACCTTAAATAATTTTATATATCCCTCAAATGACCTAGGAAAATTCTGGAAAAATCCCAAAAAATATATTTTAATATATTACCTAACATGTTAAAATATCAAACCCAAACAATTATTATTTCAATCGAAAATAATTTAAAACCCAATAAACAATTTTCTTCATCCGAAAATTCATATAAAATCCATAATAAATCGAAAAATTATGAAAATCAAAATCCTTCTCGAAAATATTATTCCAGACCTATATTTAAATTACCAAAGTATTCAAATGTCATTAAATAGGGTTTTCATGCTACACATATCATAAAACATGAACAAACATTTATAATTTCACCAACTATGAACATATATATCTTAAAACATCAAACATGGAAATATTATAGAAAAAACATTTTGGATCTAACCATAAAACCAAAAACCAAAATATTAGGGATGTAGTAATTATTTACCTTGGGTTTAGAGATTATAGATGAGATTTTTGAGTGTTGATTTAGTTGATTTCTTCTTTCCTCTTGAATCTTAGCTTACTTCTACTCTTAAGATTGGAAATGGTGGCCGACCTTAGCTATTTTTGTTTTTTATGGAATGAAAATAATGAATGTGAGTTACCCATGTCACAAGGGTTTAGGGTATAAGTTTTGCCATTTCCCAAAATAACCTTCTCATTTCCTAACACCTTACTTAGTGTTATTTCATTTTAGTTGTAACGACCCGATATTTTGGACCATTCGCATCCATTATAAGTGTATAGGTAGACACTCATGCCGGAGTTGAATTGCTCAAAATACCGCGTTGTTAATTTAAATTTGGCAAAACTGAACATATATAGTAAATAAAATAATCACAGATCACAGACACAGAGTAATAAGTGCAGCGGAAATAAAAGAGATAGTAGTTCATGAAGCTACTATATGAATATATAAAATACATCAGAGTTTACAACAGAAGAGTAATACGATACATCAGAGTTAAACCAGATACAACGGAAGAGTAACACGATACATCAGATACAAATCAGAATACATCACTGGAATCATCGAATACTGAAAGCAGAATATATGGCTGGATCTTCAAGCAAAGCTCCAACTCCAAAGGTGAGTCTCAAAAGCTGAACCACTCAGTCTGACCCGAGCGTAAAGCAAAAACACAAGACACTCGAGTCAGGATTAACATTCTTATATTAATAAATCCAACTCAAGTGAAATAGCAATTGAAATATAAGTAACTCAAAGGATGTTTGGAATAACCATCCTTTAAGGATCCGTTAAACTATCTACTATGTAGTAGTGTACGATAAGTAGATAATGTCTATCAGTAATATAAAGATATCAAAATAGCGTTAAGTCATGGCCCATTCCACCCTTAACACATTTTTATTCCCACAAGCATATACAAGACCGTAGTTTTCCCCAAAACCGGAAGTCACCAGAGGGCAATCCATATACTCAAGGTACAAAACAAATTCGTAGTGGTCGCGCATAAATGGAATACAAGTATGACAAGGCACATGAGGCTATACCCAAGATAGTGATACTACCGTTCGCCTGATCCGGGCTGGTGAGAACGCAACGCCGCAGCGCCCGCAACACCGTGAGACAACACTCCCAAAATCAAGGGTGCACCAATCAACAACAAGTATAAGTAGTTCGAAGAAGTGTGTCCACTTGAGGTATCAATCCTCCATTGGCCCGGCACAGCTCCTGTTTTAGTCATTTCCAATTTGACACAAGTGTCAAGGTTATCCATTATCGTTCTCTTTCTTCAGTCAACACGTACATCATTCCAACCACTTCATTCTGGATCATCACTCCGCGTATAGTTATTAAAGCGGTTTTCGGTTTAGATAGAGAGTATATCCATAACCGAATTCCGGTCTCTTTAATAACTTTCGTAATTATTACACCGATTGGTCGTTTGTTTATTTCAAAACCAAATCAATTTCAATTTCAATTGGAGTTCGTAAACCAACATTTCATTTCTCTTTCCAAATCAATTTCCATAATTTACGTTTCAAACTTCCAAATTCAAAATTTCAAAATCTTAAAATTCAATTTCAATTTCGATTTAAACAATCCAAATATCGATTCAAGTTCGCTAATAAGTTTCCTTCCAAATCATTTGAATTAACTTAATTTAACATTCGAATCAATTTAAACTTATTTATCGATTTCATTCAATATTCGTTAAGTTACTTTATCATTCAAACCAATTTCTATTAAATTTCCAATTCATTAAACCCATTATTTAAATTCAACTTCATTAAGTCACTTACAATTTTGAATTAAATTAAATTCATCAAATCGAATTCTTTAAACTTCAAGTCTTACCTTAATTTCAATAAATCGCATTTTATTCCTTGTTAAGAAATTCAATTCCAGTTATTTACTTACTTAAATAAATTTCCAAAACTTAATAAATAAAGAAACCCAATTTCATTTATTGATAAAGTTCAAATTTCACTTATTCAAAAGTCCAATTTCTCTTATCAAAGAATTCAATTTTTATTCAATTATCAAATGATTCAATCTTATTCAATTATTAAATAATTCAAAACTTAATTATTAAATAATTTCAAAATTTAATAATTTCAAACTTAATTATAATTTCAAACTTAATTCAATCATTTCTCAAATTAAACAACCTTCTTTCATCAATTTCTTTATTAATATTTCATTTCAGATTATCAAATATTCACGTTTAAATTTCGTTAAATTCAATTTCCAACTTCGTTTCAAAACCATATTATTTATTCAAATAAAATTTTCATTTTATTTTTAAACCAAATTATTGACCAATCGAGTTTTATTTAATTTCCTATCCTAGGTAAAAATTCAATTTGGGTATTTATCATTTCAACCCGATTCCAATTCAATTCAAAAATCAAATCATAACAAAGGGAACTTGCAGTGTGATAACTGGGATGGTGTCAAAGTAAATAAACAAGCAATAACAACAAACAATAACAATCCAATAATCAATTCAAATAATCCCGAAATAACCGTATTAATTCGCATTGTTATTTGTACGAATTAATATAATTATTTCTAGAATCCACACTATCATTTCATGCAGATTAAAGATTATTACATTACGGTTTTCACTTGTCATCTATTTACAATTTCATACATCATCAATTTAACAATATACATTCAGTGGTTCAAAATGTAATTAAACAAATCCTACGTGTCAATAAATTCAACAGTTAAAGGGGTCATATTATACAAATGTCAGTTAATCAAATTTAACATTTATTTTCCTATATCAAGTTCAATTGCATACTATTTATCATTTTAACATTAATAATTTAACGTCCAATATAAACATCAACAATCAATCAATTATCAGCCAAACTGTATTATCATCGCATAAGTAATTAACAGATAATGGTGTCAGATGTCACAGGTGAACTGATACAGGCAATAGCATATATAACAGTGTAATTAACTAACAACAGCATATTTCAATTGTCGTTTCAATTGATATCAAATTTAATAAATAAAAGAACGTTAATCGTGAGTGAGTGCTCACCTTTCGAGGCTAGAGAGATGAATGAAAATGGAAGCGAATGGTGGATCCAAACACGAATTCCAAAGCGAAATAAGATGGGCACGAATTCGGCGAACAAGGCTGATAAATAAAAATCGATGACAATAGATCAGAAATTGCTTGATGTAGACCAAACAAAATATATACTATTCTAATATTTTATTTTCTTAACCAAAATAAATGTTGAAGCTCATCAAAATTATATATACATACGTTTTCAAAGGTCATAGTTTAAACTAAAACACACATATAAATCAACGTATATACATTATATATTTTGAAATAAATATTTATAAATAAATAAAAATGTATATATAACAGTAGAAAAATATAGTCGAGACTTTTAACCCTATAGCTTACTTTAATGCAAGACATACATATAAACTCACGTACTGATAAAGTTTAAAAATCACGCAAACAAACACAGTAGCCCAAAGGTATAGTAGCTAACGTGATGCACTATAGTAGCTCACGCAACATCCTATATAAACTATAAATTAAAGGTTTTCATGGTTGTGCATATACAGTACTTTCATCATTTGTTAAATTTTTTATATATTTTTATTATATTTTTTTTTTATAAATGTACCGCTATAAAATTTTATAAACCAACACTCATCTTACCGTTCTATAATAAAACGTGCTATAAACTTTATACAGATAAACTTAGTTACTTCGGACTATTTGAAAAGTGAACCATATAACATAGCATTCATATAATAACTCCTGTACAAACTAATATAATATAAAACTACTACACTTTAAAGTAACAGGATTATAAAATATACAACCGACACCTAAGTGTATAAGCGGAACTAACTGTGCATAAATTGACCACTTGTTTCCATTAGCCACAAATCGCACGTCATGAAAAAGCAACGCCTTTATATTGATGTTCCTTGCAAGTATCGATAGTTGTGACAGGTGCTTAAGTCTCCTTTTGACGGAATCAACTTTTCCTTTTTTTTTTTTTTGCTGCTTCATTATTTAGTTCAACTTTGTGAATTGATTTTCATTTAAAAAAAAAAATCCATACAATTTGCTTAAGAACGATAACTTAAACACTCGGTTTCTACGCTTATAATAAACAAAAATGCAGTAGCTATATAGAAATTTAGATCGATTATAGCAAACAGAAGGAGAGATTCGATTTATTTGTGAGTAAACAAAAAACAACTTTTTTTTTTCTTCAGGCGTCTGGGTAAACATAATGTAAGCTTATGTATGTGTAAGTGGGATTATTAAATGAAACTTTCATGCTAACACACCTTGAATGCCAATATTAGTCCATTTAGGACCCTTGAAAACGACCAGCTTTTGAATTATTTATTGTACTTACTAGATCCAACTAGAGAATATTTAACACCGAAAAAAAAAATATACACCATTTAAACATATTTTATATAAAGCTTACTTGTATAAGACATTGGTACAAAACATGATATGCTATCACTATAACCTATATTTTATGTCTACGTAGAACACTAAAAGGCATACATTAATATACGAACAGAACTTGTATAAGAGTCAATATCAAAAACTATACTAACCAAAAAAAACAGTTGAAAGCTTGGGCTTGGTGGCGGAGAAAGCAAGGGCGGAAGGAGGGAAGATAAGCGGTTCCGTGGGTGGCAGAGGCCGGTCAACTCAGGTGGTTGGGCGTGGATTGCAGAGAGAAGATGGGGAAGCACGCAACAGTTCTTACGTTTTTTTTTGTATGAATCAAACGGAAGAAGTGAGCGTAAACGAATAGATCCAATGCAAAAATAAAAGGACCAGTGAAAAACCAATAGTCACAAACGAAATTTGGACGCATTGAATTCTGAAAATATTAATGGCTATTGGTTAACAGTTGGGATAAATGAAAAGCCACAGGAAAATTAATAGACTCCGATAACGAACCGTAATGTTTAACCGTTTATAGATTTCACGGCGTACCGGGAATCAAAACAGAAATGAATACACCGCTGAGATCAGCACGACGATACGATTAAAACGGTATATTGATATCAGTGGTATGATTGAATTATAAAAATTCAAATTTTCTAATAGCGGAAAATGCAAGAAAAACACTGAAAAATAAGATCGATGGAGCCAAAGATGTCCGAATTTGGAAAAGCGACAAACAGACATCTTGCTCAGAAGATGGTTTAGAATTTTTCTATGTAAAAATATTTAGGTTTCGGAAACATTTTATTTTCAACGCTTTTTAACTGATTAAATTGAAGTGAATTTACGCGCGAAATAAACTTTCATATTTTCGGACGAAAATTTACCAGTCGCTATGTTTAACTAGACGTATTCCAAATATTAAATTTTTATTTCAAAATTTTATCGTTTAAAATTTCACAAAATTTCAACTAATTACGTTATTAAAACAGTCGAAATTTACGGGTCGTTACACTCTCCCCCACTCAAAACTTTTCGTCCCCGAAAAGGAACAAGGTAGGAGAATAGAAACAACCAGAAAGAAAACAAATTTGAAATACAAAATAACAATTAATTTAAACCATATAAATTCAAATTTAAATTAATTGATATTCAATAATTGATTTAATCCATTTGATTTCACCAAAATCAATCTTAACCATTTCTAAATTCATTATCTTATTATCCAATTATCTTCAATTTACAATTTCTAAAACCATAAATTTGAATAGTCTTTTATTATAATCATATTTTTCAGCAATTTAAATTCTTCTTTATTCTAAATTATTGTTAAATTTATTTTACTTAATATATATAATCACATATATTTAACCCATATAAATTAATTTAAACCATAAAAGTTTCGATTTAATTTTCTTTTTTTTTTACTGCTATACTTTTAAATTCAAGGTATTTCATAAGTTGATCAAGTTTCAGCTTATTAATTCTTTCAAAACAAATTTATTTGTCTCATCTATTGTTCAATTAACTTATTATTCTATCATCTTTATTTGCATTTTTATATAGTCAAAATCTAAGTGTATAACATTTATTATAAACACTAAAATTTTATTTATAAAATCATTTTATATTTTATATTATCCAATTACATTTTAACTTATGAATAATTTAGGTAAGTTATATTGAAATGCAATTTAGTACTATACAAATAAAATTATCAAATTCAATTATCTCAAGTTTAAATACTTATTCAAAATTTAGCTTTATTTATAATTGAAAACATCTTTTAACATGATTTTAAGAATTAAATTTTCGTTTAATTTCAAATCCTTTTAGAAAAAAATTATGTATATACTATATATATTGAATCAAATTAAATTTAAAATAATATACCCATATATATATATATCAAGTCATATTTAAGAAATTCAAATCAAAATTATTTTTCCAAAACAAAATCATAGCAAAGCTACATAATGGTTTCTCCACTTCGAAACTCGAAAATGAACGTCGATGATGCGGCCGTCATCACCGAAATTATTTTCCAGCGACAAAGAGAAGAGCACTCATTTCAACATTTTAAAATTCTTTGGAAACGATTTCTATTCGAAAATACTTCAATAATATACATTTTAAAAAAAAATTATTAAAACCAAAGCTTGAAATTTTAGGAAATCAAATACTCCAATTTCTGATTTAAATTCATTTCAAATTCCAATTCAATTTATAAACCGTATTTATAAATTTATTTAGAACAATAAATGATAATCAAATATTATCATTTCAAACAAACAATTTAATTTACCTATCGAATTCCAGAAAATTTTTACTTATATTTTCACAATATAATCAAACAAATTTATTTCATTTTCCAAATTTGAAAGTAATATTGTGTCAGTTTGCTCTGTTCAAGTGTTTTGGAAATCCTATCGATAGCGTTGATCAGACGAATCGATCGGAAACCCAAATTAACATCAACAACTCAAACAACACAGCATATATTAAAGCATTTATATATTAGTTTACAAATACATTTCTTTGCTCGACGATACAGGAATGAATTTTCAAAATAAGGATAGGGATTCAAATTTTTGTTGACTTAAATCAAAGAGAATTTTTTTTGATTCGAGGATAAGTTCGAAACAAAGATACGATAATTAAATAACAAAGTAGGAAGATTGATAAGTTTGTATAAATCGCGGCCAACCTTAACCGGGTCGACCGTGACTTCAATAATAAGATCGATGTAGAATTCCGAGGTAAATCGACATTCGATCTCAAGAACTAGAATTCAGGTATAGCAGGGAATAGATAGCATCATAAACCGTGGATACAGAAATCACCGGTAAATCAATGCTTATTGTAAAGGAGTTTTGCTCCTTTACGAAATCATTCGAAGATTGGCGAGGCCGCCTATCTATTATAGATATCATTCCAAATGGAGTTATGGGGTGCTCCAGAATTGAAAGAAGACGAATAGTGAAGGACACGAATGAATTTCGGAACTGAGGGGAACGTTCCAAAATTCAAAGGAATTTGAGTCAAGGGAAGAGATTGAAACTCGAATGAGAGTGATTCTGTAAATACATTTACCCTATATGTTAAGTTTTGCCTAGAGCTAACCTCGCTCTGATACCAACTGTAACGACCCGATATTTTGGACCATTCGCATCCATTATAAGTGTATAGGTAGACACTCATGCCGGAGTTGAATTGCTCAAAATACCGCGTTGTTAATTTAAATTTGGCAAAACTGAACATATATAGTAAATAAAATAATCACAGATCACAGACACAGAGTAATAAGTGCAGCGGAAATAAAAGAGATAGTAGTTCATGAAGCTACTATATGAATATATAAAATACATCAGAGTTTACAACAGAAGAGTAATACGATACATCAGAGTTAAACCAGATACAACGGAAGAGTAACACGATACATCAGATACAAATCAGAATACATCACTGGAATCATCGAATACTGAAAGCAGAATAGATGGCTGGATCTCCAAGCAAAGCTCCAACTCCAAAGGTGAGTCTCAAAAGCTGAACCACTCAGTCTGACCCGAGCGTAAAGCAAAAACACAAGACACTCGAGTCAGGATTAACATTCTTATATTAATAAATCCAACTCAAGTGAAATAGCAATTGAAATATAAGTAACTCAAAGGATGTTTGGAATAACCATCCTTTAAGGATCCGTTAAACTATCTACTATGTAGTAGTGTACGATAAGTAGATAATGTCTATCAGTAATATAAAGATATCAAAATAGCGTTAAGTCATGGCCCATTCCACACTTAACACATTTTTATTCCCACAAGCATATACAAGACCGTAGTTTTCCCCAAAACCGGAAGTCACCAGAGGGCAATCCATATACTCAAGGTACAAAACAAATTCGTAGTGGTCGCGCATAAATGGAATACAAGTATGACAAGGCACATGAGGCTATACCCAAGATAGTGATACTACCGTTCGCCTGATCCGGGCTGGTGAGAACGCAACGCCGCAGCGCCCGCAACACCGTGAGACAACACTCCCAAAATCAAGGGTGCACCAATCAACAACAAGTATAAGTAGTTCGAAGAAGTGTGTCCACTTGAGGTATCAATCCTCCATTGGCCCGGCACAGCTCCTGTTTTAGTCATTTCCAATTTGACACAAGTGTCAAGGTTATCCATTATCGTTCTCTTTCTTCAGTCAACACGTACATCATTCCAACCACTTCATTCTGGATCATCACTCCGCGTATAGTTATTAAAGCGGTTTTCGGTTTAGATAGAGAGTATATCCATAACCGAATTCCGGTCTCTTTAATAACTTTCGTAATTATTACACCGATTGGTCGTTTGTTTATTTCAAAACCAAATCAATTTCAATTTCAATTGGAGTTCGTAAACCAACATTTCATTTGTCTTTCCAAATCAATTTCCATAATTTACGTTTCAAACTTCCAAATTCAAAATTTCAAAATCTTAAAATTCAATTTCAATTTCGATTTAAACAATCCAAATATCGATTCAAGTTCGCTAATAAGTTTCCTTCCAAATCATTTGAATTAACTTAATTTAACATTCGAATCAATTTAAACTTATTTATCGATTTCATTCAATATTCGTTAAGTTACTTTATCATTCAAACCAATTTCTATTAAATTTCCAATTCATTAAACCCATTATTTAAATTCAACTTCATTAAGTCACTTACAATTTTGAATTAAATTAAATTCATCAAATCGAATTCTTTAAACTTCAAGTCTTACCTTAATTTCAATAAATCGCATTTTATTCCTTGTTAAGAAATTCAATTCCAGTTATTTACTTACTTAAATAAATTTCCAAAACTTAATAAATAAAGAAACCCAATTTCATTTATTGATAAAGTTCAAATTTCACTTATTCAAAAGTCCAATTTCTCTTATCAAAGAATTCAATTTTTATTCAATTATCAAATGATTCAATCTTATTCAATTATTAAATAATTCAAAACTTAATTATTAAATAATTTCAAAATTTAATAATTTCAAACTTAATTATAATTTCAAACTTAATTCAATCATTTCTCAAATTAAACAACCTTCTTTCATCAATTTCTTTATTAATATTTCATTTTAGATTATCAAATATTCACGTTTAAATTTCGTTAAATTCAATTTCCAACTTCGTTTCAAAACCATATTATTTATTCAAATAAAATTTTCATTTTATTTTTAAACCAAATTATTGACCAATCGAGTTTTATTTAATTTCCTATCCTAGGTAAAAATTCAATTTGGGTATTTATCATTTCAACCCGATTCCAATTCAATTCAAAAATCAAATCATAACAAAGGAAACTTGCAGTGTGATAACTGGGATGGTGTCAAAGTAAATAAACAAGCAATAACAACAAACAATAACAATCCAATAATCAATTCAAATAATCCCGAAATAACCGTATTAATTCGCATTGTTATTTGTACGAATTAATATAATTATTTCTAGAATCCACACTATCATTTCATGCAGATTAAAGATTATTACATTACGGTTTTCACTTGTCATCTATTTACAATTTCATACATCATCAATTTAACAATATACATTCAGTGGTTCAAAATGTAATTAAACAAATCCTACGTGTCAATAAATTCAACAGTTAAAGGGGTCATATTATACAAATGTCAGTTAATCAAATTTAACATTTATTTTCCTATATCAAGTTCAATTGCATACTATTTATCATTTTAACATTAATAATTTAACGTCCAATATAAACATCAACAATCAATCAATTATCAGCCAAACTGTATTATCATCGCATAAGTAATTAACAGATAATGGTGTCAGATGTCACAGGTGAACTGATACAGGCAATAGCATATATAACAGTGTAATTAACTAACAGCAGCATATTTCAATTGTCGTTTCAATTGATATCAAATTTAATAAATAAAAGAACGTTAATCGTGAGTGAGTGCTCACCTTTCGAGGCTAGAGAGATGAATGAAAATGGAAGCGAATGGTGGATCCAAACACGAATTCCAAAGCGAAATAAGATGGGCACGAATTCGGCGAACAAGGCTGATAAATAAAAATCGATGACAATAGATCAGAAATTGCTTGATGTAGACCAAACAAAATATATACTATTCTAATATTTTATTTTCTTAACCAAAATAAATGTTGAAGCTCATCAAAATTATATATACATACGTTTTCAAAGGTCATAGTTTAAACTAAAACACACATATAAATCAACGTATATACATTATATATTTTGAAATAAATATTTATAAATAAATAAAAATGTATATATAACAGTAGAAAAATATAGTCGAGACTTTTAACCCTATAGCTTACTTTAATGCAAGACATACATATAAACTCACGTACTGATAAAGTTTAAAAATCACGCAAACAAACACAGTAGCCCAAAGGTATAGTAGCTAACGTGATGCACTATAGTAGCTCACGCAACATCCTATATAAACTATAAATTAAAGGTTTTCATGGTTGTGCATATACAGTACTTTCATCATTTGTTAAATTTTTTATATATTTTTATTATATTTTTTTTTTATAAATGTACCGCTATAGAATTTTATAAACCAACACTCATCTTACCGTTCTATAATAAAACGTGCTATAAACTTTATACAGATAAACTTAGTTACTTCGGACTATTTGAAAAGTGAACCATATAACATAGCATTCATATAATAACTCCTGTACAAACTAATATAATATAAAACTACTACACTTTAAAGTAACAGGATTATAAAATATACAACCGACACCTAAGTGTATAAGCGGAACTAACTGTGCATAAATTGACCACTTGTTTCCATTAGCCACAAATCGCACGTCATGAAAAAGCAACGCCTTTATATTGATGTTCCTTGCAAGTATCGATAGTTGTGACAGGTGCTTAAGTCTCCTTTTGACGGAATCAACTTTTCCTTTTTTTTTTTTTTTGCTGCTTCATTATTTAGTTCAACTTTGTGAATTGATTTTCATTTAAAAAAAAAAATCCATACAATTTGCTTAAGAACGATAACTTAAACACTCGGTTTCTACGCTTATAATCAACAAAAATGCAGTAGCTATATAGAAATTTAGATCGATTATAGCAAACAGAAGGAGAGATTCGATTTATTTGTGAGTAAACAAAAAACAACTTTTTTTTTCTTCAGGCGTCTGGGTAAACATAATGTAAGCTTATGTATGTGTAAGTGGGATTATTAAATGAAACTTTCATGCTAACACACCTTGAATGCCAATATTAGTCCATTTAGGACCCTTGAAAACGACCAGCTTTTGAATTATTTATTGTACTTACTAGATCCAACTAGAGAATATTTAACACCGAAAAAAAAAATATACACCATTTAAACATATTTTATATAAAGCTTACTTGTATAAGACATTGGTACAAAACATGATATACTATCACTATAACCTATATTTTATGTCTACGTAGAACACTAAAAGGCATACATTAATATACGAACAGAACTTGTATAAGAGTCAATATCAAAAACTATACTAACCAAAAAAAACAGTTGAAAGCTTGGGCTTGGTGGCGGAGAAAGCAAGGGCGGAAGGAGGGAAGATAAGCGGTTCCGTGGGTGGCAGAGGCCGGTCAACTCAGGTGGTTGGGCGTGGATTGCAGAGAGAAGATGGGGAAGCACGCAACAGTTCTTACGTTTTTTTTTGTATGAATCAAACGGAAGAAGTGAGGGTAAACGAATAGATCCAATGCAAAAATAAAAGGACCAGTGAAAAACCAATAGTCACAAACGAAATTTGGACGCATTGAATTCTGAAAATATTAATGGCTATTGGTTAACAGTTGGGATAAATGAAAAGCCACAGGAAAATTAATAGACTCCGATAACGAACCGTAATGTTTAACCGTTTATAGATTTCACGGCGTACCGGGAATCAAAACAGAAATGAATACACCGCTGAGATCAGCACGACGATACGATTAAAACGGTATATTGATATCAGTGGTATGATTGAATTATAAAAATTCAAATTTTCTAATAGCGGAAAATGCAAGAAAAACACTGAAAAATAAGATCGATGGAGCCAAAGATGTCCGAATTTGGAAAAGCGACAAACAGACATCTTGCTCAGAAGATGGTTTAGAATTTTTCTATGTAAAAATATTTAGGTTTCGGAAACATTTTATTTTCAACGCTTTTTAACTGATTAAATTGAAGTGAATTTACGCGCGAAATAAACTTTCATATTTTCGGACGAAAATTTACCAGTCGCTATGTTTAACTAGACGTATTCCAAATATTAAATTTTTATTTCAAAATTTTATCGTTTAAAATTTCACAAAATTTCAACTAATTACGTTATTAAAACAGTCGAAATTTACGGGTCGTTACATTAGTTAACCCCTTTTTATATGGCACGGCTACCTCTAACTAATCAAATCTCCATCTATTAATCTTTACATTATTTAATTTAATTTTACTAATTAAATGTCTTAAATAAGGTTATAAAATATATGGGGTGTTACAGACTCCCTACCTTAAAGAATTTCATCCTCGAAATTACGATAAGGTACACAACAAAACAATCAAAGGTAAAACATACCATCAATTAAGTCTGGGTAAGAGTCTCTAATCCTACTCTCCACTTCCCAAGTATAGTCTCTAGTATCATTACTCCAGTGAAGTTTTACCAACTCGACTGTCTTGTTCCTCAATTTCTTCTTATCTCTGGCCACAATCTAAATCGGCTTCCTAACTATAGTCAAATCCAATTCTACTACTAAGTCTTCTAGTACTGTAGGTGCTATAGTAGTCTTCGGGTCTCTAACACATTTCCTAAGTTGAGAAACGTTGAAAACATTATGGACTCCAGCCAAACTACTTGGTAACTCTACTCTATAAGCGAGTTTTCCGATCCTCTCATTAATACAAAATGGACCAATGAACCTAGGTGCTAACTTTCCTGACTTCCCAAATCTAATTACACCTTTCATTGGTGAAACCTTAACAAACACATAATCTTTGACAGAGAATTCTAAATCCTTCCTTCTTTTATCTGCGTAACTCTTCTGCCTAGATTGAGCCTCCTTCATCCTAGCTCGAATCAACTCAATCTTCTCCGCAGCTTCCTTCACTAATTCTGGACCAAGTACTAATCTATCCCCGGTCTCTAACCAACATACGGGAGACTTGCAAGGTCTTCCATACAATGCTTCAAACGGTGCCATCCCAATACTAGTCTGATAACTATTGTTATACGAGAACTCGACTAGATGAAGATGGTCCTCCCATGATCCCCCAAAATCTAATATACAAGCTCTTAACAAATCTTCTAAGATTTTGTTAACCCTTTCTGTTTGTGGATGGTAAGCGGTACTCATCTTGAGCTAGTTCCTAATGCTTCCTGCAGACTTCTCCAGAACTCACTAGTAAATAAAGAATCTATATCACAAACAATATTACTAGGAATCCCGTGTAGTCTAACTACATTCTTCATGAATAACTTCTCCAAATCAGGTGCCGTTCTAATTGACTTTACCGGAATAAAGTGGGCACTCTTAGTCAGTCTATCCACTATGACCCATATGCTTTCGTTTCCTCTTCTAGATCTTGGCAACCCATTAATAAAATCCATGGAGATTGAATCCCATTTCCATAATGGAATCTTTAATGATTGAAGCAATCCACTTGGCTTTTGGTGTTCAGCCTTTGCCTGTTGGCAATTCAGGCACTGCTTAACACACAATCCTATGTCCCGCTTCCTACCTTCCCAGAAGAAATTTCTCTTCATGTCCTGATACATTTTCGTTCCTCCTGGGTGGATAGTGAACTTCGAACGATGGCACTCATCTAAAACCTCCTTCCTCATGTTTTCTACATTTGGAACACATAACCTTCCTTTCTTCCTCAACCACCGGTTTTGGTCAAGGTTGAAATCCTTTATGTCATCGCTCTTCATTCCTTCCCTCAACCTTCTGATCCGCTCATCCAATACTGGATCCTCCTCTTGTTTAGAAGCTATCTTCTCAATCATTACCGGTCGAACTTCTAAACAAGACAATACAGTACTTCCTGCACTCGATCCCACCTCGGACCTAAACCGCACACTACAATCCGATAATACCTCCAAGTCTTTCCACTCAGTGATCATAGCCAATATTGCATTCTGATGTTTCTGACTGAGTGCATACGCTACCTTATTTCCTTTTCCGGGTGTGTACTCAATTCCAAAATCATAGGCAGCAATAAACTCCAACCATCTCTGCTGTCTCATATTCAGCTCCTTTTGAGAGAATAAATACTTCAATGACTTATGATCAATGTATAGCTCGAATCGCTCTCCCAAAAGATAATGCCTCCACACCTTTAAAGAAAATATAACGGTAGCTAACTCCAAGTCATGCATTGGATACCTAACCTCATGTGGTCTGAGCTGTCTAGAAGTGTAAGCAATTACTTTACCCTTTTGCATCAACACAGCTCCCAATCCAGTTCCAAATGCATCTATATAAATAACTAAATCCTGATTCCCTTCCGAAACCACTAATACCGGTGCATGCGTTAATAAGTGTTTCAAGCTCTAGAATGCTTCTTCACACTTATCAGTCCACACGAACTTCACATCTTTTTGCGTAAGCTTAGTAATCGGTGCTGCTATCCGCGAAAAATCTTTTATAAATCTCCGATAATACTTTGCCAATCCAAGGAAACTCTTTATCTCGGTCACTACCTCTGGCCTCTTCCAATTATTCATCGCTTCAATCTTAGTCGAATCTGCAGACAACCCTTTCTTAGAGACGACATGACCAAGGAACTTCACTTCCTTCTTCCAAAAATAACACTTCGTAAACTTAGCCTTCAATTGATGCTCCCTCAACGTCTCGAGCATGACTCTGAGATAAACTTCATGTTCCTTCTCATCCTTAGAGTATATCAAAATGTCATCAATGAAATCCAACACAAACCTATCCAAATGTTCTCGAAAAATCCTATTCATCAGACTTACAAAGAATGTCGGCGCATTAGTTAGTCCGAACGGCATAACTAACCATTCGTACGATCCATATCTCTTTCTAAACGCCGTCAAAGAAATGTTGTCCTCTACTACTCTAAGCTGATGAAATACCGTCGCCAAATCTAGCTGAGAGAATACCTTTGATCCACTCAACTGATCGAACAAATCGTCGATTCTCGGCAATGGGTATCGGTTCTTTATCGTCTTCTCATTCAACTTACGATAATCGATACATAGCCTTAACGATCCGTCCGGCTTCTTAGCAAACACGGCAGTAGCTCCCCACGACAAACTACTCGGCCTAATAAAACTTTTGCCTTCCAGATCTACTAATTGCACCTTCAACACTTTCATCTCTGTAAGTGTCATCCTACTCGGCTGTGTACTCACCAATTCAGCTCCAAGCACTAAATCAATCTGAAACTCAATAGCTCGCTTCGGTGGTAGTCCAACGACTGGTTCAAAAACATCGGCAAATTCTCTAACCATAAAGATCCGATGCAACTCATCTTTCAACTCCATAACACCCAGTAAAGCATTCACCTCACAACTAGTGTTCTCTACGATATAAATTATCCGATCACTATAATCTGGATGACTAAATGATATTTTCCTATCTTGGCAAAATATCCAAGCGTCATATCTACTCAACCAATCCATCCCCAGGATAATCCCGAATCCCACAAAATCAAATACATGCAAACAACAATTAAAGCTATGGCCTAATAAATCAAATTCTAGATGGTTGCACCTTATCCCAAGTGTTGCACAACCTTTTATTGGATTAGCAACCGTTAAGGAAGTAACTAAGTAAGAGGGTTCTAGATTAAGTCTTTCTACCAGACATTGAGAAATAAATGAATGGGATGCCCTAGTATCAAATAGGACACTAACAGACATACCGTGGATATGTACTGAGCCTCCTAAAACAGCTTTTCCCTTTTCTCGAGCAACTAATTTTGCGGTTATGGGCTCTAAAGCATAAACTCGCCACTTTCCTTCCTTTGGTGGCTCTGGGCACTTGTTCTTGAAGTGTCCCACTTGATCGCAATTGAAGCATCTAACATTCTTCTTCTCAGTAGCTCCTTTTCCTTTTCCCTTGCTGGCTCGACACTCGTTGGCATAGTGTCCTTTCTTGTTGCAGTTGTAACAAACTACCTCAGCTTTACTCTTCTTTTGTGCTCCTTTATGAGCAATCTTTCTCTGGGAAAATTTCCTCTTCTGAGCCTACCCTGTCTGAGCCTCTTTCACTTTCCTTCTTAGGCAAGCCAATGCTTCTTCTTACTTCAATGCCATCTCAACAACCACATCGTTAGGGTCTCTTAAGTGCGGCAAAGTTGCACTTATCTATTCTGGCCTTAATCCACTGATGCACTTCTCATTTCTACTGATAACTGTATCAACCAATGCATACCTATATCGGGCTAGTTCCTCGAACTTCCTGGTATACTCTAACACACTCATATCTCCCTGCTCCAGTTCTACAAACCTCCTTACCAATGCAGCCTGCGCCATAATGGACATAAACCTCTCCTAAAACCTTCTTCTGAATTCCTCCCAAGTAATGGTCTCTTCATCGACTCCGGCAGCGATGGTGTTCCACCAAAATAATGCAGCTCCCTACAGCTTCCTTGAGGCCAACCTCCTTTTATGCGCATCGTTCATTCCTAAATTAGCGAAAATCCTTTCACAATGCAGTAGCCAGTTTTCTACTTCAATCACATCTTTGGTGCCAATGAACGGCTTTCCTCCGAGCCTAATATAATCTCTACTCAAATTGGAATACTGATTGACCGCAGGAACCTCTTGAGCTTCTCCTCCCCCAGTGTTACCTCCAACAACACCTGCTGCCACTCCAGCTTGCACCATATTCACGAAGAACTAATACATCGCTCCCATATCCACTTGGGGAACTCCTGCACCAGCATTTTCATCTTGTGCCTGACCAAGACCTCTCCTTGCATTTGGTCGGGCTTTTCCATTGGTGGTGCTGCTATATCTTCCAATGTTCACTCGGATGCTTCTTCCCTCCATATCTGTATTCAAACCTCGTGAGATACAGATGAATATACTAACTAAGATAGGAGTCTAAAGATAGAGCGTATACTTATATATATAAAAATACAAGTATGTTATTATAGCGTTATCCCATACCCCAATCTTAATCCTAATTTCTATGGATTATGTTTTCAAAAATCATTTTTTTAGTTAAAGTATTTCATAAACCATGCTCATATACTAAGCTGTAACATCCCCTATCTAGACGCCCAAAACTTGTTGAATATGCAAGTATATGATTTTTGTTTGATGATAATAAACATATATATATATATTCATTTAAATGTATTTGTTAATGTACTATTTTATTTTCACATAATTAAATAAATATTTGCTGAATAAAATTAATAACACAGAATTTAAATTCAAACAGATATTTTATTCAAACAAATATTTTGTTATAATTTTGAATAGTACAAATTTGTGCTCTCACTATATATACAAAACTTCAATTACAATACATTTCAATTTATACAACTGTCCTCACTACATATCGCTCATTCACTCATATTTTACTTCAACTCTACTCCAGCCCGAATCCAGCATCTAAGTTATCTGAAAAATAATCACTGACGCAGTAAAATTGAAAAAGAAATATTTTTGCAGTGTAAAATAAAATGTGTTTTGAAAATATTATTTGCCTTAGTTATATGGGTTGTTCATCATCATTTAATTTTGAATTCATCGTACACGAACAACTCGTGACATGCACAGTGTATCACTGTACATGCCACAAGGCCGTGCACACCGATATACACTTGATGAAATTGCAGGGGCAGGTGAGCACAAGGTCAAACCCGAGCCGAGGCTGGATTCAACTCAGGTGCGATACAAATAACATCACAAAATTGTCGAGTACAAGTTCTCAAGCAACACAGCCTCGACATTCAAATGGGTCAACTCAAAAGGAAAATGAATAGTACACATGACTCAAACTAGTGCCAAAACATAACTGCAAACTGTTTTTAAACACAAAAGGCATAAACAATAATGACCTCATATGGAAATATTTTATTTTCTTGCCCGACAACATGAAAGCAAGCAGTCGAAGTAACAACAATGCAGTTCACATATGTATATAGTGAATGCAACCATTCAACTTAACAGTTCAGGTTCAACTCAATCTATACTAGTCCACAAAGAAAACAAGTACATAAGAAAATCCAGACAACATGAAGAACATGTATACATATGCAGTGGAAATGGATCAGGCAAAAAGAGCACATGTTCAACCAAGTGGCTCAACAACTCAATGCATACAAGTGCAACCAGATCAACACAGCAACAAGCATACATATATACATGCGTGAAACAAACCAAGCACATATGCACTGACAACACTACATCAAGACTTCAAGACCACATTCATATGAAACCATGGTCAAGTATATATATGTAACAGTTCAGAGTTTTGGCTACAACATGATTCAAGTATACAAATGGAGATGCACAATGCAGCATACATGAACACACAAGTATTCATATTCATATGCAACCAGAATGCAAGCAATCAAACTACAACAGAGGTATACAACAATCAAGATGAAGTTCAAGTATAACCGAAATCCACATGTCAACAGTGTCATGTATGCAGTGACAAAAAGGGGTGCAACAAGACTCAAGTGACAGTAATCAAGTGCAGACAAGCTACATGAAGACCAGCAATCTACAAGATGTTCAATTACAAAAGGAACCGGTAATATACAAGTCGAACTCCATTTTTTTCACAAAGTCAGAAATTTCAAAATAATCAAGGCATAAGTCAGAGCAGTTTTATTTCTCAAAATGATCAAGCCGAAGAAGTCAAAGAGTAACACAGTGAACAAAGTACATGTCGCAACAAAGCTAATGTCAAGCAAAAATCAAAGCTGTGGTGACCAAGTCAAAAAGAACGGAACCAAATCAAAATCGAAGTCGTGATATTCAAGCAATGCAAATTATACGAAATTGAACCGGTCAGGATCATCACCAATAATCAAGCTAAATCGAACGACTAAACTAAAATTATCAGACGATTTCAAAAATATATTCGAACGAAAATTAAGGGAATTGAACCCTATTTAAACCCAAGTCATCATCGGCGTTCAAAGGCATTCGAGTTCAAGTAACAATAGAGAGGAATAAATTATTCCACTCGAATCAAAGTCGAGAATAATCAATAATCAGTAAAAGGCATTCACGTACCAATTCACGCATCAATTCAATCTCGATGAATTAAAGCTGCCGAGTTTAGTAAACAGCAAAACGATCGATCAACAAAGCAACGCGAGAACATCAATCGATCAACCATCAATCAGCAATTTCAATTTCCAAAGCCCTAATTTATTGAAGAGGAACGAAAGTTTTTGAGCAAAAGAAAAGAGGCAGACAATTTCATAAAGGAACGGGCCGTAGAAATAAAAAGAGAAAAGGGGGACATTTTCTTATCACTACATATTTGAATTAGGCTGGTTTCTTTTATATTGGGCTTTATTTGTTAAATTAGAGTTTTATTGTTTTTAAGTTGTTTTTAGTTTGTATTTCTTTTTAAACTTTTGTAAATTCTAGTCGTGTGACTAGGGGACGAACTATGGTGGTGTAGTTCGAGAATTTACAACTCAGTGGCTGAGTTATGGCAGGGTTTTGAGCGTAAAGTTAGGTTAGTCGATAGCAGGTGTAGCGAGTTTATGTGTGTAAGTGTTTGACTACTTAATTTCTAGTAGAAACCTTGGAGGCAGCACGTAGGCAGGGTTTTGCCGAAGCTGGATAAATCTGTGTGTTCTATTTTCTGCTTTTAATATTATGCTATTATCTGTGCTGCTATTATCAGTGCTGCAATTATTTTATATACTTCCGCAATAAATTTTTATAATTGATAATATCACCCTATTCACCCCCCTCTAGGGTGAAATCGATCCTACAAAACTAAGCGCTACAGATGCTACGGTCATCTATAGTATTAACTTCCAGCGACTAAATACGGCTATGTTAATGGTATCAATAATATCAGAAGCACATGAATATGAAACAAAACACAAATTTCAAAATCATAGATTACTCCATTACATTTCCAAATAAAATTGGTTCCACATTCACGTCACATAACTCAAAACATTTTCCCAGGCAAAGATTAAATATAGTTATTACAAATTACGTCGAGAGTGGTATATGAAGATACCCTCTCGGTTGATCAGAGTCAAATGATCATATAAGACCTAATACATCATAACATAGTGGAAAATCATCAAAACATAAATAAAAGCAGCAAATCCTAAATAGCTATCCGTTGCCTCCTACATCCTTCGGTAGCTTATTCGTCAACTTTCTAAAAACCTGAAAAGATCCTTAACCTCTAAACCTACTCAAATTGATTTTGAGTACCCGGGAGTTTAAGGGGAAAACATAAACCTCGAGTCAGACATAAAGCCTGGTATGAATAATACTATACATCCCGGTTTAATTATGTTAAGTGAGACCATGCCGCATAGCGGAACGGGTTTCCTCTCACTAACATCCTTTAAAATATATTTGTGCAAATTTTTTCATATAACCATATACTATGCACCTGCATTCAAAATGGTTAACTCAACAAAACAATTGTTATGTAAGCATACTTAAACATCAGGTAATAACGAACTATCTGTTCAAACATATATAACCTTTAACACTTGGCTGACTCGAGCCCAACAAATAACATAATCAAAACTAAACTTAAATCTGTTAGATATTCATATTTAGGATTATTGGTCCTTATTTATCTATTTAACATTCCCATTAGGACGGTCTATCCGAAACTATCTGTTAAATATTTTCCTTCTGGATGGTTTGTCCCTAACTTAATCATCTCCCAGGTTCTCCTAAGCCTAATGGTTTTCCGGGCTTACCAATAACCTATATGTATACAACATATATATTCCTTTCGATGTGTAATCATAATTTTAGTCTACCTATGACCAAGCCCTATACACTTGAATTTTGGACAGCAATTAGCTGGGGCTACAAGCTAATGTATAGGGCGCGACCCCATATTAGTCCCATCTGGTTTTCTAATATATGAGTCATTTATACTTAAGGATCCCCTCCCATAATTTTCCTTGAAAACAATTTCAAAATGATTTAAGCCTTTAAATCAAACTTGAAACAAGGAAAAGAACTAAGTCTTTATACTTTACTCAAATCATATTACCATGTTAGATATATATCCTTTACTCAAAACTTAGTTGACGAAAACACTTTACCATTTGAAAGAACCTCTTTTCGAACTTTGAAATTATCTGATTCAAACTCAATGTTTAAACCTTTCGAAAATCATCTCTAAAACCTTTCGAATTCATTCAAAGCAAACCTTTCGGACGTTATCAACTTTAGACATCCTTCTTTAAAATCACTTTAAGTCATTGCCTTAGAAAAACCTTTAGAAAACCTTCCTTTGAAAACCTTTCGAAAACATCTAATAAACCTTTCGAAATAGATCCAGGAATAAACCCTTCGAATGCTTAAAACCTTTTAAAACATAAAACTTTTGAAGGTATATTGGGTTCAACTTTAAAACAATCTGGAAAACTTCTTTATAAAACCTTTCGTCTTTTAACAAAACAACCTTTCAGAAATATTCAAATATACTTTTGAAGGCCTTTTGTTATATTTCACAAAACAAGGGTAACCACCTAAGTCGAAAGCTTCCCTCCGAAAGCCTTGGAGAAATGACTAATTTTAAAAATAGATAAACCTTTCGACTAGGTCGGAAGGTTCAAAGTAAAACTTTTATAAAACAGTGGAAACCCTTCGGCTGTGCCGGAAAGTTTCATTACAAAGTAATAGCGGTAGCAGCTACAACCTATCGACTACATCGGAAGGTTTTAAAGTCTTTCTTTATATAAGTTGACCTGGTCGAAAGTGACCAAGTCGAAAGCTCAAGTTCGAAAGCAAAGCAGGCGAAAGCTTTTCACTTATAAAACAATTATATTCCAACCCTTTTAGGCCATCAACCTTTCAGCTTAGAACCTTTCAGCTATATTCATTTCATTATGTACCAATTACTTGATACCTTATGCATTGAACTTTGACTTTATCGAAAGCTAACCTTTCATCTGAGACGAAAGGTCTGGGGCGGAAGGTATTTAGCCGTATGGATTGAAACATGGGAAAAGTGTGATTTTGTCTTTAAACTTAAAAAAGGAAACTTTTCAACTAACCTGCCTTTGTTTGTCAAATTCTCGTTGGTCGATAAAATACTTTTCAGAATTTTACTACCGCAATTACCAGAATTTATAAAACATTTTATTTTGCAAAACACCCCTTCTTCTTTATGAATATATAAAATATTTAAGTCTCATACCTTAAATAATTTTATATATCCCTCAAATGACTTAGGAAAATTCTAGAAAAATCCCAGAAAATATATTTTAATATATTGCCTAACATATTAAAATCTCAAACCCAAACAATTATTATTTCAGCCGAAAATAATTCAAAACCCAATAAATAATTTTCTTCAGTCGAAAATTCATATAGAATCCGTAATAAATCCGAAAATTATGAAAATCAAAACCCATCTCTAAAATAATATTCCAGACCTATATTTAAATTCCCAAAGTATTTGGATGTCATTAAATAGGGTTTTCATGCTAAACATATCATAAACCACGAATAAACATTTATAATTTCTACATCTATAAACATATATATCTTAAAACATCAAACATGGCAATATTATAACAAAAACATTTTGGATCTAACCATAAAACTGAAAACCAAAAAATTAGGGATGTAGTAATTATTCACCTTGGCTTTAGAGATTATAGATGAGATTTTTGAGTGTTGATTTAGTTGATTTCTTCTTTCCACTTGAATCTTAGCTTACTTCTACTCTTGAGATTGGAAATGGTGGTCGGCCTATGCTAATGACTGTGAGTTACCCATGTCACAAGGGTTTAGGATATAAGGTTTTTCCATTTCCCAAAATACCCTTCTCATTTCCTAGCACCTTACTTAGTGTTATTTCATTTTAGTTAACCCCTTTTTATATGGCACAGCAACCTCTAACTAATCAAATCTCCATCTATTAATCTTTACATTATTTAACTTAATTTTACTAATTAAATGTCTTAAATAAGGTTATAAAATATATGGAGTGTTACAGGAGTATCCATATTGAAGTTCAATAACATTCTCAAGTCAGGAGAACTGAGTAATATCATCACTTAGAGATTTCCTGCTTGACCTTAGTTATTATTAACTAAAAGGAAAATCTTGTGTGAGTCAATCCACAGTGGTCCAATAACTATCAGTACGAAACCCTTGGTGCCCCATCAACTATGAGTAATAAACTGCCCTATATTTAGAAAGCGTTACATAGTCTAACCTCAACGGATGTATTGATATCATTTCTCAAAACATGTTAACCAGATACAACAAAGTATATAATAGAAATTAAATATCTTTATTATGAACAAGATTGGTTATAGAGTTAGATATATTTAAAAAATTATATAATTATCCCTAGGGCATACCCCTAATTCTTTCACTTGTAGTATCTATTTTCCAACCATTGGTCATCATAAGAAACCAACATTTTTAGGATAGGGTAATGGTGATTATAAACACATCTCATATACATATACACATAAAGCATACAACATATGCTCTCTCACTCTAGCTTAACTCAATCTAGAATGTAAATTAGCTTACTAGTAATGGGTTAGACTCAACCAAGGCTAAGATAATTATTATACCTAAGCTTTAATACTAAATGAAACGCCCCACTATTCTTGACGCTTAAAGTTAGATTCAAATACCATATATGCTTACACACTAAACCCATATGTTAAAAACAGTGGATTGTTTGGATGAATAATTTAGAAAAATTGAAGTTATAAACATAGGTGAAAATGTCACAATGAAATAATATTAATAAACAACAAGACGCACAACATTGCATAAAATGATATATGACAAGTAACTCATCTAATGTACAACTACTTCCACATTACATCAAAATTTATTTAACACATTGAACAAACTAGAATAGCCCAAAATAAGTATATAAAACTGATACAACATGTACACTTGAATAACAAACTCACCCCCTTCTATACTCCTAGCCCTTATCTACAAAACCCACGAAATACACACACACACACACATGCAACATATAAAATAGTACAAGAATAATAATAAGGAAAGGTTACCAACTAGTTGGATTATGCCTAACCCTATGAACCCCAGCATAACCCAAGTGATCAAGTGGCTATTGCATAGAAAAAGACTGCCTATGTACCATTTCGGGATCAATCCTATATAGTTCTATTTTCATACCTGGACCTGCTCTTCTCTTGCAATAAAAATGTTAGCATGTCTACATAATAATACAAACATATCTATTATATTAACCTCAGAATGATAATACAAAATATGGAACAATACCTTAACACATGAACACGACCACATCCAATCCCTATTTCCAACAATTCTAATCAAAATTATCGAACAACACCAATGCTTAACATAAAAGTGAATATACCTATTCATGAGAGTAACATCCGACTATTCGCTTAATAATAAAACATATTTTTGAAATTATCTTAGGCGTAAAAACAATTATTTAATAATTGTTGAAAATTGAAAAGTAATATTTTTTAAAAAGAAAAACCGTTATAAGAATAAAATAAAATTTAGATAAAACATTTCGATTGGACTATAAACAAATGTGAAATGTTAGTTTAAAGATGGTTCAAGTTATAATGCGGCTATGGGTACTGATTTATTTAAGAATAATAAGAAAATTTGAATTTTTTTACTCCCTTATAGGACCACATTTTTATCCTTATCCATGTAATAATTATATTTTAACTTATAAAAAATTTAAATTTTGTACTTTTTGATTAGATAGCATTTTTATCCTTATCCATTTAATAAATATATTTTAACTTATAAGAAGAAAATATGAATTTTCTACTCTCTAATTGGACCGCACTTTTTATACTTTTCCATATAATAATTATATTTTAACTTATATAATTACTTAAGCCCTAAGCCTCCTTCTCTCAAACCAAATAAATACAGCACCTTCTTCATTTCTTTCTTCCTCCCCAGTGAATCAAAACATTAACAAGGTCATTTTCTTTTCATCTTCAGAAATGCTAGCTCGTCAACAAGCTAAGAAGGAAGTGAGTATAATTTAATTCTTTTACAGTGAGTTAATTGCTCTTTTGATTTAAATTACTGTATCAATTCAAGTTACTTTAGTTGATTATACATATTGATTTTTGAAGGTTTGGTAGCTCGATAAAATTTATGTATTATCTACAAGTGTTGATTTTGTGGTTTGTTGAGATGATACATAGTTGATATTATTTAGTTCACCCATAATCTATATTGATGCAAGTTTATTATATCCAAGTTATATTGATTTGAATGGATGAATTGTCGTGCTTAAATTGAAATCTATGAATACACTATTGCTTGATAATTGAACTGTGTATACATGACACTTATTTAGGATATAAAATAATCTTTTGGAATAATGATGTTTTGGAAAGTCAAATGTTTTTGACAATTGAAATTTAACATTTGATAAAAATGGTATGAGGTATTAACTACTAGAATGTTAGTTTCCATCCTAGTCGAGTGATTCGAGGATCATAACTCAAATCATGATGAGGTTATCCCTCGTCATGGTGTCCACAATCTATTGCTAGGACATATGAAGTTATTAACGATGATAAGGTGGACTGCAACACGAGTAAGATTGAACAGGTCTTCAGATACCTAAAGGGTATAACAACAAAGAGATCATGTGGAGGCTAACCACAACCGATCAGAAGTATACAAGTGAAAATGACCATGCTGACTTGTCGGGTCAGGTAGTTTATGTAGAGGGTAAATCTACTGAGGAGATTTATAAACATGATATCCTACTACGACTCACAGATGATAAGATGATTTGCCATCTCATGATAAGATGATTTAGCCTTCTCATAAGTATAACTAGAAATGCCGACCTCATAAATTGATTCTTTTGAAACGAAGATTTGAATTTATACAACAAAAATTGGCCCATATAATACAAATTAATTATGGTATCCCAGTTGAATAGAGTTGCAGTTATGAGTCACGATGAATAAGCAGTGACACATTTGTTAGCACTGATTTGTAAAAACAGACTTTGGGCGGGATATTGTATGGTGTGAGTGACATCGATGTGTTTGATTAATATGTTACATATTTATACCCGACACTACACTTGTATGTTATTACTGTGCACGATTATACTCCTAGCCATATTTCCAGCATGAGTCAAGGTTTGTTATGCATATGACAACGCCTGGGTCAAACCGAGGTGTTGTACTTTTAGGTTAGCTTCCTATTGGACATCAATCTATTTTATTTATTGAGCCGTCCGTAGGATATGTATATTATGTTAGAGTACTACTAAGTTCGATTCTAGCAAACTATTGTTGAGAAGCCAAGATCTACAACATTACTCAATTATTCATAAATAAGATGTTAATGAGACTATTTAAGTAGTTATGGAAATATACAAAGATCCGTTGTAAGAAGAGTTGTTACACGGATGTTTGAATAGGCAGTTTTTGGAATGTACATAGTCTTCCAAGTTTAAGCGATGTATTTTGACTAGTCTATGTATTAAATATATTTTGATACATACATATGTATGTATGTATGTATGAATATGTTACCATTTCCATTGTGATATCGACACATATGTCATCATTTACTTATATGTATTCCTAATATGAGAGTTATTCAATTCTAGAATTCGTGTGTATTGCCTTGTGTCGAAATGAGATACTTAATATTTTATATGTATTCAGGTATTGAAATGTATCCTTGTTGATCCAAATAGTGTATATGAGAGATTGCTCCTACGATGTGCATTGATCCATGCCATCAGATGTTAACCTCCCTATGATTTTTCAACCATGGGAGCCGGGGCTTTACATCATGGTATTAGGGATCAAGTTGGAATAATACAAAAATATATATATATTTTGGCCTTAGAGGATTGGGTCTTAGGATGTATTCCTGATATGAGAGTTATTCAATTCTAGAATTCGTGTGTATTGCCTTGTGTCGAAATGAGATACTTAATATTTTATATGTATTCAGGTATTGAAATGTATCCTTGTTGATCCAAATAGTGTATATGAGAGATTGCTCCTACGATGTGCATTGATCCATGCCATCAGATGTTAACCTCCCTATGATATTTCAACCATGGGAGCTGGGGCTTTACATCATGGTATTAGGGCTCAAGTTGGAATAATACAGAAATAGATATATATTTTGGCCTTAAAGGATTGGGTCTTAGGATGTTTACGCATTTTTATTCGACGCTAACATCTGATGTGCGAGTCTTTGAATGATCAAAAGGGTTGATCATAACGGTAGAATAAATACACTTATATACATACGTGTGTTTATATTGAAAATTTATTAAGTAAAAGCTATTTAATTTTTCTGTAAGAAAAATTAAATAATATTCACACATATGATTTGAATTGTGTGATTTTAATATATTAAAATGAACTTCATTTGGATAATATAGATGCTTGCTTGATGATTTGTTGGTTTGTTTGGATATTTGATTGGTAATGGCATATACAGTTTTATAGAAAAAACTATTTTTTGCAAGAAGAGAGTGAATGAACTCTTTTTCAAAGAATAACACCGAAAGCAAAGATTTGTCATTTGATTCGGTCCTCTCTTTTTTCCTTATATAGTTAGCTAGCTAGTATTCCATATGGAAATAACCATATAAAATATCAAATAAGGCTTGGATATAGGAACATAATATATGTGTCAATTCATTCATTTAGCTATTTATAATTTAATACCATTAATAAGACATCATCAACCTCACATACATTTTTTGGTGTTAATAGAATGAATAATCCTTCTGTAATTTACTGTATTTTGAATGTCGATATCATTAATTATAGAAATACCCAAATTATAAATTCATTAATTTTTTTAGAATATATATATATATATATTTGAATAATATGATATAATGAGAGAATATATGAAAAGGTAATTGTAACGAACATGCAAATATATTTCTGGGAACAAATAAGGAGTTGTTATCTTATCTTATATTTTAAAAGTAAGTAAATCATGTTGAAAACAAACAATTTATCTTCTAAATAGAATATAAGATGTAATTCAATATCTATTATGAATGTTTCCTTCATAAACATGTTTGGGTTCTTACACGGTTATACATAAAAAAATGTAAGTTATTACACAGTTAATGGATATCATATGCTCTAACAATGTTTGTCGACATGAACTGACAATCAAAAATACATGTGCTATCTATGCATTTGTTAGTCCAAAAAAATTGCAAGGATTAAGTATGTGTAATCTTGAAGCATATGCTGTTAATAATACTACCCCTTTTGAATGAGTGTATAAAGAAATACCAACAAATGCCATCTCATATTATAAACAAAGCAACGCTTAGTTTTTTTTTGAAATTTTTTTACATGATGTGATGAACCAATATTAATAAAGATGAGTTAAGAGTGTTTTAAAATTGTTAAGGAACTCAGCTTCAGGCTTATATTAAGGCATAAGTGGAGTCAAATAGAGCCATAGTGGTGCTTGCAATAGCATAGATGAATTGAGAAGGTACTTTCTCATGTGAAGTTTGACGATTAGATAATAAGTGTTGTAAAGATTTTGTAGCAACCTGAAAATTCAAAAACTTCATCTTCGAATGTCGAAACATTTTGAAATATAATTAAATGTTATATATATGATTTTTTTTAACCTTATTGGACATCATTTAATTAATGAATAATGATAAGAAACTTCTTTTTGAAAATTGTTTACAAAATTATATTCTTCGAAGAAAAATCGATAATGAGACCGGAAATCGGTTTATCAGTAAACAGCTTTTTGATCGATGTAAGGTGTTCAAACTCTTTTACACTTGTCCAATGATCAAATGAACACATTAGCAACTAACTAACACACACTCCGCTTCATAAAGCAATGGAAGGTTCTAGAAGCTTCCAAGTGGATAAGAGATATTATCATGTAAGTGTATAAGAGAAATTTTCCTAACGGAGAAGCTATGTAAAGGAGAAGTGATGGGAGGTGAGCCTTCCATGGCATGGTTAGAGGAGTGGTAAGGACAAGACTAAGGAGCACCATTCATGAGCCTATACGAGGAGAGACATACCTTTGTTAAATAATCACAAATTTACAAAGAAAAACCAAGCTATTTTCATGTCTTCCTCTTCATAATTTCCTAAAGAAAAATAATTGCAAACCTCATCCAATTCAACTAAAACTTGGATTGGAGCTTTGGGACAGAATTACAACACCTTCTACCTAGTTTTTTTTGGATGAAGCAAAGCCACACTCACCCTATCCCCATAGGCCATGAGCAATCGGAGGAAGGAGAAGGTAAAAGTTAGTGAAAGAGGGTGGAAGGAAGAAAGGGAAGGTGGTTGCGAGGTTGAGGTCGGACTTGGGTTGCTTGATCTTGGTTATTTGTTGAGTTAAAGGTAAGCGAACTCACCACTTTGATTGAAAATATAAACCATATTTGTTTGTGTTTGATTGTGTTTAAGTGGTTTGAATTGATGTTGACATTTGTTGAAACCATGGTTTTAATTCTTGCTTTGAAAGCAAGTGACATATGTATGGACTTAAACAGACTTGAACAGACTTGAATGGACTTGAATGGACTTGTATAACATGTGGCATAACCTTGAAACAAAGCACAAGGTTATAGTTGAACTTTGATTTAGAATGAGCTTGGATTTGAAAGTGCATTTATAGCGATAGCCGTTGTGGATGCACTTAGGAATTGTTTTGTTTTAGGCTATTTCCATGGAACTTTATAGAGAGATCCTTGGGTTTTCTTGTCATATTGACAGTAAAACGTTAACTAACATTTCAGAAAGTGACCAAAACTTAACTTGTGCAAAACTGTCCTGTTTAGCCTTGATTTTTGGACTTTAAAGATTTGAAAATATATTTAAATTTAAGTATTTTGTGTCATTGTTTTTACAAGTGTTTACTAACTCATATTCGAGTATTTCAAAAGTGGTTTGAGATATTTATGAATTTTTAAAGAAGTGGTTTTTAGAATGAAAACTTGTTTTTCCAAGTTTTAAAGGATTTCATAAACGTGTTATTTTCAAGTAATATTTTGGACAAATGTTTTAAAACCTATCACAAGTATTTTAATGTATTTTCAAAGCATTTTTAAGTATATATAAATTTTAGAAGTGTAACGACCCGACCTTTCGACTCTCGAAAGTTCGACACTAATAAATCCACGGTATTCGTGTGCCAAATACCCAAATGCCGGAAAGACAAAAGGTTAGGGTAAAATTATAAGAATAGAAAAGAAAGGAAGAACACAACATTATAATATCACAGTGGAACGATAATATATAATATCAAAAGAACAATACAAAGGATTACTCTAAATATAGGAATTTCAGAGTTACAAAACCTAAGAACCATCATCAGCCTGGATAGTTATAACTATATATCCTTACAATGATGATATATATACATAGCTAATATGGAACAATAAATATAGATAGATAATGGAAGCCTCCAGCTCGTCTTCTGAACTCTGAAGCATCCAAGTTAAAACCTGCCATACTCAACTTACTCAGAAGAGTCTGCGAGGAATTTAGGAAAACAAAAACCAAGTGTCAAACATAAGTCTGGTATGAGAAAACTAGAGATACATGAGTATATGTAACAATATCTATTGAGACCATACAGATTCCCATAACGGTTTTCCCCTCAAAATAAACCAACCATTTATTAAGTTTAATATAGTGCTAAGATAGATAATGTCTAGAGTGTAGAATATAAATCATATCAAATAGCTATGGTGCTTACATTCATCACACCACAACATATTTAGGGTACAATCAAAACCGTTAAGATTCTTTTGCATATTGGTTTTTCCATGGATATCTCTTCAACTGACACTGAATCCAATCTTCTATACAAGGGTCAAAAACTACCTTCGAGCGTCGTAAATCTCTAGATAAAATATATCTCAAAGGGAAACATAGCTGGTCTACACCTTAACATGTGATCCCAAATATCATCAACTCCCGCTAGCAACATCAATAAGCGCACTCTAGATATGATGTTGATATATCCCATCGTAGGTTTGCAAAAACCCAGACTATGCCCCTACTTTGTTTTCAATCACTCCCAATGTCGAGGCTACATTCGGCATCTATCACATGAGTCTTCATTACTTGAACTAAACAAGAATCGCCAAATGGATTCCCATATCTCGAACATATCATGAATCACCATGTGGATTTGAGCATCTAGAACAGATCTCGAATCTCCACATAGATTCCCTTTCTCAACTGCTTCCAAAACATAGAATCCATACACTAGTTTTGAAGTGGTATTCGGTAAGTAAAACACTTACCAATCCCAAACACTATCAAAACCAATCGAATAATTTCTGGTTAACCCAATTTCAGTGCTTTCAAAAGCAAGCGAAGGCTGGAGACATTTCATACTAATACTCCTCCCCAGGGGTTCTTATTGGTATAAAATCACGAAGGCTTTCAATAACTTCTTAAGTCAATATTAAGTCAAGTTCAATAATCGACTAATCGATTATCTAATCAAAACAATTGCTTATACAAATCATGATTCATACCTTAACTCATTTCCCTATTCCAACTCAACTATTCCTCGTTCAAGAGTGAAGCTTGGTAAGTTAGAGCACTGGTTGTATCAGAACCTTGCCTAAACACTTCAATCTTGAATCTTACAAATACATAAGTCCACCTCATCGGCTTTTACTGTTAAGTATAGTAGTAATGATTTCCATAACAAGTAAGAAATTTACATGATTAACATGTTTCCGACATTTTTCTAACTTACTATTCCTGGGTCAAGTGGGAAGCATGGTAGGTTAGAGCTCTATTGCTCCGTCCTTACTCGATGTCAATCTTATCTCTTAAAATAAATAAGCCTTACTTCGTCGGCTTTTAGTGTTAAGCATAGTTAATTACATTTCAAACAAGTAATCAAATAATTAACCATTTAGTTACTAAGGAATTCTTAAACCCTTTTCAAAAAACATTTGTATATAATTTTAAAATGCTTAAAAATACTTATAATAGGTTTTAAAACATTTATCCTAAATATTACTTGAAAATAACAACTTTACAATTTTCCTTAAAAAAACGACATGTTTTAAACAAAATATCTAAAAATTCAAAAATATCTAGAACCACTTTTAAAATACTCTAATAATAAAGTCCATTCAACTCCACTCAAATCCGTACATATTCCACTTGCTTTCATAGCAAGAATCAAAATCAATATTTTCACATATGTCCATATTAATCAACAACATTAATATAATCAAACAACATCATATATATGTGATATTTTCCAACAAAAATGATGAGTTAACTCACCTTTTATCCAACAAACATCTGAAATCAAAGAACCTAAGTCTAAAAGCAAGCTAGCACCATCCTTTCCTTCCTTTCCTCTCTTGCTTTTGCCTTGCTTCACCCATCCTCCTTTACAATTGTGCACGGCTATGAGAGGTGGGGGGAGTCTGGCTTACAAACTTCAAGATCTAACTAGGTAGTAAGTTTTTTATGTGGTGGTAAGGATTTACTCCAAGTTTGAAGTGATTTGGATTTGATTTGCAAATATTTTTCTTTAGGATATTATGAAGAAGAAGAAGACATGGATTTTCAACTAAAGTTTTGTGAATTTGTGAATGAATACTAAGGGAATGCCCCTCCTTATATAGGCTAAGAATGGTGCTCTTTAAGCTTGCCTACACCCCCTTTTTATGTCATGGAAGTGTCACCTCCCATCACTTCTCCTTTAAGTCACTTCTCCTTTATGCTAATTACCATCTTACCCCTCTCATGATAATATCTCTTATCCTAATAGATGCTTCTAGAACATTCCAAGATTTATAAAGAGGTGTGTGTTAATTAGTTGCTAATGTGTTCATTTGATTATTAGTCAAGTGCATAGGAGTTCGAAATACTTATATCGATCAAAAACTGTTTACTGATAAACCAATTTTTAGTTATATTATCGATTTTTCTTCGAAGAATATATTTTTGTAAACAAATTTCTAAAAAAGGTTTTTTATCATTATTTATTAATTAAATGATGATTAACAAGGTTATAAGATCATATTTATAACACTTAATTATATTTCAAAACCTTTCGATATTCGAAGATAAAGTGTTTGAATTTCATGGTCGCTACATTCTCCCACTATTAGAACATTTCATCCTCGAAATTCTCATAAGAACGATAATCAAAGGAGGTAGAAAAACAAGGTATATATATAGCATACCACTGAAACTATATACAAAATAAAATGCAACCCAAAATGCATACTATGTGACTCCACCTCAAGCGGTGGGTACACTACAATAAACGTACGATACTAAGATAAGAAATCTCGAGTCTAAAAATAAATCCGGATAAGAATCTCTCAAACTAACCTTAGTTTCCCACGTAGAATCCTGAGCATCCTCGCTTCATTGTTCCTTGACTAACTTCACAACCTTAGTCATCAATCACTTCGTATCTTTATCAACAATACGAACAGATTATCTCAATACAGTTAAATTTGGCTCAATCTTCAAGTTCTCATACTGTAATGCTTCCACTATCATGCACAAACTTATGTAAATGCGACATATGAAATACATTGTGCACACCTGATAGCCTAATCAGTTGCTCGACTCTATACGTGAGTGTACCAATCCTCTCCAAAATCAAGAATGTAACTATATATCGAGGAGCCAACTTCCCAGTCCTTCTAATCCAGACTGCACTTCTCGCCGGAGAAACCTTTACAAACGCAAAGTCTCCAACTGAGAACTCCAAGTCTCTGCACCTCTCATCTGCATAGCTCTTTTGTCGATTCTGCGCTTCCTTGATTCGCTTCTAAATCACTATAACCTTATCTGACGCCTCTCGAATCATATCTAGCCCAAGAACAAGACGATCTCTAGGTTCTACCCAACACGATGAAGGTTTGCAATGCCTTCCAATCAATGCTTCAAATGGTGCCATTTCGATACTGGCTTGATACCGTTGTTGTATGAAAACTCAACAAGTGGTAAGTGTTCTTCCCATGAACCCCTAAAATCTAAAATACATGCTCGAAACAAGTCCTCTAATACTTAATTCATCCTTTCTGTTTGCCTATTTGTCTGCGGATGGTAAGCGGTACTCAAAATGAGCTCGGTCCCCAAGGCCTTATACAAACCCACACAGAATTGGCTTGTGAATATCAGATCTCTATCACTCATGATATCACAAGGAACACCATGCAATCCGACGATTTCCTTAACATATAACTTAGCTAAACTAGAAGTTGTTCTCATAGTCTTAACAAGTAAGAAGTGCGCACTCTTGGTCAATCAATCTAGAATAACCCACACACCTTCGTTACCCCTTCATGACCTTGGCAATCCATCGATGAAGTCCATGGAAATAGGCTCCCATTTCCACTTAGGAATCTCAAGCGGCTGAAGCAATCTAGTTGCCTTCTGGTGACTACCTTTTACTCGCTGGCAGTTAGCACACCTGCTCACAAGGATAGAAGCATCTCTTTTCATACCTTCCCACTAGAATGTACAACACATATCTTGATACATCTTAGTGACCCCTGGATGTATCATTAACCATGAATAATGACTCTCCTTCAGAACCTCCTGCCTAATCCCGTCAAAATTAGGTACACACAACCTTCCATTCATCCTCACTAAATAGGGCTATCTACTTCAAATCCTAACCACCTCTCTGGTGCCTTATTCTCGCTTACCACTTTGGCTATTTGAGCAATAAGAGGATCTCTAAGCTGATTCTCTTCTATACGGTTGATCTAGGTCGGTCGAACCTTAATACTAGCAATAGTAGCATAGTTCCTACTTAAGGCATCTGTTACAACATTCACTTTCCCTGGTGTGTATAATGTATCCAAATAATAGGCCGCAAGAAACTCCAACCACCTTTGCTGCCTCTTGTTTAAGTCTTTTTGCATAAAAAGATACTTTAAAGATTTATGGTCCATATATAACTCAAAGATTTCACCTAGTAAATGATGTCTTTACATCTTTAATGCAATTAATACTGCTAAAAATTCCAAGTCATGAGTTGCATATCTCGCTTCATGCGGTTTGAGCTGCCAACTCGCACAAGCGATAACCCTCCCATGCTGTATTAATGCAACACCTAAACCTATTTCACCCGCACAAGCGATACCCTCCCATGTTGTATTAATGCAACACCTAAACCTATTCCACACGCATAAGTGTAAACACTCAAACCCTCACCCCCATCTGGCATAGTAAGAATAGGAGCACTAGTCAACTTTTCCTTTAACTCTACGAATGCCTACACGCATTTATCAATCCACACAAATTTGACATCTTTCTTTGTCAAATTCATTAAGCAAAAGGCAATCTTCTAGAAATCCCGTATAAATCTCCTATACTAACCTCTTAGACCCAAAAAGCTCATAATATCAGTTGCGCTTTCCAGCCTCTTCTAGTTCTGAACGACCACAACCTTAGAGGGATCAACTGAAATTCCTTCCGCCGAAACAACATGACTTAAGGACCTAGCTTCTGAACGTCAAAAATGACACTTCGAGAACTTAGCCTTCAACACGTGCTTTTTTAGTGTTTCTAGAACAATCCATAGATGGCGTGAATGTTCCTCCTAGATCTTGGAGTAGACCATTATATTATTGATAAAAACAAGAACAAACTTATTTAACACATCTGGGAAAACTCGGTTGATTAAGTCTACGAAATATGTTGGAGCATTAGTTAGGCCGAACGACATAACTAACCACTCATAAAATTTGTCGGATCTGAGAGCGGTCAAGGGTACACTCTCCTCTGCCACCCTCAAGTGATGGAACTTTATAGCAAGATCAAGCTGAGAAAACACTCGAGCCCTATGAAGCTAATCGAACAATTCATCTGTCCTAGGCAAAGGATACCTGTTCCAAATAGTTCGTGTAACATCCCCTATCTGGAGGCTCGAAGCTAAGCGCTACAGATGCTGCAATCATCCATATTATTAACTTCTGGTGACAAAATATGGTAATGTTAATGGTATCCATAACATCAAAAGCACTTGAATATGAAATAAAATCACAGATTCCAAAAACATTCTTTACTGATTACATTTCAAAACAACAATTCATATCCAAGTTACATAATCCCATATTGTTTCCCAGGTTCAGATCAAATAGAATTATTACATAAATATGCCAAGAGCGACATATGAAGATGCCCCCTTAGATGATTAGAGTGCTATACAGTCTTAACTGACTTAATACAACACAGCGGAACAAACAAACAAAAACAACTCCTAAATAGTTATCCGTCAGCCACCTGCTCGTCTCCGGAAGCTTTATTCGCTAACCTACTAAAAACCTATAAACCTCAACCCTCAGCTTACTCAAATCAATTTTGAGCACCCAAGAGTTTAAGGGGAAAAACATAAACTTCGAGTCAGACATAAAGTCTGGTATGAATAATACTATACATCTCGGTTATTTGATATTAAGTGAGACCACGTTGCTTAGCGGAACGGGTTTCCCCTCACTAACATCCTTTTAAAACATATCATTTGCAAATCATAATCCTGCAACCAAAACTGGTTAAAACTGTAAAGCATTATCATGTAAACATACATATCAGGTAACAAATAATGGACTATCTGTCCGAGTATTTACTATTTTATTTTTGTTGTTTACATTTACTTCCCGTAATATGGCTTGAAGTTGAGTGATCAATCCAAATATATTAGGCGACACTAGTGACAGTACTAGTTGCTTTTTAATCATCGTTTAAATTGTCCTTGTCTCAACACAGTCTTGCATAAGGTATAAAGCCCAACTTCTTAATTTTAAAGCCAATTAAAATACAAATGAACCTGGTATAAATGCGGTCCGATAGTGGATAAGTGATTAGCCCATATATAAACGTATAAGTGATTAGCCCATATATAAATATATATATATACATATATATATATGATATAATTTATATATATCATTTATATAATATTTATTAATTTTAGATAAAGTTTGTATTAATTTAAATACTTATTATATGCATTTATTATATAATTTATTGCATATTAAGTCATATATATATATATATAAATTACTTTAATTGATAAAAATTTATTATTGACTATAAAACATAGTTAACTTTGTTTGTTTTTTATAAATTTAATTAATTTTCATAGAACTTATTTAACATAGTTAAATTTTTTGGGTACAGTTAGAGAATGAAGAACATGTAGAAGGCATGGGGAAGACATGCATTGAGATGAGAAGGCATGGTGAAGACATGCAAACAGTGAAGTGGAGTATATTTCTAACTCCGTTTAACTGAACAAAATTGTATTGGTAACTAGATATATGAGAGGTTCTCAGATTGGATCGTGTGTCTGCTGATTCACTAGCAAGAACCGAATTTGATTGTCAAATTACCTTAACCAAACATTGATTCCCAAGCAATGAAGATCGAATTGAGTTAAACTTGAGATAACATGAAACATATTATTATCTTTCTCATGTACTTATCATGGGCAGTAGTAGCATTTACGTTTCACAAGGTTACAGTGTCTGAATATAATAAAAATTAATATAAAGAACATATAAATTATTTAAATAAATAGATGTTAACAAGTTATTGTTTGGATGGAACATTTGAGAAACAAAGCGCATTGTTGGTGACATGTTTGGATAATTTTCAGTAAACTGAAGTTTCAGTTTGAACGTACCTGACATAATTATAACCATTTAAAAGAAAAATTAGAGAATTTCTAGCATAATAAAGATGTACTGTTATGAGAAACTAACATATTTTAATTTTTGTAGGTAATGAGTAATGACATTGGTGGAAGCAACATGCAAACTACACAATACAAGTGAAAAAACTTGTTATGCGGCATTAGCTATTTATTCAAATTCTTCCTAGGATCATATAAAATGTAAATAGAGGTCATGCTGCACCATAACTATAAAATATGGATTCTAATAGTCAGCGTACTTCCTTTTTAAACAGTTGGCTTATTCAATTATTATAAAACTTAATTAACTTAGTTACTTATTTTAAACTTAGTTAATTTATTATTATTATTATTATTATTATTATATTATTTTATTACTACTACTATTATTATATTATATTAATTAATCTTCTAAATTTAGTTAATTTTTATAAAACTTAGTTAAAGTAGTTAATTTTTATCTAATTTTTATAAAACTTAGTCAATTTTTATAATAATTTAACAAAGATTTCAAAATAGAGAACATGATTTTTACAAAACTATTTTTTATAAAACTTAATTAAATTTTATAAACTTATTTAATTAAAAAAAATAGTTGGCTTATTTAGTTATTATAAAACTTAATTAACTTAGTTAATTTATTATTATTATTATTATATTATTATTATAATATTATTTTACTACTACTACTATTATTATTATATTATTATTCTTCTTTTAAATTTAGTTAATTTTTATAAAAATTAGTTAATTTTTAATTTTTAAACGTGGTTAACTTTCATAAAAATTAGTTAACTTTTATAAATATTGCTATCTAGCATGGAAATATTGCTATTTGGCATAGTGTACGTATATAACAAAGTAAAGGGAATAATTAGGGTGCAAATAAGAGTTATGTGATTATGCAAAAGGTGAGAACACCAATATTATTTATCAAGTAATATTTGCACACTTAGAGATAGAGCGCAAGTTGTTCCATAAGATGAGCGAAAAATGAGCTTGATGATAATTTATGTCTTCTAGTCAGTAATTGCTATTACCTATCATTCTCAATGTTCCCATAAATATACCACACATTCTCAATACTGACTACTTTCTGACAGCTGGATCAAATTACAGATGCTATTTTAAGCCCTGTCAATACACTTGCACTGAAATAATCTATCAGTTTATTTTGATCATTTCAGGTAGAAAGTGATAAGATTTGTTAGTTTTCAATGAGCATGTTTTTACACTCACTTTTGCAAAGTGGTCCAAAACGAGAATAAACTTATTTTGAAAAAAAGAATCAGCAAAGTATATAAAAATTTTGATTTTATTCATAGTCTGGTGTCTTTTAATCAAACCTATATTGTCGATAACAATTTTCAGTACAGTTCATAACTAGATTTTCGTATTGAATGGTACTGTTTATGTACCTAATGACCAACATCCCATATATTCTTAGCATCATGAGCGTTGAAAACATGATGAAGAGCAAGACATGGTTCGACCACGCCTAAATTCACGCTCAAATGACCTCCTGTCTTCGACACCAAGTGCACTATGTCCATTCTCAGTTCAGCAGTCGATTGCTCCAAATCCTACATTCCATAATTTTAAATTTAATTGACATATGACAGCAAAATAACTACGCCTAAATTTAATTTGATCCATCCATATTAATCAAATCTAGCCAATGACTAATTATATCCATGCTGATCTTGATATCCCAACGCCTAGATATTCACTTCATAATTATTCAAGAAGTAAATTTATTAAATTAAATGAATTAAACAGATCCTAGACAAAAAATACATTGTTAGTATATGGAACTTTGTAGTTTAAGAGACTTACACTTAAATCCCCTCATCGTTTCTCAATTATTCATTTATGTGTACTTGTTAACTATTATTATATGCAAACACGTTAGGTAAGCTATTAACAGTTTTGGAAGAAAATAATTGAGCACCCGTGTACTCCACGCAATAACACGTGCAACAAAAATACAAACATACAGAAGCTCAAAAGTAATACATACACCAAAATAACTCATCGCCCTCCACAGAAGAATATGCCTACGCAGAAAAAAAAGCATAACTGTATGATTATAATCACAATGCAATGAAATGTGATAAGAACCCACTTACCAAAGATAAATAAAATCCAAATAATAACATAAGTTTTCTGACACAATTTTGATATTCCTACAGAACCACTAACGAATTTTCCACTGCTTAAGAAAGTTATTGGTAAGAATACGTACAGAAGCACTCTTTAATTAAGCCTATTAGCTGCATTATATAAAAAAGTTATTGGTAAGAATACGTATAGATGGTAATAAATGATAAACACAAGAACAAAAAGAAAAAGAAAACGAATCCAATCGCAGTGATGAACTATAGAAATTTAGGCATAGTTGAAACACCCCACACCCCTTAATATACCCAAAAGGACACATTAAAAGGTGTGGTGCATTGTAGTATAAAAAAACTAATAGAGACTAAGATTCACAAGACAAAAATAGGTAAAAACAATGGAAATTAGAATAATAACTTATTTAAAATAAAACTTTCATAATTGCTTCTGAAATAAGTCAAATACCAAATACAACATCCATATCTCAAAAACCATCATGTCTTAAAAAATTCAGTCTTAAAATTAGAGTACATAATATCCCTCATAATAAGTCCATACATAGAAAGAATAAAAGCTGAAAGAAAAGAAATACATGATAGCAAACTCCTCCAAGAAATCTCCAAGCAACTGCAATCTACCGACTTCTCCCTTGATTGCCTATGGGCGGGAAGGGGAAAATAGAGGAGTGGGTTAGACTAAAAGTCTGGTGAATGGTAGTAATTACTAGAGTCTTTGAGCAAGATAAAAGTAATAGACTCTACAAAAGTTCTAGCATAAAGAAGGATAATAAAATGAAATAGGAAAGAGATAAACTAAAATTAAGTACGATTAAATATTGCTCAATTTATACGATAGTTCTCGATTTCTACTTTAATTAGGCTGAATTCCTAATCCTACCATTTTTTATCGGCCTGCTACTCCATAGACCTTACTGTGGACCAACCGCTATATAACTCCCTACACAACAACCAATGGTATCTACGGAAGATGCACAGAGCAACTACTGTGGATCCAGACGACATATATAGCTCCCTACACTGAAGGCAATGGTGTCTAATAAAGACACCCATACTAAGCGCTTGGAACTCATAGCTATTACTGAGCACCCGAATAGAAGTCGCACGCATAACTGCCACTATGCCCATGCTACCTTTTGCTCCACCTATTCGGTCTTCTTATTACCTCCAATGTCCAGCATAGCGTGCCCCTCATCTCACTTTAGGCTAATGCGAGATCACCGTGTGTCCATAGAAAAATAAGGGAAATGCTGTTGGTACTGGCCCTTCTTCCAAACAATATCTACCTGCAACCCTTATCTAAATCCCCGTGATTTGGACTTCTATTTGACCAATTACTACCATTCTTAGCATAAGCGTGCCCTAGGGAATGCTATTTTGTACAGGTCCTACTTTCATCTTTGCTCTTAGATAAATTATTCAAATAAGCCTTTATTATCATTTTTACTTTCTACGCTTATTAATTTATCCCAAGCTTTAGAATAAGCCCTATTCTGTTCTTTTTCTTATTATAACTTACGTTATAATCATGCTTATTACTTAACCCAAGGTCTAAGTGTGAAAATAAGCTTCTTTCATCTTTTACTCTATTTAGTTATAATTTTAAGTTATAACTATGCCAATTATTTTTAATTAGTCCAATTCTAATTATAATTAGGCGTAATTTCAGTCCAATTCCATTATTTATTACAGTCTTTATAATTTACATCTTATTTTCTCCATTCAATATTCTAACTTATAAGATCCATATTCGCGTTTAATTTATTCTAATCCATACGTGCAGAAAGGAGGATGAAGAGAATAGACGCTTGCATAAAATCCAAAACATCGAAAAAGATGTAAATAAGAAATAAATAACAGTAAATAAACTTAAATAATGTAAATAGACTGTAAATCAATAAAAAGTTATGCTTAACAGTAATAAATTATAATTAACTGAAATTATACTAAAATTACTGAAAGGAATAGCTGAAAGGAAATAAACTGAAAATAAATCTAAAAACTGTAAAAAAAAACTACTAAAAAGGCTATTCCAAAAATCATAGTAAAACTACAACTATTGGAAACCCTATTATTTTAAATTACTTAAAGAAATCTTAAAATAATTACAATCACTCACCTCCAGTCCTAAGCTCTTCCTTTGGTCTTCCCGGATCCAATTGGAGTTGTAAAATAATTTTTATTAAAAAGATTCTCTCCTTGGTAAATTATTCCTTTTAGGGTCCTTCCTGAAAAGGTGAACCCAAGCGGAGAAAATCTAGAATGAGAAAAAGTGTTAAGCCTAGGGTCTTATTTATAGGTGTAGAAGTGGATCTCAGACCGTTAGATTTGGGGATTGAATAGGATGCAACCCGCAAGGGTCAGTCATGTTGAGTTTTCTCTATTCCCTCAATTCATCTTCATCAGAGTTGCATTCGGTTCCTATCGTCAGAGATTTTGCAGACGTCTTTGAGGAGGTTAGGGGACTACCCCCTAAGACAGAGATTGACTTCAGGATTTATTTGACCGAGAATGCCAAGCCAGTAGTGTTTCCTGTGAGACACATGGCACCTAAGGAGAGGAAAGAATTGAGCAAGTAGATTCGTGAGCTCTTGGAGAAGGGATTCATAAGAAGGAGCATATCGGAGTAGGGAGCGCTAGTTGTCTTCGCCACTAAGGCGGATGGTTCTATCCGAATAAGAGCCATCGGATGGAAGCACGGAAGGACCAGATGGAATAAAAGAATGCAAAACAACATGTATGAAACTTCTACTAACTCATTGCCGTGTCAAATCTTACAATGCACCTTGTAAGCGCCTTTTCTTATATTTAATTCAATTAATTACACCCTCAATAATATACAAACTATAAATAACGTTTTCTTCTCCTTAATTAATTTCTAATTTGTGCATTTTATTTCAGGTTAAATTTCCATGCGTCTCTCTTTATTCGCACGTTTCATTTCAGTTTTCAACATCCCATTTAATTTACATGTTTACGTCTAAAATAAATAAATAAACAACATATCAATATCTTTCCACATTTACATATGAAATAAATAAATTAACATGTGAATTGTTATATCTACATTTTTTTTCATATTCACATCTGTTGTAATTAGATAAATAACATATGTCCACAAACATGTATATATGTTGTGTATTAATTAGTAACCTTATTCTTTACCTTTAAATTGAGAAATCAATTACATTAATTAATTGGTATAAATGTTTTTATGTTCAAAAACCAAACAGACCCTTATTCCTTACTAACAAAGAAATAACATACCTTATATTTTATGTAAGAAATGCAATCCTTCCATAATACACTCTTGCCTTTTCTTTTCAAAATATAACGTTATTTTATTAAATGCCTTCTTTTTTATAAATATATGGTTACATTTTCTCTCATTTACAATAACCCATCTTATTTGAACATCGTCATCTTCACTTTTCAAATTTATAAAAGTAGATTCCTTCTTTTAAAATATACTGTTATATATATATATATATATATTTAACAAAACAAACTCCCTATTTATAAAATCATACATATATTCAAAAATGAAAAGTTTATTTCATTTATCTCAAAGCATGCATTTATTTCTATTTAAAATGTTCATTCCATTTTGAAACAAATGCAAGTTCTTATATTAAACTTAATCACTACAATTTAATTCCTCTTTCCCTTTCTAATTGAAACATTTCAATAAATCTACTGCCAATTAATTTCAATACTAATTTCAACGAATTCTAATTATAAACACTATTTCTTTTCACTTATAATTATTTACTAATTTCTCCTTAAATTTCGGGTTGTTACATTCTCCCCTCCTTAAGGGATTTCATCCTCGAAATCTCTAAGGATAGAAGAATGAAATAAATGTTTTCATCCAAGTTCTACAACCAACTACTCAATCATCAACCATTACATCCATTGTCTTTATGTTTTTCTAATGTGATTTACGATACTTATGCAAATAATGTATTGTCAATGTCCCTAACTAATGCAAAAGATTAGGCGGTCCACTGATTCAGTCGACCTCCTTTTATGCAATCATGTCCGTGCCATGTGTCCAAATGAATGCAAATTCCCTAATGATAACTGATAGTTCTATATGCGTGCTACAATCATCATCCAAATGCAACAATCATGTGATAATCATCCATTTATAGCAACCATGAAAATAAAATAAAAATGCAAATGCGCACACATCCATATGCATATGCTCTAGTGTCCTAGTTAGGTCGATCCCTAAAGGATAATAGTGCCTAGTGTAAGTATATGCGTCCATTAGCATCTACTAGCAAGCACTTGCAACCGCTAGCATAAATCATTCATAACATGTTCTATTAACGTGTTTATATCAAATTCTACCATCCATAGATTAAATCCTAAGTTATACCCTACCAAAGGATAATAAAGGAAAAAACCTATTCAAAACTAAAGATGGAAATAGGAAATTCTAAAACTTACCATCAAAGAAATGCAGATATGAGATACGAATTTTCTCCTAGTCAAGCCAATTTTCTCCGAGGTCTCCTTAACTATGTCGAAACCAAGGCAATTCCTCAATAGACTCTATCCAACGCAAAGGCGACTTGCGCGGTCTTTCATAAAGAGGTTCGAAAGGTGGCACTCCAATGCTAGCTTGAAAACTACTACCATATGAATTCCACTAATATCATTTTACCGTTCTTCATGAATCAACAGTCCTAGGTTCTTACTAGTGTCCTATACACTTTATGGAAACTTCCATTATTACTTCTAAAAGTAATTACTGTTATCTCCTTACACCTTTTCCGTTACTCCTAGGAAATGATTCTTACCTACTCCACATTTAAGAGTTTGGTTTTGTATTTATCACCTTGTTTTAAAAACTAAGGTTTTTAAAAATTTTAAAACATCAAATCCCAAAATCTTTGTCTTTAAAAGTGTTATCTTTTCAGTTTCTATTAAATTCAAAAATACTTGACTACTCAATATTTTATTTTTTTGAAATTGCACCCTTATAGCCTTTTGAATTTACATTAATTCCCAAACCTAGAGGGGAAACCTTTTAAATCCAAAACTTATTCCTCATTTTCTTTTAAAGACCTTTACAATTTTCTATAAAAATTGGGATTTTTAAATTCAACTGTTACTATGCTTTTTGCTTTCAAAAACTTATTTACTTTTTCATCAAACCATTTTTCTTTTAAAATATCTTTAAAATGTCCTTTTTCAAATCATCTTCTTATTATATCTAATAGCCTCATACCTTAAGGTATTGGAACTACTTTCTCTAATGAGAAATTCTTAACGCTAAAATCTTCTATGAACCTTTTAAAAGAGGACTTCATGTTTATGTGGAGTTACAAGGAATTTTTTCTATATTTTCAAAATAGACTATACAAAATATGGTGCTTCCCATACCTTGTACATCTCTTTCATATATTCCTTGTGACTTGCACAAAACATTTTTATTGGTTTCATAGAAAATTATACCATTATTCTTTTCATTCCAATAGATTAAAGCATGTTTAATTTATACTTTCCTATGATAAACATTTTCTTATACTTATTTAAATAATAGATGTATTCACAAATTACTTTATTTCTATTCTTAGAAATTACCTTTTAAAATACGTCTTTATTTGGTTAAAACGGATGTTGCGTAAAAAAACGTTACTACAACCCAAAAATACTAGTGTATGAATTTAATTAAAAATAAATACTAATAAACCTCACATATTATGTAAAAACATTCCTCTTGGGAGTCATCTACTATAATAATAGTGTTATAATCTATGCTCATTTTATTTTTCACGAAAACATCTATTACAACAATAAATGTTGTAACCTATGTTTTCGATACTTAATACACTTTATGTTTTTATATTTAAAATCTTTGTTTACTTACAAAGAAGCTAGTGAGCTATATACGCTCTATAATTCTTCAAAAAGAATTTCACCTTTTCAACAAAATTTATATCATATAAAAACCAATTTTAAATTTCATGCCATTTTTCAAAAAGACTCAATATTTACTTTAAAAACATTGACAATTATACTTTTTAACTTTTCTAATTCTAACAATTTTATTGGGCTAGATATAAAGTGGGTTTTCTTCTCATTACTCTAGGAGTATCCTTCCTAAATTTTGGTAATCCCATTTCCTAACCAAACTCTTTTACTCACATTTCTCTTTGATGCTTATATTTTTACTCTAAGGCACTACCATTAAATCAACTTATATGAAACAATTATAATTTCTGCAATTATCTACACATGGGATTTCTTCTTTTCTTATCAACTAAATCTATTGTACATCTCCAACCTTTTCCTGCCTCACTTTGGATTTCCATAATTCGAACCTAAAAAAACAAAACCATTTCTCAAACTTCTACCATGTATAGACCTTCTTTATGCCTCGAGGAAAGCACCTCTTTAAAGACATCTGGGAAATTTCTAAAGACTGGAACTGAATCTAACTCTGTTGATGATGAATCGAGGGGATAAAAGAAGCTCAACATGACTGACTCCTATGGGTCGAAAGAAACCTCGAGAGTCCTACTGCTACATGTCTCTTGTCTAACGACTCTCCTTTCGCAGTCTAATATCGTTCCATAAGTGGATACCCAATCCATTCCCAAAATCATCCCATACCCCATAAATCCCAATACATAGGCATTGTAGTCAAACTCTACGCCTAGAATAAAAATTTTCAAACCCCTACAAACCATAGATAAGTGTGCCGATCCTCCTATGGGGTTTGAAACAACAATGGGGTCTACTACTAAAGAGATGTCCAAGTGCAAACAATCAAACAAAGAACTCGAAATGAAATGTTATGATGCTCCAGAATAAAAAAGAGTCAGAATAGGAAAATCAAAAATAGAAATCAAAACTTTCCATGGTGACTTTCCTACCTCTATGTGGTCCACTACTAGAAGGTGTTGCATTCAAAGCTTATACTTGCGCTGTTGGTGCGCCTGCTCTCTGTCCCTTCCTGTGGGGACAATTCCTACTCATGTGACCGGGTTGTCCGCAATTATAGCACTTTCCCTTCATCTTGCAGTCTTTTGCGTAATGACCAGTCACCCCACAACTATGGCACTTCGCTCCTTGCTAGATTTTCTTTTGAGGGCCTTTTCTTTTTAACTTAGGAACCTCTTTAAGCTCTCTCTTCGATTGCGATGATACAGGCTGAACTCTCTGTTGGTCGTCCTAGTTTAATAGCCTAAACTTTTGCTCCATATCTTCCAACCTAGCTCGTGTCTCCTCGAAATCCTCCGTGCCAGAAAACGTTCTGCCCCCTATACTAGCGAAGTCCTTGCATGGCTTAGAAAAATCAGTTGGTGTAGGTGGATTAAAGGGATTTCCACCTACCGGTGTTGTATTGGGCATTTTCCCTTGCACCTCTGGTACCGTAACTTTACGGAACCAGTTAGACATACTTTGAAAACAAAAGGAAACTTAGGCTTGAAAGAATCGAAAGAAGGTTGAACTGGACTTTGAGGGGATTTTTATAAAACTCTTTTGTACTTGAAAACTATTTCTATGAGTTTCTTGGAAAATACTTTTAAAATAAGAAATTTTTGGAGAAATACTTTACTTTTAACATAAATTTTTAGGAACCCTGTAACCTTAAGCTTTGATACCAAGTGAAACACCCCACACCCCTTAATATATCCAAAAGGACACATTAAAATTCGTGGTGTGTTGTAGGTATAAAAAAAACTAACAGACACTAAGATTCACAAGACAAAAATAGGTAAAAACAGGGGAAACTAGAATAATAACTTATTTAAAATAAAACTTTCATAATTGCTTCATAAATAAGTCAAATACCAAATACAACATCCATATCTCAAAAACCATCATGTCTTAAAAAATTCATAGTCTCAAAATCAGAGTGCACAATATCCCTCATAATAAGCCAGTAGATAGAAAGAACAAAAGCTGAAAGAAAAGAAATACATGGTAGTAAACTCCTCCAAGAAATCTCCAAGAAACTGCAATCTACTGACTTATTCATTGATTGCCTATGGGGGGAAAGAGGAAAATAGAGGAGTGGGTCAGACTAAAAGTCATGTGAGTGATAGTAATTACTAGAGTCTTTAAGCAAGATAAAAGTAATAGACTCTACAATAGTTCTAGAATAAAGAAGGATAATAAAAGGAAATAGGAAAGAGATAAACTGAAAATAAGTACGATTAAATATTGCTCAATTTATACGATAGGTTAACTTTGATTGTTTGCACTTGCTTCTGATTTCTGCTTTGATTAGGATGAATTCCTAATCCTGTAATTAGGATGTAACCCTAATCCTACCCTTTTTGATTGGCCTGCTACTCCATAGACCTTACTGTGGACCAACCGCTATATAACTCCCTACACAGCTGCCAATGGTATCTACGGAAGATGCACAGAGCATAGCTCCCTACACAGAAGGCAATGGTGTCTAATAAAGACACCCATACTAAGCGCTTGGAACTCATAGCTATTACTGAGCGCTCGAATAGAAGTCGCAGGCGTAACTGCCAGCATGCCCATGCTACCTTTTGCTCCACCTATCGGGTCTTCTTATTACCTCCAACGTCCAGCATAGCGTGCCCCTCATCTCACTTCAGGCTAATGTGAGATCACCGTGTGTCCATAGAAAAATAAGGGAAATGCTGTTGGTACCAGCCCTTCATCCAAAAAATATCTAGTTGCACACCTTATCCAAATCCCCATGATTTGGACTTCTATTTGACCAATTACTACCATTCTTAGCATAAGCGTGCCCTAGGGAATGCTATTTAGTATAGGTCATACTTTCATATTTACTTACTAACTTAGATAAATTATTTAAGTAAGCCTTAATTATCATTTTTACTTTCTACGCTTATTAATTTATCCCAAGCCTTAAAATAAGCCTCATTCTGTTTTTTTTCTTATTATAACCTACGTTATAATCATGCTTATTACTTAACCCAAGGTCTAAGTGTGAAAATAAGCTTCTTTCATCTTTTACTCTATTTAGTTATAATTCTAAGTCATAACTATGCCAATTATCTTTAATTAGTTTAATTCTAATTATAATTAGGCGTAATTTCAGTCTAATTCCATTATTTATTACAGTCATATTCCATTATTTATTACAATCTTTATAATTTACATCTTATTTTCTCCATTTAATATTCTAACTTATAAGATCCATATTCATGTTTAATTTATTCTAATCTATACACGTAGAAAAGGAGGATGAAGAGAATAGACACTTGCATAAAATCCAAAACGTCAAAAAAGATGTAAATAAGAAATAAATAACAGTAAATAAACTTAAATACTGTAAATAGAATGTAAATCAATAAAAAGTTATGCTTAACAGTAATAAATTATAATTTACTGAAATAATACTAAAATTACTGAAAAGATTAGCTGAAAGGAAATAGACTGAAACTAATTCCAAAAATTGTAAAAAAAACTACTAAACTGGCTATTCCAAAAATCATAGTAAAACTACAACTATTGGAAACCCTATTATTTTAAATTACTTAAAGAAGTCTTAAAATATTTACAATCACTCACCTCCGGTCCTTAGCTCTTCCTTTGGTCTTCCCAGATCCACTCGGGGTTGTAAAATATTTTTTATTAAAAAGATTCTCTCATTGGAAAATTATTCCTTTTAGGGTCCTTCTTGAAAAGGTGAACCCAAGCGGAGAAAATCTTGAATGGGAAAAAGTGTTAATCCTAGGGTCTTATTTATAAGTGTAGAAGTGGATCTCAAACCGTTGGATTTGGGGATTGAATAGGATGCGATCACGTCATAGGCTGAATATGAGCCATCGGATGGAAGCACGGAAGGACGAGATGGAATAAAAGAATGCAAAACAACGTGTATGAAACTTCTGCTGACTCATTGCTCGTCAAATCTTACAATGCGCTTTGTCAGCGCCTTATCTTTTATTTAATTCAATTAATTACACCCTCAATAATATACAAACTATAAATGACGTTTTCTTCTCCTCAATTAATTTCTAATTTGTTCCTTTTATTTCAGGTTAAATTTCCATGCGTCTCTCTTTATTCGCACGTTTCATTTCAGTTTTCAACATCCCATTTAATTTACATGTTTACCTCTAAAATAAATAAACAAACAACATATCAATATCTTTCCACATTTACTTCTGAAATAAATAAATTAACATGTGAATTGTTATATCTACATTTTTTCTATATTCACATCTGTTGTAATTAGATAAATAACATATGTCCACAAACGTGTATGTATGTTGTGTATTAATTAGTAACCTTATTCTTTACCTTTAAATCGAGCAATCAATTACATTAATTAATTGGTATAAATGTTTTTATGTTCAAAAACCAAACAGACCCTTATTCCTTACTAACAAAGAAATAACATACCTTATATTTTATGTAAGAAATGCAATCCTTCCATAATACACCCTTGCCTTTTCTTTTCAAAATATAACGTTATTTTATTAAATGCCTTCTTTTTTATAAATATATGGTTACATTTTCTCTCATTTACAATAACCCATCTTATTTGAACATCGTCATCTTCACTTTTCAAATTTATAAAAGTAGATTCCTTCTTTTAAAATATATTGTTACATATATATATAAATATATAAATATATAAATATATATATATATATATATATTAACAATACAAACTCCCTGTTTATAAAATCATATATATATTCAAAAATGAAAAGTTTATTTCATTTATATCAAAACATGCATTTATTTCTATTTAAAATGTTCATTCCATTTTGACACAAATGCAAGTTCTTATATTAAACTTAATATTTATAATTTAATTCCTCTTTCCCTTTCTAATTGAAACATTTCAATAAATCTACTGCCAATTAATTTCAATACTAATTTCAACGAATTCTAATTATAAACACTATTAGTTTTCACTTATAATTATCTATTAATTTCTTTTTAAATTTTGGTTTGTTACAATAGTAATAGTGAGAAAACAAATTGCATTGAACATAGTTTTATTCACACAATTATCGAGCATTAACTTAAAAAATCTGATCCACTCTATGAGTAAACAATGATTCAAGGATATGGAACCATCAATGTATCATAGTATAGATTATAAGAATGCTTTCATATGCACTCTGGGGTTGTCGGTTACTTTCAATACGTATGAATGCCAAAAAATCGCAATAACTATGATACCCTTGTTAGGATGCCTGATAAAAAAGGTGATCTCTTTAAGTACCTCGAATGATTCCTAGTAAATTCTCATAATAACAAAATTTAACTCATGTATCCTGTGAAGCCGCACCTCTATACTCACACTAACCAAGGACACTACTGGGTAATGCCATCAATTAGTACGAATAATAAGGCTATTGAGGAGCGACCATCTATGTAATTGCTTTGTGCGAGTACCGATATGTCAGATAATATGTCATGCATTTCATTTCAAGAGGAAATCTGACATATCAAATACAAACTCAAAGCTACTACACAGTGGCTATGTGGCCTTCGGAAACAAATATAAAATAAGCAAAACATAAATCAGTCACAGATATTCATATCACAAAGGCGGAAACATTTATGAATATAACACATAGAAGTGTACATCAAAGTAGTGGTCATACTAGATCCACCACATCACAAAAGAATAGGTACAAGTGCTAGGCAAAATAATATGTATACACCAAGGAGTCTCTATCTCGAATGTATAAAAACAAAAACTACTAAGCTAAAGTAGTTAGCCAAAAGTCAGAAGCTAGTCCCTGCTAAGAAGTCAAGTGGAAGCACCTAAAACACCCCGGTCTGACCCGAGTATTATTTAAGAAGAAAAATAATAAACAGATCAGTCTAGCTATAAATATCAGATAAGATGAGATAGGATAAGAGATATGACAAATATATATGATAACAACAAAAATCATACAATATCTCAAATTTTCTCAAAACATCAAAAAGAATGTCATATTCTTTAGTTTATTCACCAAATCAAAAATATTGATAGAGCTTATCAATGCAAATCACAAAAATTGGTGAAACACAAATTCTAGAAATCAATCATTAGAAATCCGGAAATCACAAAAAGGGGGAGGCCTATCATAAACAGGAGCATGAAAACTCACCAACACGTGTATCATAAACGGGACGCTATCCCATGGGTCGCTAACCCATAGAGCCGGTGCGACGACGTAGTACAACGGTAAGCCCGAGGAACCTGAAACTCAAATAGGCCAGAACAACGACGTAGTACAACGGTAAGCCTGATGAACCGAACTCCATATAGCCCGTAGGTCGCTAGCCTATAAAAAATGAGACAAAGCTCAACATAACAGGGTACTGTCCCCCACACGGACAATGAGACATCGCATATCGCTAGTCTAAACCTCAAAGATGATCGACATAGATCAATAAAAGTGTAAAATACACCAAGCTAGTAAATAGATGAGTTTAGCTTCATGTCCCATAACCACTGGCTTAACTTAAATATTTACGAACAAATTGTAGATTTCCACTTGAAAATTGTCACAAGATTTCAATCGAACAAGTCTAAGAATTAACCGAGGAAGTAAACGCAAGGGTTTCATACCACTTGTTTTGCTAAGTCGTTTAATTGGATTTCTCGAACGAATGAGGTAAAGGTTTGTATATACTAATAGATTGGAAAACGGTTTTAAAAACGAGCTTTGTACTAAAAGTAACGTTGAAATCATTTTTGTGAAAGAGTTTGAGTATTTACTACTAGTATTGTAACGACCCACTATTTTGGACCAATCAAATCGACAATAATCCACACATGTCAGACTTGAATAATTCAAAATAATAGATTGTTAATTTAAATTTGGCAAAACTTAGCATATACAGTAAATAAATAATCACAGAATCATAGACACAGAGTAATATAACAGTAATGCAGCGAAAACAAGAAAATAGTAGTTCATGAAGCTACTATATATACATAACAGAGTTAAACAAGATACAACAGAAGTCTTGAATACATAGATATCTCAATACAATAGTCAAATACAAGATCTGAATACATCACTGGAATCAACTGGATAGCTGATAGTAGAATCTATAGATAGCTGGATCTCCAAGCGAAGCTCCAATTCCAAAGGTGAGTCTCGAACACTGGTACACTCAGTTTGATCCGAGCATAAAGCAAAACACAAAACACTCGAGTCAGGATTAACATTCTTATATCAATAAATCCAACTCAAGTGAAATAACATCTGAAATACAAGTAACTCAAAGGATGTTTGGGATAACCATCCTCTAAGGATCCGTTAAACTATCTACTATGTAGTAATGTACGCTAATCAGATAATGCCTATCAGTAATATAAAGTATCAAAATAGCGTTAAGGTGTTACCATTATCCCCCTTAACACATTTTATATAAGCGTCATAGTCTATACAGCACTACAAACTCCACCGTAAACTAGTGGGCTATCAGGGAGTACTCCATAAGTGTAACACAAAACAAATCGTAGTGGTCGTGCATAGGGATACGAGTATGACAAGGCACATGAGGCAATACCAAAGGTAGTGAAACTATCGTTTTCCTGATTCGGACCAATGAGAACGCATCGCCGCAACGATCGCAACACCGCGAAACAACACTCCCAAATCAAGGGTGCTCACCAATCAAAAACAAGTAATGAGTACTTTACGACGAAGTGTGTCCGCTAGAGGTAGCTAACCTCACTGGCCCGGCACGGCTCCTGTTTAAGTCATTTCCAATTTGACACAAGTGTCAAGGTCATCCATTATCGTTCTCTTTCTTCAAATCCAGCAACGTCATCATTCCAACCACTTCATTCTGGATCACACTCTGCATATAATAGTTATTAAAGTGGTTTTCGGTCAGGACAGAGAGTATGTCCCTAACCGATCCCGGACTCTTCAATAACTACGTAATTATTACACCGATTGGTCATTTAATAAACTTTCAAAATAGTTTATATTTCAAACCGAAATATCATTGCCATTTCAAAACCATATCCATACGATATCATTTTCACTTTAAATAAATCCATTTCCAAAATCATATCACTTTCCAAAGTTACATCGTTTTCGAAATCGTAAGTCTTTTAAATCAAAACACTTTGGAAATCAAAACCTTGAAATTCATAACACTTTGAAACTATAGTTTGAAATCATTACATTTTGAAATTCATAAGACTTTCCTCTTAAATAGTTTAGATATTAAAATTAGTGTATATAATAAAATAGTTTATAAAATAAAAATAGTTTATATAAAATAGTTATAAGTTAAAATAGTTTATAATAAAATAATATATATTGAAAATGATTTAAATAAAATAGTTTATATTAAAATAATTTATAAGGTAAAATATAAATAGTTGTAGATATAGTTTAAAGATACTTTATAAAATAAAATGGCTTCCACAAGTTCACAAATCGATTCAAATTAACTTAACTTCCAAATTCAACTTAATTCAATCTCAATTCATAAATTTCAACTCAATTCAATTTCTTAATAAATCATTTCGAATTATAACGATTTCAAATACAGATTTGAAGCACAAAATAAACAATTTCACTTCCAATATATTTCGAAACTTTAAATATTTCACATTTCAAAACTAAATTTGAAAATCTCATATATATATCGAATTCACTTAGATATTATTTAGCTTTGAAATGTTCACTTAATAAAATACAATATCATTTAAATACAATCCAAATTTCAAATCATTTAATATTCCTTCAATTTATTTAAACTTGAAATATTCCTTTAAATCATCTTAAATCAAAACAACGTTATAAAACTTATTCTTAAATCTTCAAATTCAATAAATTTCAAATCGATATATTTAAAGACAATACTTAATTAATCAATTCCGAATAAATTTTAAATCCACTTTAATTTAAACTTACTTATAAGAATAATTTCAATATCAATTAAAACCATATATATATCTTTCCAAAACCATAGAAATCATTTTCAAATATTTATATATAGACCAACGGTGTCTGTATATAATTTTCTACCCTATGGTCAAGTGATACGGATATTTATCATTTCAATCCGTAATTTAAATATATATACGGGTATATATCTTTTCAACCCGTAACCCCAAATTCAATTCAAATGAAATTCGCTTGGGTTTATCATTTCAACCCATAATGATTTTATCCTATTCTACAGATCGTTCGGGTATGTATCATTTCAACCCATAGTGATTCTATACTAACAGGGTAGTTGCAGAGTGATAACAGATATGATAATAATATAACAGGCATATATCATCAATATAAATAACAGATAATGGTATCAGATGTCACAGGTGAACTGATACAGGTAATAGCATATATATAATAGTGTAAATAACTAACAACAGCATATTTCAATTGTCGTTTCAATTGAAATCAAATTTAATAAATAAAAGAACGTAAATCATGAGTGATTGCTCACCTTTCGAGTCTAGAGGAGATTGACAATGAAATTGAGCTACAAAATGCCAAAGCAACGCTAGATGGACACGATTTGATGAAGAAAACGACACGACAGACAATCTGATAAATGGGAAATCGATGAGAACAAATCAGAATCGGTTTTTGATGTAACTGAAACTAGATATATTATTATTGTATTATTTAAATCAATAGTCCATTTAAAATACATATTTAATTAACTAATCTATATAAAAAAATTTAAATTTAAAATCAACTTACATTTATTAAAATCTATATATATTCGTTTTAAATTAAATAGTTAATCCCAAAACGTACTATATCATTATAAAATTTTAAACCCAGTTCTCATATATATAAACAAAGTACATTCACATGAACTCTACTATGCTTATACCCTTAATATGGAATGCACGTGCACCCCTTCCAATATATTGCTAAAATAACAAATCTTCCATATTATAATATATAATGTTATACTAACTGGTTACATAATTCTTAGACCTATATGGAAACAAACATCATACATACAATCAGACTGACGTCACTTTGCAAGCCATTATCTAGGTAACTAGACTTTATATAAATTATACTATATATATGTACTTACAAAAAACAAAACTGTATAACTGTATGACTTTCAAATTTTTCTCAACTTTATATAATAATATATAATAAAATTTTATATAACTAAACATATAATAAACAACAACTTGAACACTATACCTTTTAAAACAACAGGCTAGGACTTATACTAACTATACACAATCAAAAAGTAAAATAACAATTCCACTTATCCATTTTTCCAACTACAACTATTCTAAAAGGGTTGTATACATACTTTTTAAAGTATTGAAAACTGTTGCATAAATCTACAAAAACCAAAACTGTGTTATATATATAATATTTAGACATTAACCAAACCATTCTATATAAGATTAATACTCACCAATTCAAATGGAGGGGGTGGAAGGCCGAGGCCAAGCAGGTGAGCTGACATGTCGACAGGGTGGGAAGCGAGTGCGCGAATGGAAGGAGGGGAGATGGGTGCGGTGCTTGGTGGGAAGCCGCCCGAGTAAGGGGAGAGGAGGGTCGGCCTGAGTTGGAAGGCCAGGGGAAGTGGAGAGTAGCGAAGGTGGTCGGCCATTCAGGCGGAAGAGGCAGGGAAGAGGGGAGAGCCGGCGCTTGGGAAAGACGTGACGGTGGGTGAAGTAGGTGGAGGCGAGAGAGGAAGGAGATGGCTTGGCCGAGGCATAGGGTGGGAAAGGAAAAGAGGAGAGTGACTGCAGCATGTATACGACGTGCTATGGTGATGTTCATGGGTGGATGTGGTGCTCTGGCCATGGTTGTGGGTCGAGTTGCTGTGGGGCGCGAGTACAGGAGTATGGTTTGGCCGAGGCGATGGAGGAAAGTGGCGGGCCGGCAAGCAAAGTCAGGTGTGGTGAAGAAAAGGTGGATGATGGAGTTTGTTGCGTGAAGAGGAAGATGGCTAGCAAATATTGAAAGATGGCTCTGCTTTATATTTTTGTTCATCTCAAAATATGAACAGAGAAAGAAACTCAAAAAAATGAAAAGAGAGAGGAAGGTGAAATGAACAGGTAACATTGAGTCACGCGTTTTTGAAAATTTCAGAAAATATTAAGTGCAAACAGCTGGATTTCTTGAAAAAATGCAAAGGTCACTAACACAATTTATTACAATGCTTGGCTGCACGGTTCAAAGTTTAGAAACAAGAAAACTAACGGTCATGAATCTCAGTACGGTATGACGCACTGTTTTCCCATTCCCGTCGTGTACCAGGCCTTAAAATACAAAAATAAATATACCGCAGAGATCGGCACCTCGAGATGATCAAAATGGTATACAGATATCAGTGGTATGATTGAATTATAAAAATTCGAATTTTCTACTAGCGGAAAATGCAGGAAAAACTTAGAAAAATAAGATCGACGGAGCTAAAGAATTCCGAATTTGGAAAAACGAAAAATGACGTCTTAGTCAGAAGATGAATTAGAATTTTTCTATGTAAAAATGTTCAGGTTTGGAAAACATTTTATTATTATCAATTTTAACTGATATAAATTTGAATAAAATTACACTAGAAAATAAACTTCCAAATTATCTTATGAAAATTTACCAGTTGCTATGATTAATTAGACGCATTCCAAATATAAAATTTTTATTTCAAAATTTTTTCGTTTAAAATTTCACAAAAATTTCAAATAATTACGTTATTAAAACAGTTAAAATTTACGGGTCGTTACACTCTCCCCCACTCAAAACTTTTCATCCCCGAAAAGAAAGGAGGTAGGAGAATAGAAACAACCAGAAAGAAAATAGATTGGAATACGAGTAACACATTTAATTAAAACCATATAAATTTCAATTTACATTAATTAATATTTAACAATTTTGTAAAATCCCTTTGAGTTCACTTAAGTTAAATCAATCTATCTATTTCTAAATTCATTACCTTATTATCTAGTCATCCTTGATTAACAATTTCTAAATCATCAATTTTATAATCATTTATTGTACTCATATTTTATTCAACAAATTTAATTCTTTTATTCCAAATTATTATTAAGTTTATTCCACTTAATATATCTTATTACATATATTTAAACCATATAAATTAATTTAAACCATATAAATTTCAATTTAAATTAATTTATATTCAATAATTGGTTTAAATTTAAGGTATTTCCATAAGTTGATCTAATTTCAATATGTTAATTCTTTCAGAACAAAATTTATTATATTCATCTCATTCAATTAACTTATTATTCTATCATCTTTATTAGCATTTTTTTATAATTAAAATCTAAGTGTATAACATTTAATATAAACACTCAAATTTTATTTATAAAATCATTTTATATTGTATATTATCCAATTACATTTTAACTTCTGAATAATTTAGGTAAGTTATATTAAAATGCAATTTAGTACTATACAAATAAAATTTTAAAATTCAATTATTTCAAGTTTAAATATTTATCCAATTTTTTTTTTTGGCTTCAGTTTAGAAATCATGTTTAAATCATAAACTTAAGAATTTAAATCTCTGATTTACTTCAAGCAATTTTGAGATAAATATATATAGTATATATCAGATCAAAATTAATCTTTATATATATAATAAATCAGGTCATACCATAGAAATTCAAATCAAATTAAATTTCCAAACAAAGTGTAGCAAAGCTATTAAATGGTCTCTTCACTTCGAAACTCAAAAATGAATGTCGATGATGTGGCCGCCATCACCGAAATTATTTTCCAGCGACAAAAGAGAAGAGTACTGATTTAAACATTAAAATTCTTTGAAAATCATTTATATTCGAAAATACTTTATATAATATACATTTAAAATTTTAAAACCAGAGTTTGGAATCATCGAAAATTAAATTCTCAATTTCCTGATTTAAATTTATTTAAATTCCAAATAAATTTATACCATGTTTATAAATTCATTTAGAACAATAAATGATAATCAAATATTATCATTTCAAACAACCAATTAATTAACCTTTTTTTTTCCAGAAAATTTTACTTATATATTTATAATATAATCATACAAAATTATTTCATTTACCAAATTTGAAATCAATATTGTGTCAGTTTGCTATGTTCAAGTGTTTTGGAAATCCTATCGATAGCGTTGATCAGACCAATCGATCGAAAATCCAAACCAACATCAACAACTCAAACAACACACTATAAACATAAAATATTTTATATTAATTACAAATACACTCCCTCACTCGGATATCCTCGAATGGATTTCAAAACAAAGATAGAGATTCAGATTAGAGAAACTCTAACTAAAAGAATTCAACTAAAAGGTAGACCCGATAGGGAGATAAGATAATTGAGTTTTCAAATAGAAGATGGACAAACTTATATAAATTGATGGTAATCTTAACCGGGTCAAACGTGATTCCAAGAATAAATTCGATGTAGAATTCTGCGACAAATCGACATTCGATCGCTAGAGATAGAATTCGGGTATAGCAAAAGATAACAGCATCGTAAACCGAGGATACAGAAATATTCGGTGAATCGAAGCTGGTTGTACAGGAGTTCCACTCTTTTACAAATTATTCAGATATTAGCGAGACCGCCAATATATTATAGAGATCATTCGAAGTGGAGAAATGAGATACTCCAGAATTAAAAAGACACGAATATGGGAGACACGAATGGACTTTGGAACCGAAGGGAGCATTCCAAAATTCAAAGAAACCAAGTCAAAGAAGAAGGAATTCAAGCTCGAACGAACGTGATTCTGTAATTGAATTTACTTTATATGTTGAGTTTCGCCTAAAACCAGAGCTCTAATACCAACTGTAACGACCCACTATTTTGGACCATTCAAATCGACAATAATCCACACATGTTAGACTTGAATAATTCAAAATAATAGATTGTTAATTTAAATTTGGCAAAACTTAGCATATACAGTAAATAAATAATCACAGAATCATAGACACAGAGTAATATAACAGTAATGCAGCGGAAACAAGAAAATAGTATTTCATGAAGCTACTATATATACATAACAGAGTTAAACAAGATACAACAGAAGTCTCTAATACATAGATATCTCAATACAATAGTCAAATACAAGATCTGAATACATCACTGGAATCAACTGGATAACTGATAGTAGAATCTATAGATAGCTGGATCTCCAAGCGAAGCTCCAATTCCAAAGGTGAGTCTCGAACACTGGTACACTCAGTCTGACCCGAGCGTAAAGCAAAACACAAAACACTCGAGTCAGGATTAACATTATTATATCAATAAATCCAACTCAAGTGAAATAACATCTGAAACACAAGTAACTCAAAGGATGTTTGGGATAACCATCCTCTACGGATCCGTTAAACTATCTACTATGTAGTAGTGTACGCTAAGTAGATAATGCCTATCAGTAATATAAAGTATCAAAATAGCGTTAAGGCGTTACCATTATCCCCCTTAACACATTTTATATAAGCGTCATAGTCTATACAGCACTATAAACTCCACCGTAAACTAGTGGGCTATCAGGGAGTACTCCATAGGTATAACACAAAACAAATCGTAGTAGTCGCGCATAGGGATACGAGTATGACAAGGCACATGAGGCAATACCCAAGGTAGTGAAACTACCGTTTGCCTGATCCGGACTGGTGAGAACGCATCACCGCAACGATCGCAACACCGTGAAACAACACCCCAAAATCAAGGGTGCGCACCAATCAAAAACAAGTAATGAGTAGTTTACGAAGAAGTGTGTCTGCTAGAGGTAGCTAACCTCACTGGCCCGGCACGACTCCTGTTTAAGTCATTTCCAATTTGACACAAGTATCAAGGTCATCCATTATCGTTCTCTTTCTTCAAATCCAGCAACGTCATCATTCCAACCACTTCATTCTGGATCACACTCCGCGTATAATAGTTATTAAAGTGGTTTTCGGTCTGGATAGAGAGTGTCCCTAACCGATCTCGGACTCTTCAATAACTACGTAATTATTACACCGATTGGTCATTTTATAAACTTTCAAAATAGTTTATATTTCAAACCGAAATATCATTGCCATTTCAAAACCATATCCATACGATATCATTTTCACTTTAAATAAATCAATTTCCAAAATCATATCACTTTCCAAAGTTACATCGTTTTCGAAATCGTAAGTCTTTTAAATCAAAACACTTTGGAAATCAAAACCTTGAAATTCATAACACTTTGAAATTATAGTTTGAAATCATAACATTTTGAAATTCATAACACTTTCCTCTTAAATAGTTTAGATATTAAAATTAGTGTATATAATAAAATAGTTTATAAAATAAAAATAGTTTATATAAAATAGTTATAAGTTAAAATATTTTATAATAAAATAATATATATTGAAAATGATTTAAATAAAATAGTTTATATTAAAATAATTTATAAAGTAAAATATAAATAGTTGTAGATATAGTTTAAAGATACTTTATAAAATAAAATGGCTTCCACAAGTTCACAAATCAAGTCAAATTAACTCAACTTCCAAATTCAACTTAATTTAATCTCAATTCAATTTCTTAATAAATCATTTCGAATTATAACGATTTCAAATACAGATTTGAAGAACAAAATAAACAATTTCACTTCCAATATATTTCGAAACTTTAAATATTTCACATTTCAAAACTAAATTTGAAAATCTCATATATATATATCGAATTCACTTAGATATTATTTAGCTTTGAAATGTTCACTTAATAAAATACAATATCATTTAAATACAATCCAAATTTCAAATCATTTAATATTCCTTCAATTTATTTAAACTTGAAATATTCCTTTAAAGCATCTTAAATCAAAACCATGTTATAAAACTTATTCTTAAATCTTCAAATTCAATAAATTTCAAATCGATATATTTAAAGACAATACTTAATTAATCAATTCTGAATAAATTTTAAATCCACTTTAATTTAAACTTACTTATAAGAATAATTTCAATATCAATTAAAACAATATATATATCTTTCCAAAACCATAGAAATCATTTTCAAATATTTATATATAGACCAACGGTGTATGTATATAATTTTCTACCCTATGGTCAAGTGATACGAATATTTATCATTTCAATCCGTAATTTAAATATATATACGGGTATATATATTTTCAACCCGTAACCCTAAATTCAATTCAAATGAAAATCGCTTGGGTTTATCATTTCAACCCATAACGATTTTCTCCTATTCTACAGATTGTTCGGGTATGTATCATTTCAACCCATAGTGATTCTATACTAACAGGGAACTTGTAGAGTTATAACAGATATGATAATAATATAACAGGCATATATCATCAATATAAATAACAGATAATGGTGTCAGATGTCACAGGTGAACTGATACAGGTAATAGCATATATATAACAGTGTAAATAACTAACAGCAGCATATTTCAATTGTCGTTTCAATTGAAATCAAATTTAATAAATAAAAGAACGTTAATCGTGAGTGATTGCTCACCTTTCGAGTCTAGAGGAGATAGACATTGAAATTGAGCTACAAAATGCCAAAGCAATGCTAGATGGACACGATTTGATGATGAAAACGACACGACAGACAATCTGATAAATGGGAAATCGATGAGAACAAATCAGAATCAGTTTTTGATGTAACTGAAACTAGATATATTATTATTGTATTATTTAAATCAATAGTCCATTTAAAATACATATTTAATTAACTAATCTATATAAAATATTTTAAATTTAAAATCAACTTACATTTATTAAAATCTATATATATTCGTTTTAAATTAAACAGTTAATCCCAAAATGTACTATATCATTATAAAATTTTAAACCCAGTTCTCATATATATAAACAAAGAACATTCACATGAACTCTACTATGCTTATACCCTTAATATGGAATGCACGTGCACCCCTTCCAATATATTGCTAAAATACCAAATCTTCCATATTATAATATATAATGTTATACTAACTGGTTACATAATTCTTAGACCTATATGGAAACATACATCATGCATACAATCAGACTGACATCACTTTGCAAGCCAATATCTAGGTAACTAGAATTTATATAAATTATACTATATATATGTACTTACAAAAAACAAAACTGTATAACTGTATGACTTTTAAATTTTTCTCAACTTTATATAATAATATATAATAAAATTTTATATAACTAAACATATAATAAACAACAACTTGAACACTATACCTTTTAAAACAACAGGCTAGGACTTATACTAACTATACGCAATCAAACAGTAAAATAACAATTCCACTTATCCATTTTTCCAACTACAACTATTCTAAAAGGGCTGTATACATACTTTTTAAAGTATTGAAAACTGTTGCATAAATCTACAAAAACCAAAACTGTGTTATATATATAATATTTAGACATTAACCAAACCATTCTATATAAGATTAATACTCACCAATTCAAATGGAGGGGGTGGAAGGCCGAGGCCAAGCAGGTGAGATGACATGTTGACAGGGTGGGAAGCGAGTGCGCGAATGGAAGGAGGGGAGATGGGTGCGGTGCTTGGTGGGAAGCCGCCCGAGTAAGGGGAGAGGTGGGTCGGCCTGAGTTGGAAGGCCAGGTGAAGTGGAGAGTAGCGGAGGTGGTCGGCCATTCAGGCGGAAGAGGCAGGAAAGAGGGGAGAGCCGGCGCTTGGGAAAGACGTGACGGTGGGTGAAGTAGGTGGAGGTGAGAGAGGAAGGAGATGGCTTGGCCGAAGCATAGGGTGGGAAAGGAAAAGATGAGAGTGACTGCAGCATGTATACGACGTGCTCTGGTGATGTTCATGGGTGGATGTGGTGCTCTGGCCATGGTTGTGGGTCGAGTTGTTGTGGGATGCGAGTACAGGAGTATGGTTTGGCCGAGGCGATGGAGGAAAGTGGCGGGCCGGCAAGCAAAGTCAGGTGTGGTAAAGAAAAGGTGGATGATGGAGTTTGTTGCGTGAAGAGGAAGAAGGCTGGAAAATATTGAAAGATGGCTCTTCTTTATATTTTGTTCATCTCAAAATATGAACAGAGAAAGAAACTCAAATATATGAAGAGAGAGAGGAAGGTGAAATGAACAGGTAACATTGAGTCACGCGTTTTTGAAAATTTCAGAAAATATTAAGTGCAAACAACTGGATTTCTTGAAAAAATGCAAAGGTCACTAACACAATTTATTACAATGCTTGGCTGCACGGTTAAAAGTTTAGAAAGCAAGAAAACTAACGGTCACGAATCTCAGTACGGTATGACGCACTATTTTCCCATTCCCGTCGCGTACCGGACCTTAAATACAGAAATAAATATACCGCAGAGATCGGCACCTCGAGATGATCAAAATGGTATACAGATATCAGTGGTATGATTGGATTATAAAAATTCGAATTTTCTACTAGCGGAAAATGCAGGAAAAACTTAGAAAAATAAGATCGACGGAGCGAAAGAAGTCCGAATTTGGAAAAACGAAAAAATGACTTCTTTGTCAGAAGATGAATTAGAATTTTTCTATGTAAAAATATTCAGGTTTGGAAAACATTTTATTATTAGTAATTTTAAGTGATATAAATTGGAATAAAATTACACTAGAAAATAAACTTCCAAATTATCTGATGAAAATTTACCAGTTGCTATGATTAATTAGACGCATTCCAAATATAAATTTTTTATTTCAAAATTTTATCGTTTAAAATTTCACAAAATTTCAACTAATTACGTTATTAAAACAGTTAAAATTTACGGGTCGTTACAAGTATAGAAACCTTTGTAGTTTAAAGTGACAAATCATAGAAATGATTGTAAAAACAATCAATCACCAAAAATTCACATTCGATGACGTGAATCAAAACCATAAAAATCGATATCAAATCCATCAAATGGATACTCCAAAAATCCATAAAAAGAAATCATCAAAGTCGATAAAAGTGAACAACTAATCGGATCAACCAAAAATCGATGAAACGGAAATCCACATAGAAATAGGCAATTTCCTTGAATTTAACTGTGTCAGACGTCTGGTGGTTTCCCAGACGTCTGAGCTGAAGGTCTGTAATTTTCTTCCAGACCGCTCAGAGGTCTGGGGAACAAACTCAAACGTCTGAGCTAAAAGACTGGAATTTTTATTTCGTAGCTTCAAACGTCTGAGCTTATTACCAGACGTCTGAGCTGAAGCTCAGGGCAAGATTTAGCCTAGGCCATTGATGGCCAAATCATATCGGAAAAAACGGAATGAGAGACGATGGCTAGGGATTTATGCCAAGCGACAACCCAGCCCTATTGACTCATCAATACACTCCGAACAACATTTCCAAACATCCATATAAGGATTTTCATAGATTTTGACTTCAAAATACCAAAAATTGGAATATTCGCCAAACCAATTCAATTCAATTCAAAAGAAAATGGACATGAAATATATGTTAGGAATTCATACCTAACAACTATCAATGGTATAGACATAGATGTGAGTTCAAGAACTCACTTTTAAACCCAAAACAACGAATGAGAAGCTTTAAAACAAGGCAAGATCAATCTCTCCTCCACTTAACTTTAAGAACCCTCAATCTATTATCAATTACAAGTATTACCTAAATTAGGGTATAGGATTTTCTGGAAATTGGAGAGAGATTGAGGTGGAGAAGAAGAAGAGGATGCTTACCTAAGCTTCTCTTTGATTTTGGAGCTTGAATCTTGAATTTCCTAGTAATCTAGGGTTTAGGAATTTTGATTTTCCTTTCTTTCCCCCATTTTCCTTTAGCTTGAGTGTTAGGAAATAATAGAATGAATGAAGAGGAGTTGGAGGAGGAGTTAGGGTATTAGATGAGTTGGTGGGCTGAAACCCAAATCCAAAGCCCAATAGAAAAATAGCAAAATTCTACTCAACTCCAAACATATGGATGTTTATACTCAAAAGGTCGCAAACGCCATTTTGGACTCAATGGAAGTGGTCTAGAGTCCAGATTCGACTGTTTACAAAAAGTCACGTTTTGGACTTTTAAATCCAACTAACGATGCTATATTTAAATAAATCATTTAAATATATTATCGCAAAAATATGCGGGTTGTTACTAACTCCCCTCCTTAAAGAAATTGTGTCCTCGCAATACTTAAGAAGAAAATTAAAAGTAACAACCATACTAAGGCATAACAACACAAAAGAAGAAATTTTAAAATGAGAAGTTCACCTTAAGGAGCACGAGAGAGTAAGTCCGGATGTGTTCGCTCGATGAATTCTCTGGATTCCCAAGAGCAATCCTTAGGATTTGAGGACCATTGAACTTTCTCCAGAGGAACATCTTTATTTCGAAGGCATTTAACCTCCGTAGCAATGATACGAATAGGATGTTGCTCATAAGTCAAATTAGGCGAAACTTCAATTTCTTCAATAACACCGGGCTCAAGAATAGAATCGGAATCTCTAAGGCATTTTCGTAGTTGAGAGACGTGGAATACGTCATGAATAGCAGAAAATTGAACCGGTAAATAAAGGCGATAAGCCACGGAACCAATGCGTTCGGTGATGGGAAATGAACCAATTTATCGAGGTGCTAATTTTCCCGGTCGACTGAAACGCACAACACCCTTCATAGGTGAAACACGAATGAACACCAAATCTCCCACAGAAAATTCTTAATTCCTTCTTCGATTATCGGCATAGGATTTTTGTCTACTTTGAGCTTCTTTAATCCTATGATGAATAAGGTCAATCTTTTCTGTGGTATCACGAATAAAATCTGGACCTAAAACCAGCTTCTCACCGGCTTCAAGCCAACATGAAGGAGATCGACATGGCCTTCCATAGAGTGCCTCGAAAGGAGCCGTACCAATACTAGATTGGAAGCTATTATTGTAAGAAAACTCAACAAGAGAAATATGGTCTTCCCAACTTCCACCAAAATCAAGAACAAATGCACGAAGAAGATCTTCAAGAGTTTGATTCACATGCTCGGTTTGTCCATTGAACTGAAGATGATAAGCGGTGCTAAAATTAAGCTTTGTTCCCAAAGCTTTTTGATGACCTCTCCAAAATCCACTAGTAAATAATGGATAACAATCACTAATAATAGAAGTTGGAACTCCATGCAATTTAACAATTTCTTTGACATAGAGTTTAGCCAAAAGAGGTACGGTCCGATTGGACCGAACGGGAAGAAAATGGGTGGAATTTGTAAGTCTATCTACTATCACCCATAGGCTATCATGACCCGAACGAGAACGGGAAAGACAGTCAATAAAGTCCATAGAGACTTGATCCCACTTCCAAACGGGAATGTCTAAAGGTTGCAATAACCCACCGGGCCTTTGATGCTCGGCCTTTATGAGTGGGCAAGTCATGCAAGCTTAATAAAGTTAGCAATATCATATTTCATTCCATCCCAATAATAAAGTTGCTTCATGTCCGCATACATTTTACTACTACCGGGATGAATGGTAAATTTAGAATGATGAGAATCTTCTAAAATGTCTTTAAGAAGATCACTAATATTTGGCACAATAAGTCTACCAAATTTTCGAATGCCTCCGCAAGCATCAATATCAAAGTCTTTCAAACCATCAACCATATTTTGATCCCTACAACTTTGGCTAAGAAGAGCCAATTCGGGATCATGCTTTTGCGCTTCAAGGATGCGGTCTAAAAGAGAAGGATGAGCCTCAAGGCTACATAAAACAAGAGATGAACATGAATCGGATTCACAATCTCGAATCTTACAAGTGGACAAAGTCTCGAGATCATTCCATTCGGATATCATCATGGAAACAACCGCTTGTTGCTTACGACTAAAGGTATCGACAACACGATTTCCCTTTCCGGGAGTATAGAGAATATCAAGATCATAAGATGCAAGGAATTCGAGCCAACGTTGTTGACGTAAATTAAGTTCCTTTTGAGAAAATAAATACTTCAAAGATTTATGATCGGTGTAGAGAACAAATTTCTCTCCCAAAAGATAATGACGCCTAATTCTAAGGGCGAAAACAATGGCCGCGAGCTCTAAATCATGAGTGGCTAGTCTCGGCAGGCTTTAATTTCCTAGAAGCATAAGCGATAACACATTCCCGTTGCATGAGAACGACTCCCAAACCAACACGACTAGCATCGGAATTAACAATCAAGTCTTGGTTCCCTTCGAGAATCACAAGAATAGGAGCATCGGAAAGGAGTTCTTTTAATTTCTTAAAAGCAGCTTCACATTTCTCTGACCAAATGTACTTAACTCCCTTCTTTGTCAAACTAGTAAGAGGTACGGAAATTTTAGAAAAGTCTTTTATGAACCGACGGTAATAACCCGCCAATCCAAGAAAGCTACGAATTTCTGTCACACTCTCCGGTCTCTTCCAATTTTGAATTGCTTCAATCTTTGAAGGATCCACGGAAATTCCGGATTCAGAAATAATATGTCCTAAAAATTTCACACGAGATTGCCAAAAGTGGCACTTAGAAAATTTTGCTTTCAATCGATTGCTCCTAAGAGTTTCCAACACATTCCGAAGATGTTTTTCGTGCACTTCCTCGGTTTTAGAATAAACAAGAATATCATCAATAAAGATGAGAACAAATCGATCGAGGAAGTCTTTGAAAACTCGATTCATAAGGTCAACGAAATAAGCTGGAGCATTTGTTAAACCAAATGGAATAACAAACCATTCATAAGATCCATAATGAGTACGGAATGATGTCAAAGGAATGTTATCCTCTGCAATACGAAGCTGATGAAAACCGGTTGCTAAGTCTAACTGTGAAAAGACTCTAGCACCACAAAGTTGATCGAATAGATCATCAATCCGAGGTAAGGGATATTTATTCTTGATGGTGAGATATTAAGCTTGCGATAGTCTACGCAAAGCCTAAGTGTACCATCGGATTTCCTCACAAAAATAGCTGAAGCTCCCTATGGAGAGGAACTAGAACGAATAAACTATTTTCCTTCCAATTCGGATAATTGTTTACGCATCTCCTCATTTTCCATATTGGACATACGATAAGGAGGACGAGTGATAGGTAGAGCTCCAAGGATTAAATTAATTCTGAACTCAATTGCTCGCTTAGGTGGTAATCCCAAAATGGGCTCAAATACATTGGGAAATTCACAAACAACGTGAATGAGGGAAATGACATCTTCCTCATCATCATTATCGTCATCATGTTGATTTAGAGAATATAAGGATGCTACCGAATTAGAATCTGAATCTTTAAGAATAATAGAAATCTGCTTAACAGTTTGGGGATGTCGAAGATGAATAGTCCTCTCGAGACATAGGATGTGGGCTTCATAACGATTAAGCCAATCCATTCCCAAAATCATTCCGAAACCTAAGTAACACATAACATGCAAATCGGCTCGGAAAGCATAATCACATAAAATAATCTCAACATCTTTATAAAGTAAACTGAGTGTTGCAGATTCACCAACCGGATTTGCAATTCTCAGTGAAGTCATCAAGCCAATAACATTTAAAGACAAAGCATCAACAAGTTCCTTTGATATAAAAGAGTGAGATGCACCCGTATCAAAAAGAACTCGAATAGGATGATCACGAAACATAATAATACCATCAAGGACAAAATGAGAAATACCTTGACCAAGAGAAGTGTTACTAGGGGCTTGCACAACATTCAGATTTCCCTCTTTCTTGCTTTGAAGTTGGGACATGAAGATATAAGATGAGTCGAACTTTTGCAATAGCGACAATAAAGGGGTTTCAGACACCTATTTGCATAATGGTCCTTAAAACCACAATTGTAGTATTCTTCACGATTAGGAGTAGGAGTCTTTGCTACCGAAGTTTCTTGCTACCCTTTCTTGTTGAGGTTAGGCTTGAACTTAATATGCCTCTTCTTGTTGTTGTTGAAGTTCTGTTTAGCACCCACAACTTCAACATCACTTTCTTTATCGGCCTCTTCTAGTCGAAAAGAGCGATATCTAAAAGATGATCGAATGAAACTTCTAGTTTCAGAAGTAAAGGTTTTTTGAGATTCTTATTCAACCCATAGACAAACCTCTGATTTTTCTTCAATGGGGTATTAATATACTCGACCCCATATTTAAAGAGGGAATCAAAAGATGCAACATAATCTGTCATAGAAGATTCACCTTGAACAAGGTCAATAAAGCGCCGGGTTAAAGTTACTTTTTCAGCTTCCGGCACAAACTTCAATACGAACCTTTCTCGGAATTGCTCCCAAGTAAGATCCGCTTCAATAATTTCTAAAATCAAAAGATCATACCAATCTAACGCTCTTTCCTTTGGCATGCTAGAAGCCACTTGGACTCGATGTAAATTCACCAGATTCATGCGAGAAAAGATGGATCGCATGTTCTAAGCCAAGCTCGGACTTCTATAATGCTTTCGGAACCCTTGAATGGCCTTCCACCCAAATTTGTATAATTACTGCACAAACGTGCAAACCCGGATTTAGGATGAGTAGGCATAAGAATGGGTCCGGCATCTTGGGCATTCTTTACAAGATCCAAAAGCTGTTGGGCAGACATGAATACGCCATCTAGAGAAGTAGCACTATATTAACCGGCGCTGGGACGGCCAGGTCTAACCATTTCTCCTCTTTAAGAAAGAAAGAAAGAAAAGGAAAAAGGTTATTCTCAGAATGAATATCAAACAAACTTGATTGATAAAACAAGGCATCATAAAAGAAAATAGGATAAAACGGGTCCTAAGACTCCGATTAAATCCTAAGGCACGATTCCTAAGAAAGGCTTAGGACAATGATCCTTGCTAGATTATTCTACATTGTTCCAAAGTTTGGCTCTGATACCAAGCTGTGATGCCCCACCTCTATACTCACACTAACCAAGGACACTACTGGGTAATGTCGTCAATTAGTACGAAGAATAAGGCTGTTGAGGAGCGACCATCTGTGTAATTGCTTTGTGCGAGTACCGATATGTCAGATAATATGTCATGCATTTCATTTCAAGAGGAAATCTGACATATCAAATACAAACTCAAAGCTACTACACAGTGGCTATGTGGCCTTCGGAAACAAATATAAAATAAGCATAACATAAATCAGTCACAGATATTCATATCACAAAGGCGAAAACAGATATGAATATAACACATAGAAGTGTACATCAAAGTAGTGGTCATACTAGATCCACTACATCACAAAAGAATAGGTACAAGTGCTAGAAAAAATAATATGTATACATCAAGGAGTCTCTATCTCGAATGTATAAAAACAAAAACTACTAAGCTAAAGTAGTTAGCCAAAAGTTAGAAGCTAGTCCCTGCTAAGAAGTCAAGTGGAAGCACCTGAAACACCCTGGTCCAACCCGAGTATTATTTAAGAAGAAAAATAATAAACGGATCAGTCTAGCTATAAATATCAGATAAGATGAGATAGGATAAGAGATATGACAAATATATATGATAACAACAAAAATCATACAATATCTCAAATTTTCTCAAAACATAAAAAAGAATGTCATATTCTTTAGTTCATTCACCAAATCAAAAATATTAATAGAGCTTATCAATGCAAATCACAAAAATTAGTGAAACAAAAATTCTAGAAATCAATCATTAGAAATCCAGAAATCACAAAAAGGGGGAGGCCTATCATAAACGGGAGCATGAAAACTCACCAAAACGTGTATCATAAACAGGACGCTATCCCATGGGTCGCTAACCCATAGAGCTGGTGCGACGACGTAGTACAACGGTACACCCGAGGAACCTGAAACTCAAATAAGCCAGAACAACGACGTAGTACAACGGTACGCCTGATGAACCGAACTCCATATAACACGTAGGTCGCTATCCTATAAAAAATGAGACAAAGCTCAACATAACGGGGTACTGTCCCCCACACGGACAATGAGACATCACATATCGCTAGTCTAAACCTCAAAGATGATCGTCATTGATCAATAAAAGTGTAAAATAAACCAAGCTAGTAAATAGATGAGTTTAGCTTCATGTCCCATAACCACTGGCTTAACTAAATATTTACAAACAAATTGTAGATTTCCACTTGAAAATTGTCACAAGATTTCAATCGAACAAGTCTAAGAATTAACCGAGGAAGTAAACGCAAGCGTTTCATACCACTTGTTTTTCTAAGTCGTTTAATTGGATTTCTCGAACGAATGAGGTAAAGGTTTGTATATACTAATATATTGGAAAACGGTTTTAAAAACAAGCTTTGTACTAAAAGTAACGTTGAAATCATTTTTGTGAAAGAGTTTGAGTATTTACTACTAGTATAGAAACCTTTGTAGTTTAAAGTGACAAATCAAAGAAATGATTGTAAAAACAATCAATCACCAAAAGTTCACATTCGATGACGTGAATCAAAACCATAGAAATCGATATCAAATCCATCAAATGGATACTCCAAAATCCAGAAAAAGAAGTCATCAAAGTCGATAAAGAGATAACAACTAATTGGATCAACCAAAAATCGATAAAACGGAAATCCACATAGAAATAGGCAATTTCCTTGAATTTAACTGTGTCAGACGTCTGGTGGTTTCCCCGGACGTCTGAGCTGGAGGTCTGGAATTTTCTTCCAGATCGCTCAGAGGTCTGGGGAACAAACTCAAACGTCTGAGCTGAAAGACTGGAATTTTTATTTCGTAGCTTCAGACGTCTGAGCTTATTACCAGACGTCTGAGCTGAAGCTCAGGGCAAGATTTTGCCTAGCTCATTGATGGCCAAATCATATCGGAAAAGACGGAATGAGAGACGATGGCTAGGGATTTATGCCAAGCGACAACCCAGCCCTATAGACTCATCAATACACTCCGAACAACATGTCCAAACATCCATATAAGGATTTTCATAGTTTTTGACTTCAAAATACCAAAAATAAAATGGACATGAAATAGATGTTAGGAATTCATACCTAACAACTATCAAAGGTATAGACATAGATGTGAGTTCAGGAACTCACCTTTAAACCCAAAAACAACGAATGAGAAGCTTTAAAACAAGGCAAGATCAATCTCTCCTCCACTTAACTTCAAGAACCCTCAATCTATTATCAAATACAAATATTACCTAAATTAGGTTATATGATTTTCTGGAAATTGGAGAGAGATTGAGGTGGAGAAGAAGAAGAGGATGCTTACCTAAGCTTCTCTTTGATTTTGGAGCTTGAATCTTGAATTTCCTAGCAATCAAGGGTTTAGGAGTTTTAATTTCCCTTTCTTTCCCCCATTTTCCTTTAGCTTGAGTGTTAGGAAATAATAGAATGAATGAAGAGGAGTTGGAGGAGGAGTTAGGGTATTAGATGAGTTGGTGTGCTGAAACCCAAACCCAAAGCCCAATAGAAAAATAGCAAAATTCTACTCAACTCCAAACATATCGATATTTATACTTAAAAAGGTCGCAAACGCCATTTTGGACTCAATGGAAGTGGTCTCGAGTCCGGATTCAACCATTTACAAAAAGTCACGTTTTGGACTTTTAAATCCAACTAACAATACTATATTTAAATAAATCATTTAAATATATTATCGTAAAAATATGCGGGTTGTTACATATCCCCTCTTTTGTTAAGTCATATATCCATCAGTGATTAAATATTTTTCTTAACAGAACCGACTTAAGATGATTTGATTTTGATTTAACCAGTATTCTTAGAAGTAGACAAACAATCTATATCTTATGCTCTTGCGCATTCAAAAGAGATAATGTACGGCTACTGTTATTGTATAAAAAGGAACGATATAACCCAATTTGAATAGTACAATTCTTGACAAAATTATAATTAATCTAAACTATTGAACTGTTATTATTTACTGTACATTCTTGCAAAAGTATAATTCTTGATAAAAGGGATGGATTAAGTATTAAATAAAGTAGAGAGAGACATAAAACGTGGGTGACGCGATCAAAAGTCCATAGAATATCAACAGATTAAACTATTGATTATCAATGCCTATGTAATGTTTATATAATAACAAATAAGGAAAAATAATTCACGTACATAAGTAAAAGAAAAGAGAATACCTGAAACCCTTGAAATTGCTGCTTCCTAAATTCTGCATCTGCTTTCTGCCCCATACTAGCCCAGACATCTGAATACACTATGCATGCTCCCTTCACTACTTCTTTGGGATCATTTGCTATTTCTATTTTGCTGATTCCAGCAATCTTGGCTAGTTCAATAGTTCAATGGATTATCTGTCTGACCACTATAGTTCTGTTTGGCTAACTACTAACCTTTGGCTGACTTGGACTTACCAGACAATATATAAACAAATAATCTAACACATGTTAGATACTCCTCTTCTAGATGGTCTGTCCCTAACTTACATTCTCCAGGTCAACTGATCCTAATGGTTTTGCGGGCTCATAATAACTACCTCTGTACAAATATATTCACTTCTGTGTGTAACATCATTTTAGTCTTACCTATGACAAAGCTGTACACATAGGAATTTTGGACTAAATTAGCTGGGGCTAATAGCTAATGTATTGGGGGTGACCCTATACCAGTCTCATCTGGTATACAAATATCTGAGTCGTTTTACTTAGGGTAATCTTCCCTTATATATTCCTTGAAAAACCTTTTCTTCTCAAAATTGATTTAAAACCTTTTAAATCAGACTTAAACAAGAAAAATATAAACTCTATGCTTTACTCAAAATCATCTTGCCATGTTATATATACTTTATACAAATCTTTGTTGATGAAAACACTTAAACCTTAGAAAGTAGCCCTTTCGAATCCATTGGAAGTAGCCCCTTCAAAACCAAGTAAACCCACTTTTATAACCCAGGCCTGAAAGGGAGTGCGGATTAAGGATCTTAAGGCTAATTTGACACTGGAGGGGGGGTGAATAGTGTTTAATGGATTCTAAGACTTATATGGACTAATTTAAAATTATGACACAAACAAATGCAGAACTTAATCACAGAACAATCACAGAATCAAACACAGAAGCAGAAAGTAAATAAAAAGCAGTAAAAGGAAAGAACACATCAGATTTTATACTGGTTCGGAGTTACCCTACATCCAGTCCTATACCAAGGCAGAACACCTCATATAGATTTTTATTATACCAAAGTCGAGATTACAATCCTCACTTTCTAAAGGCCTTGAGGTACCCTCCTGTCTCACGAGTCCGGGGCAAACTCTCTTGATTTACGGGCCATAAGATTACCCAATTGATTTCCAGGCACAACCACACCTCATAGAGAGACTCGATAAACTTTTGATTACAAATTGATCCTATAACTTTGAATAGCACTTTGATCTTCGAGAGAGGGTAGAGAACTAAACAAGAATGAGATTCTAATTTGATTCACTTGAGAATTCGGCAGAATTTCGGCACGATCTTAAAAATATGAAAATTTTAGAATATGGATTTGTGGAGAAGGAGTGAAGAAATTAAGAAAAAACACAGTTAGTTAAAAAAATCGTTTGTGAAAGCTATTTATAGACCAGTAACGGTATAACCATTCGTGAAGAGATTTAAACGAATAGACACTTCGTTTGAAAATGACCAGTAACGGTCATAACCATTTGTGAAGAGATTTAAACGAATAGACACTTCTTTTAAAAATTGAAACTTTTGAATTTAACGGCCACCATGTCGACATGGGGTATCCCATGATGTCGACATCCCTAAGTTAAAAATAATGTAAAATTTGTTTTGAAAATGGTATTGAACAGAAAACAAGATGAAATGATTCTGGAGTAAAATAAACTAATTTTCTTATGTTTTGAAATAAAGAAGAGTAGAAAAATATATTTTTAGAATGTATATATAAATTTGATTTTAAATCTCAAGTATATATATTATAAAAGAATATTTAAAAATCAGAAGATAGTTTTTTTTTAAAAACAAACGAAGTTTGAAACAAGAGTTTGTTTAAAACAAAAACAAAGAATATTTTAAGGCTAAAATAATTTGAAAAGCAGTTTTGAAAATCATTGTGAAAAACCATTTTGAAGTAGTTTTGTAAGCTTCTTCCTGCAGAATATCTCATCACATCAGGACTCGAGAACTTGTACAAAACCAGGATGTTCTTGGGTTTGTAAGCCACTTGTCGTAGGTTTGTAAGCTACTTGTCGTGGGTTTGTAAGCCACTAAGAAGATAGAAATGGGTTCCATCCCAAATGAAATATGGAATGAAGATTTCCGTGCTATTATGAAGTTTTAACAATAAACTAGACACTTATCTTGAAATCTTGATCTTGATACTCATGAGTCTTCAAACTTGATTTCTTCATTCTTGATCTTTATACTGTACAGTCTTCAATAATCTGTACCTGCCTTATATATATCCTGCATAATAACATTCATATATATCTAGACAATAGTGTTAGTATATAAGTTATAATAAAATAAGTTACAAAGATTGTTGTCATCAAAACCACTATTTCCAGTTCCTAATAATCTCCCCCTTTTTGATGATGACAACCTTATAAAATATACTTACCACTTCGATCATAATATAACCCCTTACACCAACAACTCCCCCTTACTTCAAACCTACTGTTTTATATAACTTCTCCCCCTTTGTCATCAACAAAACAATAACATATAAACCTTCAACTTAATAGAAAATGAGATAAAAAAACATATGACATAAGAATAATAACTATGTATGAGTGAAATATAGCATCCTAAGTTAAATGGAATTCAAGATTTTATACACCAAAGATACTCTTGTGGTTCTTCTAGAGGCTCTTCTTCTTCAGAATCAATAGCTTGTGATGATTCTTTGATGACAATGGGATTGGCATGGTTACCCATAAGGAATTTTTGTAAATTCCTAAGAATTCTGCCTTGCCTATCTTGTTCTCTAGCCATTCGTAGTTGACTCACTTGATTTTCCATCATCATTTGAAGCAAGTCTTTCATCTTCTCTTCTAATTTGATGACTCGTACGTGTGTGGAACGTTAAAAAGGGTCAGAATGAGGAGAAGTGGGTGAAGAAGGTTCGTTATTAGAAGAGTAAGCCATTAATTTACTGTTTTCGAAGTTTATTACAGAGAATAGAACAGAGAAAAGGAGTAAAAGTCGAAATATATAAATATATAACCAAATAACTAATTTTAGAGGGAAATTTAAATTTGAAAATCTCGACCTGAATGTCGACATAGGGGGATGGGTCATGTCGACATGCCCAGTTCAATTTCGAAGAAATTTTTATTTATATTAATTATTAACTATACTTGTATTATTTATAATTTATATTTCAGTTAATGAACATATACCTAATTCTCATCTAAATTTTGTAAAATTTTGTTCATTTAATGGTTTGGTTAATATATCAGCAATTTATTTTTCAGTATTAATATATTCAAGAGTTATGACTTCTTTACTTATATTATCTCTAAGAAAATGATGTCTAATATCAATATGTTTTGTTCTAGTATGATGAGTTGGATTTTTAGATAAGTTTATTGCATTAGTATTATCACAATAAATTGGTGATTTAGTTATAGTCAAGCCAAAGCAGCAGATATATATTCTGCTTCAGTTGTTGACAAGGATACAGTGTTTTGCTTCTTACTAAACCAGGAAACCAGAGAATGTCCTAGAAAGTGACAAGTTCCACTTTTACTTTTTCGGTCTGATTTACAACCAGCGCAATCAGCATCACAATATGAAATTAAATCAAATACATCATTTTTAGGGTAAAATAAACCATAATCTAAAGTATGTTTTACATATCTTAAAATTCTTTTAACAGCTTTTAAGTGAGTTTCTTTAGGTTGAGATTGGTATCTTGCACAGGGACAGACACTATGCACGATGTCAGGACGACTTGCTGTTATATAAAGTAGCGAACCAATCATTCCCCTATATAATTTTTGATCAACATCTTTTGATTTATCTTCTTTACTTAAAGCTACATTAGTTGTCATTGGAGTTGGTTTCCCACTAGAAGTGGTCAATCCAAATTTATTAATTAAATCCTTAGCATATTTTTCTTGACTAATGAAAATTCCTTTATCTAATTGTTTGATTTGAAGTCCTAAGAAGAAGCTTAGTTCTCCCATATGACTCATTTCAAATTCTTTAGTCATTGTATCTAAAAATTCTTTATTCATTATGTTATTAGTTGACCCAAATATTATATTATCTACATATATTTGTACTAATTGAATATCATTTTTGTTTCTTTTAATAAAAAGAGTTGTATCTATTTTACCAATTTCAAAACCAGATTGTAGTAAATAAGATCTTAGTCTTTCATACCAGGCTCTAGGAGCTTGTTTCAGACCATATAAAGCTTTCTTTAGTTTATATACATGATTTGGAAATTCATTATTTTCAAAAAGTGGAGGTTGTTCAACATAAACATCTTCTTTTACAAAACCATTTAGAAAAGCACTTTTAACATCCATTTAATATAACTTGAAATTATTGTAGTTTGCAAAAGCAAGTAGAATCCTTATAGCTTCTAGTCTTGCTACGAGTGCAAAGGTTTCGTCATAATCAATTCCTTCTTCTTGACAATAACCTTGCGCGACTAAACGAGCTTTATTTGTCACGACCTCACCAAGTTCATTCATTTTATTTTTATAAACCCCTTTTGTTCCAATTATACTGTTATCCTCAGGCAAGGTTTTAAATCTCCCCGAGATCAGCCGAGATGAAAATCCGAGATATTAGCCAAAATCCGAGATTTGGCAGCTTGGTTAGTTATAAGTCTTTTAAATATCGCCCGAGACAGCCGAGATATTTGCCCGAGATATTGGCCAAAATCCGAGATTTGAAACCTTGTCCTCAGGTCTAGGAACAAGTTCCCAAACATCATTTTTGGTGAACTGATTCAATTTTTCTTGCATAGCAAGAATCCATGAATCATCAGATGATGCTTCCTTTGGATTTTTAAGTTCAATAGTTGATATAAAAGCTACATTACTCATACTATTTAGTTGATTTCTTATTTAACTATAGATTCAATATTTTCTAGTATATTTTCTATAGGATGATCTTTTAAAAGCCTAATTCTTTTATTAGGTTGAATGATTTCACAGTTAGTTTCATTAGGTTCATTATTTAAAGTTACAAAATCTTCTTCATCTTCTATTTGTATAGTATCTTTAAAATTTTCATCAAAAGATACATGCATTGTTTCTTCAATAGTGTTAGTTCTTAAATTATAAACTCTAAATGCTTTACTTCTATTAGAATATCCGATAAAGATACTTTGTCGGATTTAGGTTCAAATTTATCTAAATTATCTTTTGTATTAAGAATAAAACACTTACTAACAAAAAATTTAAAATAAGCTACTATGGGTTTCTTATTGTAAAGTAATTCATATGGTGTTTTATTAGTTAATGGTCTAATTAAAATCCTATTTAATATATAATAAGCTGTAGCACTGCTTCAGCCCAAAAGTTTTTAGGTAAGTTACTATCAAAAAGCATTGTTCTAGAACACTCTTGAATCGTTCTATTCTTACATTCTACCACTCCGTTTTGTTGTGGAGTTCTTGGAAAAGAGAAATTATGAGTGATTCCTTTTTTATTACAGAAATTCTCAAAATTTTCATTTTCAAATTCTCCACCGTGATCACTACGAATAGTTTTTATTTTTAAAGAAAATTGATTTTGAATTCTTTTAGCAAAATTCATAAATAATTCAAAAGCATCACTTTTAAGTTTAAGAAAAATTGTCCAAGTATATCTAGAATAATCATCTACAATTACAAAAACATATTTATTGTGATTAATTGATTGAACTTGAGATGGACCAAATAAATCTAAATGAAGTAATTCTAGAGGTTTAGAAGTAGAAATCATATCTTTTAGTTTAAATGAACTTTTCTTAAGTTTTCCTTATTGGCAAGCATCACATATACTATCTACTTTAAAGTTTAACTTGGGAAGACCTCTAACTAAGTCAATTTTTGATAACCTAGATAACAGTTTGAAATTTAAATGACCAAATCTTTTATGCCAAATCCAAGGGTCACTTGTATTAGCCAAAAGACATAAGTTATCATTTGAAATTTTCATACTAAGGATGTAAATGTTTTTCTTCCTAATTCCTTCAAAGATAATATTTGACTTATTATCTTCGATGTGACACTTATCTTTTCCAAATTTAATTTTAAATCCTTTATCAGATAGTTGACTTATACTAAGCAGATTATGTTTTAAATTCCTAACTAGCAAAATATCAGAAATAAGAGGTGTTTTAGAATTCCCGACATTGCCGATGCCAATCACATATCCTTTTGAGTTGCCTCCAAAGTTGACCAATCCACCATCTTGATATATAGTGTCATTGAGTATCTCGGGATTTCCAGCCATATGCCTTGAACAGCCACTATCAAGTATCCCTTTATCTTTCTCAATTTGCACAATTTTTTCATTGGTTGTTGATTCTTCAACAGCCATGTAACATATCTGTTCCTGCATAACAAACCAATTCGGTAGATAACTTGATTTTTCATAAAAACTATATGCAGACCTATAATACTTTGATGAAATGCATAAATTCAAACTAGTATTAACAAAATTTCCTAAAAATGTCATTTTTAACTTTTGAAGTTTCATATTATAAAAACTATTAAAACCTATGCTCTGATACCAATTGAAAGGGAGTGCAGATTAAGGATCTTAAGGCTAATTTAACACTAGAGGAGGGGGGTGAATAGTGTTTAATGGATTCTAAGACTTATATGGACTAAATTAAAATTATAACACAAACAAATGCAGAACTTAATCACAGAACAATCAAAGAATCAAACACAGATGCAGAAAGTAAATAAAAAGCAGTAAAAGGAAAGAACACACCGGATTTTATACTAGTTCGGAGTTACCCTATATCCAGTCCTGTACCAAGGCAGAACACCTCGTACAGATTTTTATTATACCAAAGTCGAGATTACAATCCTCAATTTCTAAAGGCCTTGAGGTACCCTCCTGTCCCACGAGTCCGGGGCAAACTCTCTTGATTTACGGGCCACAAGATTACCCAATTGATTTTCTGGCACAACCACACCTTACAGAGAGACTCGATAAACTTTTGATTACAAATTGATCCTATAACTCTGAATAGCACTTTGATCTTCGAGAGAGGGTAGAAAACCAAACAAGAATGAGATTCTAATTTGATTCACTTGAGAATTCGGTAGAATTTCGGCACGATCTTAAAAATATGAAAATTTTAGAATATGGATTTGTGGAGAAGAAGGAGTGAAGAAATTAAGAAAAAAATAGTTAGTTAAAAAATTCATTTGTGAAGGCTATTATAGACCAGTAACGGTTATAACCATTCGTGAAGAGATTTAAACGAATAGACACTTCTTTTGAAAATGACCAGTAACGGTCATAACCATTCGTGAAGAGATTTAAACGAATAGACTCTTCTTTTGAAAATTGAAACTTTTGAATTTAACGGCCACCATGTCGGTATCCCATGATGTCGACATCCCTAAGTTAAAAATAATGTAAAATTTGTTTTGAAAATGGTATTGAACAGAAAACAAGATGAAATGATTCTGGAGTAAAATAAACTAATTTTCCAATGTTTTGAAATAAAGAAGAGTAGAAAAATATATTTTTAGAATGTATATATAAATTTGATTTTAAATCTCAAGTATATATATTATAAAAGAATATTTAAAAATCAGAAGATAGTTTTTTTTAAAACAAACGAAGTTTGAAACAAGAGTTTATTTAAAACAAAAACAAAGAATATTTTTAGGCTAAAATAATTTGATAAGCAGTTTTGAAAATCATTTTGAAGTAGTTTTGCAAGCTTCTTCCTGCAGAATATCTCATTACATCAGGATTCGAGAACTTGTACAAAACCACGATGTTCGTGGGTTTGTAAGCCACTTGTCGTAGGTTTGTAAGCTACTTGTCGTTGGTTTGTAAGCCACTAAGAAGATAGAAATGGGTTCCATCCCAAATGAAATATGGAATGAAGATTTCCGTGCTATTATGAAGTTTTAACAATAAACTAGACACTTATCTTGAAATCTTGATCTTGATACTCACGAGTCTTCAAACTTGATTTCCTCATTCTTGATCTTTATACTGTACAGTCTTCAATAATCAGTACTTGCCTTATACATATCCTGCATAATAACATTCATATATATCTAGACAATAGTGTTAGTATATAAGTTATAATAAAATAAGTTACAAAGGTTGTTGTCATCAAAACCATTATCCCCAGTTCCTAACAAGGCCGAAATGCCAAAACATTCATTTCGAAACCATTCAAACTCTTCCTTTCGAAAGCTTTAAAACCTTTAACATCTTATCTTTAAAACATTTAAACATTTCCTTTCGAAACCATTGGAAAACCTTTCCTTTCAAACCTTTCGAAACCATTGGGAAACCACCCCTTCGAAACCATTCTTTAAACCTTGGAAACCTTCCTTTTAAACCATTCGAAACCATTAGGGAACCACCCTTTCGAAACCATTCTTTAAACCATTCGAAAGCATTGAAACATCAAACCTTTCGAAAGCATTTGGGTTCAATTAAAATATGTGGAAACCTTTCAAAGCCATTTAAAACTATCTCCTTCGAAACCTTTGGGTTCTACCTTCAACCGAGCAAAAGGGTCATAAAACATATAAGTCGAAAGCTCTCTTTTGATAACAGTTCCTAAGCAAAGAAGTGATGGTGTCGAAACCAACCTTCCGAAAGAAATAGAGAAGTGGCTTAGTTTTTAAAAGCAAAGTATTCCCATCGAAACCTTTGTTTCGGAAGATAAGAAAGGTGGCAGCTAACGATTTCGACCCCTACAAAAGAATTTACTTAAAACAAAAAGCGCAACCCATTCGAAACCTTTCCTTTAAAACATTTAACTCAACCGAAAACCAACCAAGTTGAAAGCATATCCTTTGAAAGCAAAGCAGGTGCGTTTTCATTTGAAAATATAATAGCGCTTCGACCCCTTCAGAACCCCTGGTTTCGCACCAATACCTTCTGCCTATCTCCAATTTGTTGTGCACCAAGTCTTTGTTGCCATGCACATTATTTTCGTTGGTGGTGGAGGCGAAACTACTAGGTCGGAACCCCTAGTGCCGAAAGTGGTGAAACATGCCAAAAGCATGTAAAAGCTAATTTTTACTTTAAAAAGAATTTCTTTTCAACTAATCTGCCTTGTTTGTCAAAATATTATTGGTTGCTAATTTTCTTTTCTAAAAGTGCTGCCAATATTTCAGAAATAAACAACTTAAATAATTTACAAAATACCCCTTCTCCTTTTATAAATATATAAAACATTTAAGTCCCATACCTTAAATAATTTTATATATTCATTAAAACACTTAGGAAAATTCAAAAATTTTTGCAGAAAATCATTTTTAATATGTTTTCTAACATATATTAATTTCAGACCTAAATCATATATTATTTAACAGTAAATAATTTTAAACCCAAATAATCAATTTTCCCACTAGAAAATTAATATAAAATCCACATTAATTCAGCAAATTATGAAAATTGAAACTCATAACTAAAATATCATTTCTGATCTAAATCTAAAATTGCAAGGTATTTGGATGTCATTTAATAGGGTTTTCACATTAAAACATATCATAAAACTTATATGAATAATCATAAATCATTAACAAGCATATATAAACATTTTATCCTTCAAAATCATGGCATAACATTGCAAATAAATTCGGATTATCCTTAAAACCAAAATCATTAAGAAAACAAGAGATGTAGTCATTATTCACCTTAGCTTTGAGATTAAGGAGTTTGAGATTTGAATAGCCTTGATTTTATTAATCTTCTTCCTTTAGATTCTTGTTTACTTCCTCTTTCTTGCTAATGGTGGCCAGCCTCTACTATGTCTTTGATTTAGAAATGAATGTGTAAATGAATTCCTAAGGGTTTAGGGTATTAGAATACTCTTATTCCTACTTTGCCCTTACCTATTACCCTTATCTATTTTAATTCATGTTAGCTCATTTTAATTTATTTATTAACATGGCATGACTACCCCTATGTTAACTCAAATCTCAATCCCTTAATCATCACATTATTTTATTTAGCTAATTAAATATCCTAAATAATGTTACTAAAAATTAGGGTTATTACAGTTCGTTTGTTGAGCTTGCGATAATCTACATATAGTCTTAGGGAACCATCAGCCTTTATAGCAAAGACGATGGGCGCTTCCCAACTTGAACGACTTAGTTGGATCAAGCCCTTCTGTAACCACTCACTAACTTGATTTATCTGCTCCAACCTCTCCTTTTGGGCAAGTATACGAACAGGCAATACGATAGGTTTTGCATGTTTAACCAAATCAATGCGAAATTTTATCTCACAGTGAGGTGATAAAACTGACACTTCTTCAAAGACATCTTGAAACTTCTAAACAACTATGATCGAACCTAACTCCTCCACCCCCACATCCAAAGAGTAAAGAAAACTAGTCATAAGTGAGCTAAGCTCTTTACAAGATACAGCCAGAGGTCCACTTTCCTTCGACCACAAGACGGTCTGCTTATCATAATTCAAGACTACATGATATCGCAACAACCAGTCCATCACAAGAAATACATTAAAACCCATAAAACCCAAAACATACATATCACAAGGGAAGAGTTGGTCAAAAAACATATCTAGAACTCCTAAGCAAATCATACTAAGATTGGCCAATCCACCAATAGGGTTCGATACACAAATAGAATCTAAAGCCATAACTAGCTCGAGTTCTAATCTATTAGCCAGAGTACGAGAAATGAAACTAAGAGATGCACCAGTGTCAAATAAAACACGAATAAGAATGCCAAAAATAGATAGAATGCCTTCCAGAACCTACTTTCCCTTTGCAACTACAGAAGTGGAAGGTGCTGAAGCTAGCGTAAAAGCTTGAGGTTGTTCTCCCTTCTAGAGCAATAGACACTCTCTAGCAAAATGGCCTGGCTGATGGCAGTTATAGTATGCCCTTGGTGCAAACTATGCCTTGGTTGCATGTGGCTATGGCTTAGGTACCATAGCAATAGGTGCCTTAACCAACGGTGCTTTTGCCACTTGTCTTTCCCCAACCAATGTACAGTTCCTCACGAAATGTCCCCTTTTCCCACACTTGTGACAAGCTAACCAAGAAATATCTCTAGATAGTTGAAACTTTTGTTTGCTGTCCCCAGCTAGTGCAGCAATAGATGGCTTCGATGCTAAGCTCTCAAACCTCAATCCCACGTTCACCAAATTCGCATAAGACCTTAAGATGTGATTTGTCATATCACCCTTGAATTTGGGGCGCATCCCTGCGATGAACATCTCATTCCTCTTCAATGGCGTATCTACCAAACCAGGCCTAGACTGAGATAAGGCAGTGAATCGGTTATCATACTCCGCGACTGTCATCGCCCCCTGCTTCAAGTCGAGGAAGCTCCTAAACAACAAGTTCTTCTTGGGTTTCGGGACAAACTTCATCTCGAATCCCTCCTTAATTTGGGCCGAAGAGATGTCATTCTCTTAGACATCAATAGTGATAGAACTCCACCAATCCATGGCTACGTCCGCCAGATGTCGTGACGCTAACCGACACTGCATCGAGTTATCTAGCTCCATATCCTCAAATATTCGATCACATAATTTGATCCAAGTCTGAACTTCTATGATCATCTCTATACCACAAAACCACTTACCTCCCAGCCTCTCATAATCACGGCAAAGCGAAGCAAAATTCCTCTAAGGCCTGACCTGCACGACCTCCTCTACAAACCACCTTTGGTTCCCTAACTGAAGCAATATTCCTTGGTGATCGGTCCCTACCAACTCTGATGGTACTACCCCCGACCACCTCTACCTCCTCGAGCATTGGCAGCTCTAGTACTCATCATGTACAATTTGAACATAATAGAATATATTAAGGATATGAAAAGCTAGAGTTATTTCAAAGAAAGAGATTATTCCTAAGGAAAACTTGAAAAAGGGGTATATGTTTAAATAAAATACAAATACGCTCTCGTATACACTCAACTCATTCTAGGGTATAACTTACCCTATATCTAATGAGCCATACCCAACCAAAGCCAAGGTGTTAGCTCAACCATGGGATCTAATACCAAATGTAATGACCTGACATTTCAACCCTTGAATGTCAACACTAATACATCTATGGTATTTGTATGCCGAATACTCAAGTGTCAAAAAGATAGAAAGTTAGGGTAAAATAAAAAAAATAGAATAAGAAAGGAAGAACTCAATATTAGAATCTCATAGTAGAACGATGATATACAATATCAAAAGAATAATACAAAGGGTAACTCTGAATACAGGACTTTCAGAGTTACAAAACCTAAGTACTATTATCAACCTGGACAGTTATAACTGCCTATCCTTAAAACATTGATATCTATACATAGCTGATACAGAATAAAATAAATAGATTGATAATGGAAGTCTCTATCTCGTCTTCTTAACTCTGAAGCGTCCAAGTTAAAACCTATTGTACTCAGCCCACTCGAAAGAGTACGCAAGGAATTTAGGGAGACAAAACCCAAGCATCAGACATAAGTCTGGTATGAGAAAACTCGAGATACATAAGTACATGTAACGGTAACTGTTGAGACTATATGGATTCCTATAATAGTTTCCCCTCAAAAGAAACCAACAATTTATCATGTTTAATATACTGATATGATAGACAATGTCTAGAGTGTAGAATATAAATCATATCAAATAGCTGTGGTGATTATATTCATCATACCATAACATATTTAGGTTACACTCAAAACTGCTAAGGTTTGTTTACATAATGGGTATTTCCATGGAGATCTCTTCGGTCGGCGCCGAATCCCATCTCCTGCACAAGGGTCAAAAACTACCTTCAAGCGTTGTATATCTCGAGATAAAGTATGCCTCAAAGGAAAACATAGCCTTTCCATGCCCTACCATGTGACCCCAAATATCATCAACTGTCACGAGCAATATCGATAAGCATACTCTAGATATGGAGTTGATATATCCGGTTGTTGGTTTCCAAAACCCAAACTATACCCCTACTCAGTTTTCTATCATTTCCGATGTCGAGGTTACATTCGGCATCTCTCATAAGTCTTCATTACTCGAACAAAACATGAATCCCCAAATGGATTCCCATATCTGAAATAGATCACAAATCACTACATGGATTCGAGCACCTAGGACTCTTCAAAACCAATCGATGAATTTTCGATTAACTCAGTTCTGGTTCATTCAAAAGTAAGCGAAGGCTAGAGACATTTCATACCAATACTCCTCCCCGGGGGTTCTTATTGGTATGAAACCGCAAAGCCTTTCGATAACTTCTTAAATCAATATTAGGTCAAGTTCGATAATCGACTAATCGATTATGTAGTCAAAACAATTTCTTATATAAATCACGATTCGTACGCTTAACTCGTTTCCAGCATTCCAACTCAACTATTCCTCGTTTAAGAGTGAAGTCAGGTAAGTTAGAGCATTGGTTGAATTAAAGCCTTGTCTAAACACTTCATTTTTGAATCTCATAGATAGATAAGTCTACCTCATCGGCTTTTAGTGTTAAGTATAGTATTAATGATTTCCATAAACAAGTAAGAAATCAACATGATTAACACGTTTTCGACATTTTCCGACTTACTATTCCTCGGTCAAAAGGGAAGCCTGGTAGGTTAGAGCTCTATTACTTTTTCCCTACTCGACATCAATCTTAACTCTCACAAAAAGATAAGCCTTACTTCGTCGTTTTTAGTGTTAAGCATAGTTAACTACTTTTCAAACAGGTAATCAAAAAATCAACCATTTAGCCACTAAGCAATTCTTAAGCCCTTTTCGAAAAAAATTGCGTGTGCTTTTAAAATAATTGAAAATACTTATAATAGGTTTTATAACTTTTATCCAAAATATTACTTGAAAATAACAACTATACAATTTCCTTAAAACTTGAAAACGACATGTTCTAAACAAAATATCCCTTCTTTAAATATTCACAATTAATTCTTAAAAATTCATAAATATCTCAAACCACTTTCAAAATACTATAATAATAGTTAGTAAACCATTGTAAAAAGAATGAAACAAAATACTCAAATTTAAATTTCTTTTCAAACCTTTTAAAGTCCAAAATCCAGTATAAATGGGGCAGTTTTGCACAAGTGCAGTTTTCATCATTTTCGAGATGTTACGTAACTTTTTACTATTCAGGCTTTTAATAGTAGCAAACATACATATAAAAAAATAATAAATATGGCAAGAAACCCTTAAGGATCTCCCTACAAAATTCCACAGAAATCGCCAAAAACAAGACAATTCACAACTACATCTATAATTACTATCGCTATATGTTCACTTTCAAATCCAAGTTATAACCAAACCTATGTTCAACTACAACCTATATGTTTTGTTCCATGACTTTGCCATATGTCATACAAGTGCATTCAAGTCCGTTCAAATCCATACATATGCCACTTGCTTTCAAAACAAGAATCAAAATCAATGTTTTCACATATATCCATATTAATTCAACAACATTAATATAATCAAACAACATCATATATATATATGTGATATTTTCCAATAAAAATGGTGAGATAGCTCACATTTATCGAACAAACAACTATGATCAAAGAACCCAAGTCCAAACCGAAGCTAGCACTCTCCTTCCCTTCCTTTCATCTCTTGCTTTTGCCTTGCTTCACCCTTCCTCCCTCACAATTGCTCACGACTATAACAGGTGGAGGAGTTTAGCTTCTAGACTTCAAGATCTAACTAGGTAGAAGGTTCTATTATGTGGTGGTAAGGCTTCAATCCAAGTTTGAAGTGATTTGGATTTGATTTGCAAGTATTTTTCTTTAGGAAATTATTATTATGAAGAAGAAGAAAAAGAAGATGAAGGAGATATGGATTTTCATCTCAAAGCTTTGTGAATTATTGAATGAATATTAAGGGTATGCCCCTCCTTATATAGGCTAAGAATGGTGCTCTTTACACCCCATCTTCATGCCATGGAAGAGTCACCTCCCATTACTTCTTCTTTAAGTCACTTCTCCTTTATGCTAATTACCATCTTACCTCTCCCATGATAATATTTTTATCCTAATAGAAGCTTCTAGAACATTTCAAGCTTTATAAAGAGGTGTGCGTTAATTAGTTGCTAATCTATTCATTTAATTATTATTTAAGTGGACAAGAGTTTGAACAACTAATATTGATCAAAAAACTGTTTACCGATAAATAGATTTTCGGTCATATTATCGATTTTTTTTTCAAAGAATATATTTTTGTAAACAAATTTCAAAAAAAAGTTTCTTATCATTATTTATTAATTAAGTGATGTTTAATAGTGTTATAAAATCATATTTATAAAGCTTAATTATATTTTAAAATCTTTCTATATTCGAAGACGAAGTGTTCGAATTTCAAGGTTGCTAAAGATTAGTTAATTATTTTATTAAAGTATAATATCTTATGTAATATTATCTTTTTTAGTGTTTTTATTAAACATCTTGTTTTATAAATAAAATTACCATATATATATATATATCATCTCTAAAAGGTTTTAAATGTAAAAAAAAAGGTTTAGAAAGGGGTTAGAAATTGCTTACTATCCAAATGGTTAATTGTTTAAATTAATTGTTTGAAAAATAATTAGCAATGCTTAACACTAAAAGTCGACAAAGTAGGCTTATCTATTTGTGAAAGTTAAGGTTGATGTTCGAGTAGGGATACGAGGAATAGGGCTTTAACCTACCAACTTCCTTCTTGACTAAGGAGAAGTTAAGTCGAGAATGTCAGAAATGTGTTAATCGTGTTGATTTCTTACTTGTTTAAAGAAATAATTAAAGCTATACTTAACACCAAAAGCTGATGAGGTAGACTTATCTATTTGTGAGATTCAAGAATGAAGTGTCTAGGTAAGGCCAACCAATGGTCGAACTTACCTGGCTTCACTCTTGGACGAGGAAAGTTAAGCTGGAATGTCGAAATTGAATTAAGTATATGAATATTGATTTGTATAAGAAATTGTTTTTGACTAGATAATCAATTATTCGATTATTGTACTTGACCTAATGTTAACTTAAGAAGTATCTAAAAGCTTCACGATTTCATACCATCGAGAACCCTTGGAGAGGAGCATTGGTATGAAACGTCTCTAGCTTTCGCTTACTTCTTAAAGCACCGAAATTGAGTTTATCGAAAATTCATTGATTTGGATTTGAAGAGACCAGGATCGATAAGTGTTTTACTTATCGAATACCACTTTAAAACTAGTATATGAGTTCTATGTTTTAGGAGCGGTTGTGAAGTAGAATGTTATAGAGTTGAACTATCAATCCTAAGGTTAAGTCCAAGGGAGAGGTCAGCATTAACATTTCAAACGATGCTATTGTATGGGACTGTCTATCTGAAAGAGTAATTCCAAGAGGGAGGATAGCATTAACATTCGTTGGAAGACTTATGTAGGAATCTACATGGAGATTCAAGATGCTTGAATCCGTGTAGAGATTTGTGATCCGTTTGAGATGATGGAATCCATTAAGGGATTCGTGTTCTATTCGAGTGATTAAGACTTGTATGAGAGATGCCTAATGTGACCTCGACATCGGGAGTGGCTAATTATAGAGTGCGATGAGCAATCTCAGGTTTAGCTAACCTTTGAGGGTATATCAACTCCATTGTCCAGAGATGCTTATAGATGATGCTAGTAGGAGTTGTTGGTACTTGGTTCCATGCAGTTCATACCGTGTTACAGCATTGGGCCAGTTGTGTTTACCTTATGGTATATTTTATCTACACATGTACGACGCTCAGAAGGTAGTTTTTGGTCCTTGTCATGCAGATCCGCTTCAGTTTCCTGGAAGCATCTCCATAGAAAAATCCATTATGCTAACGTACTTTAGTAGTTTTGATTGTAATATCAAACATGCTGAATGTAACCAATGTAACCATTCCAGCTATTTGATTTGATTTATATTCTACAATCTAGACATTACCTATCATATCACTATATTAAACGTAATGAATCGTTGGTTTCATTTGAGGGGAAAACCATTACGGTAATCCTATGGTCTCAATGGTTACTGTTACTTGTTACATATTTATTAAGTTTCTTATGCTGGTTTACCAGACTGATCCGGGTGCTATTTTCTTATAATGCTCAGGTCAGCCAGTGGATCTTTTCGGATTTAGCCTTGGACATTTTGGAGCTTATGGAGAAGAAAAGGATGATTATCTGTCGTAGTATTCTTATTTCCACTACATTACTGAATTATATATATCAGCATTATGAGAACAAATAGTTATAACTGTCAACGCTGATGATAGTACTTTGGTCTTGTAACTCTGAAATTTCTATATTCAGAGTAGTCCTTTGTACTGTTCTTTTGATATTATATACTACCGTTCCGTTGTGAGATTCTGATGTTGTGTTCTCTTTTTCTTATTCTGTTCTATTTTTTATTTTACCCTAACTTTCTGTCTTTTCGGCACTTGGGTGTTCGGTGCACGAATACCATGGATATATTTAGTGTCGACATTCGAGGGTTGAAAATTCATGTCGTTACATTTGGTATCAAAGCTCAAGGTTTAGCGAACACCTTGGCTTTAGTTGGGTATGGCTCATTAGAGATAGGGTAAGTGATACTCTAGAATGAGTCGAGTGTATTATACATATGAGTGTGTATTTGTATTTTGAAAACTAGACTTTTAAAATTATTCCAAAAGGAATATCTCTTTCTTAGTAACCCTCTCTTTGAAATAACTCTATCCTTTCATGTCCTAAAGAAGTTTTGCTTTGATTAGGTAGTAAGAACTATAAGTACTAGAGCTATCAATAATAGAGGTGGTCGGTATAGTACTATCATGAATGGCAGGAATCGAGCACCAAGGAATGTTGCTCTAATTGAGGAAGAGAGGGAGAATGTCGTAGAGGAGGTCGTGCAGGTCAGGCATTAGATGGGTTTTGCTTCGCTTTTTCATGATTATGAAAGGCTGGGAGAAAAGAGGTTTGGTGGTATAAAAACGATCATAGAAGTCCAGACTTGGATTATATTGTGGGATCGGATATTCGGAGATATTGAGCTAGATGACTCAATGAAGCGTAGGTTGGCATTGTGGCATCTAACAGTTTTAGCCATTGGTGGAGTTCTATTATAGCTGATAACCAAGAGAATGATTTCTCTTGGGCCCAATTTAAAGATGATTTTGAGATGAAGTTTGTTCCAAAATCCGAAAAGACTTTACTTTTTATGAGTTTCTTAGACCTAAAGTAGGGGATCATGCTAGTGGCGGAGTATGAGAACCGGTTCGTTACTTTTTCTCGATTTGGATTAGGATTAGTTGACATGCCACTGAAGAAGAATGAGATGTTTGTGCCAGGTATGCATCCCGAGTTTCAGAGAGAGATGACTAATCACCTTATGGGGTCTTTTGTGAATTTGGTGAATATGGGTTTGAGGTTTGAGAGTTTGGAAACATGGCCTACTATTTTTGCACTGGCTGGGGATAAGAAGCGTAAGTTTTGGCCGAATAAGTCTAATCTTATTTGCAACAAGTGTGGGAAAAGGACTCACTTTTCCAATAAATGTAGGTTGGGTAGAGGAGGGCAGATGGTTAAGGCACCAAGGGAATATTGCAGTTGTCATTAGCTTGGACATTTTGTTAGAGATTGTCCCATGCTCAAGAAAGAGGAGCAACCTAGGGTCTTTTCTATTTCTACAGTTAAGAAGGGGAAGCATATTCTTGAGGGTATACTATCTGTTATGGATTTCCTATTCATATTTGTTTGACTTCAGTGCCTCTCATAGTTTCTTATCCCATAGCCTTGATGATTGTTTAAATCATGCTTGGTCGGTTTAGGAGCATTGCTTGTTATTGTTTTATGCTCAACCAATTCATGAGCAGCTTTACCTTTCTACATCATGGGTTGGGTAAACAGTAATTATGGGTATATTGAAATGAACACCTTGTGAATTAAGTTTCACGATTTGACTATAAGGCGTTCGGTCATAATGTTGGGTTAGAAGTCAAATTTTGTAAAAGTTGTTTGTTATAATTTAAAGGAGAGATAGAATAATTTGGAAATAAATAATAGTGAAAAGAGTTTATATAAGAAAGTAATTTTAATATAAATATGGTTATAAAACATGGTTTATAAACGAAGAGGAATTAAATTCAGAATTTTAGAACATAAATCCCGGGATTTTTGAAAATGTTTTTCTAAGATTTTGGCAAAAATAATTAGTATTTTTGAAAGTAAATATTTAGGAATTGGTTTAGATCATGATACTTATTATTATTATATGAAGTATTTGATACTGCATTGAAATAATTTTTGGTTAAGTACCAAAAGTATGGTTTAGATATATTGAACTCACTTCCGTCGCTCGAAAATAATTTTGGTGATGGCGCAGCATCATCGACGTTTATTTTCAGGTTTCATAGTGAGGGATGCTATATAGTTGTTTTGGTAAAATGAATTTTGATTTAATCCTGAAAGTATGAGTTAATGTATGAAAGGTACAAGTATATATTATTTCCAAAATGATTTGTAATAAAACGCGGGTGTTTAATTCTAAATTTTATGAAAAGAGATTGGAACTTTTTTATATTATTTCATGGATATTTGTAGCATATATATTAGGATTGGATGATATGTGCATCATGTTATGATATGATTGGTTGATATTTTTCATTTGTTAAAATGAAACAGAAATCTTCAAAAAATTTCGATAGTCAGAAACTTCCGAATCGTTATAGAACTTATTGCTAAGTGTTTTTGAAAATATAAAATTAAGTTTATATAACACTTGAATTTGAAGAAGATAGCAGGTTAAAACAAGTTCAAATTGCTGATCATCCTTGTTAAGTAGACGAATTAGATGTTTTTTTATATATTCTTAGGATGTAGTGGAGTATTGTACGAGTATGAACTTAAGTTGTAAAATATTTATAGACTTGAAGTTAGGTTTTTATGAAATGATTCATAAAGGGTTTTAGTATTGAATGAGATTTTATTTGTATAAAAGAATGTGACATAAAGAAATTGGTATAGTTAGGAAACCAATAGGATAAGTGCATAAGTTGTATGTAGATTGTTTTATTCGCATGACTGTTCTAGTATTCAAGTACATGTTTTCAATGTGATTTACACCAGTCCGAACGAGGATATTTCACTCGATTCTTAACGGCAAACACTTGATAGAGGTTCATGATACAATCGAGATGTTTTCTATCATAATATATCGCTGTATAAGGAGAACAAAGGTTTTTAATCTAGGAACCAGATTGGAGTCCGCACTAGAGAGGTCAAGTGATCTATAATAGTTTGGAAATAAATCTATGTGATCGAACAAGTGATCAGATCAGATGTTGCTTACGGATGATCCATGTGCATCGTATGAGTTTTTGTATGTTTGTATACTATGTTGGCTTATAAAGGTTTTGGAGAATGACTCTTCGATTTGTTATGAGGTAACATGAATAATCGTCTAAGTAATGACTAAGGCTGTTGAGCATAAGATATGCTTAGTAGGTTGTTTATCGTCCTTGGGCGATGTGAGAGTTTTGAACCTTAGTAAACTATGAGTATCAGTTGCTAATGGTTGTGAATGCGATTTGAGTATTGTGTGCTTGTTCCTTTGTTAAGGTAGAAGTGCCATGGAGCGAAGATGCTCCGGGTTGTACAAGGAAGACGGAGGAGGGTTTGAGGAAGTTCTGTCAAGGGTTGCTTATAGACTAGGGTTTCCTTCTTATCTTAGTATCGTACATCTTTTGTAGTGCACTCACCGCTTGTGGTGTAGTTGCTAAGTATGCATTTCAGTCTGCAGTTTAGTTTGCATATAGTTTCAGCAGTATGCTATATATATATATTGTTCTTCCATCTCCATTGATTATCGTTCTTGTCTGAATTTCAAGGATGAAATGTTCTAAGTGGGGGAGAATGTAGCGATCCTGAAATTCGAACACTTCGTCTTCGAATATCGAAACATTTTGAAATATAATTAAGTGTTATAAATATGATTTTATAACCTTGTTAGATATCATTTAATTAATGAATAATGATAGGCAACTTTTTTTTAAAAAATTATTTACAAAATATATTATTTGAAGAAAAATTGATTATGTGATCGGAAATCGGTATATCGGAAAACAACTTTTTGATCGATATAAGTTGTTCAAACTCTTTCCCACTTATATAATGATCAAATGAACACATTAGCAATAGATTAACACACACTCCTCTTCATAAAGAAATGGAAGGTTCTAAAAGCAATGGAAGGTTCTAAAAGCTTCCAAGTGGATAAGAGATATTATCATGTAAGGGTATAAGAGAAATTTGCCTAAATGAAAAGTGATGTAAAGGAGAAGTGATGGGAGGTGAGCCTTCCATGGCATAGTGGGGAGGTGAGAGAAAGGCTAAGAAGCACCATTCTTGAGTTTATATAAGAAGAGGCATACCCTTGTTAAATAATTACAAATTCACAAAGCAAAACCAAGCTATTTTCATATCTTCCTCTTCATAATTTCCTAAAGCAAAATAATTGCAAAACTCATCCAAATCAACTCAAACTTGGAGTGGAGCTTTGGGAAAACATTACAACACATTTTACCTATTTTGTTTTTGAATAATCAAAGCTGCACATACCCCATCCCCATAGGCCGTGAGCAATTGGAGGAAGGAGAAAGCAAAAGCAAGTGAAAGAGGAAGGAAGGAAAGAAGGGAGGGTGGTTGCATGGTTGAGGTTGGACTTTGGTTGCTTGATCTTGGTTGTTTATTTTGTTAAAGTTGTGATGACTCACCACTTTGATTGAAATATAACACACACTTTTTTGTGTTTGATTTTGTTTAAGTGGTTTGAATTGATGTTGACATTTGTTGAAACTTTGGTTTTGATTCTTGCTTTGAAAGAAAGTGACAAATGTATGGACTTAAACGGACTTGAATGAACTTGAATGGGCTTGTATAATATGTGGCATAACCTTGAAACAAAGTACATAGGTTGTAGTTGAACTTTGGTTTAGATTGATCTCGGATTTGAAAGTGCATTATAATGATAGTCGTTGTGGATGCACTTAGGAATTGCCTTGGTTTTCGCTATTTCTATGGAACTTTGTAGAGAGATCCTTAGGGGTTTCTCACCACATTTATTATTTTTATATGTATACTTACTTCTACAAAAAGTTTGGACTGTAAAAAGTTAAGTAACATTTTGAAACGTGGCCAAAACTTCACTTGTGCATAACTGTCCCAATTAGCCTTGATTTTTGGACTTAAAAGGTTTGAATAAATATTTAAATTTAAGTATTTTGTTTCGTTCTTTTTACAATTGTTTACTAACTCATATTAGAGTTTTTAAAAAGTGGTTTGAGATATTTATGAATTTTTAAGAATTAGTCGTGAATTTTTAAAGAAGAGGATTTTATAATGAAAACTTGTTATTCTAAGTTTTAAAGGGTTTTATAAACTTGTTATTTTCAAGTAATATTTTGGATAAATGTTTTGAAACCTATTATAATAATTTTGAAGTATTTTAAAAGAATTTTTAAGTACATATTTTTTGTAAGATTAGTTGATTATTTTATTAAAGTATAAAAATCTTATGTAATATTATCTTTTAAAGTGTTTTATTAAATATCTAGTTTTATAAATAAAATTACTATACATATGTATATCATCTCTAAAGGGTTTTAAAAGTAAAACAAAAGATTGAGAAAGGGGTTAGAAATTGCTTAGTAGTGAAATAGTCAGCCAACCAATTTATGTTCTCGGCCACCCCCGCAATGAATGCTTAATAGTAAAAGCCGATGAAGTAGGCTTATCTGTTTATGAGAGTTAAGATTGATGTTCAAGTAAGGATATGAGCAATAGAGCTCTAACCTACTGGCTTCCCTCTTGATCAATGAATAGTTAAGTCCGGAATGTCAGAAACATGTTAATCGTGTTGATTTCTTACTTGTTTATGGAAATCATTAGTACTATACTTAACACTAAATGCCGACGAGGTAGACTTGTCTATTTATGAGATTCAAGAATGAAGTGTCTGGGTAAGGCTTTGACGCAATCCATGCTCTAACTTACCTGGATTCACTCTTGGGGGAGGAATAGTTAAGTTGGAATGTCGGAATCGATTTAAGTATACTAATATTGATTTATATAAACAATTGTTTTTGACTAGATGGTCGATTATTAGATTACCGAACTTGACCTAATGTTAACTTAGGAGGTATTTAAAGCTTCTTGATTTTATACCAGTGAGAATCTCCGATGAGGAGAATCGGTATGAAATGTCTCTCTCTTTTGCTTACTTTTGAAAGAATCATGATTGAATTTACCAAAAATTCATCGAATTGGTTTTGAAGAGATCGGGATCGGTAAGTGTTTTACTTATCGATAACCACTTCAAATCTAGTATACAAGTTCTATGTTTTGAGTGTGGTTGAGAATAGAATGTTATAGAGTTGAACTGTCTATCCTAAAGTTAAGTCCAAGGGAGAGGTCAACATTAACATTTCAAACGATTCTATTTTGTGGGACTGTCTATCTTAAGGAGTAATTCCAAGAAAGAGGACATCATTAGCATTCATCAGAAGACTTATGTGGGAATCTATGTGGAGATTCAAGATCTGGTCAAGATGCTCGAATCCATGTAACAATTTGTGATCTGTTTAAGATGACGGAATCCTTTTGTGGATTTATGTTCTATTCGAGTGATGAAGACTCGTATGAGAGATGTCGAACGTGATCTCGACATCAGGAATGGCTAAACATATCGTGGGATACCCAATCTCGTGTTTAGCTAATGTTTAAGGGTATATCAACTCCATTGTCCATAGATGCTTACAGATGATGTGTAGCACCCCGTAATTTGGCGTTAGTTATTTAATTAGTTAGTTAATTAATTAGACTCCAAAAATTGTATTTTTTTCAAATGATGGAATTTGACCATGAAACTTGCAGCATTGCATTCATGACGAAATTCTTAGCAACTTTCATATTTGGATTTTAGCGATCGGAGTCCAAATGATGAAGTTACGAACAAAAAATGATTTCGAAACGAGAATAAAAAATAAAAAAATTAACATTTTTAATTAATTATCTGGGGCTCAGAGGTCGACCGCTCCCATAGATCGATCTGCATATTAGAGTAGTCGACCAGGGGCGGTCGATCCTTAGGAAGGGGGAGGTTGACCGCTTCATATGCGGCGGCTCCAGTAAACCTAGGCTTTATACGGCCATTTGATATATTTTGATCTAACGATCGAGGTTGATTCTTATACCTACAAATAGAGGCCTAACCCTCCTTTCTCTTCCCATATTTTTTTGGTGGTAGTAGCAAAGCTCTGCCATTTCTTCTTCTTCACTTTCTTTCAAATTATAAAAATAAGTTATTTATACCTATATTCATACAAATTGGAGAAGAATAGAAATCGAATAAAAAGGAGAAGAGAACAGAATCAATTATACACATATTTAAGGTAATTTATATATATTTATATATTTGTATCTGTTTTCTCTCCCAATCCCAAATCTTCTCAGATCTGTATTCTAATGTATGTATATACCCTTTTTATACATATTTCTTGGATTAAAAAGGATTTAGAGATGAATTTAAGGCTCTACTTCAGATCTGGAGATTTGGATCACTTTTAAAAGGTGAGTGGGAAATTTTATATATTGTTTATGATTTTAAATCTATTCCGTTGGCATACATTTTATTTTTGTGCCTAAAGCAATTTTATTTGTGAATTTTAGGCTTAAATTAGTATTGAAAACTATTGACTACATATTCTTGGTTTTAGACTTGATTTGAAATATGTTTACACCTAGATTTGGAAATCAGTCCTAAAGATTTTAGAATTTGAATGTTGTATATTTTTATTCCGGATCTGTACTTGGGTGTAAAATAGAATTTTTGGATTATTGTCCAAATTTGTGTTAAGTTGTAGATTTTCCAAATTTTAATTTGTGGGAAGAACATCTGTTTGGTTTTATAAATTCGTTTACTTTTCCACTTTTGATTCAAAAAGGCGATGCTTGATTTAACAAGGAATAAAACAAAAAGGGAAGAGATGTGTAATGTACAAATATATTCTCCATAGTTTTGAAATGTCGTTCTCAAGAAAATCTCTGTTCTCGTTTAATTGCTCTGAATCGTTTCCTCCTCCCTCGAAATCTGTTTGTAATTCGTCCTTGACATCTCCCTATCTCTATACCGATCGAGTTCCTCTCATTCGATCGTATGCCCAAATCGTTAAAGAAGGTGTACCATCAGTAAATATTTGGAATCGCAAGCGTTCCAATAATTGGATTGCTAAGAATAGTAATAGAATTTGCTTCAGATGTGGAGACAGTGATCATTTGGCTTCTAAATGTCGAGATCCAATAAGATGTTTCGATTTTGGAATGTTCGGTCATAAGAGATTCTCTTGTTCGAAGAAAGTTATGCCTTTGGCTCCTGGTTTCCAAAGTGGTGGTCGACTCAAATCTGGATCGTTAAAATCGATATCTATTGATTCAGGGCCGAAACTCATAAATCATGGTTTTCAATTCACTTTAAAATTCTTGTTGTTCAGAGGTATTCTACTCGATAATCTGTGGCAAAAGCATGATGAAGGGTTTAAACTGTTAGAAGAAATGTTTGAGCATTTTGACGCGATCAATTCTTCTATTGATTCAGGGCCGCAGCTTATAAATGGGGCTTTCAATTCACGTTAAAGTTCTTGTTAATCAGGGGTATTCTTCTTGATAATTTGTGGCAAAAGTGTGATGAGGGGATTAAACTGTTAGAAGAAATGTTCGAACATTTTGATGCGATCAACTCTCCAAATATCAGTAAGGGATATAGGGAAAGGTTCGGTGATCTAGAGGTTTATTTTGGGAATTTTAGAGACTCCGTCAAGAAATCCGATGGAAAGTTTGAAATTTTTGATGATTTATTGGATCACAATGGAATTTCGAAAATACTCCATATCAGCTAATTCTATAGAGAGTGAGAAAAAAGCTTTTGATCCTATGCTTTTAGATGATTCTGTTATTCAATACATAAGCATTTCTAATGTTTTTGCGATTAACAAAGAGAGGATAGCATCGGATTCTATCATTCAAACCAAGGCATCTGATTTGGAATTTGAATGTGTTAAGGGCAGAAGAGTGAAAACTTTAAATTTGGTTAATTTTGGGATTTCGACAAGCAATAGGTTTGAATGCTTGGAAGACGTTGATAGAAATGATGCTATTTTTGGTTCGAAGCAGGCTGATACTAATCTCGTTAGTAATAATTCATCAGGTAATAACTCTGTTGATTCTGAAGCAGATTTAGTTTCGACTTCAAATTTTGAGATTCTATTGTTTGATGAGCTAAATGATAATTTGGTAATTGAGGATCAGTTTCTTTTTAGAGAAGTTTTTGATATGTCTCTGTTTATGACTTCGCCTTGTATGGGCTTGGATATGGGATCTGTGTCTGGTGACATGCACACTGATACCAGGGCTTTTGAAATACAATATCTTCAGAATGATTCAATTTCTTTGGACGTGGTAGCTTTGGCAGATGATGTTGATTGCAATGGTGTTGAATTAGATATGTTGCTATCCGAGAAGATGATATTACTGGAGGAGGATGGTTTATCAAATAAGGAAATTGTTTCTAGTAAAACTAAGACTGCGTGTAAGAATTCTTGTGATGTTGTGCATGCTGCTGTTGATGAAGCTTCAGTTATAGGGGTCTTGGAAAATTTGAACCTGATTTCATCTAAAGTAAAGTTTGGAAAGGAAGTTGTTGCTGAGGATGTTAGCATCACATCAGAAGTTAGTAAAGAGACTGGAACTGTTTGTGTATCCAACAATGCAAATTGTCTAGAGTTTAAGAGTTTGGAGAGCGGTAGTCCTTTTCCAATTTCCACATCATCGCAAAGAAGAAAACGCATGAAGACAGCAGTGACTAGTGGACGTGTTCGTCGAAGTACTAGGATTCGTGATCATCTGATTTCATCTTTGGGTGAGTTACCTGGAACGAGTGCCATAAGTGGTACTATGATTCCAGGCTCAGGTACGAGTTCTTTTTTGGGTAGTACGTACTCTACTTATGCATTAGGCAGTCTCTCATCTGCTGAGTTTAGTCAACTAGCCTGTGACACTTCTTTTATCTTTTCTGATGTAGAGATAGATAGGGAGTATATTAGATGTAAGGAATTAGAGAGGGCTAATACAGTTAGTTTATGAGGATCATTAGTTGGAACATTAGAGGTTTGAATGACTTGAATAAGTGCGATAAGATTAGAGCGTTTTTTAAAGACTATTCTATTGATATAGCTTTACTTCAAGAAACTAAAATTAACTGTCCGGACAATCGTTTCTTTAGAAGGTTAGGCGGAATCATTTTAGAAAATGGGTTTTTTTACCTTCTGTGGGCACTTCAGGGGGTTTAATGATAGGGTGGCGTGATAATTTTTTTAAGTTGCTTCAATGCATTACTAAGCAATATTCTATTCATATTTTTCTTATTAATCTTTCTGATAACTCTTTTTTAAATATTTCTAATGTATATGGGCCTAATTCTAAAATTAATAGGAGAATTTTATGGGATGAATTTTAGAATTTAGAGCTTTAGCTCTGGGTCCTTGGATTTTGGGGGGTGATTTCAATGTTACATGCTTCATAGGAGAGCGGTCTCCTAGGGAAGGGGAATACTCTGCTATGGAGGAATTCAATCAATTTATTGTTAATTCTAATTTGATTGAGATCCCCCTTTCGACTAGAGAGTTTACGTGGAGTAATGCTAGGGAGTCTCTTTCTATGGCTCTCCTTGATAGATTTTTTATTAGCGATGAGATTGGAGACAAATTCCCAATCTATAGAGTCACTGGTTTACCTTATACATACTCCGATCATTGTCCAATTATACTTACTTGTGAAAACCATAGAGTAATTATTAACAATTTTAAATTTGAGAAGATGTGGCTTTTGGAATCTAACTTTGTGAACCTTGTTAAAGGTAAATGGGTTTCTTTGAGTTACCATAATATCAGAAATAAGGAAAATTCTGCAAAAGCTTTTGTTTCTAAATTTAGGGAGCTTAGGATTTTTCTTTAAAACTGGAACAAAAATGTTTTTGGCAATCTAAAAATTAAAAAAGATAATATTCTTAATGAAATGCTTAAAATTAATAAGATAGAAGAATCTAGATCTCTAAATATAGGTGAACGTAATGTTCTAGCTAATTTAAAAAATGAATTAAATTCTATTTTAGAAAAGGAGGAGGTTATGTGGAAACAACGTTCCAGAATTCAATGGATCAACGAAGGTGATAATAATACCAAATCTTTTCATAATATAGCTAATGGTAGAAAATGTGGTAATACAATTAACTCTATATTTGTTAACAATATAGAGTTAGTTGATCAAAGAGACCTTAACAAGGCTTTTACTGATTATTATAAGGATATTTTTGGTTCTAAAATCAAACATAGAATCAATATTAGATGGATAGTTCTGTATCCATCTGATTCTATTATTGATTTATCTGAGTTAGATAATCCTTTTACTGAAGAAGAAATTAGAAAAGCAATTAATGACATGCCAAGTGATAAATCCCCGGAACCTGACTGGTTCCCTATTTAATTTTATAATGCTTTTTGGGATGTGTTAAAATTTGACTTAGTTAATATGTTTAATGATTTTTCAATGGTAATTTGCAATTAGGGAGATTTAACTTCGCAAATGTTATTTTGTTACACAAAAAAGTTGGAGCTAAAAACTTAAAAGATTTTAGACCTGTTTCTTTGATTAACTGTTTAGTTAAAATAATTTCTAAAGTTCTAGCTAATAGACTTAGTAAAAGAATGAATGAATTAATTGATTGTTCACAATCAGCTTTTATTAAAGGGAGGAATATCACCGATGGAGTGGCAGTTGTTCAAGTATATATAAATTACTGTTGTAAGAATAACGTTACTTGTGCGATTTTAAAACTTGATTTTGCTAAAGCTTTTGATTCAGTAGATTGGGATTTTCTTGTAGATATTTTTCATGCTAGAGGTTTTAGTCATAGATGGATCTATTGGATTTTGACTTTACTTAGAACTGGAAACTCTAGTATCATGGTTAACGGTATATTAGGTAATAGAATTCAATCTAAGAGAGGCTTAAGGCAAGGGGATCCCTTATTGCCTTTATTGTTTAACTTAGCTGCTGATGCTTTTGCTAAAATTATTAAAAGAACCGTGGATAATGGATCTCTTGGACATGTAGGCAATGAAATTTCGCGTAATGGTTTATCGGTTCTTCAATTTGCCGATGATACCTTACTTTTTTCTTCTCATCTTCCTAGACACATCATTACCCTTAAGTTTATCCTTTACAGTTTTGAACTTTTATCTGGCTTAAGAATAAATTTTGACAAAAGTTCCGTGTTAGTTTTAAATGATTTTGATAAAGTTGAAAACTTAGTTGCTAATACTCTTAATTACAAAACTAAGAACTTTCCTTTTGACTACCTTGGATTTGTGATTAGACCCATCAAACTCAAACATGACGACTGGATTATTATTATTGATAAAATTAAAAATAAGATTTCTAACTGGAATGCGAGATTTCTATCCAGTGTAGGTAGACTTGTTTTAATAAATTCGGTTTTATCAGCTCTTCTGATTTATTGGATGTCCTTGCATTTGTTTCCGAATTGGGTTATTGATAAAATTGATAAGATTAGAAGAGATTTCTTATGGAGTGGAGAAAACTCTAATAATAATATTAAATGTCTAGTAAATTGGGAAACCGTCTGTAAGGCCAAAAAGGAAGGTGGATTAGGTGTTATTAATTTGCGGAATATGAATTTGTCTCTGTTAGGTAAATGGCTTTGGAAGTTTAAAGATATAAATGATAACGCTATTTGGAAAGAGATCATTTCTAAATATTACTATAATGGAAATAGCAATTTATATCAAATTGCTTCTCCAGCCACTCAAAATATATTTAACTTTTGGAAAAACGTTTTAAAATGTAATGAGATTTTTAATTTAGGTATAAATAGAATTGTTCACTCTAGTAATTGTACTTCGTTTTGGCATGACTGTTGGATTTCGATCTTGCCTCTTAAGATAGAATTTAAGGATCTGTATGAAATTTGTAACTTTAAGTATGCTTTAATCAATGAAGTTTATTCTCCAGATAATGACCCTCCTTGGAATTTCAGTTTTAACAGAATTTTAGTTGATTCAACGTTTAGACAACTTTCTTTGCTTTATGCCAGATTAAATCTTTATAATATTGATAATGATAATAATTTTATTAGTTGGGAATGGGATAAAAGTAAAAAATATACTTCTAATTCTTTCTACAGATTCATTAATTTTTCGGGTACAATAAATAACTCATTTAAATATTTGTGGAAATCTAATGCTCCGCCCAAATCTAAAATTCACATGTGGTTAATTCTTCATGGAAAAATTAATACAATCGAATTTTTAAAGAGAAAAAATATTCAAAATGATAATAAATGTTATTTTTGTAATCTGTATCTTGAGGACATTAATCATATATACTATAATTGTATAGATTCTAATTACATTCTAATTAATACTCTTAAAAATTTTAACTATAATATAACAACTAATATTTCGGATTGTGATTTTTACTGGAATAATTATAGATTCAAGTTCAAAAAGAATATTAGATTTTTACTTGACACTTTATTCATTATTATTAGTTGGTTTATTTGGTTTGAAAGAAATCAAAGAATATTTAATAATAATAATTGTCATTTTAACAAATTGATTTTTACAATTTCTTCTTTTTGTTTTAATTGGATCTCTAATCCCAAATATAAATTAGCTAAAAATATCCTTTTCAAAAGGTATCTTAACAAGGTTAATCAAAATATTAATCTTTTTAAACACAACAATAAATTTTTTAACATTAATAATAGTATTATTAATATTTTTTCTAATTTAGATGTTGATTTCACTTCTAATCATAACTTTCTTATGATTAAAGGTTCTTAAGATAGAACCGTCTTAATATTTGTACTAGTCTCTGTTTTGGTATTGGTTTTTAGGTATTTTATTTACACTGTTATTCTCCTGCTAGTTTTATTTAGGTTTTTTTTCCTTCCTTATTAATACATATATATGTATATTTATATATAAATATACATATATATGTTATTTTGTCTAATTTTTTTCTTTAGTCTTTTTTCAGTTACAGGTATGGGGTTTAGGATTTCAGGTTCACTATGCAGATTTTCATATCTTCAGATTGCTGGACACCAGATGGTCGAGAGGTCACCAGAGCAGAGTATCTTCATCCAGGATTACTAGCAGTTTTCTCCTCAGATCCAGGCTTCTGCTTTCTTCTTTTTGGAGTACTTTTTTCAGGAGGTTTTTTCTACATTTAGTTGGTTGGAGCTCCCTCATTAGTTCGGGACGTCATCCAGTAGTTTTTGTTTTTTTCCTCTAGTCTTTTAGATACTTCTAACACCTTAATATCGGGCGGTGGCCATGCCGGAGCTCGATTTTGGGGTGAGATGGGTGGTGGCCTTTCCGGAACTCATCTTAGGAGTATCTGAGTTTTGATATTCATGTATTTGGATTTTGTTACCTGCCTGGCATGTTGGTAGCATTTTATATTCGTGATATATATATTCGCATGTGTGCTTTCCACTATTCGTAGTGGATCACACATTTTTCTCAAAAAAATATATTCTCCATAGTTTATACTGTCTATTCCAAATAAAAATAAATTATCCATTCATTGTAATTTCAAACGTAGTAAATATTTCCTTTTCTGTTAAAACCAATTTATAGAAATCATAATGAAATTTTTTCCTAAGGAATTTAATTCTAGCAAATTAAATATGGAAAACATATTCTTGTTACATATTTATGACTATAATATATTTAGGTAAGAATAAGTAGTTTATATGTATTTATTGCGTTAATAAAGGAGAACAGTGTTTATTTGTGCGTTATTTATGCGTAACGTTCGTTAGTTATTATTATATTTAGGAAAGGGAATAAGTGGAATTTGTAAATGTAGTAATTCCTATGAATGGGAAATAAATTGGGAATTTCCAATAATTAATAGGAACCAAAGTATTGTAACCCTAATTAATGGGCAGTTAATGGGAAATAATGGAGAGATTAGATTACGGGTTACAATTGGTTTGTTATAGACCGTAACTCCAATTAATGGGCAATTAATAGAAATGAATTTGGAAGTTACAATTAATAAAGACAAATAGATAAAAAGGGACTGATAAAAATGGAATAGATATAAAAGTATACTGATTTGAAATTAGTAATCATACATAAATGTATTAGGAAATGTTCGTTAGGATTTTATGGACAAATTGACATTTATGAGCATAAAAAGGGGATTTATGGGTAAGTAAGTATTTAAGGTAAATATTATTGCTTTAAATAGAAAAGGAAATTAGTAAGCTAAGTCCAATGTCTACCTAAGATAATATAAGTACAGACTTAGGATGATTAATTGGACTTAGTAGGTTAGTGATGCGAGGTCAATAAAGTCACTCGACGGAAGACTCCCCTTCACTTTAACGCTACTAGCAGTCGGGTGCAATTACTACTGATGTGAAATATCTCTAATCCTAGGACCCGTAACGACGTGAGAGACTGAGACTGCTTTCTTAATTGAAAAGTATTAAATGGTCCAAATTTAAAATTAGGAGCAAAGGGATATCTCCATTGCTTCTGGTTTGAGGTATTAAGTGGCTGTAGGCTCCGCCTCTTTCCTAAAAGGAAGTATTAAGTAACATAGCGAGATTCCAAGTAAATAAGGATGTCTCTAAATGGATCTACTTCAGTGTTGAGGTATTAACTAGCTATTTTAGAGCCCGCCTCGCTACTGAAAAAAGTAACCTAATGAGATTCCATATTTATAATTAAGGGTGATAGTGGATATCTTAGAAAGGGTTCGCTTCGGGTTTGAGGTATTAAGTGAATGATCTAAGGGTTCGCCTTCCTCCTAAAAAGAAGTATTAAGTAACCTATTGAGATTCCAAGCAATGTCCGTTGGATAGTACCAGTGAGGAGTCCTCCTTAGGGTTAGGTCTTAAATGACAAAGGCCTACCTATAATTGGTGTTAAATGGTTAGGGGTCTATCTAGTCCTTATTAATGAGTTATTAAGTAGCTTGGATATAGTCTCTCACATTGCTAAGGCCGTATTAATGATAGTACTAGTGTAGAATCCGCATGGGGATAGGTATTAAGTGATGAGGACCGGCCTAGAATATAGGTATTAAATGGTTAGAAGTCCATATAGTCCTTTTTAAAGGTATTAAGTGGCTTGGGTATGGTATCTTACATGGCTACGATTTTATTGGCGATAGACGTGGTAATAATTGGACATTAAAAGTCAGAAGCCTTAAATAGTGGTTAGAGGTTTTTTAGCTAGGATCCATCGACCATTGACAATATTGTTAGAAAACTACCTTGGGTATTGGTCTTAAATGATGAGGTCTACCTTGATTAAGGTCTTCAATGGCAAAGTCTGCTTATTTCTCTTTTAATAGTATTTTGTGATGATTATGGAAGCCCGCTTCATATTTAGAAGTATTAAGTGGCAAACGGGTTCGGAAGTATTGGATGGTTGATAAGGCTTCATCAGTATTTTGTACCTTGGGAAGGGGTAGGTAGGTAATCGTGTGTGCAATGCAAGATTAGAGTTGCTAACCTTAATAGACATAACAATTAAATGGAAACCAATTGATATAAATATATGTTATGGACAGTACATAGATTTTTCAGTCACTAGAACGTTGTTAAGACCCCCTCCTCATTACAACCCACATGATAGAATACAGGAACAGGTCACTGGAGCTTGATGTGCTTTGTTGTTGGAGAAGACTTCCTTTCTCTCATGCTCGATGCCGATGCGACAATCTGATATCCAAGGAATACCATTGATTCCAAGGTAGTAGTCATATTCAATGTTATTATCCTATTATTGTTTTTACTGTAAGTTTAGATTTCTATCAATCTTTGATAATGCTCATGCTTATTTGCAGGTACTAAATCCAATGATCTGTGCTTTAGTGGACATGGGTTTCGATTTTTGTCAAAATTTAGGCCCATTAAGGTATGGGTTGTTACATTTGGCACCAGAGCCTAGGTTAGTAGATCTGAGGAATTAGGATAAATTGAGAGAACGTATTCATACTTTCTATCTAATAATATTATATTTTTACGTTAGATTCTAAGAGTTCCAATTATAGAAGTACTTGTAGTTCCACTCCGAGGGAATGGACAAAGAAACTATGGGTTGGAAATATCCTAGAGTTAAGATTTTCATGCCGACTCCAAAGTACCCCATGGAGTGCTGGCGATGCATAAAGTGCTGTTGATGAAGAACATGAGTTCGACATATGGCTGAATCGCGGAGACTGGAGGAGTTCGACTTGATGGTTGAGATTCTAACTACCTTGTGATTTTGGATTTTGATACTGAGTTACAATTGGAGACACGCATTTATTCCAAATGGGCAGGAAATTAGATTTTGTATGTCGAAATTATACAAAGGCAATTTTTTGCTAGGGTGCATTCATTAATCACCTCTTTGATGGAAAACTAGATTTTTATTTAGAGAGAATTTTTATAAAGTATATTTTGGAAATACCTTAGAGTTTGGAAAAAGGGTTTTCAAAGGACTTCTTTTCCGAAGGATTTATTTTGAAAATTTTATCTTGGAAAAGTTTTGAAATTTTAATTCTCAAAGAAACACATACAACACTAAATTGGTCATGTTAAGAAATTTTAGTTTATAAAAGATTAATTTTTGAAATCCTTAAATATTTGTATGTATATATCAGTAAAGGCTTGGTTTTGATTTTGGCAAGGAAATAGTTTTTCCATTTGGGAAATTTGTGCTTTAAAAGACGGTTTTTGGAGACCCTGAAATATATATATAAGTTTGATTTTTAAGGGAATTTTTGGTATGAAATACTTTTTATTGTTTAGAAACAAGTATAAAGGTTCATATATTTAGCTCAATAATTTTTCGATTATAAAATCGAGGTTTTTAAAATCTACTCTCTTCAAGATACATACAAAATAGGAATGAAATTTAATTTTATTGGGGTATGTAGTTTGAAGTGTTGTTGTACCACCAGCTATTGGAAAAATATTTCCGTACAAAGTAAGCAGGAAATAACAACTGAATATTTTTGGGTTTTTGAATTGTTGTTTGTCGTAGCAGTTTTGTTGGGACTATTGTGAATTGCTAGAGTATGGTTCGGGACTAGGCGGTAGGCTTTGACACGGCCGTGATGACGACATGAATTTTTCAGATCGTGTTGAATCGAAGGCGACAGCATGAAACGATTATTATTATTTAATCCGACCATAATTGGGTCTAGGTTTAACTAACGCCCAAAGCCCGTCTAGTTGTTGACCACCTATCAGTAAACCTATAGTGGTTTACCAGTTAACGAGTTTTGGCACAACTTGAACCTCGAACGGGACTATAAAAGTCGCATCCGAATTTCCCCCAAGTTGCCTTCTTTTGTTTCTCCTTCCTCAACAAGCCGATCCCAATCTCCATCCTCCTCCTCATTTAAGTATCAGCCTCTGTCTTCCGTTCCTCCCTTAGGCAGCGCCATTTTTCCCTGGGAGCGCCAGCCTTGCCACCTCCTTATGCTAGTTTTGCACGTTAGATCTCGCCTCATTACCACTCTAGATCTAAACCTTATTCCTTCCGACCACTTCTTAGCCTAAGACACCTTTCTGCACTGCCAGTTTTTCCTCGCACCATTATATGGTCTCAACCCTCAAGAGTCCACTTGGCTGGACAAAAATGAGCATAAGATTTTGTCTCTTTTGAGATGGAAGAGCTATTCATCGTGGTAGGATTTGCACCGACCCTTTGCTTCGATACTTTTGAACGGGAATGTAACCCATGCTACATCTGCCTTTTCGATGGAGGCAATAGTTTGATTTGTTCGGAGGTGAAGGTTATCTTGATTAAGCCGACTAATGATGATCTCATTGAGATTTTGGAGGCCTCCGTGAAGGACGCAAACTTGGATGATTTTGAAGTGACCAATGCAAAGATTTTATAGCAGATCTTTTCTCAGAATGTCGGTGTTTGGTAGATGGATAATATACACCCAATTGCCCATTTGATTATGTGCAATATTTGGCACAACATCATCCTTGAGACTGGAAGTTACGACCGAATTTATCTCTTGGTGCAGAAAACCACCTGTTAGTATTGGCGGCATCGCCATTAATTGGTCTCACACCCTTTTAATGTAATTTATTGATAAAGGATTAGCACTTCAGAGAGTCACTTTCCGTATTTTCACCTATCCACTCTCGTCTTTAGGTAATACAATGAACCTTCGTGGAGAGGCAGTTTAGTAGAAGGTTCCTTCTGCCATCATTAGATCCTTCCTTAGGAAGATGGCAATTCTGTAGCCATAAGCAACACCAACAACGCCAACAACATGAGATTGGGTGCGTAGCTGCCATGCTACGACCATTCAATGGATCGAGCTCCAGCCATGGAGCAAGGCATCTCGTAGTCAGTAGACATTATTTAGGATCTACAGTGTTGTTGTCTTTTCCCTTCTAGCATTTGTTCTTTCCTTTTAGGTTGTTTGGGCTGTAACTGTTAGTTATCTCTTGTAAAAGGCACATATGATATTATGAGTTTCTATTTATTTACTATGTTACTGTTTCTGGACATGTGAATCACTCCGATATATGCATAGTAAAGAAGTAGTATAAATATGGAAATCTCATTAGGACACTTGACTAATAGTGCTATCTGGCCTTTTTGCCCGGCGATACCCGAACTGATTGGACAAGTTAGACTCGACTGTCATCAAGATCGACATGTCAGATTAACGATCACAAACCCCAGAGATCAGACACATATGATTATATGAAGTAGCGGTGATGCAAAAGTGGAAGATGAACTCAATATAATGCTCAAATATTAAAATATAGAACTCCCTGAACATGGATCGGGAACGATCCATGTTCATCAATTATGGATCATACCGTATCAGTTTTACAGCTCAACTCAGGGGAAAACGATCGATATCTCAAAATCTGCAAGTCAAATACACATGAAACTTTGGGAACATCAATATATTGAAGAGTGGAGCCCACCATATTGATCGTATGCCAAAAAGAGCTCATCAGATCATTAGTACAAGTGATGTGGGACCCGCAATCGATATTGTGACTTCTTCTGGATCTAGAGACTCCGCTGCCGAAATTTCAAGGATATTTTGCTGTCTTCACCTATAAATTCAGACTCGATTGTTCATTTTTGGTAACTTTATGCTACTTGTTGCTTTGTACTCTTTTATAACTAAGGATTCTAATTTGTTCCCTATTGTACTCAGTTTACAAAGAGAATAATAAAGTTAACTCTTCAAAGTGAATGTTGGCAAACGATGTCGAACCATTATATATCGTCGTCTCTCTGTTATTAGCTTGTATCGATTACTTTACTGCTATATTATCTCTGTTTACATTTATTATTCTTTATTTATTCCTTTACAGAATCTCTATTGGGTGTTTTTGCCAATTTTTGGTGTAAACATGTTGGTGCTTTCACTCAGAAGATGAATTCTCAACTCGACTTGATCTCATCATCTATTGTGGATTCCCATATTCACGAGATAGATCTAGTTTTCTACCGACAAGCTTCCATATCAACTCACATTTGAAGAAGGGATCTATAAGGAAACTAGCAGCCATGGTTAGGGACACTAGATCTATCGCTCAAAACATAAAAGGAAAAGGGAAAGGTAGCATCCAGCAAGGAGGACAAAGCAATCTATTAGTAGATGTTAATGTTACCAATCTAGTTGATGTCCATAATCCAGCTGATTCCATCACAATAACTAATTTCCAGAACCTAATGAGAGAACTCATGGATAACCGTTGACATTTGAACTAGCGGATTCAGGCCAATATCGATCTAATGAATCAAATCAAGGATCAACAACACGAGAAAACTAGGAGGGAGCCAACTCCCTATTCTGCATTGGTGAGCTTAATTTCATCAGATGACCATCAAAGGCACAGACATCGTAGAATCGACGGATATCATGCAGTAGCATCAGGACATCAACACACAACTAATCCCAGGCTGCCAGAACCGATCGGACCCGATCCCTCTATAGGGATTGGATCTGATCCCTCCTCTATGGGAGGACCTTACCTTTTTCTGATGGAACTCAAATTGGAGCCGTTGCTATTGATTTGGATGCTGGAGTTAAAGTTAATGCAAGTCAGTTACCTCTTCGGAATGACAATGATGTGAATGCACATAAAGAGGATCTTGAGCCAAGAAGGAGTGGAACGGCTCGTAGACATCGACCAGACCATTCACGTGAGGTGGAGCACGACCATCGCTTGGCTCCTACTATCCAAATGCTAGACTTGATGGCTATGATTAAGCAGCTATTAAGGGAGAGCCAAAGCTTGACCAATGATGATTGGGGGATCTCAAGAAGCCATACCCCGTTCATAGACAATATTTTACACGTAGAATATTCGAGGAGATTTAGCATGCCGTCGATGCCTGCCTATGAGGTAAAAACCAACCCCAGATAACACATCATGAGATATGAATGGAAAATGGACTTCGCATGAGCAGATGATGCCACAAAATGCAAATATTTTTCAATTACTTTTTCTAGCATGGCAATAATGTGGTTCACTAGATTGTCTCCAAGTTCAATCTTTGATTTGATGATTTAGCAACAAAATTTATGGAGCAATTCCCTATGCATGCAACTCACCCCCAAAGATGAATTGTCCCTATCAAGCGTGATCCAGGCTCTAGGAGAATTGCTGAAAGAATATTTGGAGAGATTTCATATAGCCGTCACAAAAGTCAGTAATCCGAATGACCATTCAATATTGATGGCGGTAACAAGAAGGATTGACCTAGAATCTGACTTTGACGATTGGTTAGCTAGCAAACCACCCGTGACGTTGGAGCGTTTCTATGCAAAAGCAGCTCAGTATTTGAGGAAAGAGGAAGCTAGATGCTCTAGGAAGAAGAATGTTATGGGATCGAGTAGAGAAAGAGTGCAGAGTAACATTGCAGTGAAACAGTCCAGGGAGAGTTTCGAAAAAGTTCAAGTAAATGTCTAAAATAAACCGAATCAGCAAAAGAAAGGCTGTGATTGGAACCGCCAACGAAAGAGGGATTCTGGAAGAGGAAAGTCTATGATTCCAATGTATGATGCCTACACACCACTGAATTCATCTCTAGAGAACGTCTACTTGTCTATATGCAATACCATGAAGTATATGAAGCCACCTCCAAAAGAATCGATGGAGAAACAAAAGCAGACATGAAAATAATACTAGTTCCATGAATGTCATAGTCACAACAAAAATGGATGTAGGCATCTCCAGGATGTTATCGAGAAACTGATTCAGGAAAGAAGAGTACAGCAGTTTGTTAAAGCCTGCAGGATGGTAAGTAGGGGATATCCGACCCCAATCGAGGACAAGTGCCGCACAGGGCTGAGGAGCCTGCATGGACTGGTGGAAGATTAGTGATCAATTCGATAGCTGGAGGACCACATCCAGTTGATAAGAGTTGGCATGAGATAAAGCGCTACTAACACAATCAAGCATATGAATTTTGAGTGTTGTTCAAATACAGAAGATGGGGCTCCGGCCAAACAGCACATACAATTGCAGACGACATTGTATTCAAAATCAGAGATGCAGATAAGGTAGAGGCATCGATGATCGACCCAATGGTCATTTCGGTCATGATCAGCCCCACCTTAGTTAGGAAGAATAATTTTCAAAAAGGCATACGATCGGATGAGGATGGAAGCCAGGGACTTGAAACCATCTAAAACCTTCATTCATGGCTTTAACGGTGATGCAATCGAAGTTATCAGTTATGTGGAATTGCCTATATAGTTAGGAGAAGGCGACCGCAATAGAGTGCGAATGTTACCATTTATTGTTTTGGATGTTGATTCTCCATACAATGCTTTTCTGGGCCGACCGACCCTAGCTGAATTCCGAGCAGCTCTTGCCCTATGGTGTTTGACTTTGAAGTTCCCAACTGATAATGGTGTTGGAGTTGTGCATGGTGATCAGGCAGCTGGACGTGCCTGCTCTGTAGATGAGCTAAGAGAGGCCCAGCAGATAGAGAAAGGTAAGGGTGTGGACAAGTCTCTCCGCATCCAAGGCATCGAAGATTGAAAACCAACGTCTGGGCCTTGGCTCAAGCGCCACAGTCGATTCTATAAAGACATAGATCCGATGGATGATGAGGAGGAGTCTAAAGAAACCAAGGCTACACTGGTTGAGCTGACGATTGACAACACAATCGGCCACAATGACCCATCGCGAGTCCTAAAGATCAGATTACAACTCAGCCCCTCGATGATGAAAGAACTTGCTGGTTTTTTCTGAGCAAATCTCGATGTTCGCTTGGACTCATTCTGATATGTGTGGGATCTCACCTGCCATTGCGAGTCACACATTAAATATCGACTCGGGCATGTCCTGGTAAAACAGAAAAGGCGTGGCATGGATCCGGAGAGATCTGCCACCCTTAAAGAGGAGATGGATATGCTTAAATGCAATTGGTTTATTCATGACGCCCTCTACTTGGAATGGGTATCAAATCCTGTACTTGAAAGGAAGGTGAATATAAAGTGGCGAATGTGCATTGACTATTCAGACTTAAACAAGGTGTGTCCGAAAGATGGTTTTCCCCTTCTAAGGATTGACCAGCTGGTGGACTCAACAATAGGACATGAGTTGCTATCTTTCATGGATGCATACTCTGGATATAATCAAATCCCAATGCACATCCCCAACCAGGAGCACATTGGCTTTATTACAGACGTGGGACTGTATTGCTATATGGTAATGCCATTTGGATTGAAGAATGCTGGAGCAACTTATCAGCACCTGGTCAACCGAATGTTTAAGGCTCAGATTCAAAAGATGATGGAGGTACACATGGATGATATGCTCGTGAAGTCACGACGATCAAGCAACCATATTAGAGACTTAGTAGAAATGTTCGATATCCTCTGATATTACAAAATAAAGATCAATCCCCTAAAATGTTCTTTTGGCGTTGCATCAGAAAACTCTTGGGTTTCATTGTCAATACTCGCAGAATCAAAGCTAATCCTGAGAAGATTCGAGCAATTCGCAACATCCAAGCACCAAAGACTATCAAACAAGTACAGAGCCTGAATGAGGAGGTTGCCGCCGTAAACCGGTTTATTTCCAAAGCCACTGATAAATGTATTCCTTTCTTCGACTTGATTAGAAGGAGGAGGAACTTTGAATGGACAGGAATTCGAAGATGTATTCCAAGCTTTGGTGAACTACTTATAGAGACCTTCTATTTTGTCAAAGCCGGTGGATCACGAAGACTTGCATATCTACTTGGCCATGTCGGTACATGCTATAAGTACCACACTGTTTCGCAAGGAGAATCGAATCCATAGACCGGTTTATTATGTTAGCAAGTGATTAATTGGAGCTGAAAGGAACTATCCAAAGATAGAGAAGTACTGCTTATTGATTGCTTCACAAAAGCTCCACCCCTATTTTCAGGCTCATCCCATCAACGTTTACACCGATCAGCTATTAGGACGAGTCTTACAACGACCTGAGACGTTTGGAAGGTTAAAAGATGAACATCGAGCTGATCCAATTCGACATCACTTAACTCCTTTAGAAAGCCATCCAGGAATAGGCACTGGCGGACTTTATAGCAGAATACACCGCATAGGATGATCTCCCAGAGAGTGATGGAGCCCCACCATTCGGTGGAAAAAGTATACGGATGGAGCATCCAATAATCATTGTTCTAGAGCCGGAATCGTGCTAGTAACTCCAGAGGATCGATCAATTTGCTACGCTTTGAAGCTTGACTTCCCTACAACGAACAACAAAGCTGAGTATGAAGCTCTGATTGCTGACTTGCCAGAGAAGTAGGAATAAAATCGCTTGAAATCCTTTGTGATTACCAATTGGGGGTATACCAAGTCAGCGGAGATTACCAAGCTAAAGGACAATGACTCACTCTGCACCTTATCCAATTCCAAGAGCTATTGAGTGACTTTGAGTATTATGACATCACGCACATTCACCTGGATAAAAAAAGAGGCCGACTCACTAGCAAAGTTTGCTAGCACCAGGGATGCAAAACAAATGGGCTTGGTTCCAATCGAAGTACTAGATGCTTCGAGCATAAACTGGATGGAAATCGAATGGGTACTAGAGACAGAGCTTGGGAATGAGTCGTTGATGACTCTGATTAAAGATTATTTGCTACAGGGAGTCCTTCCCGAATGAAGGAATGTAAGACAACAAATCCTCTGCAAAGCTTCATGATATATCATTCAGGAAGGAGTCATGTATAGAAAGGGTTTTTCCATTCCCCCGCTCTAGTATTACACTCATGATTAAATAAAATAAGTCCTAAGGGATGTTCATGAAGGGGAATGTAACAATCACATTCGAGGGCAAACCCTAGAAAAAAAATACTCCGTTATGGGTATTACCTGCCGACTGTCAACCGAGATGTCGTTGATTATGCTAAGCGATGCAACAAATGCAAGATGTATGCAAAAGTTCTGAGAGCTCCGTTAACAGAAATTACAAAAATGGCCAGTCCAAGGCCATTTTCCACATGGGGCATAGATATTATTAGTTCTTTACCGATCTCTAAAGGTGGTGCGAAGTATGCCATCATGGCAGTTGATTACTTCACCAAATAGGCTAAAGCAAAACCTTTAACCATGATCGAGATGAAGAAAGTAATCAAATTCATTGTTCGGAACATCGTCTGTCATTTTGGCCCTCCACAAACTATTGGAACTGATAAAGGAACCCAATTCGAGAGTGCTGAATTCAAACACTTTTTCCATCGGCATCATATTGAAAAGAGATTTGCGGCAGTTGCTCACCTTCAAGAAAATGGACAAGTTGAAGCTGTGAACAAAATCATAAAGTACATTTTTGCGAAACGTTTGGAAAAGGCTAGAGGCAAGTGGGTGGAAGCACTCCTAACAACATCATGGGCTTACAGAACCACCCATAAGTCCGCAACTGGCCATACACCATTCACCCTTGCTTATGGCTCCAAAGTCGTCATTCCTATTGAATTTGAAGTCCCTTCTCACCGAGTTACCTACAACGACCCCAGAATGAATAGAGATATCCTCTTATAATCTCTAGACTTGGTACATGAGAAGCACGAAGAGACTGATTTGAGGGTAGCTACACATAGATATCGAGTCGTCTGATACTACAACACTAAAGTCCGACCAAGGACCTTTGAAATCGACGATCTCATCTTAAAACAGGTTTTTCCTATCCTGTCACACATGAATCCTACTTGGGAGGGACCGTACGTCATTGCATAAAGGCTTGGAGAAGGAACTTTCAAGCTAGCGACTGTTGATGGCGTCACACTCCCAAGGGCATAGAACAGCGAGCATTTACGATGCTATTTCACTTAGTTTATTCTTTTCCATTCAGTTGTATTTAATTTTCGAATTTGCTTCAAATTTGATTTTCTAGATATGTAATAAGACAAATTATGTCATTTCTTTCCATTTGCAAAATAAAGTTTGAAATATCTTTTATATTTGTGATTGTTTTAGCATTATATATTAGTTATGATACCGACTAACTAATACTGACATGTCCGAGAAGGTTCCCAGAGTTTGGAGCTAACTGATTACACAATTTCATGATTGGAGTAAACAAAATGAACATGGTCTGACCGTTCATTCGATGATTCTCACTCACAACCCGATGGACGGAGTACCTAATGAGAAATCGATGCGACATGACCATTCGATAACCAAATTAATTCCACCAAGCGATGGGATAGACATGAATGAAAAAGTGATCATAAAACAATCGATCGCTCTCCAAGTTAAACCCCCGGTTTAGGGCCAAATTAATCAATTAAGGAACGTATGGTTCGACTATTTTCCAAAATAACTCTAAGTCCCTAGAGTGTGGACCGGATCATAAATACAAATTGGGTGCGATTCGACTATCCGCCAACCAACTCTTATTCCCAGAGTGTGGGTTTGAGCATAAACAAATAGATAAGTGCAGTTTGATCGCTTACTATTCCATAAACTCCGACCTGAAACCGATGGGAGGAGTATAATTCGCTAAGGATGGAATTCGACCATCCACTATCTAACTCCTCTAACCCGAGACTGGGGGTAGAAGTATAGTCACTTACCCGCTGAATTCGACAGCGTAGCACTAGGGCTCGAACCTTATGCTTGGTACAACTTGACGCTATGACCCCATGGAGGCCTTGAGTAAAATTAACGGATGATTATCTGAATAAATGAGCAACGAATTACAAGTACATTGAATGGATATGTAATAGCTCAACTACTTAAGGAAATTCACACAAAAGTTCGACAAAAGTAAAAGAACTTTATTTACATAAGATTGGAAAGTTAAGTACAAGTATTCACAGCAAAAAAGTCAAAAAACGAGGGCCGATCCCATACAAATTCGACCAACAAAAACCAAAAGACTTGGGAGCATGAGTACACGCAAAAAATCACTTCCTCCTTGGCTTCCTCTTCTTCTTCTTGGAATCGAGAGAGATTTCACTCGAACTTTCCCCACTCCTCTTCTATCCTCTCTTCTTGCTTCCTTGGCCTTTCACTAGAGTAGTCTGGGTTGACCCAGTAGGTGCATCCTGAGTAGGTTCTGGCTGAAGAGCGGAAGCATGCATGGTTTCTCCAGGCAAAATGATGGAGATGGGAAAGGGAACGAGCTCTATTTTTTCTTGCTTGACTTTCGTCTCAAGGGAAATGTCTACCCTGAGTTTATTGTGCCATTTCCTACATAGAGGGGCCTGACAAGAATTGAGAAGCTCCAATAATCACAACGTCGTCATCAGTAGGAATCTCTTGATGTGGATCGCTTTCTTCCCTTAACAAAGCATCTACCGAGTGCTCGTCAATCACAAAAGCTTCCTCCTTCGGGACATCCTGGGTTGTTGCCGAAGCCATGACAGTAATGGACTCCATCGCAGGCACCTGAGGTCCTGGTTGAGATTCTTGAAGAAGAGGTGGAACTACAGCCGGAAGACTTGAAGCTGAGGAAATATAACTAAAGAGATTAGGTATATCAACATGGGACACTCCAGCTTTCTGAAGGATGGATGAGGTTAATGAAATACCTTCTCAAGATTGGTTCCCCACGTGAGCCGGAGTGCCATCGAAACCTCCTTTCATAATTGGGGAGAGCCCACTAGATGTATCAATATGTGGCTTCTTCGGATTGTAACCAGGCTCGATAGAAGAATCCACAGTGGTGCTGGGAATAGCTTGGGTCATCGGATTCTGGTCATCTACGACATTATGTGACACGGATCCGGAACCTTCACCAACTTCATGTTTAGAGGTTTTAGCGTGCTCTTTTTGAAGTATAAGCCGAGTTTCATGTAGACCTTGGGTTCGTCACCCAATAGAATTTTGCCTTCTAGCTTCATCGGATCGATTTCTTCAGTGCCGAGAGCCTTTTTCTCTCCCGAACAAGATGCTCCCAAGCACGTAGAAGATGGTAGCATTGTAAAGAATAAGCAATGGATCTAGTTCTTCCATAACCTCCTCCCTAGCCTTTTCTTTCGCGACTTCCACTTCTAGTTTAACGAGGGCATCAATGTCTTTGGAATTTTCAATAGTCGCGTCTTTTTTAAGCCTGATGATAACCAATTCATTAAAGGCATCCTGGTCGATTTTCAGCGCTTCCTCTTTATCTTTGGATTCACGATCGAACATAATTTTGTATTCAGCTATGCTTCTTTGGGCCGCAACCCTTTCCAACACCAATTTATGGTTCTAATGATGAAGCGCTTCAACCTCGGCCAAGTGCCTGGCTTTCTCATCCTCAAGTGCCTTGGTGGTCGTTTCTGCTTTTTTCTCGGCTTCTGCTTGTGAGCTCCTTGAAGATTCTAACTCATTGGTTAGAGTTTCGATGATTCGCTTATCCTGGGCCTCTTGGCATTTCAATTTCTCAATCTCTACTGCTCTCTCCTAAGATACTTTAGAAATCCTCTCCGCCGCTCTCATCCACTCATTATACTACTTGTGGATATCATTCACACAATCCATAGTCATTTGCTGGACCTTTTTAGGAACTTTCTTAAGATTATGTATGAAGAAAAATTCATCAAGACATATATTTGAAAAATCAGACTTAAGTTGGGCCATATGAGCGGCAACATGGACTTGTTGAGATTTAGTGACAACTAGGGTGTCAGCGATTTCTTTGCCCGGCCTTTGTTGGTAAACATCATGATCACTATTACACTGACGATCGCTAGGTCACTGAGGATGAGATGGAACAATGGACTGTGAAGAGACCGAGGTGGGCGGGGGACCACGAGAGGTGTAATAGGAGGAACGTCGTCACGACGATCTTGTTGCCTTTCGGAACTTTTAGGAGGAGGAGATCTAGACTTCGATCGATGTTTATCATGGGAAGACCTGTATATCTCACCTCTCTTCTGGTAATCCTGATCTCGGCTGGAGCAATAGTTAGGGTTGTATTCACGACCACTACCTTGGCGGTATGGGCCCGAACGAGAATCAGGAGTTTGACGTGATATTTCCTGTAGAGACTAAAACATGTGCTTCTTCTTCACCATTATTTCTACAAAGAAAAATAAATAATGAATCGTCTCTAAGTATTGAAGGATACGTGATAAGTGCAATGCAATATTATGAAGTGTGTGCAAATGTATGTGTCCTTATGTCCCCCCAACGGACCAGTTATTAAAGCTTTACTGGCAAGAGTAACCTCTCCATTAGTGGTAGAATGGATTCTAGCCACAGCTCTAGAAGGAGATTCTGATCCGTCGATGCTCATGTCAGTAAAATGAAAGGTATCAACATCATCCGGTATCAGAAGATTAGATAATGCCTCAAATGTTTCGTCTAAGCGCTCTGAAGGTTGAGAAGCGGACTGATCCGGAATAACCTAGGAGTGATACAGAGCTTGGGCTGTTTGAAGAGGTGAATCTTAGGGAACCTACAAATGAGTTTCTTCCTTTTTCCTTTTTCGAGAGCAGAGGGCTGTGGGGTTTGCGAGGATCCGACCGCAGCCCCGAGACTAGAACCCATGTCATCGCAACTAGGTTCATCATCCTCACCTCCTGTTGCATCTTTAACAGTAACTTCCTTAGCCCCCTCAACTGGGGGCACCACAGGATCAGCCTGATGGCCTTCATCATCAGCCACATCCCGCTACTCAGTCACCGTAACTCCAGCGATGATCGGTAGCCCTATGCTATGACCCTTTTCCATCAGACAATAGATGATATAGCATTCATCGGTAAGGAGGTTCTCAATGTCTCCGTCTTCCGATGGAACTCTTCTAAGAGCCGAGATCGCGTCCATATATTGTTTTCCATCAGGTCATGGGTAAGAGCCTACACAAACCAGAAAAGCTGCTTAGTTCAGGATACAACCTAGATACAAGCACTCAAAAGATTAAGTGAGGAGTAATACTATGTCCTTCTAACCACCATCTGGCATAGCTAGGTGGGCAGCGAATATAGAATCAGTCGCTTTTGAAAGTGTTCAGTTTATTCTAAGTACCAATCAAGATCTAGCACTTTTTAGCTGACTCAAGGAATGTGAACAAAAGGCTTCCCTTTCATCGCTTGAAGGAGAAAAGAAATCGAATGTCTTAAGGAGTTGGAGGATGGAACAAGAACTCCATGAATGCCATGTAGGTACATTTAAGCAAACATAGCCGTTTGGATGCAGTTGTGCCGGTGCTAACCTCATGTGATATAGCATCTCTCGGATAAACGATTTGAAGGGTTGGGCGCATCCTGCATAACATATAAACTTATTGCATGTAGTGAACCCCTCTAAGGGCATATAAGATCTATCATTCCGAGTCGAGACCCGCATGTCATCGAACAAAATCCCATGTCTGGCACAAGTACTGCGAATAGAGGCTTCATTAATTTTTGAAGCCACAGAATCCTCTGGATCTTCCAAATATATTGTGTCTTCTAGAATATCGGGAGCGGGATCTATTATTTTTGCTGGAAGGATAGGGACGATAGAGAAAAGTTTGAGTAAAGTATGGGAACTTTTCGGTTGTTTAGCTTGATGTCCGAGGGAGAGTCTATCGGAAGTAGTTGCGGAGCTCGATTCGACACATGTATTGTTGTGTTGTGAAGGCTGTCTAGAAGACATGGTAGCTAAACGCTCCGAGTGTCTGGAACCCATGACTACTAAACTCAGTAGATAATCATGATTAGAAAAATAACTGTTTCCCCTGTGCAAAGTGTGTGCTAGTGCAGAGTGGTGTTGTGTCATGCAATGCAGTGAAAATAGTTCAGAAATAAAGATTACAACTGTGGCGAGACTCCAGGGTTCGGTCAGAGTAACCGTCATTGCTAACCGTCTCAACCGATTCTCTACGTCACTAGCTAAGGGTACAGTCTAAGCATCTGGATTAGCTGTAAGCATGTTGATGTTTGAATTGTGCGTTCAGAAGTGGATGAGCTTCAAAAAATTATCCAAGGCATACGCAACAAATATAAATATGCAGGAGATTAGTCAAGTTTGTTCTACAGTTTGATACATCTGAATATGCAGTCCATTTCATATGTAAGTCATGTACGTCCATTCAAGCGTTCAAGGTCGAAGCTCATCACTAAGTTCAAATTAAGATATGAGGGTTTAAGTGTGTTCATCAAAGTTAAACCAAAAATCGATCCAAAATGATGTTACGACCGATCTATCCCAATGTGCATGACCGATCTATTTACTAAATCCCAACTTCTAATAACCGATCGTTTCTGTACGATCATTTCACAACCGATCGTTTTAGCAACTCCAACTTATCGTTATCTTGTATTAATCATTACGATTGATCCAACCTTCGACTCCGGTTCCACACTTCACTTCAATTCAAAACTCTAAACACCGATCCAAATAAAAAACGATCGGTCAAGAAGCTATCTATCTTCTCAAACTCTATAATGCCAAGATGGTCCATTATACCACAACCATCACACTAACATTAACAACTCAACCCGATCATTATGACTATAACCATGTCCTCCAATTTTACCACCAACCACGTCGCTATCTTTCCCTCCGTTCCGACCGATCGAACCGCCATGGCATGAATCGTGAAAACTAGAACAAGACCCCATCATCTCGTCACTAAATTATTGCAATTAAGAGAATTTGAACCTACATATGTCAGAATTAAAAGGCGGAAGCAATTTGGATTCGATTATGCAATAAGATCTGAGGAGATGGAGGTGGTTATAGCGGATAGAGTGAAGGAGTTGGTCGATTAGGAGATGGATGGCGTTTGGTAAATGATTTTGGATTCGAGAATTTATATCGAAAGTGAAGGGGAGGAAGAAGATGGAGTTAACTTTCCTTTTGGTTCGGTTAGTATACTCCTGCTAATGAAATAAAGAGGGAAAAATAATCTAATTGTCCAAGTATATATATATATAAAGGAAGCAATACGAACCATTGAAGTTTGCAGTTCAATGGAGACTCCAACCGATTAACGATCATGCATGATCGTTTTATGATAGTCTCATGCCGGTCCATTTGACCCACAATTCAATTAATTGGCCAAACCAAGAGACGATCGGATGCGATCATTCTGTGGTGGAGGCATACCGATCCTTCTCTTTAATGCGCAATGCAATTGGTTCGTTTAACATATACATGGATCGTGTATGATACAAAACTAATGGATTTGGATAGATCCATTATATTCTAAAAAGAAAAGCATGGGAGAGGAGAGAACAATCAGACATGGTCCAATCTCAAATGAATTTGACCCTATCCATATTAAAATTGGACCAAATACGATCCATTTTTGATGGATTCATGCCGATCCATCTAAAAAAAGGTGAAACATATATGGAAAGTTGACAACGGCCCGTGAACGTTCAATCGTGATCGGGAGTCAAGGATGAATACGTACACGTGCTAGTGTATGTCCCAAAAAATTTGATTTCTTGAAATCAACAGAAATTGAATTCTCACCTGGATTAATCAGAGGAAATTTTGAACTAGCTAAGGCCTATTGACCCACTAAAACAAAGACTTAAATGATCAACATCAGGATGTGATCTAGAATTTATACTATTGGGAATCGACCAATCATTGTGTCTAACAGAAAGAGAAGCGACTCTTCAAGGAAAATGATTCATCGAAGGGATAACTACTGTTTAAAAAACTGGGTGGATTCCTTTCCAACAACACTAACTTGCATCAACTCAAAGCACATCATGTTCAAACAAGACATACTTTAGGGGGCAAGTGTTATTCGGCCTTTTTGTCCGTTTATACCCGAACCGACTAGATAAGTTAGACTCGACCGTCATCATGATCGACACGTCAAATTAATGATCATGAACCCTAGAGATCATGCATAGATGATTATATGAAGCAGCGATGAAGCAAAAGAGGAAGATAAACTCAATAAAACACTCAAAATATTAAAATAGACAACTCCCTAAAAATGGATCAGGTACGATCCATGTTCTTCAATTATGGATCGTACTGTGTTGATTTTACAGCTCAACTCAGTTGAAAACGGTCGATATCTCAAAATCTGCAAGTAAACTACACATGAAACTTTGGGAACATCAATATATTAAAGAGTGGAACCCACCATATCGATCGCATGCCAAAAGGAGCTCACAAAACAATCGGCGTAGATTGTTATTACAAGTGATTTGGGACCCATGATCGATACTGTGACTTCTTCTAGATCTGAAGACTCCACTGTCGAAATCTTAGGAAAATATTTCGTCGTCTTCGCCTATAAATACAAGCTTGATGTTCTTTTTTGGGAGCTTTACATTCCTTGTTTCTTTGTACTCTTTTGTAACTAAGGATTCTAATTCGATCCTTATTGTACTCAGTTTACAAAGAGATTAATAAAGCTATCTCTTCAAAGTGGACGTAGGCAAACAATGCCGAACCACTATAAATTGTCGTGTCTCTATTATTAGCTTGTTTTTTTATTACTTTACTGCTATATTGTCTATGTTTACATTTATTATTATTTATTTATTCCTCTACAATATCTCTACTGGGTGCTTGTACCAATTTTTGATGTAAACAAACGGTAAATGTAATACAAGACTAGAAGCTTAGAATAGTTGAAATTTTTTAGCGAAGGACATGATAAAGTTGTTTTGGTGCACGGGTCATTGCTTACATCCCTTAAAAGCTAAAATATTTGAACAATAGATGTGATGACATTTTTCAATAAAATGTCAAGTTTTTGGATAAAGGTAAGTTGTAGATTTTAGAATTTGGTTTATGTGTTTAGTGCATAACTGACTTCCGAGTACGCCGAAATTATGGCTTAACTTATCAAAATTTTTAAGAAGAAAAATATTTTGAAAGGTTTTCCTTGATTTGAAAAGTTTTCTTTTAAAAAAAAGTTTTATGTATTAGTTATTTTTGACTCTTAAATTATTTTTAGAGTTTTTGTCCAAAAATTTGATTTCAAGGGAAAATGTGCGTCTAAATATTTTGGGATCTTATTTTGATGTACGGATTTGAAAAGCAAGAATTTTTTTTGTGAAATCTTTTATTTTGAAGTCCACATATTAGGCATAGGGAAGGAAAATAGAGTTAGAATTTGTGAATTTAGCGGTGCATTAGGATCGACAATGCGACAACAACAAGCAATAACAAGGAAAAAGCTGTTTTAGCCTTGGAATTTCTATTTCCATACCTTGTCAACGACGCACGTAAGTCTACTTTTAGACTTAAGTCCATTTTAGAGCTTGAAATAAGCCTACTTATGCGTTTTATACGTAGAAAATTTGGAGTAAATCTGGGGCAGCGAGGAAATTTCCACTGTACTACGGGAATAGGAAGATTATAATGTGGTAAGAATGTTAAATTCTCCACATAAATTCCATTTTTGGCATGGGAGTAAAGTTTAGGAGGCAATTTTTTGATGTGTTAGATTATTGGATGGTAGGAAGTGGATGCAAAAATTGGTTGCTTCATACTTCTACTCGTAAGAGTATGGGGGTCTTGGTTGAAAAGATTTTTCAAAAAGCTGCAAATATATAGAACACTCAGTATATATATATATATATATAAGTTGCTTGCATTATGATTCCAAAAATGTTTTCAAAAGAAATGCCTTCGTATAGAGTACCCGATTTGAAATAATTCTGCATACATATTTATTGCGTGGTGATATAGTAATACACTATTTACTTGTGCATGTTTGATTGCAAAACTAGTTGTACACTAATTGGTTTTGTAGTTTAGGATAATTAGAAGCCAAAACCTTGACTTAGTCATTGGTGAAATTTCAAGGACGAAATTCCTTTTAAGGGGCGAAGAATGTAACACCACATAATTTGGTGTTAGTTATTTAATTAGTTAGATAATTAATTAGGCTCCAAAAAATATTTGTGCAAACAAGGGAATTTGACGTTGAAACTTGCAACATTGTGCTCATGGCGAAATTCTGAGCAACTTTCATATTTGGAGTTTTCCATCTGAGTTCAAACGATGATGTTATGGACGAAAAACAAATTCGAAACAAAAATAAATAAATAACAATAATTAACGTTTTTAATTAATTATCTATGGCCCACAGGTTGACCCGCATATTGGAGCGGTCGACCAGGGGTGGTCGACCCCTAGGAGGGGGGCAGTCGACCACTTCATGTGTGTCGGCTCCAGTAAACCTAGGCCATATATGGTCCAGATTTAATTTATTTTGATTTAACGGTTGAGATTGACTCTTACGCCTATAAATTAAGGCCTAACCCTCCCTTCTCTTCTCATATTTTTCTGAAGGAAGTAGCAAAACTCTGCTGTTTCTTCTTCTCCACTTTCTTTCTAAATTATAAAATAAGATATTTATATCTATATTCCTATTGGAGAAGAATAGAAATCTAATAAAAAGGATAAGAGAAGAGAATCAACTATATTCGTATTTGAGGTAATTTATATATATTTATATCTATTTTCTCTCCCAGTCCTAAATCTTTTCTTAGATATGTAATTCTAATGTATGTATATACCATTTTTATACATATTTATTGGATTAAAAAGGATTTGAAGATGAATTTAAGGTTCTACTTCAGATTTGGAGATTTAGATCGCTTTTGTAAGGCGAGTAGGAAATTTTATATGTTGTTTATGATTTTAATTCTATTCCATTGGCATACATTTGCTTTTTATGCCTAAAACCATTTTATTTGTGAATAGTAGGCTTAAATTAGTATAGAAAACTATTGCCTACATATTCTTATTTTAGACTTAATTTGAAATAGGTTTACACCAAGATCTAGAAATCAGTCCCAAAGATTTTAAAATTTGAAATTTGTATATTTTTATTCCAGATTTGTACTTGGGTGTAAAATAGGATTTTAGGATTATTGCCCAAATTTGTGTGAAGTTGTAGATTTTCCATATTTTAATTTATGAGAAGAACGTCTGTTTGATGTTTATAAATTTGTTTACTTTTTCCACTTTTGATTCAAAAAGGCGACACTTAATTTAACAAGGAATAAAACAAAAAGGGAATTGATGTGTAAAGTATAGATTTATTCTCCATAGTTTACACCGTTTATTCCAAATAAAAATAAATTATCCATTCCTTGTAATTTCAAATGTAGTAAATATTTCCTTTTGTGTTAAAACCAATTTATGAAAATCATATAAGAAAATCTTCCTAAGGAATTTAATTCTAGCAAATTAAGTTTGGAAAACATATTCTAGTTACATATTTATGACTAGAATATATTTGGGTAAGAATAAGTAGTTTATATGTATTTATTGCGTTAATAAAGGAGAATAGCCTTTATTCGTGCGTTATTTATGCATAACGTTCGTTGGTTATTATTATATTTAGGAAAATAAATGGGTAGAATGTGTAAATTTAGTAATTCCTATTAAAGGGAAATAAATTAGGAATTGCCAATAATTAATAGGAAATAAAGGATTGTAACCCTAATTAATGAGCAATTAATGGGAAATAATGTATGGGATTAGATTAAGGGTTACAATTGGTTAATTAAAGAATTTAACTCCAATTAATGGGCAATTAATAGAAATGAATATGGGAGTTAGAATTAATAAGGAAAAATGGATAAAAAGGGTCTGATAAAAATGGAATAGATATAAAAGGTTACCAATTTTAAATTAGTAATCATACACAAATATCTTAGGAAATGTCCATTAGGATTTTATGGAAAAATTCACATTTATGAGCATAAAAAGGGGATTTATGGGTAAATAAGTATATAAGGTAAATCTTATTGCCTTAAATAAAAAGGGAATTAGTAAGCTAAGTCCAATGCCTGCCTAAGATAATATGAGTAAAAACTTATGATGGTTAATTGGACTTAGTAAGTTAGTGATCTGAGGTCGGTAGAGTCACTCAACGGAAGACTGCCCTTCACTTTGAGGCTACCGACATTCAGGTGCACTTACTACTAATGTGAAATGTCACTACTAGGTCCTATTATAGTGTGAGAGATTGGTCTTGCTTTCTTAATTGAAAAGAATTAAATGGTCCAAATTTGGAATTAGGAGTAGTGAGGGATATCCCCATAGGGTTTCGCTTCTGGTTTGAGGTATTAAGTGGATGTAGGGTCCGCCTCTCTCATAAAAAGAAGTATTGAGTAACCTAGTGAGATTCCAAAAAAATAAGGATGTCTTTAAAAGGGTTTACTTCAGTGTTGAGGTATTAAGTGGCTATTTTACGGCCCGCCTCCCTACCGAAAGAAGTAACCTAATGAGATTCCATATTTATAATTAAGAGTGATAATGTATATCTCGGGAAGGGTTCGCTTCAGGTTTGAGATATTAAGTGACTAATCTAAGGGTTCGCCTCTCTCCTAAAAAGAAGTATTAAGTAACCTAGTGAGATTCCAAGCGATGTTAGCTAGATAGTACCAAAGAGGAGTCTACCTTGAGGTTAGGTATTAAATGACAAAGGCCTACCTATAAATATGTATTAAATGGTTAGGGGTCTGCCTAGTCCTTATTAATGAGGTATAAGTGGCTTGGGTACAGTCTCTCACATCACTAAGGCCGTAATAATGATAGTACCAGTGAGGAGTCCGCTTGGGGATATGTGTTAAGTGATGAAAACCTGCATAGAATATATGTATTAAATGGTTAGAAGTCCGCCTAGTCCTTTTTAAAGGTATTAAGTGGCTTGGGTACTATCTCTTACATGGCTACGATTTTATTGGCGATTAACGCGATAATAGTTGGACATTGTTTCCTGGAGATTTGACCAGGCAACTATTACTCGGCATCCATCCTGTAGTACTCGGCATCAGGGAGTGTTCGGCATCTAGGAGTACTCGGCGTAGTACTCGGCATCCAGTGGAACTCGGCATCAGGGAGTGTTCGGCATCTAGGAGTACTCGGAGTAGTACTCGGCATCCAGTGGAACTCGGCATCAGGGAGTGTTCGGCATCTAGGAGTACTCGGCGTAGTACTCGGCATCCAGTGGGACTCGGCATCCAATAGCACTCGGCGTCAAGGAGTACTCGGCATCCAAGAGTACTCGGCATTAGAAGACGTTCGGCGTATATGATTACTCGACATGGCAGGATCGTTCGGCCAAAGGTATCGTTCGGCCAGAATGCATCGTTCAGCCAGAGAGCGTTGCTCGGTCAAGCACTTCGGACAGAGAGACGTTCGGCTTCGACTGACAACTACTTTGCACTTCCCACACATCAAACATACCGTTCGGCATAGGAAGGATTGATCGGCATCATTCTGTTCGGCCTACCTGGTTCGACATGCAGTGACCACTATAATTGGGCTAGAGTGTTCGGCTACCGAGCCCATCTGGGAAGTCCAGCCCATCTTTGTCTATAAATAGAGGGGCAGGGTCACAGTGAAAAGGGATCTTTTTCGGAGAACACTAGGGAGACTCTGCCATTTTGGAGACTCATCTTCTCTACTTAACAACCTCATTCAAGCATTGATTCACGAATTGTATTTGTAATCGACTATTAAGAAGATCAATAAAGTTTAACCTCAAAGTGGACGTAGGCAATTATGCTGAACCACTATAAATTTGGTGTTCTTACTTTATGCATTTAAATTAGCATTGTCTTCTCTGTTTAATTTACCTTCATCACTTATTTCTCTACACAATCTTTCTCTACGAGGTTAGTGGCCAATTTTGGTGCTAACACTTTGGTGCTTTCACTGAGAATTGAATTCTCAGACCTTAAGGACCTGCTTTGAAGCTACTGGATTGAACAAATCCCCCAAAGAAGATCCGACTCATTGATAGGACATCCGTTGATTCTTCTCAGAGTTCATACCAATAACTCTACAATGGCAAGACCACGTACCAGGTCAGCTTCTCATAATACGGATGCCCATGAGACTGCAAGCGTGCAACAAGCAGGACCTAGCAATCAGCCAGCAATTCCGGGTGTAGGAATTGCCGCCCAGGACCAAACTCCAGTTGTCACCAGAATAGAGTTCAACGACTTGATGAGAGAACTCAGGGAAAGCAGGAGACAACTAGGAGAGCAGATGCAAGCTAACGCCAACCTGATGGCACAACTCACTCAACATCAGCAACAGAATGCTGGGGGCAATCCCGCTCCCTATTCCTCATCCGACAGCTCAACTTCTTCTGATGAACCTCCCAGGCGCAGACGCCGTAAGACTGAAGCTGCACGGACGGGTGCTGCTGCCCAAACAGCTGGAAACCGTGACCAAGTTGGACTTGGAAACTTAGGAACTGGAGTACAGGTGGAAGCTGGAGGCCCAGACCATCAAAACGCTAATGATGTCGAACCTCAAGACGCACGATTGGCAGATTGCCAGGAGAGGAGGCATCAACATGGACAGTCACGTAGAACGGACTCTAACCTCCCACCTTCCATACAGACACCAGACCTGAAAGTCATGGTCAGGCAATTGATGAAAGAAAATCAGGGCTTGTCGAATGACGATTGGGGAGTATCAAGGAGTCACACTCCGTTCACAGATGTTGTGTTACAGGCGGCGTACCCCAGAAAGTTTAGTATGCCAACTATCCCTGCGTACGAGGGAAAGACTGACCCCTGACAGCATGTCATAAGGTACGAATGGATGATGGATTCAGCTAGAGCAAATGATGCCACCAAGTGTAGATGCTTTCCAATTACTCTATCTGGGATCGCTACTATGTGGTTTATCCGACTTCCTCCGCGGTCTGTATCTAATTTCAAGGAGTTGGCAAAGAAGTTTATTGAGCAGTTCAGGATACACACTACTCGTCCAAAGGACGTAATGTCTCTGTCAAGTGTAATCCAAAGTCCCGGGGAGTCATTGAAGGAATATTTACAAAGATTCCATGTTGCGGCAACTGAAGTCAGTAATCCCAATGATCATGCAATTCTAATGGCTGTAATGAGAGGTGTGGATCCGGAGTCGGAATTTGGAGACTGGTTGGCAGGGAAACCTCCGACCACACTAGAGCGTTTCTACTCAAAGGCACACCAGTTCATAAGGAGAGAGGAAGCCAGGTGGGTAAGACGAGATAAGGCACCAGGACCTGTCCAAGAGTCTATGAAAAGCAACGTTGCTGTGAAGCAGTCCGGAGACAACTCGGGAAAGGTCCAAGTCAATGTCCAGAACAAGCCTGGGCAGTCTAAGGAGTCCGGAGGAAGAAATCAAGGAAAGAAGAGAGAAGCGGGGAAGTGGAAATCGAGAATTCCAAGCTACAACGAGTATACTCCGCTGAATGCGCCTCTTGAGAACATTTACCTATCTACCTGCAATACTTTTCAGTACAGAAAGCCACGTCCAAAAGAATCAACTGAGGAGCAGAAGCGAACTGGGAAATATTGTCGCTTCCATGAGACTTATGGGCACAATACGGAAGAGTGCAGACACCTGCACGATGCTATCGAGAAGTTGATCAGGCAAAAGAAGTTGCAAGAATTTGTAAAGGATCCACAGGAAGGAGGACAGGGAACGTCCAACCCAGGTCGCGCACCGGCCCCGCGTCACCCCGAGGAGCCTGCCCGAACGGTGGGTAGACTAGTCATAAATACTATTATCGGCGGACCTCACCCCGCGGATAAGAATTGGCAAGAGATGGAGCGGTATGCAAGCTCCCTGAAGCATGTAGATTTTGAGTGCTGTTCAAACGTGGAGGATGGGACTCCTACCAAGCAGCAGCGCATAATGACAGACGACATAGTGTTTAGAAACAGGGATGCTGATCAAGTAGAGGCTCCAACGATCGACCCGATGGTCATATCTGCGACGATCGGACCGGCATATGTGAAGAGAATTCTGATTGATTGCGGAAGTTCTATCAACATCATCTTCAAGAAGGCTTATGACCAAATGAAAATGGAAACAAAGGACTTGAAACCGTCCAAGGCTCGTATTCACGGCTTTAACGGCGCTGCGACCGATGCAGTGGGGTATGTCGAGTTACCAGTTGAACTGGGACAAGGCGAGCATCGGAGGGTGCGAATTCTACCCTTTGTAGTTTTGGATGTGGATTCTCCATATAATGTTTTCTTGGGCCAGCCGGCCCTGGCTGAGTTTAGGGCAGCATTGGCCCCGTGGTGTTTAACTTTGAAGTTCCCAACTGACAAAGGAGTAGGTATTGTTCATGGCGACCAAGCAGCTGGTCGTTCCTGTTATGTGGCTGAGCTCCAAGAGGCCCACCGGAGGGAGAAAGGAAAGGTTGCGGACAATCTCGTCCGCATCCATAATACAGATAATTGACAAGTAGTGCCCGAGCCCTGGCTCGAGCATAACTCTCGGATCTTCAGAGACATAGATCCGAGAGACGACGATGAGAAACCCAGGGAAGAAAAGGCGGCGCCGGCTGAACTAACGGTTGACATTTCAGTCAGCCAAAGCGACCCTTCGCGAATACTGAAGATCGGATCACAGCTTGGCCCCGCAATGACTGAAGACCTTAGTGACTTCCTTCGGGCGAATCTTGATGTTTTCGCCTGGACGCATTCTGATATGTGTGGGATTTCTCCCGCCATCACGAGTCATATGTTGAACATAGACCCGAAATACGTCCCAGTTAAACAAAAGAGGAGAGGAATGGACCCGGAGAGGTCCGCTGCTCTCAGAGAGGAGGTGGACAAACTCAAAGCCAATGGGTTCGTCCGCGACGCCCTCTATCCTGAATGGGTATCGAACCCCGTACTGGTGAAAAAGGCAAATGGGAAATGGAGAACTTGCGTAGACTATTCTGATTTGAACAAAGCGTGCCCCAAGGACAGTTTCCCGTTACCAAGGATCGATCAGTTGGTCGACTCCACCGCAGGACATGAGCTGTTATCATTCATGGATGCATACTCGGGGTACAACCAAATCCCGATGCATATTCCGGACCAAGAACACACCAGCTTCGTTACAGATGTCGGACTATATTGCTATGTAGTAATGCCCTTCGGACTGAAGAACGCAGGAGCGACTTATCAGCGTTTGGTGAATCTAATGTTCAAGGACCAGCTTGGTAGGACGATGGAAGTCTATGTGGATGACATGCTCGTGAAGTCACGACAGTCAAACGACCACATTCGAGACTTGGCTGAAATGTTCGACATACTCAGGTATTACGGGACGAAGATCAACCCTCTGAAGTGTTCCTTCGGCGTTGCGTCGGGGAAGTTTTTGGGATTCATCGTCAATGCTAGGGGAATTGAAGCTAACCCCGAAAAGATCCAAGCTATTCGAGATGTGCAAGTACCTAGGACTATAAAACAGGTACAGAGCTTGAATGGAAAAGTAGCTGCGCTAAGTCGATTCATATCCAGGGCAACTGACAAGTGCATCCCTTTCTTTGATATAATAAAGAAAGGGAAAAGGAACTTCGAATGGACGTCTAGTTGTTAGGAAGCATTCCGGGATCTGGTGAGGCATCTGGAGAGTCCACCAGTGCTGTCAAAACCAGTGGACCACGAGATGCTGTACGTATACTTGGCTGTATCCCCACATGCAATAAGTGCGGCTTTAGTTCGCGAGGAGGACCGAATCCAAAAGCCAGTGTATTATGTTAGCAAGCATTTAACGGGGGCAGAAAGAAATTACCCTAAAATCGAGAAATTGGCCTATTGCTTGGTGATTGCATCATGTAAGCTACGCCCATATTTTCAAGCACACTCAATCAGTGTTTATACCGATCAACCCCTGCGGCAGGTACTCCAACGACCAGAAACTTCTGGAAGATTGCTAAAATGGAACATCGAGTTGAGCCAGTTCGATATCGCCTACTTGCCACGGAGAGCCATACAAGGGCAAGCATTAGCAGATTTTATCGCTGAGTTTACCATGCCCACAAAACCAGATAATCATGACGCCATTCCCCCGATTCGATGGAAATTATACACTGATGTGGCATCCAACGACCGTTGCTCCGGTTCAGGTGTAGTTCTTATAACTCTGGAAAATCGATCAATCTGTTATGCTTTGAAGCTTGATTTCCCAGCTACAAATAACGAAGCAGAATATGAAGCATTGATTGCTGGCTTGAAGCTCATCGGAGAACTCGGGATCAAATCAATTGAGATCTTTTATGACTTACGGTTGGTGGTTTACCAAGTGCGGGGAGATTACCAAGCCAAGGGACAGAAGCTTCCTCCGTATCTTGTTCAGGTCCAAGAACTACTATCGAATCTCGAGCATTATGACATTTCGCATGTCCCGCGCGAACAGAATAAAGAAGTCGACTTGTTGGCTAAGTTTGCAAGCACAGGCGATGCACAGCAAATGGGATTGTATCCCGTTGAGGCCTTGCACGCCCCGAGCATAGATGAGATGAAAGTTGATTGTATATTGGAAATGGAAATCGAGAAGGAATCGTGGATAACCCCATTCAAACTGTACCTGACGACCGGGACTTTACCAGAAAAAAGGAGCGAAAGACGGCAGGTCCTTCGAAAGGCCGCGCGATACGTGATCCAGGATGGATTAATGTATCGAAAAGGGTTCTCAGTCCCATTATTACGGTGCATCGCTCATGACGAGACAAAGCGGGTCTTAAGAGAGGTTCACGAAGGGGAATGTGGCGACCATACTGGGGGGCAAACGCTAGCAAAGAAAGTCCTCCGCTACGGATATTACTGGCCGACCGTAAATCGGGACGCTGCGGACTACGCAAGAAAATGTGACAAGTGTCAAAGATATGCGAAAATCCCGAGGACTCCATCAACGGAACTCACACAAATGGTTAGTCCCTGGCCATTTGCAATCTGGGGAATCGACATAATCGGCTCTTTGCCTATATCCAAAGGTGGTGCGAAATACGCGATAGTTGCAGTCGACTATTTCACAAAATGGGCTGAGGCAGAGCCTTTAGCCACAATCACCTCTAAGAAGGTCATTAACTTCATTGTACGAAACATTATATGCCGCTTTGGCCTTCCTCGCACCATCATTACAGACAATGGGACGCAATTTGAAAGCAGAGAGTTAAAAGAGTTCTGTTTAAAGTATGGCATCGAGAAAAAGTTCGCCGACGTTGCACACCCAAAAGCTAACGGACAAGTCGAGGCCGTTAATAAAATAATCAAGTCAATACTGAAGAAGCGTCTGGAGAAAGTCGAAGGCAAGTGGGTAGATGAACTCCCAACAGCACTATGGGCTTATAGAACTGCCCACAAGTCTGCGACCGGCCACACTCCATTCGCCTTGGCATACGGCTCGGAAGCCGTTATACCCGTGGAACTTGAAGTTCCATCACACCGAGTGACGTACTATGATCCCAAGACGAACCAGGACCTCTTGTTGGAATCACTGGACTGCATCGATGAAAAGCATGAAGAGGCCGAATTAAGGGCGGCAGCGCATAGACACCGAGTCAAGCGTTACTACGACGGTAGAGTCCACCCAAGAACTTTTGATGTAGGTGATCTCGTTCTGAAACGAGTTTTCCCGGTACCATCGCGTATGAATCCCAGCTGGGAAGGTCCATACGTCATTGAACGGAAGCTTGGAGAAGGAACATTCAAGCTAGCGACCGTTGATGGCACGACACTCCCCCGAGCATGGAACAGTGAGCATTTGCGGCATTATTACATTTAGCATGTTTTCCTTTCTTGTTTTAGGCACTGTTATTTCCTATGTGTTTTCGTTCAGTCGCAACTTAGTTTCTTTTTAACTATGTAATCAAGCAGTTTAGTTGTTTTTCATTAATAAAGGCTTGAAGCCGTATTTTCCACAAATCACTAATGTTCCTATATCTCATGATCAGATGACGAACTACATTATCCTGTACGATTTACGGACTCGTATAAACGATTCCAAATCTCCGAATCCCTAGAGCGCGGATCGGAGTACTCTAAGTCCCCAGAGTGCGGACTGGAGTATAAACGATTTCAAATCTCCGAATCCCCAGAGCACGGATCGGAGTACTCTAAGTCCCCAGAGTGCGGACTGGAGTATAAACGATTTCAAATCTCTGAATCCCCAAAGCGCGGATCGGAGTACTCTAAGTCCTCAGAGTGCGGACTGGAGTATAAACGATTTCAAATCTCCGAATCCCAAGAGCGCGGATCAGAGTACTCTAAGTCCCCAGAGTGCGGACTAGAGTATAAACGATTTCAAATCTCCGAATCCCCAGAGCGCGGATCGGAGTACTCTAAGTCCCCAGAGTGCGGACTAGAGTATATACGATTTCAAATCTCCGAATCCCCGGAGCACGGATCGGAGTACTCTAAGTCCCCAGAGTGCGGACTAAAGTATAAACGATTTCAAATCTCCGAATCCCCGGAGCGCGGATCGGAGTACTCTAAGTCCCCAGAGTGCGGACTAGAGTATAGACGATTTCAAATCTCCGAATCCCCAAAGCGCGGATCGGAGTACTCTAAGTCCCCGGAGTGTAGACTAGAGTATAAATGATGCGAACCTCCGAATCCCCTGAACGCGGATCAACTTGCTCTAAATCCCCGGAGCGCAGATTTAGAAAAAAGTCCAAGTACTCGAGAAATGTGGAACAAGAAGTAATGCCACGTTTGGAGATGTTTGAACAACACGAGAATGGACTGGGAGGTAATACAACTCATAAGAACTTGAGTTATGACTACAGTTAGTCAGCAAACCAAAGAAAAGCAAGAGAATCATTCAAACGAAAAAGAAACTAAACTTCATTCAATAGTTCAAAATGGGGTTACACAGTTACTCCTGCAAAACTCAGAGTTAAGAACATATCTATACAAACTACAAGCTACAAAAGATAAAAGCAACCACAGGACTTAAGCAAGAAGATCGTTGAACGAGTGTATCGATTATTTCTTCGGTTTCTTCTTCTTGTCTTCCTTTGTTTTTTTCCGATGACTCCTCTCCTTCACGCTTTTTCTTGGATTTCTTGCTTGCTAAAGAAGCGGAGTCAGGAGTAGGAGACGGAACATCTAGTGGTTTGGACCTTCCCGGGAGAATGATTTTCAAAGGTCTATTCCGCGGGTCAGTAAGTTCCAGTATTTCAGGTTCAACTTTGACCTCGACCTTTTTCTTCTCCTCTTCGGCGAGGCGGTCCTTCATGCTCATCTTTGAAGAATGCTCAGAGGCGCCAGTGATTTCGATTTCATCACTCCCTTTGGCAGGAGATGAAGTGTCAAGCTTATCATCATCTAGCGCCCCAATCACTTGAGCATCGGGACCAGGAATTACTCCCACGTGAACAACGTCACTTGTTTTCTCTGCCTCCTCCTTGGCGTCATCGCTCCTCGGAGTTGGCTCGGCATCAGAGCAGCCTGCATGAAAACACAAAGAATGAACATTAGAACGAATAAATGTTGGAAAATAACAAGATCTTTTGACTTCTAGAAAAGAAGAGTTTCCTACCGGGTTCTGGTTGGCTATCGGTTGCGCATGGGGTTTCACCCTCCAGAATAGGAGATAGCATGTGAACGCCAAGCCCGGGATCTTCAGGATCATAGCCGGCATGCTGCTCGAATGGGTCAAGTGTCGGCTGACCGGCCGGTTGAGCAGCGGGAGGAGCAGCAATATGAGGAGCCGTAGTCTCAGCCCCAGACGGGCGAGCTTCATCACTTTTCTCTTTTGGAAGGGGAGAGCCTTTGTTATAAAGCGCCAAAGCTGCGGATAGATCCGCTGGCTCATTCCCCCTAAGAAACTCCTTCACCAAGGCATCCTCATCAACCTCTTCAGAGCCCGACTCGATTTTCCTGATCTTTACTAAGGTTTCCCAGGCCTCAGCTAGGGATTCGAGATAGCCATCGCCCAAGAATGTTAAGTCACAATGCATAAGGACGCGGGCTCCATACTCAGCAATCAACGGGTCAAACATGCATTTGACCTCTTCCCTGCCGGCTTCTGCGGCCTCCTCAAGGCGAGAGTCAATCTCCTCCACAGCTTTTCTTTTTCCCTCCTCACGGGCTTCGTCCTTCATTTTCTCAACCCCAGCAAGTTCGTCATCGAGCTTCGTTTTCAGGAGACGAGTAGCAACGATTTCATCATAGTATCGTTGTGATTCTTCTTGAGCAGCTACCTTGTCCTCCTTTTCCTTGGAGAGTAATTCTTTCAGCTCTCTGACTTGTATGGCGAGCGCGTCCCTTTCTTTTTGACCGGAATCTTTTTCTAGGGCAAGGGCACCGCTGCGCTGGACTGCTTCATCAAGTTCCTTCTTGTGAGCCATCTCTAAATGAGTAACTGCCTCAGCAGTATCTTTTGCGCTTTGTTCAGCGGCTTCCAGCTTCGACTTGTACGAAGCGAGCTCTTCGTCTTGGTGCTTGATGATGTTCTTGTCGCAGCCAGCCTCCAATTTCAGGCGATCAATCTCATATTGACGCTCAACGGACACCTCCGAGATCTTTTCAACCAAGTGTACAAACGCGTCATGTTGAACATAGACGTCGTTATTGCAGGCAATGGCACTCTGCTTCACGTGCCCGGGAATATGGTGAATATCCGGGAGGAACTTCAGACCGTCAAAGCAAATTTTTGGAAACTTGGCCTTAAGATCGACCATCTTTTTCGCTACAGTTGGATCAACCGCGGGAGTAGGGGGAGGAGGCTTTGGAAGTTCCGCTCTTTTTCGTTGCTCCCGCACTTGCCTTGTACTCGATGAACCGGAGTGTTATTCTCGAGGAGCATCAGATTGGTAACCCTTCTGTGAAGACTTCTCTTTATCCGGCTCAGTTGGAGGAAGAGGATCACGGGACTGTGAAGATTGAGAACATGCCTTCTTACGGTGAGATGACTCGCAGGGACGATTGTCTCTATCTTCATAATCATCTCTGTCCCTGCGTCTGCCTGAACCTGAGTCCCGTCCGGAATGATGAAATATGGAAGAGCCATGAAGGCGATCGAATCCGTGAGAGCGCCCCATGTCACCTACAAAGAATGGAGATAACAACGAGTTAAGAAAAATCCGGGAAATAAGAAAAAACTTGAAGTGTATGATGGAATGCGTATGTACGTGTGTGTCCTAGTGTTCCCCCCTACGGACCAGTTCTTTTATCTTTACTAATCGGAGTATTGTCTCCTTGGATCGGGAGATGAACTCCCGCATTGCCTCTAGCGGGCGAAGAAAGCTTAAGGGCTTCAAGATCGTCAAACCCGTAATTAAGTATATCATCGGGGATAGAGAGATTCGACAAACCCCTTAGAGAACTTTCCAGGTGCTGTGAGGAAGCCTCTTTCTCGGGCGGGATAGGCATAACTTTTGAAGTGCCACCAACTTTCTCTTTCCGAATTTTGTATTTTAACCTCTTCTTTCCCTTCGAAGGGGAGGACGACGTTTCAATGTCGTGAACTTCGACAGCCGGATTCCAAGCAGGTCCCACATTCTCGCCTTGGGTCTCAGGAGCTTCATCCTCTTTGTGCTCGCCTTCTTCGTACGCATCGGAAGTGCGGCGTGATGATGATCCGGCCTGTTTTTTTCCTTTACCGGATGCTGGCTTGGGAATAGAAACGCCCTCCGGAAGGCTAATCCGGCGACCAGGGTCAAGCAAGCCAAACCTCGACAATGACTCATTTGAAATGATGGTCCGAATGTCTCGTTCCTCGGCAGGAAGAGCTCTAATGGCCTCAACGGCCTCAGAATATCCTCGGCCCTCCGGACGCGGGTTGATACCTAAAAAAGATGAAACGAGGAGTTAGAAAAAGCATGACTTCGCTTAATCGCGAATGATGACTCAGCGAAGAGACTTACTGCCTTCGACCCATCTCCTCGTAAAACCAGGAGGGGCAACGCACGTAGAACCATTCCTGTTTGTACAGGGCGAATTTGCTGCATGCTCCTGTCAAGATTTGGCATTTTTGGTACGGCTCGAGGAACATGAAGGAAGGGCTGTCTTTCCGTTTCTTGATCATATAGATATATCTGATGTCGCCAGATGTTGGAGGTCTAGAGAAGATGGCCATAAATAGTAGATAGGTCCCATATAGAAACGCGTGACCGTTCAGATGTAGCTGCGACGGAGCAATGTCGATGTACTGCAACACGTCCCGAAGGAACAAGTTAAACGGAGGCACGCTGCCCATCCAACACATGAATTTGTTGCAAGTGGTATATCCGACTGGGGACAGGTGAGGACGATCGTGTCGTGAAGGGACTAACACATCGGCGAAAGGAATCCCGTGGATGGAACATATCCGTCGGAGTGCGACTTCATTGATCTTTGAAGCTTGTGAATCGATCGGATTGTCAAGTAGAATTGTTGCTTCCAGGGCATCGGGTGCTAAGTTATGAGCAGGGGAAGTCGACGGATTAGAAGTATCAGCGGCTTCTTGCCTTGATGACGGCCCAGGCCTGTCGGATATAGTGGCGGAGCTAGACTTTCTCGACATCCCCAATAAATAATGAATCTGGCTAAGTGCCCGAGAAAACTATACTTAGAAAAACGTTGAACGTTAGAATTAACAACACGAATTTTCCCCCCCGCGTGATGTGTAAACTAGTGCAAGCAATCGTGTACAAGCAATAAGAATCTAGAGATTTCAAAGATATATAGATGAGCTTCGAATCGTCGCCTTCGAAGACCGTCATCGCTGACCGTCTCAAAAAGCCCGCCTTGTGGTGACTACAGTTTCAAATTCAGAAAACGAATGTTAATCTAAGTTCAGGTTTATGTGTGATAGTGTGCTTAAGTCCTGGTCCTTGTTTTGCTATATGAATAGGCAAGGTTAATAAGTGTTCGGCCAAGTTCTTGTTCGGCTAAAGGTATTGTTCGACATGTTCGGCTAAGTTTTGTCCGGCCAGAACAGGTTTCAGCATTCACAAGCGTTCGGCATTCATGTGGTTCGGCATCTGTGTTGTTCGGCGTTTGTATTGGTCGGCATTTATATATTGTTCGGCATTTATGGTGTTCGGCGTTTGTATTGTTCGGCATTTATATTGTTAGGCATTTATGTTGTTCGGCATTTATACTGTTTGGCACCCAAGGTGGTTCGGCATTTGTGATTGTTCGGAAAAGCATCATTCGGCCAAAATCTTGTTCGGCCGGGACAACATTCGACATCCTATTTGGCTCATACTCCTTCCACATCTTTCCATTGCACTGCCCGACATATGACGAATCGTGCCGAGCCAAGGTTACGTCGAGCGCCAACGCTCGACACACCATCCTCTACAGCGACCTTATTCCCCCTTTTCTTCCTCCATCCACACCGAACCACAAAGACGAATCGTTCGGTGAGTCACACCGAACCATCTTGTTTGGCATTCTAACCAACTCCTACTTTCCTCCACATCATCTGGCCCTAAAATTCCACGCAACATCTACAATTTACGGACTCAAGCTTCATGTTGGAACCCCTTTGTGGATTTAGTTAGATGGATTGTTACTTAGTTAGAAGATCACGACTTGGAGAAATTTGGAGTTGAGGCCGCGGTTTTGATTAGCGCCGAATAGGTTAGGAAGAGTTATTAAGTCATTGAAGATTGTTGACAGGCGAGTTTCTCGAAAACAAGATAGGGAAAGTGAGCGTGAAAAGAGAAGGAGGAAGAAGGTATCGACTTTTATAGGACAGAAGGAGAAGTCGAAAAGGCCATATCCGGTGGAACCGGTCAGGGTCATATCGTTCGGCATCGGCGCACAATGGTTCGGCACTGAAGTATCGTTCGGCAAGGAAGCGTCGTTCGGTTACGAATGTCTCGTCCGGCATTTGGAACAGGCTCGGCACACACCTGAATCGCTGGAATACACAAAAGGGGCATCTCCGTTCGAGGTTAGCCAAGGGTTTGAGACGTGACGAAAAGATTCAGAGCGTACCACGTTCGGCCACGCGATACACTTTGGGGAGCAAGTGTTTCCTGGAGATTTGACCAGGCAACTATTACTCGGCATCCATCCTGTAGTACTCGGCATCAGGGAGTGTTCGGCATCTAGGAGTACTCAGCGTCTAGTGGAACTCGGCATCAGGGAGTGTTCGGCATCTAGGAGTACTCGATGTAGTACTCGGCATCCAGTGGAACTCGGCATCAGGGAGTGTTCGGCATCTAGGAGTACTCGGCGTAGTACTCGGCATCCAGTGGGACTCGGCATCCAATAGCACTCGGCGTCAAGGAGTACTCGGCATTAGAAGACGCTCGGCGTATATGATTACTCGACATGGCAGGATCGTTCGGCCAATGGTATCGTTCAGCCAGAATGCATCGTTCGGCCAGAGAGCGTTGCTCGGTCAAGCACTTCGGACAGAGACACGTTCGGCTTCGACTGACAACTACCCTGCACTTCCCACACATCAAACATACCGTTCGGCATTGGAAGGATTGATCGGCATCATTCTGTTCGGCCTACCTGGTTCGGCATGTAGCGACCACTATAATTGGGCTAGAGTGTTCGGCTACCGAGCCCATCTGGGAAGTCCAGCCCATCTTTGTCTATAAATAGAGGGGTAGGGTCACAGTGAAAAGGCATCTTTTTCAGAGAACACTGGGGAGACTCTGCCATTTTGGAGACTCATCTTCTCTACTTAACAACCTCATTCAAGCATTTGATTCACGAATTGTATTTGTAATCGACTATTAAGAAGATCAATAAAGTTTAACCTCAAAGTGGACGTAGGCAATTATGCTGAACCACTATAAATTTGGTGTTCTTACTTTTTGCATTTAAATTAGCATTGTCTTCTCTGTTTAATTTACCTTCATCACTTATTTCTCTACACAATCTTTCTCTACGAGGTTAGTGACCAATTTTGGTGCTAACAGACATTAAATGTCGAAAGCCTGAAATAGTGGTTAGAGGTCTTTGTAGCTAGGACCGACTGATCATTGACAACATTATTAGAAAACCACCTTGGGAATAGGTCTTAAATGAAGGGGTCTACCTTGATTGAGGTCTTAAATGACAGAGTCTGCCTATTTCTCTTTTAAAAGTATGTTGTGATGATTATAAAAGTCTGCTTCATATTTAGAAGTATTAAATGGGAAATGGGTTTGGAAGTATTAGGTGGTTGATAAGGCTTCATCGATATTTTGTACCTTGGGAAGGGGTAGGTAAGTAATCTGTGTGCAATGCAAGGTTAGTGTTGCTAATCTTAATAGACATAACAATTAAATGGAAACCAATCGGTATAAATTTATGTTATGGAAAGTATATAGATTTTTCAGTCACCAGCATGTTGTTCTGACCGACTCCTCATTACAACCCACATGATTGATTTAGAGGAATAGATCACTGGAATTGAATGTGCTTTATTATTGCAAAGTCTTCCTTTTTCTTATGCTCAATGCCAATGTGATAATTTGCAATCCAAGGAATACTATTAATTCCAAGGTAGTAGTCATATTCAGTATTATTACTTATTATTATTTCCGCTGAGTTCAGATTTTTATCATTCTCTGATAATGCTCATGCTTATTTTCAGGTATCAAATCGAACAATCTATGCTTTGATGGACTTGGATTTCCATTTTTATCAAAATTTAGGCCCATTAAGGTGCGGGTCGTTATACGATGCTAGTGGGAGTTGTTGGTAGTTGGTTCCAAGCAGTTCATACTATGTTCTGGAGATGGCCCAATTGTGTTTTCCTTATGGTATATTTCATCTATATAAGTACGACGCTCAAAAGGTAGTTTCTGGTCATTGTCATGGAGATCCGCTTCAGTTTACTGGAAGCATCTCCATAGAAAAATCCATTATGCAAATGTACTTTAGCAGTTTTGGTTGTAACCTATAACTGTTAAATGTAACCAATGTTACCATTCCACCTATTTGATATGATTTATATTCTACACTCTAGACATTACCTATCATATCATTATATTAAACTTAATGAATGTTGGTTTCATTTGAGGGGAAAACTATTATGGTAATTTGTACGATCTCGGTGGTTACTGTTATTTGTCACATATTTCTTGAGTTTCTCATGCTGGTTTACCAGACTGATGCGGGTGTTATTTTCTTATAATGCTTGGGTCAGCCAGTGTATATTTTCAGATTTAGCTTTGGATGCTTTGGAGTTTATGGAGAAGAGAAGGATGACTATCTAACATGGTATTCTTATTTTTATTACAGTTCTAAATTGTATATATCAGCATTGTGAGAACAGGAAATTATAACCGTCCATGCCGATGATAGTGCTTAGGTTTTATAACTTTGAGATTTCTGTATTCAAAGTAACTCTTTGTACTGTTCTTTTTATATTATATATTATGATTCTATTATGGGGATTCTGGTGTTGTGTTCTCTCTTTCTTATTCTATTTTATTTTTTATTTTATCCTAACTTTATGTCTTTTTGGAATTTAGGCGTTCGGCACATGAATAACATGGATATATTTAGTGCCGACATTCGAGGATCGAAAAGTCAGGTCGTTACATATTTTATGATTTATTATCTATGAACATTTGATAAATCATAAAATCTATACAAACATTTTTATCAAAGAATCAATCTCCACAATCATAAAATCAATGAACATCTAATAAAACATAAAATCTATACACATACATTTTGAACTGATAATTCTATTCACAATCATAATATGGCAAATATTATTTAGAGGGTATATTCTTGTGCTAAAGACAAGGTACGCTTTATGCATATATCTATCGATATGTATGATATTGTGAATCCGATCATGTTTTGATCGTGTATACTTATATATTCATATTACAGTTGTTTGAAGGCCTCTCCGTAAAAGGAGATCAACCAAAAAAATTCAAATTTTTGACACTTAGAAAATTTTTGGAAAATTTATGCATTTTGAAAGTTAAGAACTTTTTTGACAAGAACTATTGAAAGCCATATGTATATTAATCGCTATATTTAAAATATTATGCGATATATTTGAAAGAAAGGAAGTGTTTTTTTTACTTTTCGTTTATTAGGTTGTGTTTCCTGGGGATTTGACCAGGCAACTAGTACTCGGCAATAAGTGCTCGGCATCAGAGAGTGTCTGCCATCCAGGAGTGTTCGGCGAAGCAACTGTCATCCATGAGTACTCGGCGTAGTACTCGGCATCCATAGTGTCCGGCGTCCAGGAGTGTTCGGCGTAGTACTCAGCAGTGTTCGGCGTCAACTGGCACTCAACGTCAACCAACGCTCGGCATCAAGATTGCTCGGCACCAAGACTGCTCGGCATACGAGACTGCTCGGCATACGAGAGCACTTGACATCAAGAGCACTCGGCATCGAGACTACTCGGCGTAGTACTCGGCAACAAGGGTACTCGGTGTCAAGTAGTGTTCGGCATCAACTGGCACTCGGCAACAACCTATGCTCAGCGTCAACTAGTGTTCGGCATCCCATGGTACTCGGCATCCGGAGTACACGGCATCCGGAGTACTCGGCATCCAGAGGCACTCGGCGTCAGTAGAACTCGGCGATAGGATAACTCAGCAACGAGAGCGTTCGGCATACAGAAGGCATTCAATATGCACAACTACACAAGGTAACGATATCATTCGACCTACATACATTGATCGGTCAAGAGCTTCGAACAGAGATACGCTCGGCTTCACTGCAACCATCCTACACTTCCCATACATCAGAAGCACCGTTCGGCATGGGAAGTCCGTTCGGCATGGAAGCGTTCGGCGTACCTGGTTCGGCATGCAGCGCCTGGGCTAGAGCGTTCGGCTATCAAGCCCACTTGGGTAGTCCAGCCCACTTTTGCCTATAAATAGAGGGGCAGGGTCACAGTGAAATGGATCCTTTTTTGGAGAGAAAACACCGGGGAGACTCTGTCATTTTCAAGACTCATCTTCTCTACTTAACAACTTCACTCAAGCCTTTGATTCACGAATTGTATTTGTAATCAACTATAAAGGAAATCAATAAAGTTGAACAAAGTGGACGTAGGCAATTACGCTGAACCACTATAAATTTGGTGTTCTTACTTTCTGCACTTAAATTAGCATTGTCTTCTCTGTTTAATTTACTTTCATCACTTATATCTCCACACAATCTTTCTGAACGAGGTTAGTGACCAATTTTGGTGCTAACACTTTGGTGCTTTCACTGAGAATCGAATTCTCAGACCTCAAGGATCTGCTTTGAAGCTACTGGATTGAACAAATCCCCCAAAGAAGATCCGACTTACTGATAGGACATCCGTTGATTCTACTCAGAGTTCATACCAATAACTCTACAATGGCAAGACCACGTACCAGGTCAACTTCTCTTAATGCGGATGCCCGAGAGACTGCTAGCGTGCAACAAGCAGGACCTAGCAATCAACCAGCGATCCCGAGTGCAGGGATTGCCACTCAAGAACAGACTCCAGTTGTCACCAGAGTAGAGTTCAATGACTTGATGAGAGAACTTAGGGAAAGCAGGAGACAACTGGGAGAACAGATGCAAGCTAATGCCAACCTGATGGCACAACTCACTCAACAGCAGCAACAGAATGCTGGGGGCAATCCAGCTGCTTATTCCTCATCTGACAGCTCTACTTCTTCTGATGAACCACCCAGGCGTAGACGCAGTAAGACTGAAGCTGCAAGGGAGGATGCTGCTGTTCGAACAGCTGGAGACCGCGACCAAGTCAGAACTGGAAGCTTCAGAACTGGAATACAGATGGAGGATGGAGCTCCAGATCATCAAAATGCTAACAATGTTGAACCTCAAGACGCACGATTGGCAGATCGCCAGGAAAGGAGGCATCAGCATGGACATGCGCGTAGAACTGACTCCAACCTCCCAGCTTCCATACAGACACCCGATCTGACAGCCATGATCAGGCAACTGATGAAAGAAAATCAGGGCTTATCAAATGACGACTGGGGAGTGTCAAGAAGTCATACTCCGTTCACGGATGTTGTGCTGCAAGCGGCGTACCCCAAGAAGTTTAGCATGCCAACCATTCCTGCATACGAAGGAAAGACTGACCCCAGACAACATGTAATGAGGTATGAATGGATGATGGATTCAGCCAGAGCAAATGATGCCACCAAGTGTAGGTGCTTTCCGATTACTCTATCTGGGATCGCTACTATGTGGTTCACCCGACTTCCTCCGCGATCCGTATCAAATTTCAAGGAGTTGGCAAAGAAGTTTATTGAGCAGTTCAGGATACACACTACACGCCCGAAGGACGTGATGTCTCTGTCCAGTGTAATCCAAAATCCCGGAGAGTCGCTGAAGGAGTACTTACAAAGATTCCACGTTGCGGCAACTGAAGTCAGTAATCCCAATGACCATGCAATTCTAATGGCTGTAATGAGAGGTGTAGATCCGGATTCTGAGTTTGGAGACAGGCTGGCAGGAAAACCTCCGGCTACGCTAGAGCGTTTCTACTCCAAGGCACACCAGTTCATAAGAAGAGAGGAAGCTAGGTGGGTACGACGAGATAAGGCACCGGGACCTGCCCAAGAGTCAATCAAGAGCAACATTGCTGTGAAGCAATCTGGAGACAATTCGGGAAAGGTCCAAGTCAATGTCCAGAGTAAGCCTGTGCAGCCCAAAGAGTCCGGAGGAAGAAGTCAAGGAAAGAGGAAAGAAGCGGGAAAGTGGAAGTCGAGAATTCCCAGCTACAGCGAGTACACTCCGCTAAATGCCCCACTTGAGAACATCTACCTATCCACCTGCAATACTTTTCAATACCGAAAGTCGCGCCCGAAAGAATCAACCGAGGAACAGAAGCGGACTGGGAAATATTGCCGCTTCCATGAAACTTATGGACACAACACGGAAGAGTGCAGACACCTGCATGACGCTATCGAGAAATTGATCAGACAAAAGAAGTTGCAAGAATTTGTAAAGGATCCACAGGAAGGAGGACAGGGGATGTCCAACCCAGGTCGTGCACCAGCTCCACGTCATCCTGAGGAGCCTGCCCGGACTGTTGGAAGACTGGTCATAAATACAATTATCGGCGGACCTCATCCCGCAGATAAGAACTAGCAAGAGATGGAACGATATGCAAGCTCCTTGAAGCATGCAGATTTTGAGTGCTGTTCGAACGTAGAGGACGGGGCCCCTGCTAAGCAGCAGCGCGTGATGACAGACGATATTGTGTTCAGGAACAGAGACGCTGATCAGGTAGAGGCTCCGACCATCGATCCCATGGTCATATCTGCAACGATCGGACCAGCATATGTAAAAAGAATTTTGATTGATTGTGGAAGTTCAGTCAACATCATCTTCAAGAAGGCCTACGATCAGATGAAGCTAGAGACAAAAGACTTGAAACCATCCAAAGCTCGTATCCACGGCTTTAACGGCGCTGCGACTGATGCAGTAGGATATGTCGAGTTACCAGTTGAACTGGGACAAGGCGAGCATCGGAGGGTACGAATTCTACCCTTTGTAGTTTTGGATGTGGACTCTCCGTATAATGTTTTCTTGGGTCGGTCGGCCCTGGCTGAATTTAGGGCGGCATTAGCCCCGTGGTGCTTAACTTTGAAGTTTCCGACTGACAAAGGAGTAGGCATTGTTCACGGTGACCAAGCAGCTAGTCGTTCCTGTTATGTGGCCGAGCTCCGAGAGGCCCACCGGAGGGAGAAGGGAAAGGTTGCGGACAACCCCGTCCGCATCCTCAATGCGGATAATTGACAAGTAGCGCCCGAGCCCTGGCTCGGGCATAGTTCTCGGATCTACGGAGATATAGATCCGAGACACGACGATGAGAAACCCAGGGAAGAGAAGGCGGCACCGGCTGAATTAACAATTGACATTTCAGTTAGCCGTGACGACCCCTCGCGAATACTGAAGATCGGATCACAGCTTGGCCCCGCAATGACTGAAGACCTTGGCGACTTCCTCCGGGCGAATCTTGATGTTTTCGCCTGGACGCATTCTGATATGTGTGGGATTTCTCCCGCCATCACGAGTCATATGTTGAACATAGACCCGAAATACATCCCAGTCAAGCAAAAAAGGAGAGGAATGGATCCGGAGAGATCCGCCGCTCTTGGAGAGGAGGTGGACAAACTCAAGGCGAATGGGTTCGTCCGCGACGCCCTCTACCCTGAATGGGTATCCAACCCCGTGCTAGTAAAAAAGGCGAATGGCAAATGGAGGACTTGCGTAGATTATTCCGACTTGAACAAAGCATGCCCAAAGGACAGTTTCCCGTTGCCTAGGATCGATCAGTTGGTCGACTCCACCGCAGGACACGAGCTGTTGTCATTCATGGACACGTACTCAGGATACAACCAAATCCCAATGCATATTCCGGATCAAGAACACACCAGCTTCGTTACCAATGTCGGACTGTATTGCTATGTAGTGATGCCCTTTGGATTGAAGAATGCTGGAGCGACTTATCAACGTTTGGTGAATCGAATGTTCAAGGACCAGCTGGGTAAAAGCATGGAAGTCTATGTGGACGACATGCTCGTGAAGTCACGATGGTCAAACGACCACATTCAAGACTTAGCTGAAATGTTTAACATACTCAGGTTTTATGGAATGAAGATCAACCCGTTGAAGTGTTCTTTTGGCGTTGCATCAGGGAAGTTTTTGGGATTCATCGTCAACGCTAGGGGAATCGAAGCCAACCCAGAAAAGATCCAAGCTATTCGAGATGTACAAGCGCCCAGGACTATAAAGCAGGTACAGAGCTTGAACGGAAAAGTAGCTGCGCTGAGTCGATTTATATCCAAGGCAACTGACAAGTGCATCCCGTTCTTTGACATAATAAAGAAAGGAAAGAGAAATTTTGAATGGACGTCTAGCTGTGAGGAAGCGTTCCGGAATCTGGTAAGGCATCTGGAAAGCCCACCAATGCTATAAAAACCAGTTGACCATTCGATGTTGTACGTTTACTTGGCTATATCCCCTCATGCGATAAGCGCAGCTTTGGTTCGTGAGGAGGATCGAGTCCAGAGGCCGGTGTATTATGTTAGCAAGCGTTTAACGGGGGCAGAGAAGAATTACCCTAAAATCGAGAAATTGGCTTACTGCTTGGTGATTGCATCACGCAAGCTGCGCCCATACTTTCAAGCGCATTCAATCGGTGTTTATACCGATCAACCCCTGAGGCAGGTACTCCAACGACCGGAAACTTCTGGAAGATTGCTAAAATGGAACATCGAGTTGAGCCAGTTCGATATCGCGTACTTACCACGGAGAGCCATCCGAGGGCAAGCGTTAGCAGACTTCATCGCTGAATTTACCATACCCATCAAACCGAACGATCACGACATCATTCCCCCCGTTCAATGGAAATTATACACTGACGGTGCATCAAACGACCGTTGTTCCGGCGCAGGCGTGGTTCTTATAACTCCGGAAAACCGATCAATCTATTATGCCCTGAAGCTCGATTTCCCGGCTACGAACAACGAAGCTGAATATGAAGCACTGATCGCTGGCTTGAAGCTCATCAAAGAACTCGGGATCGAATCAGTCAAAATCTTTTGTGACTCGCAGTTGGTGGTTTACCAAGTACGAGGAGACTACCAAGCAAAGGGACGAAAGCTTGCTCCGTACCTCGTTCAGGTCCAAGAACTACTATCAAATCTTGAGCGTTATGACATTTCACATATCCCGCGAGAACATAACAAAGAAGCCGACTTGTTGGCTAAGTTCGCAAGTACCGACGATGCTCAACAAATAGGATTGTATCCCGTTGAAGTCTTGCATGCCCCGAGCATAGACGAGATGAAAGTCGATCGCGTGTTGGGAACAGAAATCGAGAAGGAGTCATGGATAACCCCATTCAAACTGTACCTGACAACCGGGGCTTTACCAGAAAAAAGAAGCGAAAGACGACAAGTCCTTCGAAAGGCTGCGCGGTACGTAATGCAGGGTGGATCCATGTATCGAAAAGGATTCTCAGTCCCATTATTATGGTGCATCGCTCATGATGAAACAAAGCGAGTCTTGAGGGAATTTCACGAAGGGGAATGCGGCGACCATACTGGGGGGTAAACGCTAGCAAAGAAGATCCTCCGCTATGGATATTACTGGCCCACCGTAAACCGGGATGCCGCGGACTACGCAAGAAAATGCGACAAATGTCAAAGATATGCAAAAATCCCGAGGGCTCCATCAACGGAACTCACACAAATGATCAGTCCCTGGCCATTTGCGATCTGGGGAATCGACATAATCGGATCTTTGCCTTTATCCAAAGGTGGTGCGAAATATGCAATAGTTGCAGTCGACTATTTCACGAAATGGGCTGAGGCAGAACCTTTGGCCACTATCACCTTTAAGAAGGTCATTAACTTCGTTGTACGAAACATTATATGCCGCTTTGGCCTTCCACGCACCATCGTTACGGACAACGGAACGCAATTTGAAAGTAGAGAGTTCAAAGAGTTCTGTTTGAAGTACAGCATCGAGAAAAAGTTCGCCGCCGTTGCGCACCTAAAAGCTAACGGACAAGTCGAGGCCGTTAACAAAATAATCAAGTCCATATTGAAGAAGCGTCTGGAGAAGGTTGGAGGCAAGTGGGTAGATGAGCTCCCGACAGCATTATGGGCGTATAGAACTACCCACAAGTCCGCGACCGGCCACACTCCGTTCGCCTTGGCATACGGCTCTGAAGCCGTTATACCCGTGGAACTTGAAGTTCCATCGCACCGAGTGACATACTATGACCCCAAGACGAACCAAAACCTCTTGCTGGAATCACTGGACTACATCGACGAAAAGCGTGAAGAAGCTGAATTAAGGGCGGCGGCGCACAGACATCGAGTCAAGCGTTACTACGACGGCAGAGTCCGCCCAAGAATCTTTGATGTGGGTGATCTCGTTCTGAAACGAGTCTTCCCGGTACCATCACGCATGAATCCCAGCTGGGAAGGTCCATACGCCATTGAACGGAAGCATGGAGAAGGAACATTCAAGCTAGCGACCGTTGATGGCGCGACACTCCCCCGAGCATGGAACAGTGAACATTTGCGGCACTATTACATTTAGCATGTTTTCCTTTCTTGTTGTAGGCACTGTTATTTCCTGCATGTTTCCATTCAATAATGACTTAGTTTCCTTGTGAAAGTTGTAATCAAGCAATTCAGTTGATTTTCGTTAATAAAGGCTTGAAGCCATATTTTCTATGAAGTTTCTATATCTCTTAATTGGATGATAAATTACGTTATCATTCACGACATGCAGACTCGTACGAACGATTTCCAATCTCCGAATCCCCAGAGTGCGGAGCGGAGTACTCTAAGTCCCCAGAGCGCGGACTAGAGTATAAACGATTTCAAATCTCTGAATCCCCAGAGTGTGGAGCGGAGTACTCTAAGTCCCCAGAGCGCGGACTGGAGTATAAACGATTTCAAATCTCCGAATCCCCAGAGTGCGGAGCGGAGTACTCTAAGTCCCCAGAGCGCGGACTAGAGTATAAACGATTTCCAATCTCCGAATCCCCAGAGTGCGGAGCGGAGTACCCTAAGTCCCCAGAGCGCGGACTAGAGTATAAACGATTTCAAATCTCCGAATCCCCAGAGTGCGGAGCGGAGTATTCTAAGTCCCCAGAGCGCGGACTAGCATACGAACGATTTCAAATCTCCGAATCCCCAGAGTGCGGAGCGGAGTATTCTAAGTCCCCAGAGCGCGGACTAGCGTACGAACGATTTCAAATCTCCGAATCCCCAGAGTGCGGAGCGGAGTATTCTAAGTCCCCAGAGCGCGGACTAGCGTACGAACGATTTCAAATCTCCGAATCCCCAGAGTGCGGAGCGGAGTACTCTAAGTCCCCAGAGCGCGGACTAGCGTACGAACGATTTCAAATCTCCGTATCCCCAAAGTGCGGAGCGGAGTATTCTAAGTCCCTAGAGCGCGGACTAGCGTACGAACGATTTCAAATCTCTGAATCCCCAGAGTGCGGAGCGGAGTATTCTAAGTCCCCAGAGCGCGGACTAGCGTACGAACGATTTCAAATCTCCGAATCCCCAGAGTGCGGAGCGGAGTATTCTAAGTCCCCAGAGCGCGGACTAGCGTACGAACGATTTCAAATCTCCGAATCCCCAAAGTGCGGAGCGGAGTATTCTAAGTCCCCAGAGCGCGGACTAGCGTACAAACGATTTCAAAACTCCGAATCCCCAGAGTGCGGAGCGGAATGCTCTAAGTCCCCAGAGCGCGGACTAGAGTATAAACGATTTCAAATCTCCGAATCCCCAGAGTGCGGAGCAGAGTACTCTAAGCCCCCAGAGCGCGGACTAGAGTATAAATGATTTCAAATCTCCGAATCCCCAGAGTGCGGAGCGGAGTACTCTAAGTCCCCAGAGCGCGGACTGGAGTATAAAACGATTTCCAATCTCCGGATCCCCAGAGGGCGGAACGGAGAACACTAAGTCCCCAGAGCGCGGACTAGAGCATGAACAGTCTCAAGTCTCCAAGTCCTCGGAGCACAGTGTCAGCAAACCAAATAAAGACAAGAGAATCATTCAAACAAAAAGAAACCAAAATTTTATTCGATAAGTCCAAAATGGGGATACAAGATCACTCCTACAAAATTCAGGCCTATACAAACTACAAGTAGTGGAAGATAAAAACAATTACAAAACTTAAGCAGGAAACTTGTTGAACAAGTACATCGATTATTTCTTCGACTTCTTCTTCTTGTCCTCCTTTAGTGTTTCCGACGACTCCTCTCCCTCACGCTTTTTCTTGGACTTTTTGCTTGCTAGAGAAACAGAGTCAGGAGTAGGAGACGGAACATCTAGTGGTTTGGACCTGCCCGGGAGAATGATTTTCAAAGGTCTGTTCCGCGGATCAGTGAGTTCCAGTATTTCAGACTCGACTTTGACTTTGACTTTTCTTTTCTCCTCGTCGGCAAGACGGTCCTTCATGCTCATCTCTGAAGTATGCTCAGAGGCGCCAGTGATTTTAATTTCATCGCTTCCTTCGGCAGGAGACGAAGTATCAAGTTTGTCATCATCAAGCGCCCCGATCACTTGAGCGTCTGGACCGGGAGTTACTCCTGCGTGAGCAACGTCGCTTGTTTTCTCTGCTTCCTCCTTGGCGTCATCGCTCCTCGGAGTTGGCTCGGCGTCAGAACGACCTACATAAAAATATAAGAAATGGGCGTTAGAACGAATAACCATTGCTGAAAAGTGACGGGATCTCTTCAACTTCTAGAGAAAGAAGAATTTCCTACCAGGATCCGGTTGGCTATCGGTGGCGCGCGAGGTTTCACCCTCCAGGATAGGTGACAGCACATGAACGCCAAGCCCGGGATCTTCGGGATCATAACTGGAATGCTGCTCGAATGGATCAAGCGTCGACCGACCAGCCGATTGAGCAGTATAAGGAGCGGCGATGTGAGAAGTAGTAGCGTCGGCCTCTGACGGGCCGGCTTTGTCGTTCTTCTCTTTCGAAGGGGAAGAGCCTTTGCCATAAAGGGCCAATGCTGCAGATAAATCCGACGGCTCATTCCCCCTCAGGAACTCCTTCACCAATGCATCCTCGTCGACCTCTTCGGAGCCTGACTCGACTTTACTGATCTTTATCAGAGTTTCCCATGCCTCAGCCAGGGATTCGAGGTAGCCGTCGCCCAAGAATGTTAAGTCACGGTGCATAAGGACGCGGGCTCCGTACTCGGCGATCAACGGGTCAAACATACTTTTGACCTCTTCCCTGCCGGCCTCTGCGGCCGCCTCAAGGCGAGAATCAAGCTACTCCACAGCCATTCTTTTTCCCTCCTCACGGGCCTCATCCTTCATTTTCTCGACCCCGGCAAGTTCACCGTCGAGCTTTGTCTTCAGGAGTCGGGTAGCAACAATCTCATCACAATACCGCTGTGATTCTTCCTGAGCAGCTATTTTGTCTTCTTTCTCCTTGGAAAGTAGCTCTTTCAGCTCTTTGACTTGAGTAGCGAGCGCGTCCCTTTCTTTTTGGACAGAGTCTTTTTCTAGGGCAAGGGCGCCGCTGCGCTGGACTGCTTCGTCAAGCTCCTTTTTGTGAGCCACCTCTAAGCGAGTAACTGCCTCAGCAGTATCTTTTGCACCTTGTTCAGCGGCTTCTAGCTTTGACTTATACGAAGCGAGCTCTTCGTCTTGGAGTTTGATGATTTTCTTATCGCTGTCAGCCTCCAGATTCAGACGGTTAATCTCATGTTGACGCTCGACAGATACTTCCGAGATCTTCTCCACCAAGTGCACGAATGCGTCATGTTGAACATAGACGTCATTGTTGTAGGCAATGGCACTTTGCTTCACGTGCCCAGGAATGTGATGGATGGCTGGGAGGAATTTCAAGCCGTCAAAACAGATTTTCGGAAACTTGGCCTTAAGGTCGACCATCTTTTCCGCAACAGTGGGGTCCACGGCAGGAGTAGGAGGAGGAGGCCTTGAGAATTCCGTTCTTTTATGTTGCTCTCGAACTTGCCTCATACTCGATGAACTGGAATGTTGTTCTCGAGCAGCATCAGACTGATAACCCTTCTGCAAAGACTTCTCTTTATCCGGCACAGTTGGAGGAGGAAGATCGCGGGACTGGGAAGATTGAGAGTGTGCTTTCTTGCGGTGAGACGACCCGCGAGGACGATTGTCCCTATCTTCATAATCACCTCGGTCCCTGCGTCTGCCTGAACCGGAATCCCGTCCTGAGTGATGGAATATAGAAGACCCTTGAAGGCGATCAAGTCCGTGAGAGCGGCCCATATCACCTGCAAAGAATGGAAATAACAACAAGTTAAGGGGAATTCACGAATTAAAAAGACTTGAAGTATATTATGGAATGCGCATGTGCGTGTGTGTCCTAGTGTTCCCCCCGACGGACCCGTTCGTTTATCTTTGCTAATAGGAGTGTTATCTCCTGGAGCCGGGAGTTGAACTCCTACATTGCCTCTAGCGGGCGAAGAGAATTTGAGAGCTTCAGGATCATCGAACTCGTAATTAAGTAAATCATCGGGGATAGACAGGTTGGACAGACCCCTTAGAGAACTTTCCAGGTGCTGCGAAGAAGCCTCTTTCTCAGGAAGGATGGGCGTAACTTTTGAGGTGCCACCAACTTTCTCCTTTTGAACCGTATTTCAACTTCTTCTTTCCCTTCGAAGGGGAGGACGATGTCTCAATATCCTGAACTTCGATTGCCGGATTCCAAGCGGGACCCACGTTCTCGCCCTGAGTTTCGGGGGCATCATCCTCTTTGCGCTCACCTTCTTCGTGCGTGTCGGGAGCGCGACGCGACGACGGTCCGGCAAGTTTTTTCCCTTTACCAGATGGAGGTTTGGGAATTGTAACACCTTCTGGAAGGCTGATCCGACGACCAGGGGCTAGCAAGCTGAACCCCGACAGCGATTCATTTGAAATGATAGTCCGGATGTCTCGATCCTCAGCAGGAAGAGCTCTAATGGCTTCAACAGCCTCAGAATATCCTCGGCCTTCCGGACGCGGGTTGATACCTGAAAAGATGAAATGAAGAGTTAGGAAAAGCATGACTCCAATTAAATACGAATAACGATTCGGCAGAGAGACTTACTGCCTTCAACCCATCTCCTAGCGAAACCAGAAGGGCAGCGCACATAGAACCATTCCTGTTTGTACAGGGCGAATTTGCTACAGGCCCCTGTCAAGATCTGGCACTTGTGGTATGGCTCGAGGAACATAAAAGAAGGGCTATCTTTCCGTCTCTTGAACATATAAATGTATCGGATATCACCGGGGGTCGGAGGTCTGGAAAAGACGGCCATGAAAAGTAAATAAGTCCCATATAGAAATGCATAGCCATTCGGGTGCAGCTGCGACGGAGCTATGTCTATATACTGCAGCACATCCCGGAGAAATAAATTGAATGGAGGCACGCTGCCCATCCAACACATGAACTTGTTGCAGGCAGTGTACCCGACTGGGGGCAGATGAGGGCGGTCGTGTCTCGAAGGAACTAACACGTCAGCAAAGGGAATCCCGTGAATGGAGCATATCCGTCGCAGAGCAGCCTCGTTGATCTTCGAGGCTTGAGAATCGATCGGATTGTCTAGTAAGATGGTTGACTCCAGAGCATCAGGCGCCAAGTTATGTGCGGGAGAGGTTGACGGGTTAGAAGTATCTGCGGCTCCTTGCCTCGATGACGGCCCAGGCCTATCGGATATGGTGGTGGAGCTAGATTTTCTCGACATCCCGAATAAATAACTAAGTGCTTGAGAGAGCTATACTCAAAAAACGTTGAACGTTAGAATTAGCAACACGAGTTTCCCCCCCCCCCCACGTGGTGTGTGAACTAGTGAAAACAATTGTGTACAAGCAGTGAGATTTTAAAGATATAATGATTAGCTTCGAATCGCCGCCTTCGAAGACCGTCATCGCTGACCGTCCCAAAAAGCTTGCCTTGAGGCGATTACAGTTCCAGATTCAGAAAACATGTGATTTATAAAGTGTCCGGCGTAAGTCTAATTTGACATTTATATCGTTCGGCATTTAAATGTTGTTCGGCATGCATCTTGGTTCGGTCAAGTCATAGTCAAGTGTTCGGCTAAAGTCCTGGCCCGGCTAAAAGCCTCGTTCGGTTAAAGACATTGTCCAGTCAAAGGTTCTGTTCGGCATTAAAATTGTTCGGCATGTATATGTTTGTTCGGCATATAACTACTGTTCGACATGTCTAAGTCCTGTTCGGTGTATATGTGCGTTCGGCGTGACTAAGTCCTGTTCGGTGTATATGTGCGTTCGGCGTGACTAAGTCATGTTCGGTGTATACGTTCGTTCGGCATGTCTAAGTACTGATCGGCACGATAGTTGTTCGGCGATTATGTCGTTCGGCTAAAGGTTATTCAGCGAATGCGTCTATTCGGCATTAGGGTAGTTTTCGGCTTAAGTTCGTTCGGCTAGAGCAGAGCTCCGCCTTAGATCATAACTCCACCTTGCTCCCACTCCATTTACGCCGAACGACAGAGACAGATCGCCCGACGCAGGTTACGCCGTTCGACTCCCCATATACCTTTTTCTTCTTCCAATCTTGATCAGCGCAAAGGAGCTAGGCTCAACTCCCGTGCACCGTTCGGCGATTCCAAACGAGTGAACCACTCCCACTAGCCACGCGTTTACAACTAAAGGAAATACTCTGTTTCCATAAGATGAACCTAAAATGGAAGTAGTGCAATTGTTAGAGGAAGGATACCTAATTCGACGATCGAAGTTGAGAATGGATTATATAGGTTTTATATCTGATAGGATTGCAAATCTCTAAGAGTGATAATAAAGAAGACGTAAAAGAAAATGGTGGAAGGGCGCCTGGTTATATAGAGGGAGGTAGAAGACGAAGAGGCTATACCCGGTAGAACCGGTCAATACCAGAGCGTTCGGCACACGAGGTACGCTCGGCTTCGAACGTATCGTTCGACATCCCAACCTTGTTCGTCTCGCACCTCCTTCGCTAACATTCTTGAAGAGGTACCTCCGAGGTAGATTGTACCAGATTCAAAGCGCATCACGTTCGGCCACGCAATACACTTTGGGGGGCAAGTGTTTCCTGGGGATTTGACCAGGCAACTAGTACTCGGCAATAAGTGCTCGGCATCAGAGAGTGTCTGCCATCCAGGAGTGTTCGGCGAAGCAACTGTCATCCATGAGTACTCGGCGTAGTACTCGGCATCCATAGTGTCCGGCGTCCAGGAGTGTTCGGCGTAGTACTCAGCAGTGTTCGGCGTCAACTGGCACTCAACGTCAACCAACGCTCGGCATCAAGATTGCTCGGCACCAAGACTGCTCGGCATACGAGACTGCTCGACATACGAGAGCACTCGACATCAAGAGCACTCGGCATCGAGACTACTCGGCGTAGTACTCGGCAACAAGGGTACTCGGCGTCAAGTAGTGTTTGGCATCAACTGGCACTCGGCAAAAACCTATGCTCAGCGTCAACTAGTGTTCGGCATCCCATGGTACTCGGCATCCGGAGTACTCGGCATCCGGAGTACTCGGCATCCAGAGGCACTCGGCGTCAGTAGAACTCGGCGATAGGATAACTCAGCAACGAGAGCGTTCGGCATTCAGAAGGCATTCAGTATGCACAACTACACAAGGTAACGATATCATTCGACCTACGTACATTGATCGGTCAAGAGCTTCGAACAGAGATACGCTCGGCTTCACTGCAACCATCCTACACTTCCCATACATCAGAAGTACCGTTCGGCATGGGAAGGACCGTTCGGCATGGAAGCGTTCGGCGTACCTGGTTCGGCATGCAGCGCCTGGGCTAGAGCGTTCGGCTATCAAGCCCACTTGGGTAGTCCAGCCCACTTTTGCCTATAAATAGAGGGGCAGGGTCACAGTGAAATGGATCCTTTTTTGGAGAGAAAACACCGGGGAGACTCTGCCATTTTCAAGACTCATCTTCTCTACTTAACAACTTCACTCAAGCCTTTGATTCACGAATTGTATTTGTAATCAACTATAAAGGAAATCAATAAAGTTGAACAAAGTGGACGTAGGCAATTACGCTGAACCACTATAAATTTGGTGTTCTTACTTTCTGCACTTAAATTAGCATTGTCTTCTCTGTTTAATTTACTTTCATCACTTATATCTCCACACAATCTTTCTGAACGAGGTTAGTGACCAATTTTGGTGCTAACAGGTTGTATCGATAAGAAAATTCTAATAAGTGATCTATATTGTAAGGGATTTTGTCAAAATGGCACAACAAAAGCGCAATAAAGAATGATATGTATATTATATTCTATTGTTAATGTTATTGGTTAAATTGAATACATTACTCTCTAGTAAATTGCGAGGATGCAATTTCTTTAAGGATTGAAGTTTATGTAACGTTCCAACCTTTCAACCCCCAAATGTCGACACTAATGCATACATGGTATTCACGTGCCAAGCACTCAAGTGCCGGAAAGGCGAAAAGTTAGGGTAAAATAAAAGGAAAAAGAAACAGAACAAGGAAGAAGGAACACAATATCAGAATCTCACTAGCCGAATAATAATATATAATAGCAAAAGAACAATATAAAGAGTTACTCCGATACAAAAATTTTGGAGTTACATAACCTAAGTATTCTCGCCAACGTGGACAATTATAACCGCCCGTCCTCATAAATGCTTATATGTACAATATAGTAATGTAGAAGAAATAAGAATACTACGGTAGGTGAAACATTTAGCTTGTCTTATTGAGCTCTATAGAACATAAACGAAAACCTGTCTTTCTCAAAATACTCGAAAGAGTATGTGAGGAATTTAGGGAAAACAAAAACCAAGCGTCAAACATAGGTCTGGTATGAGAAACTTAAGATATATGTATATAACATATAACGGTACATCTAAGACCGTATGGAATGCCATAACAGTTATCCCCTCAATAGAACCACCATCTAATAAATATATAAGGTGAAGAATATAAATCATAAAATAGTTGTAATGGTTACATTGGTTACATTCAATAGCATATTATGAGTACAATCAAATACGATAAGGAACGTTCACATATTCGATTTTCCACGGAGACGCCTCTAGTAAACCGAACCGGATCTCCATGCACAAAGATTAGAAAACACCTTTCGAGCGTCGTATATCTCTAGATAAAATATATATACCATAAGGCAAACACAAGCGGCCCATGCCCAAACATTAAAAGAACCACATGGAACCAAATATCATCAACTCCCATCAGCCAACAATCGATAAATATCTTTAGATATGTAGTTGATAACACCCTGACACAAGTCAGCTAAACCCCAGGTTGCGCATCCTACTCTATCTTTAGCTATTTCCGATGTCGAGGTTACATTCAGCATCTTTCACACGAGTCTTCATCACTCGACAAAACATGAATCCCCAATTGGATTCCCACATTTAGAATAGATCTCAAAACCACACATGGATTCCAGCATCTCGAACAGATCTTCAAACCACACATGAATTCCAACATCTTGAACATATCCAATTCCAAGAGATAGAATAAGTATCTCAGTCTTGAAGTGGTTTTCAATAAGTAAAACACTTACCGATCTTGATCTCTTCAAGACTAAATTGACGAACTTGGTCATTCAATGATAATAAGAGTGATCGCATACGAAAACTAAGTCTTGTTTACATTTCCGATATTTTCATCTCTCATATCACCCCATCAAGAGGGAGGCCGGTAGGTTAGAGCTCTATTGCTCATATCCCTACACAAACCTCAGTCTCAATTCCCACAGATAAACAAGCCTACTTCATCGACTTTTAGTGCTAAGTATATGACTAAATGTTTTCCATAAATGAGTAAACACACAAAGCACAATTAAGTCACAGAAAGCACGATCAAGTCACATAAGCGTTGAATTCTCCTTTTTGTTTAATTAATCTTTTATTAACTAAATCCTCTTTTATTAGTAAAACTTTTTTTATCTAATAAAATATCGTTTATTAATTTCTGCAATAAATTTGTACTTTTTTCAATACATCAAAAAGTATTCAAATACTTATCTTAAATGGTATAAGTATATTCACAAATCATTAACAAGATTTCTTATTTTAAATTTTTACATTTTCTATCTTTTTCCAAAAGAATCCTTGCTTATAATTTTCTTCATTTCAAATATCTAAGTACTTCTACATATCCATTCAAAAGGTTTAAGACTAATGTTACTTAAAATTGTCACTACAGATGTAACACCCCTAATTTTATATAACATTATTTAGGAAATTTATTTAGCTAAATTAAATACAATAATGGTTAAGGGATTGAGATTTGTGAAAACATAAAGGGTAAGCCATGCCTAGTTAAACTAAGGAAATAAATGGAATTAAAATAAAATAGGAATGAGGCATATTCATATACCCTAAACCCTTCATGCCACATCATTCTCACGTTTACAAATCCAAACTAAAACCTAAGAGGCCGACCACCATTAAAAGGAGCTAGAGGAAGAAAAAGATAAATCAAGGGGAAAGCTTAATTAAATTCAAATCCAATAATCAAATCTCAACACCTTAACACCAAAACTAAAGGTGAGTAATATGTTACATCTCATAGTTTTATGATTTCGGTTTCAAGAATCAAATCCGAATGTTTTTGCAAGTATATTGCCATATTTTAATTGATGTTTATATGTATACATGCTTTTTGATGAATTATGATTGTTCATATTGATTTTAAGACATGTTTTGGATTGAAAACCTATAATATGACATCCAAATGCCTTGTGAATTTTAATTGTGGTCAGAAATGGTATTTTGGAAATGGGTTCCAAGTTTCATAGTTTTTTGAATTATTGTGGAATTAATATTAATTTTCTAGTGAAGAAAAAGTTTATTTGGGTCTAAAAATTAATTTCAGCAATTATGTATATGTTTTGGGTCTAAAATTTAAATATGTTAGAAAACATATTAAAAGAGATTTATGTGAATTTTTATAGAATTTTCCTAAGTGTTTTAATAGATATATAACATTATTTAAGGTATGGGACTTAAATGTTTTATATATTTATAAAAGAAGAAGGGGCTATTTGCAAATTTTTTTAAATTGTTATCTCTGAAGTTTCAGCAGCACCTTTTAGAAAATATTTTGGAAAAGTAAAGCAACCAATTATGAGATGACAAATAGGCGGGTTAGTTGAAAAGAATTTCCTTTTTAAGTTAAAAAATAAGGTTTTATAGGGTTCCGCTGTCTCACCTTCTTCGGCAACCACCTTTCAACTCCATTCCTCCACCTCCAACCTCGGTCGAAGCCAATGCACATAGTATCAAGACTTGGTACATAGTGAATTGGACTTAGGCAAAAGGTATAGTGTCGAAACTAGGGGTTTTAAATGAGTCGAGGCTTTGATTTGTTTTCTAAAAGAAATGCGACCGCTTTGCTTTCGAATAAGATGGCTTTCGACTTGGTTAGCTTTCGACTTAGTTTGTGGTTTCAAAGAAAGAATACATTCGAATAAGATTATGCCTTTGTTTTAAAGTAAATGCTTTTGAAGGGGTCGAAACCCCTAACTGCCGCTTTTTACCTTTCGACCCAGATTGGTTTTGAAGGGAACCCTTTGTTTTAAAATTAGAGCCTCCTCTCTAATGCTTTCAAAGGCATGTGTTTCGACACCATCCACTTCTTTTACTTAGGAATTATTTTCGAAAGAGTTGCTTTGAACTTGGTTGCTTTATGACCCTTTTTGATATTTGAAAGTAAAACCCAAAGGTTTTGAAAGGAATGGTTTCCAAAGGTTTCGAAAGGTTTTCCACACGTATATACTTGAACCCAATGCTTTCGAAGGGTTTGTTTTAAGTAGTATACTTTAGTGCTTTCGAAAGGTAATAAGTAAAGGTTTCGAAGGGAAGGTTCCCAGTATTTCGAAAGGTATAAGTATATAAGGTTTCGAAGGGGTGATTCCCCAATGTTTTTGAAAGGTTTACCTTAGTTTAAATGGAAGGTTTCCAATGTTTTTGAAAGGCATAATTAAAGGATTTTAAAAGAGGATGTCTAAGGTTTATATAGCTTTCGAAGAAGATGTTATTGATGGTTTCGAAAGGTATGTTTGGCCATTAGGCTTAAGGTTATAAAGTAAAGTAGCTTACTTATATCGAAAGTGGTACTTTCATTGATTTCGAAAGGGGTGCTTTCATGGGTTTCGAATGATATTGTTTAAAGGTTTTAAACAAAGGTTTCAAATGTTTTCATCAACTATGTTTTGAATAAAGCATATATCATGGCAATAAGATTTGAGTAAAGTAAATAGCTTATTTTCCTTGTATAAGTATTATTTAAAGGTTTAAATCATTTTGAAAAGGTTTTCAAGGAAAATTTAAAGAGTAGTTAACCCAAAGTAAAATGGCTCGGATATTTGTATACCAGATTGGACTGGTATAGGGTCGTGCCATATACATTAGCTATTAGCCCCTAGCTAATTTAGTCCAAAATTCCAGTGTGTAGGACTTAGTCACAGGAAAGACTTAAATGATGGTTACACACAGAAAGGAATATATTTGTACAGAGATAGGTTATTGGTGAGCCTGCAAAACCATTAGGATCAGGTGACCCTTGGAGAAGTAAGTTAAGGACAGACCGCCTAGAAGTATGTCTAATAGTTGTTAGATAATTTATTTATTTTGTCTGATATGCCTGAGTCAGCCAAAGGTTAGTAGTTAGCCAAACAAAACTACATTTTGTTCGGACAAATGGTCCATTTGTTACCTGTTTTGAGCATATATGGTATTTACAATAGATATAATCCGTTTGATTAACCAGTTTGGTTGCAGGATTATGATTTGCAAAAAGATATGTTTTAAAGGGATATTAGTGAGGGGAAACCCATTCCGCTATGCAGCGTGGTCTCACTTAATATCAATAAACCGAGATGTAATAGTATTATTCACACCAGGCTTTATGTCTAACTCGAAGTTTATGTTTTCCCCTTAAACTCTCGGGTGCTCAAAATTGATTTGAGTAGATTGAGAGTTTGGGTTTTCAGGTTTTAGTAGGTGGACGAATAAAGCTTCCAGAGACGAGCATGTGGCTGACGGATAGCTATTTAGGAGTTGCTATTTTATTTTGTTTATTCCGCTGTGTTGTATTAAGTCAAATATGACTATTTAGTACTTGTTCAACCAAGGAGGCATCTTCATATGTCGCTCTTGGCGTATTTATGTAGTAATTATATTTGATCTAAACCTGGGAAACGATTATTGGATTTTGTAATTCGAATACGAAACATGTTTTGAAATGTAATCGGAAATGTTGTTTTCTGAAATCTATGATTTTGTTTCATATTCATGTGCTTTTAATATTATGGATACCATTAACATAGTCATATTTTGTCGTCGGAAGTTAACACTATGGATGACTGCAGCATATGTAGCGCTTGACTTTGGGCCTCAAGATAGGGGATGTTACAACAAACCCAAAACCATTTCACTTATGCTTATCTTTAAAACATTCTTTTAAAGATATATTTACATTCATAAGTATAATCGAAAAGGGTTAAAGATGAATGTTATTAACACATTGTCACAACAAATCCAAAACCATTTCATACTTTATTATCTTTAAAACATTCTTTTAAAGATTTAAGATAATATTTGGTTAAGTTCAATAATTGACCAATCGATTATCTAGTTAAAACAATTGCTTATACAAATCAATGTTCGTACACTTAACTCATTTTCGACATTTCAACTTAACTATTCCTCATCCAAGAGTGAAGCCAAGTAAGTTAGAGCACTAGTTGCATCAAAGCCTTGCCTAGACACTTCATTCTTGAATCTCACAAATAGATAAATCTACTCGTCGACTTTTAGTGTTAAGTATAGTACTAATGACTTTTATAAACGAGTTAGAAAACAATATGATTAACCCATTCTCGACATTCCCAACTTAAATATTCCTTGTTCAAGAGGGAAGCTGGTAAGTTAAAGCTCTTGCTCCGTCTCTACTCAATATCAATCTTAACTCTCACAAATGGAGAAGCCTACTTCGCCAGCTTCTAGCATTAAGGAAAGTTAATTACTTTTCAAACAAATAATTAAACAACAAGATTAACACATTTTTAAGATTCCAACTTAACTATTCCTTGGCAAGAGGGAAGTCGGTGGGTTAGAGCTCTATTGCTCCGTCCCTACTCGGCATCAATCTTAGCTCTCACAAATAGAGAAGTCTACCTCATCGGCTTTTAGTGTTAAGCCTAGTCAATTACCTTTTTCAAAACTTATATATACTTTAAAAAATATTGTAAGTAGGTTTTAAATATATATGTAAAATATTACTTGAAAGTAATTAATTTATAATTTGATGGAAAACATGTGTTATATTATAAAACATCTTTACTTTGAAAATACATATATAATTATTAGAATATATTTAAAATTCAAGCCAACTTTAATATACTTCAAAACATGTTTGAAAACATCTCTAAAAAGACTAAAGAAAAATACCAAATTTAAATATCATTTTTGAACACTTAAAACCATAAGCGACTTACTACAGCATTTATAAATGCTGTTACAAGTCCTTGCTAAAAACAACATTGAAAAGCATGATCTTTGTGACTAGTTTTCACCACTTAAACAAATGCTTTCATACTTGAAATTTTTATAGTAAGTATTATCCTTCGAGTACTTAAAAATCACGGAAATAAATTCCTAAGATTACCTTCCCATTTTATTTAAAAATTCCCGAAAACAGGCAATATTTACAAAGTGTATTTATATCCACCTTTTTGTTCTAACTTTCACAACCTGTGTTCAAAATCTCCATAACTTTAAAAACCATGTGTAGAGAATATAAAAAATCAAATTATCCCAAGTTAAGATCATAAATATCCAATTTACACAAGTTAAGGTTAAGGGATATCAAAGTGCACGTATAACGACTATTCTCACTTCAAACAATTTCAAACATACTTTAATTCAACACACAATCTAAACAACCATTTAAGCATTAAGTAAAGGCCATGCCATATGTTTAAGGGGGTAATGGAAGTGATTTTAACACAATATAAAGTTATCATTTTCTTTCAAAAGTAAGAGGGGACCATAGTTTATACCTTTAATTAATTAATGTCACTTTAACTTTATACTTCAAACACAACATATATATACACAATATATACTTAATAAGATAGTGAGATAACTCACTTAGATCTAAGACAAATACAAGCTCAAGCATAACCCAACTCAAGAACATTTCCAACCATTACCAAACTCCAAAAGGTCCAACCTTTAGCACTTCTAAACCAAGGAACACCTCCCCTCCTCCGTTGCTCATGGCCCATCCAAGATCCCCCTCTTCCTCTCACCTTCTCCACTTTGTACTTGATAATCATGATTCCCATGATGTTTTAAGCCTATAACCAAGGTTTAGAAGAGATTGGATGTAACACACCCACCTCTATATCCATACTATCTAAGAGTATTACAGGAGTAATACTGTCGGATAATATGGAGAATAAGGCGATATGGGGTACACACATGAATATTCGTCTACCATAGAGTAACCGTCTATTTTTATAGTCTTAGAGGTATATGTTAATTTAATACACACACATACCCTGAATTAGATAGGGAGACTGATAGCCACCTATCGCAAGCCTGCTCCAGGAACTCAGGACTACTTGCCAACCGTAGGGTACCGTCTATTCCTATAGCCTCCAGTTACCTTGACGAACATCGTGACCTCATCCACCAATGGCTCGTCTACGCGTAGCCCGATCACGACCTTGCTTTGCCCTTAGAGGTAATAGACTGCTGGCATATGCAACACAACGGGCTATGGGCAACAACCCATCTACTACTACCAATACTGTGATGCGCATTAAAAGGACATAACATAATACTCATTGAAGGGACCTGTAATGCTCATCGAATGGACCCATGATAATGATGTCGCGGATCTAGGGCGCGACCCCACGATCAGGCCGCCAGGGTGAATATAGGAAAATCTGATTCACTCTCGAAAATAAAGGAAGCTGGACTCAATATGGATGGTCATATAGTACTTATACCTTATCACTTCACATATCTCTAATAATAGGTTGACACACAGCTCTCATAAGTCAATATCTAACAGTACCGATATTCCTCACCAAGTATCACATGGACCCATTAGTGTCATCCCCGTTTGAGTCACATTTACTTACAACGAATAATCAAATATGTAACATAAGAGCATCCCATACCATGGCATGTTATTCAGATAATTATTCAAAGCTCGTAACTACACTCGATCCACACTATATATTTCTATATAACAAGTCCAATGAATAACCGAAAAAGTATTAACGAATGCCCCATCCCAAACGGTATTACTAATCCGTTTATTCAGATTTCTTATCACACAGAAATAAAATCTCACAAGTCAAATAGAAGGACGTCATCACCGTATCATATTAAAATCATCAATCAAATCTATCTCAACGGTGAATCACTCATTTATCTAAAGCAATATTGATAAGATAAGAAATTAGAAACTTAGAGATCATTACTAAGCATTTATATATTCAAAATCAATATATATCGAATGATTGACCCGAAGAATTATAAAATAGATTATCCAAATAAATATAATTATAAAACTACTAAATTGATATCTCATAAAATTATTTATATCATTTTATCTCATATAAGAAAATAAATGCTTATAAACAAACAATTAATAGATATTCAAAATTAATTTAATAATCATTTACATATTCTGAAAGGAAATATACTACTTTTTAAACTCCAAAACAGTTTAAGAAATTAAACATTTTATATAATTCTTATTTCATACTTTTCTAAGACAATTATTTTTAAGCCACTTTAAACTAACCAAAATCATTTATATAATTTCATACTTAAACAATACTTAACAAAACTCATTTACAACATATAAATTTATAAAACAAACGAATACCAAGAGATGGATAATAAATTCATATTCCAAAATTAATTAAGTAATCATCTAAACTCCAATATAATTTAATATTTACAATAAATAACTAATTTTTCAATTTTATATAAACTTAGTTGATTATTGAATATTTACTAATAACATTAGAAATCTCAATTTAAATTCCCAAAATAATTTATAGAACTAAATATTAAATTTAAAAGTTATTTCATATTTTTATATAATCAATTATAATTATTGAGTAATATTATACTATCCAAAAAAATTTAATATATTCGAAACCTTTTATGTATCGCTTAGAAATAATATTATTGATTTCATATTATATTTTATAAAAATTAATAATATTATATATTTTTCTTTGTAAAACAATTCTAAAACTTATAATATATTACCATATTGATTTGAAATAGACATTTATAACTAATATAAAACTCTAATTCTATTTATAATTAAAATATATGTGTAAATTAAAGTAGCTAAACTGAATAATATTTAGTAAATCGTTCATAGATTAACATACAAATAATTATTTGATTCAATTAGCAAACAGACAAAACTCTGTTTGTAAATCGATACATCCAACTAAAACAAATTCTCCTAATTAATTTATAATCATATCCAATTTTGCACAATCAAATCAATCCAACAATCAATCATCCATGACACAAAAATTAATTTCAACCAAACAATTCAATTTCATTTAATTTCGCAACAAGCAATCAATATCAACTAAATTCATCAGAATACCAAACAAACAATTCAGCAGTGCAATTCAATCATCAATCGAGATAATATATTTATGTCCTCAATGCAATACATATATAGTTGTGAGTTTAAAGAAAAACTCACCTAATAATGCTCGAACTACCAAAACAGTAAACAACTTCATCTCAGTCCAATAGTTAACACAACGTAGCCACCTCCACATCGCTGTCCAAACAACACCGGCCTGGCACTGCCCCTTCAACTATTCGTGCGGCCGTTGCCCCGAACTACACCACCTCCTACTCGTACGGCCGTTGCCCCGAACTACACCACCTCCTACTTGCGACATCAACATAGATCATTACCAGCACACTGGCCTACCATGACTGCAGCTCCTCCATCTCAGCTCGCCTTCACCCCAGGTCGTCAAACGTCCATCGTTGAGCACGCCTCCCCAGTCGCCACATGTGCCAGCAACAGGCATGATTGCAAGTCACTGTTGCACCACGTTGTTGCTTCTCGACGGCACGAGCTCCTCGAAGCCTAGATCGCGCATCGATCTCCTCATCGAATTTAAATGCCGCGACCTTCTTTTTTTTGTCCCAAAACGATTTGGTAATTAGAGCTCCAATTAAATGAAAAGCTGGTCGGATTTGTGATAGAAAAGAGGAGATTTCCAGAAGGAAGGGATATGGGTTTGGGCTATTATTTGATTTCAGCCCATTAATGTTATCTTTATTCACTTCTCTTATTTTCTTTTAATTAATTCTTATATTTATTTGTAAACAAATTTCCACCCAGTATAATTTGATTAATATTTCATCCTATAAACTACATTTCGGTAATTGGCAATTTTATTCAATTTCAATAAATTACTCCAGAACAATCTATTAATTTATTTCTATTTATTAAATCTAAATCGTTTGTTAACTATATTTTAATCATATAAAATTTATTTACACTTCAAAATATTTATATTCAATTAAAACAATTTATTCAATTTATAAATTACAACAAATTGAATTCAACCGCTTTTATTTTAACCAAAAATTTATTTATTTATACGATGTGAAAAGCAGGGCTGATACAGACTCCCATCCTTGCAAAATTTAGGTCCTCGCAATTTCTTATGGGGAGACCTCATATGCAACTCATACCCTGACTTTCCTCGTAACAACAATCCTCTATCAAACTTTGCTAATCTCTATGTGGCTTCACATACCAACGTATTTTTATCATATGATACTATTTCAAATGGATTCAATTAACGACTTTTTATTCTACGCATATAATAAATTTTGTAAAATTTTTTATTCTAAATGTCTGATTTTCCGAAAAATTTCAACATACTCTTTTTTGTACGGAGAGACTTTCGAATAATGACAATATGATAAATAAGATATTCATCGATCAAAACGTGATCGGGAACAACATATATCAACAATTGCCGCATGGCGTAAAATTCACAATACATACATACTATATACAACTTTATGTTAATTTATCCATAAGATCTTCATAAACCTATACTCAACTTGGTATAATCATTAGTCACAAATAAATAGGCATATGAAGTATCCATTTATTAAAATAGAAGTAACGTCACTTTATAATTTAACCCACTTTCTATCCAAATTTTAATGGTCAAGCCGACCAAATTAAATAACAATTTCAAAGAGTAAATTGTTGCATAAGGTGTTATAATAACGGCCTTATATTGTTCAACTAGAACATCTTGAATTTAAGGCAAAGTTGTCAACTGATCATGCATGGTACAATATATTACAGTGTTTTCTTTGTAATTAAATTTTATTTTAACAGTAAACAACGATGTGTTACATTCTTTAATTTTTGTGTATGGGCTAATATTTTGATGCATTGTTTTTGAATTTTATGTAACAACATGTTAGTTGACTAACAATAGTTAAACATTACCTAGCTATTGTTTGACTGCCTCTCGGTATGCATATGTGATTTGCATTTATTGGTGGTTACTGCGGCAATGTATTCATTGTATGGAAAGCTCAGTAATCTAACAATACTAGTGCGAACCCATGCTACATACATGGGTTGCGGTAATATTTTGTGGTTGTTAATTTTTTTCATTTTAATCGGTTGTATTTAATTGTAGTTCATTTCCTATGGCTATGCTAGTAGATGTGAATATATATCGTTAGGAGCCGCAAGGTCAAAAGTTTGTTTGCAGGGTATGCCATGTACTATGTCATTAGATTAGAACCCAATGCATGTTTTAAAATGTATGCGAAGTGTACTTGGTTTTCTATGGGTCATTGGTAAGGCAGATAAAAAGCCGTTTGATCAAAGTACTGGACAACGCTAAATTTTGCGATCGGTACATAGACCATTGCAAGTTATGTCAAAAGAAACATAAAATGGAACATTTACATTTTGTAGATTTAAAAATAAGAAAAAGGTTGACAAATCAAGCTGCTTTAGTCTAAATATAGGCAACTGGCCAGTTGCGATTATAGATTTTACACGATGTACATGCCGGTTCATTAGCGGTTGTAGCGGTTATTGTTTTCATTGCAGGTACATATGTACTCAATAATATGAAGTCAATATCCAAGCAGTATTGCGGAGAAAATAATGTTGTGAAGAGACAATACACCCATGGACCATACAATTAGTCTTCAAATACAATAATTTGGATAAATGGAAGGTACTTTTAGTTTAGAAAAAAAGTACCATACAAAGTTCATAAATTGAAAAAATATGTATAACTGAAATAAAATTGATGGGCAGCCTCTTGTCCTTTGTAGAATCCAGTCCATGTAGTTTGATCTGGCCAAATGAATTTTGCTGGGGAAGAGGATTAGCAGGACTTGAAGTTGATATGTTTTCTAATGTTGCAGCACCTATTTTGCAAAAAGTAATTAGTTTAGTGTCAATAAAGATATTAAAAAAGTGCATGAAATTTGAATGAAAGTGTAATTGAGTTGCTCCTGGTTATAAATAATGTATTGGTTAGTCTCAAGGAGGATCCACCTTCATTGCTATGTAGAAAAAAGATAGGGGAAGAAAAGTATTTTCGGTGGGCTGAGAATGAATCGTAATGGACATAGTTTAAGCAGGCATGTGGTGGGTATGTTCATCTGGAGGTATAGGAATTTCATTGGTTATTGATTGAGTTTTACACGTAGATCAGATGGACTTTGTAACTGGTAAGGCATAAGTGTACGGTATTTTTAAACTTTATTTACAGTATTTAGTATCAGTTTGATTTATGCATTTAATTTTTATGTGTTATATGATGTAAAGTCACATAGTAAGTGCAGACTTACGTATACATTTTTATTAGTCCTGAATATGAGTAAAAAAATATAAAAAAATTTCCGTAAAAATGCCAGAAATTACGGAGTATAAATAGTTAAATATGCAACTTAGACGTGGTAGTATCTTGCCTGAGTATTTTGTGTTGTAACTTAGACCAACTATTAATTTGTAAAAGTACATTCTTTAGAGCATCTTCAACTGTTTGAAGTGCAGAAATTCGATTTTACGCACTCCAAAATGTTGGAGCCCTCATTTCTGCTCATTTTTACAACAGAAATGAGGGCAGACGCCTGTTGAACAGGCGTCTGAGCATCAGACGCCTATTGAACAGACGCATGTGTTCAATGTTGCCAGACGCCTGTTCAACAGGCGCTTGGCAACAGGCGCCTCACTCTATCCTAATTTCTCAACCCAAAGGCCCTACTTTCTGCACTATTGTAAATTCTCGCACTCTATTAGGGTTGCATAAGGCGCCTGTTCAACAGGCGCCCGTGTTCAACAGGCGCCTCGTTCCCTGTTGCCAGGCGCCTGTTCAACAGGCGCCTGAAAATGAGACGTCTGTTCAACAGGCGCCTGGCAACAGGCGTCTCACTCTATCCTAATTTCTCAGCCCAGAGGTCCTACTTTCTGCACTATTGTAAATTCTCGCACTCTGTTGGGGTTGATTTCAGGTGCGGATTCGAGAATTTGCAACCTGTTGGAGATGCTCTTACATCCGTGATTTGATCAGTAGTAGTTTCTGATTGGAACTGATAGGTAAACAGGCACATATAAGTTAGCATATTAAATATGTGGTAAAATATAAATATGAATACGAATGGTATTTGCATCACGTAATGTGAGGTAGTAGATATTACTATATTATTACCTTTCCCCCGACGAAAGTGAAGTAAAAGTAATATCATTGTGGGATTGAAAGATTTTGGTACAGATATGGTAGCATATTATGAAAAATAAGGTTGGTCACTGTAGTTAAATGTGATAATTTTAACAGAGAAGCACACCACCTTTCTCTTAAATTCTTTGTGGTTAGGTTATCCTATTGGGGATGAAGTTAGAACAATCTCAATGATCTGTTGAAGCACAGATACACTGACAATTGTCAGTTTGGCAGGTTGAACCTCATAATGGTTTATTTGATGTCCTCAAAAATTAAACAAAAGTATACAATCCATGATTTTAATTTACCTATTATGTAATTACTTTATTTATAATAGATAATTAAGTAATGTGATTGTTACTAAGATTTTTTATTTTTCTCGTTTGTAAAGGTAACTATGCCTTTAGTTTTGATTGTTTGTACACACTTTAGTTGACATAGTCTTGCCATTTAAGGATTTGTTCTAACATTCAATATTGCATTCAGTATTTATTTACACTTTCATGTAATAAATCCATGTACCATTAGATGATACACTATACTATTATGGGATAATGATATAATATCTGAACTAAGTGGTTATTGAAGAAATCAAAACGGTTACCTTTGTTAGTTTATAGTAAATTTTAGTAGTCTAAAGAGGAAGCTTTAGCTATATAACTTCTTGCATTAACGCCTGAATGATGATGACTGTTAAAGCATGGTCAAAACATGTTCGTGCATTATGTTTGTATAGTGGCTAAATAAGTAAAGGGATAAATGGTCCGCACCTTACAAATATAGCTACAAAATGTCTTGTCAAGTATGTTAATTGGTAAGGTTATGAATATAGTTCATGAGAACAAATGTATAAGAGAACGCTGAAAGTAAATTCTTTATTAATTTGAATACATTGATTTACAAGGAGGGGTGTTTATATATACACACCAAATAGTTAAAATAGGAAAGTTTATAATAAGAAAGTTTATAATAGGAAAGGCAATAAAAGGAAAAAAGAAAATAAGGAAAGGTAAGAGATAAATATAGAGTAAATTATTCTATATTTAACACTCCCCCTCAAGTTGGAGCATAGATGTTAATCATGCCCAACTTGTTACACAAGTAACTAATTCTAACTCCATTCAAAGCTTTGGTGAAGATATCTTCAACCTGCTCTTCAATCTCCATATACTCTGTAGATATTAGTCCGTCTTGTATTTTATAACGAACAAAATGACAGTCGACCTCTATGTGCTTGGTTCGTTCATGGAACACAGGATTAGATGCAATATAAATAGCAGCTTTGTTATCACACCATAATTTAGCTGGAATAATAGGTTTCAGTCCTATTTCATTCAAAAGTTGATATATCCAAACTATCTCACATACAAATTTTGCCATAGCTCGATACTCTGATTCTGCACTTGAACGTGAGACAACGTTTTGCTTCTTACTTTTCCATGAAATTAAGTTTCCTCCAACAAAAACACAAAACCCTGTTGTAGATCTTCTATCTATCTTAGAACCTGCCCAATCAGCATTTGAAAAGCATTCAACCTGGTTATGCCCATGATTTGTATATACAATACCAAGCCCAGCTGTTCCTTTTAAGTGGCATAAAATTTGTTCTAAAGCAGTCCAATGGTGAACTGTTGGAGATGACATGAATTGGCTAACAACACTAACAGAATATGCAATGTCTGGACGAGTAACAGTGAGATAATTAAGTTTTCCCACCAATCTTCTATACATTTCTGGATTTTCAAATAATTTTCCTTCTTTTGTTAGTTGCATATTTGGAATCACTGGAGTGCTACACGGTTTTGATCCTAGCTTTCCTGTTTCTTTTAGTAAGTCAAGCACATACTTTCTTTGAGATAAGAGAATACCTTTGTTACTCCTTATAACCTCAACACCTAAAAAATATTTTAATTCTCCCAAGTCTGTTGTGTGAAACTGAGTATGAATATTGTTTAAGCGAATCAATCCCTATTTTGTTGCTTCCTGTAATAACAATATCATCCACATAAACGACTAACAAGATAATTCCATTCGCTAAGTTTTTATAGAACACTGAGTGGTCTGCTTTACTTTTCTTCAAACCAAAATTCTCAATGGCTTGACTAAATTTTCCAAACCAAGCACGAGGACTTTGTTTTAGTCCATATAAGGTTTTTTTAAGACGACATACTAAACCATTCTCCCCCTGAGCAACAAAGCCAGGTGGTTGCTCCATATATACTTCCTCTTTAAGGTCGCCATGAAGAAAAGCATTTTTAATATCAAGTTGATGTAAAGACCGGTCATATGTAGCAGCAAGAGAGATAAATAAACGTATAGATGTTAATTTTGCTACAGGAGAAAATGTTTCAGAATAATCCACTCCATAAGTTTGAGCAAATCCTTTCGCAACTAATCGAGCTTTCAAACGAGCAATTAATCCATTTGGATTAACTTTCACATAGAATACCCATTTGCATCATATAGCTTTCTTACCAATAGGTAAGTTTACTAAATCCCATGTATTATTAAACTCCAAAGCATTCATTTCATCAATCATTGCTTTTCGCCAACCCGAAATAGATAGGGCTTTAGTAACAGATTTGGGAATTGAAATTGAGTCAAGAGAAGTAATGAACAAATACGAAGAAGATGATAAGTTATTATATGAGACAAATGACGAGATAGGGAAAGTACATTTGCGTTTTCCTTTTCTCAAAGCAATTGGGAGATCTAAATCAGAGGAAGTGATTATGTTTTGTTCATTAATGGGATCATCTGGAGGAGATACATTTGAGATATCATCATTTTGGTCAGTAGCTGTTTCAAGGTTTTGGTTGGATGAAGCAATAGGAACGGTTTGAGTAAGATATATAAGAAAATCATCACTGTCTTGAATAGGAGAAGTAGTGGTAGAATCAGATTTTGAAAAGAAAGGTGTATTTTCGAAAAAGTTAACATCAATGGAGATTATATACTTATTAAGACTAGGACAAAAACAACGATATCCTTTTTGAGATCGTGAATAACCAACAAAAATACATTTCAAAGATTTTGGATCAAGTTTAGTTATTTGTTGTCTTACATCTCTAGCAAAACAAGTACTACCAAAAATTTTAGGACTAACAGAGAATAAAGGTTTGTCGGGGAACAAGACTTTATATGGAATTTCCCAATTAAGTATGGAAGACGACATGCGATTTATGAGAAAGCAGGCTGTAGAACTACATCAGCCCACAAGTATTTAGGAACATTCATTGTAAATAAAAGAGCACGTGCAGTTTCAAGAAGATGTCTATTTTTCCTTTCTGCCACACCATTTTGTGATGGAGTGTCAACACACGATGTTTCATGGAGTATTCCATGCTGTGTCATATATGAGTGAAATATAGCAAATGTATATTCTTTAGCATTATCACTTCGTAGTGTACGAATGCAAGTATTAAACTGATTTTCTATTTCAGCACAAAAGCCAGAGGATACAGAAAATAATTCAGATCGATTTTTCATAAGATAAAGCCAAGTTGTACGAGAATAATTGTCTACAAATGTAACAAAATACCTAAATCCAGATTTAGACAAAATTGAGCAAGGTCCCCAAATATCAGAATGTACAAGTTCAAAAGGATAACTAGCACATTTATTAATCCTAAGACTTGTAGAGTGACGATGATGTTTAGCAAACTGACATGCTTCACAATCTAGTGTGGACAACGAACTGTATTGAGGACGAAGCTTTTTGAGAAGAGAAAGAGATGGGTGGCCAAACTGGTAATGAGTTTTGAGGGCTGAGGTGATACTTGAACAAGTTATGGAAGGTGATGAATCAAGAATATATAGCCCTCCAGACTCATGCCCCTTACCAATAATCTGCTTCGTTGTTAGATCCTGAAAAACACAATGATTTGGAAAAAAAAGATATGGAACAATTTAGATTACGAGTGATCTGACTGACAGAAAGCAAATTGAAAGATAATGATGGTAAATGTAAAACGGAGGGTAATGAGAGATTATGAGTAGGATTAACAACACCGGTCCCTTGGACAGAAGAAAGGGATCCATTGGCTAAAATAACTGAACGATTGGAAGTGTTTGAATGGTAGTTTGAAAAGAGTGAGGAATTATCTGTCATGTGATCAGTATCACCTGAATCAATGACCCATCTATTTCCTGAATTAGCTAGAGCAGTTACTGATGAGGAATCTTTTGAAGTTTCTTGATGCTTTAGGAATTTAACAAACTCATCTATATAATCATGTATTGTTTTACTACCAGAAGTTCCAGAGATATGATCATTGAAATCATTGGTTCCCGAACATTGACTAGCCCCAATATTTGTTTGTCCAGTGTTAAACAAACCCAGATTATTAGCACTAATTCCTGCGATTTGCCTATTACCTCCAAACTGTCTTGCACCATTGCCATTGCCAAACTGACCAGTGCTACTACCTCCAAACTGACCATTGCCATTGCCCAACTGATTAACACCATTACCAATGCCAAACTGACCAGTGCCATTGCCAAACTGACCAGATTGCCTCTGCAAATTCTTATACTGAAGTTTTCTACATTCTACCTTAGTATGTCCAGGTTTCTTACAGTAGTTACATACCAAATTCCGAGAATCAGTTTTGTTTGAGTTTTTATTTTTCCAATTTACATTCTGAGAAACAAGAGCATTATTATGTACAGAGTTATTACCCGAAGAGGCCTGGTTATCTGCTCGAAGAAGTCGACTAAACACATCCTGTAGCGAAGACATATCTGTCCCTGATAGGATTTGAGCTTTAGCAGAGTCGAAGTCAGATGGCAATCCACCAAGGAAACTCATGATCGCCATATGCTCGTGCTATTTCTGTTGGGTCTTCACGTCTGAACTTAAGGGCAACATGTAACGACCCGTAAAATTTCAACTGTTTTAATAACGAAATTAGTTGAAATTTTGTGAAATTTTAAACGATAAAATTTTGAAATAAAAATTTGATTTTTGGAATACGTCTAGTTAAACATAGCAACTGGTAAATTTTCGTCCGAAAATACGAAAGTTTATTTCGCGCGTAATTTTACTTCAATTCAATCAGTTAAAAAGAAATGAAAATAAAATGTTTCCGAAACCTAAATATTTTTACATAGAAAAATTCTAAACCATCTTTTGAGCAAGATGTCAGTTCGTCATTTTTCCAAATTAGGACATCTATTGCTCCGTCGTTCTTATTTTCTGCAAAATAGCAGCATTCTGGTACCGATATCGATTTTTATCGAATGAGCGTACCACTGATATATGTATACCGTTTTGATCGTCTCGTCATGCTGATCTCCACAACATATTTAGTTTTGTGTTTTAGAGTCCGGTGTGCGGCGCAAATCTGCAAAGCGATACCGTATCGGTTTTGAAATTTTATCTTTAAAAATTGTGGTGACCATTCGTTTGTTGACCCGTGATAACCTACAGTCATTAATATTTATTTTCGCGTGAATTCCACTTGCATGACCATTACTATTCCCAAAATTTGATTTATTTTCTACAGATTCATTTTGAAAAGCTTCTACCTACCCTCTGCATGCCTGGCCTACGTTTCTTCACAACCCATTTTGCCTGTTCCTATTTCTTTCCTTTCCCTCTCTCTCCTTGCCCAAAATTCTTTCAGCTAGGAACTGACGCACCTCCTTCCCACCTTATGCCGACCACACTCATCAACCATCGGAAAAAATATATAAAGCAAATCATCTCATCCATCCAACCGAGACCATCCTGCTCGCCATCACCAGAACCGCCCTGGTCCCCACTGCCGTGTGCCCTGCCACCGCCTCCATGTCACCCACCACTGCCCTTCCTCCCCTTCATCCGCTAATCCCTCCGCCGAATGCAAACTCCCTGTAACACTGCTCACACCCTCTCACGGACCCCCCTGACCCACCACCACCTCAGCTCTCCCCAGCCGTATCCGCCTGACAACAGCCACCCACAGCCTCGCCCTTCCGTGCCGCCAAACCCATCTCGACGTCGTGCCGCCAGTACCCCTCTCCACTGCTCTCCGCCACCCAGTCACACACCTACCAGCAACCCAGCCCCATCGCACCACCCAGACCGTCGCTGACCAATCAGCCACCACGTCGAACACCTAGTGCCGAACCCATCACCTCACGGCAGCCATTTTTGGTATGTTTATATATATTAGTCATTATATATTCTATTGGGTATAGAAGTTTAAAATATAATATGCTATTAATAGATTTCTAATGTGTCAGTTTATACGTTTTGTAAGTTATATATTTAGAAGCTGTAGTTTATGGAAGTGTATAAAATTTATATTAGTTTATACAGGGTTGTATTAGCTGTTTGAGTATATACATATTTTATAAATTATATGATGTTATATTATAAGCTTACCACTGTTACAAGTTATAACAGAAATTTAGATTAGTTAGTATATTAGCTTTGAAGTTATAAAAGTATAATAATTTATATATTGGGAGTTTGAGATTTTAAACTTTATATACATAAGGTAAGAGAACTAAGTTATGCGAACGTGTTCCATGCAATATAGGCGTATATGTTTTGTATTATATGACATATTAAGTTAATAATTTGAATAAGTAAATATGTGATTTCTGTTATGTACTGTTTATATGTATTAAGTATAAAGTTTATATATATATAGAAACCTGTATATACCTTTGTATATGTATATTATAAGGTTAGGTTCTCTGGGTTACGTATGTATTGAAACAATGGTTGTTATATATAAAGTTTAGGGTCTCTTTTCCTTTTGGTTGCTGTTATAAATTTGTTATATAAAAGTATTGGTCTGTTATATGGTTATGAAAGTGTAAATTTTATAAAATATATGCTATTTCAAAGTATAAGTATATCATATATTTGTTCGGGTTTATAGATGTGATTTATACGTATACTAAGTTGTATAAATGTCGACTGTAGATCCCTTGTACAGATTAATATATAAATATAGTAGTTAAGCTTTGGTTTGGTTCTTTTGTTTTATAAATTTGTATTACAGCATACATCGGTTTACAGCTTACGATTGATAGTTATATAATCAAATATTGAATTCTATATATGGTTATAGTATACTATGTTAAAGTTACAGTATTTTTTTTTTGTGTGTATATATATATATATTATTTTATTCGCCTCAAACTTGATATTAACTTCATGGAGAATAACATTATATATTCTGTTTCTACCTAGATGATTCTGATTCGCTCTCATCAATTCAAACCATCAGCTTTGTCGTCGATTCGTACCAATCTAGCTTTGATTTGGAACTTGTGCTTGGGTCTATAACTCAATTCATTATCTATCCTCTCTAGCCTCGAAAGGTGAGCACTCACTCACGATTAACGTTCTTTTATTTATTAAATTTGATTTTAATTGAAACGACAATTGAAATATGCTGCTGTTAGTTAATTACACTGTTATATATGCTATTACCTGTATCAGTTCACCTGTGACATCTGACACCATTATCTGTTAATTATTTACGCGATGATAGTACAGTTTTGGCTGATAATTGATTGATTGTTCGATGTTTATTTTGGATGTTAAATTGTTAATGTTAAAATGATAAATAGTATGAAATTTAAATTGATATAGAATAGTTAAATGTTAGATTTGATTAACTGACATTTGTATAATATGACCCCTTTAACTGTTGAATTTATTGACACGTAGGATTTGTTTAATTACATTTTGAACCACTGAATGTATATTGTTAAATTGATGATGTATGAAATTGTAATTAGATGACAAGTGAAAAACCGTAATGTAATAATCTTTAATCTACATGAAATGATAGTGTAGATTCTAGAAATAATTATATTAATTCGTACAAATAACAATGCGAATTAATACGGTTATTTCGGGATTATTTAAATTGATTATTGGATTGTTATTGTTTGTTGTTATTGCTTGTTTATTTACTTTGACACCATCCCAGTTATCACAGTGCAAGTTCCCTTTGATATGTTTTGATTTTGAATTGAATTGGAATCGGGTTGAAATGATAAATACCCAAATTGAACTTTGACCTAGGATAGGAAATTAAATAAAACCCGATTGGTCAATAATTTGATTTAAAAATAAAACGAAGATCTTATTTGAATAAAAATATGGTTTTGAAACGAAGTTGGAAATTGAATTTAATGAAATTTAAACGTGAATATTTAATAATCTGAAATGAAATATTAATAAGGAAATTGATGAAAGAAGGTTGTTTAATTTGAGAAATGATTGAATTAAGTTTGAAATTATAATTAAGTTTGAAATTATTAAACTTTGAAATTATTTAATAATTAAGTTTTGAATTATTTAATAATTAAATAAGATCGAATTATTTAATGATTAAATTAATTTGAATTTTTGAATAAGTGAATTTTACTTCGAAATAATTGAAATTGAGTTTCTGTATTAATTAAGTTTTGGAAAATTATTTAAGTAAGTAAATAAGTGAAATTGAATTTCTTTAACAAGAAACGAAAATGTGATATTTTGGGAATTAATGTAAGACTTGAAATGTAAAGAATTGATTTGACGAATTGAATTTAATTCAAACTGTAAGTTTTGATTTAATGAAGTTGAACTTAAGAAATTGATTTAATGATTTGGAAATTTAATAGAAATTGTTTTGAATGATAAAGTAATTTAACGAATATTGAATGAAATCGATAAATGAATTTTAAATTGATTTAAATGTTAAATCAAATTAATTTAAATGATTTCGGAATGAAACGTATATATAAACTTGAATCAATATTTGAATGGTTTAAAATAAATTTGAATTTGATTTATAAGATTTTGAAATGGTAAATTGGAAGTTTTGAAACGTAAAGTATGGAAACTGTTTTGATAGACAAATGAAATGTTGATTTACGAATTCTATTTGAAATTGAAATTGATTTGGTTTTTGAAATATATAAACGACCAATCGGTGTAATAATTACGAAAGTTATTAAAGAGACCGGGATCGGTAATGGATATACTCTCTATCTGAACCGAAACCACTTTAATAACTAATATACGCGGAGTGTTGATCCAGAACGAAGTGGATGGTTTGGTGAACGCGTTGACTGAAGAAAGAGAACGATTTTGGATGACCCTTGACATGACTAAAACAGGAGCCGCGCCGGGCCATTGAGGATCGCCATCTCTAGCGGACACACTTCTTCGATACCATATCTATTACTTTGTGATTCGATTTGGGTGCACCCCTCGATTATGGGAGTGTTGTTCGCGGTGTTGGGGTAGTAGCTGCTATGCCCAACATCAGTCCGGATCAGGCAACTACTAGTATCCTAGTTGGTATCGCCTCATGTACCTTGTCATACTGATTATCCTATTCGCGACCACTACGATTTTGATTTGTACCTTTAGTATATGGATTGCCCTCTGGTGACTTCCGGTTTTGGGGAAACTACGGTCTTGTATATGCTTTTGGGAATAAACAGGTTAAGAGGTGTATGGGCCCTGCTTAACCCTACTTTGATATCTTTATATTACTGATAGACATTATCTACTTAGCGTACATTACTACCTAGTAGATAGTTTAACGGATCCTTAAAGGATGGTTATTCCAAACATCCTTTGAGTTACTTGTATTTCAATTGCTATTTCACTTGAGTTGGATTTATTAATATAAGAATGTTAATCCTGACTCGAGTGTCTTGTGTTTTTGCTTTACGCTCGGGTCAGACTGAGTGTACCAGTATTCGAGACTCACCTTTGGAGTTGGAGCTTTGCTTGAAGATCCAGCCATCTATTCTGCTTTCAGTATTCGATGATTCCAGTGATGTATTCTGATTTGTATCTGATGTATCGTATTACTCTTCTGTTGTAAACTCTGATGTATTTTTATATATTCATATAGTAGCTTCATGAACTACTATCTCTTTTATTTCCGCTGCATTTATTACTCTGTGTCTGTGATCTGTGATTATATCTATTTACTGTATATGTTCAGTTTTGCCAATTTAAATTAACAACGTGGTATTTTGAGCAATTCAACTCCGGCATGAGTGTCTATCTATTCACTTATAATGGACGCGAATGGTCCAAAATTCCGGGTCGTTACAGTTGGTATCAGAGCTTTGGTAGCTCTAGGCAAAACTTAACATATAGGGTAAATGTATTTACAGAATCACTCTCATTCGAGTTCAATCCCTTCCTTTGACTCAATTTCTTCGAATTTTGAAACGTTCCCCTCGGTTTCGAAATTCATTCGTGTCCTTCACTATTCGTCTTCTTTCAATCATAGAGCACCCCATAACTCCATTTTGAATGATATCTATAATAGATCGACGGTCTCGCCAATCTTCGAATGATTCGTCAAGGAGCAAAACTCCTTTATAATAGGCATCAATTTCCCGGAGATTTCTGTATCCTCGGTTTACGATGCTATCTATTCCCTGCTATACCTGAATTCCATCTCTTGAGATCGAGTGTTGATTTACCTCGGAATTCAGCATCGATCTTATTCTTGAAGTTACGGACGACTCGATTAAGGTTGCCCGTGAATTAAATAAACTCATCCATCTCCCGATTGTGGAAATTGAATTATCTTATCTTCTGTTTCAGACTTATTTTTCGAATCAAAATTCTCTTTGATTTGAGTCCATCAAATTTGAATCTCTATCTTTGCTTTGAAATCTATTCTTATATAGTCTAGCGAGGAAGTGTATTTGTAAACTAATATATAAATGTTTTAATATATGATGTGTTGTTTGAGTTGTTGATGTTGATTTGGGTTTCCGATCGATACGTCTGATCAACGCAATCGATAGGATTTCCAAAACACTTGAACAGAGCAAACTGACACAATATTATTTTCAAATTTGGAAAATGAAATAAATTTGTTTGATTATATTGTGAAAAATAAGTACAATTTTCTGGACTTTAATAGGTTAATTAAATTATTTGTTTGAAATGATAATATTTGATTATCATTTATTGTTCTAAATAAATTTATAAATACGGTTTATAAATTGATTTGGATTTTGAAATGAATTTAATTCAGAAATTTGAGAATTTATTCAGTTTCCGGTGATTTCGAACTTTGGTTTTAAAATTTTAAAGTATATAGTATGGAAAGTATTTTCGAATAGAAATCGTTTTCAAAGAATTTTAAAAATGTTGAAACCTATGCTCTTCTCTTTGTCGCTGGAAAATAATTTCGGTGATGGCGGCCGCATCATCGACATTCATTTTCGAGTTTCGAAGTGGAGATACTATTCTGTAGCTTTGCTACGGTTTGTTTTGAAAAGTATTTTGATTTGAATTTCGTCAGTATATTTTGATTTATATATATATAGGTATCTTATTTTAAAATTTAATTTGATTTGATATAAATATATTATATATATCTCTAAAGTGTTTAAAGTTAATCGGAAATCTAATTCTTAAATTTTGTTAAAAGATGATTTTAATTATAAATAAAACCAAAATTTGGAATAAATATTTAAAACTCGAATAATTGAATTGGGAAAATTTTATTTGTATATTGTTCAACTGCATTCTAATATAACTTACCTAAATCATTCAGAAGTTGAAATTGTAATTGGATAATATACAAGATAAAATAATTTTATAAATAAAATTTGAGTGTTTATAATAAATGTTATACACTAAATTTTGATTATAAAGATGTTAATAGAGTTAGATAGGATAATAAGTAAACTCAGTTAATAATGTAATAAATTTGTTTTGATAGAATTAATAAATTGAAATTTGATCAATATATGAAAATACCTTGAATTTAAAAGCAATAAGTAGATGTAAATTAATTTAAATCAAAACTTGTATGGTTTAAATTAATTTATATGGGTTAAATATATGTAATGAGATATATTAAGTGAAATAAACTTAACAATAATTTGGAATAAAGAAAAATTTAAATTGTTGGAAAAATATTATTATAATAAAAGACTATTCAAATTTATGATTTTGAAACTGTTAATTAAAGATGATTGGATAATAAGGAAATCAATCTAGAAATAGTTAAAGCTTGATTTAATTTAAGAAAATCAAATGGATTAAATCAAATTATTGAATATAAATCAATTTAAAATTTGAAACTGTATGGTTTAAGTTAATTATTTTATTTGTTTTCCAATCTATTTCCTTTCTGGTTGTTTTATTCTCCTACCTCGTTCCTTTTCGGGGACGAAAAGTTTTGAGTGGGGGAGAGTGTAACGACCTGTAAAATTTCAACTGTTTTAATAACGAAATTAGTTGAAATTTTGTGAAATTTTAAACGATAAAATTTTGAAATAAAAATTTGATTTTTGGAATACGTCTAGTTAAACATAGCAACTGGTAAATTTTCGTCCGAAAATACGAAAGTTTATTTCGCGCGTAATTTTACTTCAATTCAATCAGTTAAAAAGAAATGAAAATAAAATGTTTCCGAAACCTAAATATTTTTACATAGAAAAATTCTAAACCATCTTTTGAGCAAGATGTCAGTTCGTCATTTTTCCAAATTAGGACATCTATTGCTCCGTCGTTCTTATTTTCTGCAAAATAGCAGCATTCTGGTACCGATATCGATTTTTATCGAATGAGCGTACCACTGATATATGTATACCGTTTTGATCGTCTCGTCATGCTGATCTCCACAACATATTTAGTTTTGTGTTTTAGAGTCCGGTGTGTGGCGCAAATCTGCAAAGCGATACCGTATCGGTTTTGAAATTTTATCTTTAAAAATTGTGGTGACCATTCGTTTGTTGACCCGTGATAACCTACAGTCATTAATATTTATTTTCGCGTGAATTCCACTTGCATGACCATTACTATTCCCAAAATTTGATTTATTTTCTACAGATTCATTTTGAAAAGCTTCTACCTACCCTCTGCATGCCTGGCCTACGTTTCTTCACAACCCATTTTGCCTGTTCCTATTTCTTTCCTTTCCCTCTCTCTCCTTGCCCAAAATTCTTTCAGCTAGGAACTGACGCACCTCCTTCCCACCTTATGCCGACCACACTCATCAACCATCGGAAAAAATATATAAAGCAAATCATCTCATCCATCCAACCGAGACCATCCTGCTCGCCATCACCAGAACCGCCCTGGTCCCCACTGCCGTGTGCCCTGCCACCGCCTCCATGTCACCCACCACTGCCCTTCCTCCCCTTCATCCGCTAATCCCTCCGCCGAATGCAAACTCCCTGTAACACTGCTCACACCCTCTCACGGACCCCCCTGACCCACCACCACCTCAGCTCTCCCCAGCCGTATCCGCCTGACAACAGCCACCCACAGCCTCGCCCTTCCGTGCCGCCAAACCCATCTCGACGCCGTGCCGCCAGTACCCCTCTCCACTGCTCTCCGCCACCCAGTCACACACCTACCAGCAACCCAGCCCCATCGCACCACCCAGACCGTCGCTGACCAATCAGCCACCACGTCGAACACCTAGTGCCGAACCCATCACCTCACGGCAGCCCTTTTTGGTATGTTTATATATATTAGTCATTATATATTCTATTGGGTATAGAAGTTTAAAATATAATATGCTATTAATAGATTTCTAATGTGTCAGTTTATACGTTTTGTAAGTTATATATTTAGAAGCTGTAGTTTATGGAAGTGTATAAAATTTATATTAGTTTATACATGGTTGTATTAGCTGTTTGAGTATATACATATTTTATAAATTATATGATGTTATATTATAAGCTTACCACTGTTACAAGTTATAACAGAAATTTAGATTAGTTAGTATATTAGCTTTGAAGTTATAAAAGTATAATAATTTATATATTGGGAGTTTGAGATTTTAAACTTTATATACATAAGGTAAGAGAACTAAGTTATGCGAACGTGTTCCATGCAATATAGGCGTATATGTTTTGTATTATATGACATATTAAGTTAATAATTTGAATAAGTAAATATGTGATTTCTGTTATGTACTGTTTATATGTATTAAGTATAAAGTTTATATATATATAGAAACCTGTATATACCTTTGTATATGTATATTATAAGGTTAGGTTCTCTGGGTTACGTATGTATTGAAACAATGGTTGTTATATATAAAGTTTAGGGTCTCTTTTCCTTTTGGTTGCTGTTATAAATTTGTTATATAAAAGTATTGGTCTGTTATATGGTTATGAAAGTGTAAATTTTATAAAATATATGCTATTTCAAAGTATAAGTATATCATATATTTGTTCGGGTTTATAGATGTGATTTATACGTATACTAAGTTGTATAAATGTCGACTGTAGATCCCTTGTACAGATTAATATATATAAATATAGTAGTTAAGCTTTGGTTTGGTTCTTTTGTTTTATAAATTTGTATTACAGCATACATCGGTTTACAGCTTACGATTGATAGTTATATAATCATATATTGAATTCTATATATGGTTATAGTGTACTATGTTAAAGTTACAGTATTTTTTTTTTTTGTGTATATATATATATTATTTTATTCGCCTCAAACTTGATATTAACTTCATGGAGAATAACATTATATATTCTGTTTCTACCTAGATGATTCTGATTCGCTCTCATCAATTCAAACCATCAGCTTTGTCGTCGATTCGTACCAATCTAGCTTTGATTTGGAACTTGTGCTTGGGTCTATAACTCAATTCATTATCTATCCTCTCTAGCCTCGAAAGGTGAGCACTCACTCACGATTAACGTTCTTTTATTTATTAAATTTGATTTTAATTGAAACGACAATTGAAATATGCTGCTGTTAGTTAATTACACTGTTATATATGCTATTACCTGTATCAGTTCACCTGTGACATCTGACACCATTATCTGTTAATTATTTACGCGATGATAGTACAGTTTTGGCTGATAATTGATTGATTGTTCGATGTTTATTTTGGATGTTAAATTGTTAATGTTAAAATGATAAATAGTATGAAATTTAAATTGATATAGAATAGTTAAATGTTAGATTTGATTAACTGACATTTGTATAATATGACCCCTTTAACTGTTGAATTTATTGACACGTAGGATTTGTTTAATTACATTTTGAACCACTGAATGTATATTGTTAAATTGATGATGTATGAAATTGTAATTAGATGACAAGTGAAAAACCGTAATGTAATAATCTTTAATCTACATGAAATGATAGTGTAGATTCTAGAAATAATTATATTAATTCGTACAAATAACAATGCGAATTAATACGGTTATTTCAGGATTATTTAAATTGATTATTGGATTGTTATTGTTTGTTGTTATTGCTTGTTTATTTACTTTGACACCATCCCAGTTATCACACTGCAAGTTCCCTTTGATATGTTTTGATTTTGAATTGAATTGGAATCGGGTTGAAATGATAAATACCCAAATTGAACTTTGACCTAGGATAGGAAATTAAATAAAACCCGATTGGTCAATAATTTGATTTAAAAATAAAACGAAGATCTTATTTGAATAAAAATATGGTTTTGAAACGAAGTTGGAAATTGAATTTAATGAAATTTAAACGTGAATATTTAATAATCTGAAATGAAATATTAATAAGGAAATTGATGAAAGAAGGTTGTTTAATTTGAGAAATGATTGAATTAAGTTTGAAATTATAATTAAGTTTGAAATTATTAAACTTTGAAATTATTTAATAATTAAGTTTTGAATTATTTAATAATTAAATAAGATCGAATTATTTAATGATTAAATTAATTTGAATTTTTGAATAAGTGAATTTTACTTCGAAATAATTGAAATTGAGTTTCTGTATTAATTAAGTTTTGGAAAATTATTTAAGTAAGTAAATAAGTGAAATTGAATTTCTTTAACAAGAAACGAAAATGTGATATTTTGGGAATTAATGTAAGACTTGAAATGTAAAGAATTGATTTGACGAATTGAATTTAATTCAAACTGTAAGTTTTGATTTAATGAAGTTGAACTTAAGAAATTGATTTAATGATTTGGAAATTTAATAGAAATTGTTTTGAATGATAAAGTAATTTAACGAATATTGAATGAAATCGATAAATGAATTTTAAATTGATTTAAATGTTAAATCAAATTAATTTAAATGATTTCGGAATGAAACGTATATATAAACTTGAATCAATATTTGAATGGTTTAAAATAAATTTGAATTTGATTTATAAGATTTTGAAATGGTAAATTGGAAGTTTTGAAACGTAAAGTATGGAAACTGTTTTGATAGACAAATGAAATGTTGTTTTACGAATTCTATTTGAAATTGAAATTGATTTGGTTTTTGAAATATATAAACGACCAATCGGTGTAATAATTACGAAAGTTATTAAAGAGACCGGGATCGGTAATGGATATACTCTCTATCTGAACCGAAACCACTTTAATAACTAATATACGCGGAGTGTTGATCCAGAACGAAGTGGATGGTTTGGTGAACGCGTTGACTGAAGAAAGAGAACGATTTTGGATGACCCTTGACATGACTAAAACAGGAGCCGCGCCGGGCCATTGAGGATCGCCATCTCTAGCGGACACACTTCTTCGATACCATATCTATTACTTTGTGATTCGATTTGGGTGCACCCCTCGATTATGGGAGTGTTGTTCGCGGTGTTGGGGTAGTAGCTGCTATGCCCAACATCAGTCCGGATCAGGCAACTACTAGTATCCTAGTTGGTATCGCCTCATGTACCTTGTCATACTGATTATCCTATTCGCGACCACTACGATTTTGATTTGTACCTTTAGTATATGGATTGCCCTTTGGTGACTTCCGGTTTTGGGGAAACTACGGTCTTGTATATGCTTTTGGGAATAAACAGGTTAAGAGGTGTATGGGCCCTGCTTAACCCTACTTTGATATCTTTATATTACTGATAGACATTATCTACTTAGCGTACATTACTACCTAGTAGATAGTTTAACGGATCCTTAAAGGATGGTTATTCCAAACATCCTTTGAGTTACTTGTATTTCAATTGCTATTTCACTTGAGTTGGATTTATTAATATAAGAATGTTAATCCTGACTCGAGTGTCTTGTGTTTTTGCTTTACGCTCGGGTCAGACTGAGTGTACCAGTATTCGAGACTCACCTTTGGAGTTGGAGCTTTGCTTGAAGATCCAGCCATCTATTCTGCTTTCAGTATTCGATGATTCCAGTGATGTATTCTGATTTGTATCTGATGTATCGTATTACTCTTCTGTTGTAAACTCTGATGTATTTTTATATATTCATATAGTAGCTTCATGAACTACTATCTCTTTTATTTCCGCTGCATTTATTACTCTGTGTCTGTGATCTGTGATTATATCTATTTACTGTATATGTTCAGTTTTGCCAATTTAAATTAACAACGCGGTATTTTGAGCAATTCAACTCCGGCATGAGTGTCTACCTATTCACTTATAATGGACGCAAATGGTCCAAAATTCCGGGTCGTTACAGTTGGTATCAGAGCTTTGGTAGCTCTAGGCAAAACTTAACATATAGGGTAAATGTATTTACAGAATCACTCTCATTCGAGTTCAATCCCTTCCTTTGACTCAATTTCTTCGAATTTTGAAACGTTCCCCTCGGTTTAGAAATTCATTCGTGTCCTTCACTATTCGTCTTCTTTCAATCATAGAGCACCCCATAACTCCATTTTGAATGATATCTATAATAGATCGACGGTCTCGCCAATCTTCGAATGATTCGTCAAGGAGCAAAACTCCTTTATAATAGGCATCAATTTCCCGGAGATTTCTGTATCCTCGGTTTACGATGCTATCTATTCCCTGCTATACCTGAATTCCATCTCTTGAGATCGAGTGTTGATTTACCTCGGAATTCAGCATCGATCTTATTCTTGAAGTTACGGACGACTCGATTAAGGTTGCCCGTGAATTAAATAAACTCATCCATCTCCCGATTGTGGAAATTGAATTATCTTATCTTCTGTTTCAGACTTATTTTTCGAATCAAAATTCTCTTTGATTTGAGTCCATCAAATTTGAATCTCTATCTTTGCTTTGAAATCTATTCTTATATAGTCGAGCGAGGAAGTGTATTTGTAAACTAATATATAAATGTTTTAATATATGCTGTGTTGTTTGAGTTGTTGATGTTGATTTGGGTTTCCGATCGATACGTCTGATCAACGCAATCGATAGGATTTCCAAAACACTTGAACAGAGCAAACTGAAACAATATTATTTTCAAATTTGGAAAATGAAATAAATTTGTTTGATTATATTGTGAAAAATAAGTACAATTTTCTGGACTTTAATAGGTTAATTAAATTGTTTGTTTGAAATGATAATATTTGATTATCATTTATTGTTCTAAATAAATTTATAAATACGGTTTATAAATTGATTTGGATTTTGAAATGAATTTAATTCAGAAATTTGAGAATTTATTCAGTTTTCGGTGATTTCGAACTTTGGTTTTAAAATTTTAAAGTATATAGTATGGAAAGTATTTTCGAATAGAAATCGTTTTCAAAGAATTTTAAAAATGTTGAAACCTATGCTCTTCTCTTTGTCGCTGGAAAATAATTTCGGTGATGGCGGCCGCATCATCGACATTCATTTTCGAGTTTCGAAGTGGAGATACTATTCTGTAGCTTTGCTACGGTTTGTTTTGAAAAGTATTTTGATTTGAATTTCGTCAGTATATTTTGATTTATATATATATATAGGTATCTTATTTTAAAATTTAATTTGATTTGATATAAATATATTATATATATCTCTAAAGTGTTTAAAGTTAATCGGAAATCTAATTCTTAAATTTTGTTAAAAGATGATTTTAATTATAAATAAAACCAAAATTTGGAATAAATATTTAAAACTCGAATAATTGAATTGGGAAAATTTTATTTGTATATTGTTCAACTGCATTCTAATATAACTTACCTAAATCATTCAGAAGTTGAAATTGTAATTGGATAATATACAAGATAAAATAATTTTATAAATAAAATTTGAGTGTTTATAATAAATGTTATACACTAAAATTTTGATTATAAAGATGTTAATAGAGTTAGATAGGATAATAAGTAAACTCAGTTAATAATGTAATAAATTTGTTTTGATAGAATTAATAAATTGAAATTTGATCAATATATGAAAATACCTTGAATTTAAAAGCAATAAGTAGATGTAAATTAATTTAAATCAAAACTTGTATGGTTTAAATTAATTTATATGGGTTAAATATATGTAATGAGATATATTAAGTGAAATAAACTTAACAATAATTTGGAATAAAGAAAATTTTAAATTGTTGGAAAAATATGATTATAATAAAAGACTATTCAAATTTATGATTTTGAAACTGTTAATTAAAGATGATTGGATAATAAGGAAATCAATCTAGAAATAGTTAAAGCTTGATTTAATTTAAGAAAATCAAATGGATTAAATCAAATTATTGAATATAAATCAATTTAAAATTTGAAACTGTATGGTTTAAGTTAATTATTTTATTTGTTTTCCAATCTATTTCCTTTCTGGTTGTTTTATTCTCCTACCTCGTTAATTTTCGGGGACGAAAAGTTTTGAGTGGGGGAGAGTGTAACGACCTGTAAAATTTCAACTGTTTTAATAACGAAATTAGTTGAAATTTTGTGAAATTTTAAACGATAAAATTTTGAAATAAAAATTTGATTTTTGGAATACGTCTAGTTAAACATAGCAACTGGTAAATTTTCGTCCGAAAATACGAAAGTTTATTTCGCGCGTAATTTTACTTCAATTCAATCAGTTAAAAAGAAATGAAAATAAAATGTTTCCGAAACCTAAATATTTTTACATAGAAAAATTCTAAACCATCTTTTGAGCAAGATGTCAGTTCGTCATTTTTCCAAATTAGGACATCTATTGCTCCGTCGTTCTTATTTTCTGCAAAATAGCAGCATTCTGGTACCGATATCGATTTTTATCGAATGAGCGTACCACTGATATATGTATACCGTTTTGATCGTCTCGTCATGCTGATCTCCACAACATATTTAGTTTTGTGTTTTAGAGTCCGGTGTGCGGCGCAAATCTGCAAAGCGATACCGTATCGGTTTTGAAATATTATCTTTAAAAATTGTGGTGACCATTCGTTTGTTGACCCGTGATAACCTACAGTCATTAATATTTATTTTCGCGTGAATTCCACTTGCATGACCATTACTATTCCCAAAATTTGATTTATTTTCTACAGATTCATTTTGAAAAGCTTCTACCTACCCTCTGCATGCCTGGCCTACGTTTCTTCACAACCCATTTTGCCTGTTCCTATTTCTTTCCTTTCCCTCTCTCTCCTTGCCCAAAATTCTTTCAGCTAGGAACTGACGCACCTCCTTCCCACCTTATGCCGACCACACTCATCAACCATCGGAAAAAATATATAAAGCAAATCATCTCATCCATCCAACCGAGACCATCCTGCTCGCCATCACCAGAACCGCCCTGGTCCCCACTACCGTGTGCCCTGCCACCGCCTCCATGTCACCCACCACTGCCCTTCCTCCCCTTCATCCGCTAATCCCTCCGCCGAATGCAAACTCCCTGTAACACTGCTCACACCCTCTCACGGACCCCCCTGACCCACCACCACCTCAGCTCTCCCCAGCCGTATCCGCCTGACAACAGCCACCCACAGCCTCGCCCTTCCGTGCCGCCAAACCCATCTCGACGCCGTGCCGCCAGTACCCCTCTCCACTGCTCTCCGCCACCCAGTCACACACCTACCAGCAACCCAGCCCCATCGCACCACCCAGACCGTCGCTGACCAATCAGCCACCACGTCGAACACCTAGTGCCGAACCCATCACCTCACGGCAGCCCTTTTTGGTATGTTTATATATATTAGTCATTATATATTCTATTGGGTATAGAAGTTTAAAATATAATATGCTATTAATAGATTTCTAATGTGTCAGTTTATACGTTTTGTAAGTTATATATTTAGAAGCTGTAGTTTATGGAAGTGTATAAAATTTATATTAGTTTATACAGGGTTGTATTAGCTGTTTGAGTATATACATATTTTATAAATTATATGATGTTATATTATAAGCTTACCACTGTTACAAGTTATAACAGAAATTTAGATTAGTTAGTATATTAGCTTTGAAGTTATAAAAGTATAATAATTTATATATTGGGAGTTTGAGATTTTAAACTTTATATACATAAAGTAAGAGAACTAAGTTATGCGAACGTGTTCCATGCAATATAGGCGTATATGTTTTGTATTATATGACATATTAAGTTAATAATTTGAATAAGTAAATATGTGATTTCTGTTATGTACTGTTTATATGTATTAAGTATAAAGTTTATATATATATAGAAACCTGTATATACCTTTGTATATGTATATTATAAGGTTAGGTTCTCTGGGTTACGTATGTATTGAAACAATGGTTGTTATATATAAAGTTTAGGGTCTCTTTTCCTTTTGGTTGCTGTTATAAATTTGTTATATAAAAGTATTGGTCTGTTATATGGTTATGAAAGTGTAAATTTTATAAAATATATGCTATTTCAAAGTATAAGTATATCATATATTTGTTCGGGTTTATAGATGTGATTTATACGTATACTAAGTTGTATAAATGTCGACTGTAGATCCCTTCTACAGATTAATATATATAAATATAGTAGTTAAGCTTTGGTTTGGTTCTTTTGTTTTATAAATTTGTATTACAGCATACATCGGTTTACAGCTTACGATTGATAGTTATATAATCATATATTGAATTCTATATATGGTTATAGTATACTATGTTAAAGTTACAGTATTTTTTTTTTGTGTATATATATATATTATTTTATTCGCCTCAAACTTGATATTAACTTCATGGAGAATAACATTATATATTCTGTTTCTACCTAGATGATTCTGATTCGCTCTCATCAATTCAAACCATCAGCTTTGTCGTCGATTCGTACCAATCTAGCTTTGATTTGGAACTTGTGCTTGGGTCTATAACTCAATTCATTATCTATCCTCTCTAGCCTCGAAAGGTGAGCACTCACTCACGATTAACGTTCTTTTATTTATTAAATTTGATTTTAATTGAAACGACAATTGAAATATGCTGCTGTTAGTTAATTACACTGTTATATATGCTATTACCTGTATCAGTTCACCTGTGACATCTGACACCATTATCTGTTAATTATTTACGCGATGATAGTACAGTTTTGGCTGATAATTGATTGATTGTTCGATGTTTATTTTGGATGTTAAATTGTTAATGTTAAAATGATAAATAGTATGAAATTTAAATTGATATAGAATAGTTAAATGTTAGATTTGATTAACTGACATTTGTATAATATGACCCCTTTAACTGTTGAATTTATTGACACGTAGGATTTGTTTAATTACATTTTGAACCACTGAATGTATATTGTTAAATTGATGATGTATGAAATTGTAATTAGATGACAAGTGAAAAACCGTAATGTAATAATCTTTAATCTACATGAAATGATAGTGTAGATTCTAGAAATAATTATATTAATTCGTACAAATAACAATGCGAATTAATACGGTTATTTCGGGATTATTTAAATTGATTATTGGATTGTTATTGTTTGTTGTTATTGCTTGTTTATTTACTTTGACACCATCCCAGTTATCACACTGCAAGTTCCCTTTGATATGTTTTGATTTTGAATTGAATTGGAATCGGGTTGAAATGATAAATACCCAAATTGAACTTTGACCTAGGATAGGAAATTAAATAAAACCCGATTGGTCAATAATTTGATTTAAAAATAAAACGAAGATCTTATTTGAATAAAAATATGGTTTTGAAACGAAGTTGGAAATTGAATTTAATGAAATTTAAACGTGAATATTTAATAATCTGAAATGAAATATTAATAAGGAAATTGATGAAAGAAGGTTGTTTAATTTGAGAAATGATTGAATTAAGTTTGAAATTATAATTAAGTTTGAAATTATTAAACTTTGAAATTATTTAATAATTAAGTTTTGAATTATTTAATAATTAAATAAGATCGAATTATTTAATGATTAAATTAATTTGAATTTTTGAATAAGTGAATTTTACTTCGAAATAATTGAAATTGAGTTTCTGTATTAATTAAGTTTTGGAAAATTATTTAAGTAAGTAAATAAGTGAAATTGAATTTCTTTAACAAGAAACGAAAATGTGATATTTTGGGAATTAATGTAAGACTTGAAATGTAAAGAATTGATTTGACGAATTGAATTTAATTCAAACTGTAAGTTTTGATTTAATGAAGTTGAACTTAAGAAATTGATTTAATGATTTGGAAATTTAATAGAAATTGTTTTGAATGATAAAGTAATTTAACGAATATTGAATGAAATCGATAAATGAATTTTAAATTGATTTAAATGTTAAATCAAATTAATTTAAATGATTTCGGAATGAAACGTATATATAAACTTGAATCAATATTTGAATGGTTTAAAATAAATTTGAATTTGATTTATAAGATTTTGAAATGGTAAATTGGAAGTTTTGAAACGTAAAGTATGGAAACTGTTTTGATAGACAAATGAAATGTTGATTTACGAATTCTATTTGAAATTGAAATTGATTTGGTTTTTGAAATATATAAACGACCAATCGGTGTAATAATTACGAAAGTTATTAAAGAGACCGGGATCGGTAATGGATATACTCTCTATCTGAACCGAAACCACTTTAATAACTAATATACGCGGAGTGTTGATCCAGAACGAAGTGGATGGTTTGGTGAACGCGTTGACTGAAGAAAGAGAACGATTTTGGATGACCCTTGACATGACTAAAACAGGAGCCGCGCCGGGCCATTGAGGATCGCCATCTCTAGCGGACACACTTCTTCGATACCATATCTATTACTTTGTGATTCGATTTGGGTGCACCCCTCGATTATGGGAGTGTTGTTCGCGGTGTTGGGGTAGTAGCTGCTATGCCCAACATCAGTCCGGATTAGGCAACTACTAGTATCCTAGTTGGTATCACCTCATGTACCTTGTCATACTGATTATCCTATTCGCGACCACTACGATTTTGATTTGTACCTTTAGTATATGGATTGCCCTCTGATGACTTCCGGTTTTGGGGAAACTACGGTCTTGTATATGCTTTTGGGAATAAACAGGTTAAGAGGTGTATGGGCCCTGCTTAACCCTACTTTGATATCTTTATATTACTGATAGACATTATCTACTTAGCGTACATTACTACCTAGTAGATAGTTTAACGGATCCTTAAAGGATGGTTATTCCAAACATCCTTTGAGTTACTTGTATTTCAATTGCTATTTCACTTGAGTTGGATTTATTAATATAAGAATGTTAATCCTGACTCGAGTGTCTTGTGTTTTTGCTTTACGCTCGGGTCAGACTGAGTGTACCAGTATTCGAGACTCACCTTTGGAGTTGGAGCTTTGCTTGAAGATCCAGCCATCTATTCTGCTTTCAGTATTCGATGATTCCAGTGATGTATTCTGATTTGTATCTGATGTATCGTATTACTCTTCTGTTGTAAACTCTGATGTATTTTTATATATTCATATAGTAGCTTCATGAACTACTATCTCTTTTATTTCCGCTGCATTTATTACTCTGTGTCTGTGATCTGTGATTATATCTATTTACTGTATATGTTCAGTTTTGCCAATTTAAATTAACAACGCGGTATTTTGAGCAATTCAACTCCGGCATGAGTGTCTACCTATTCACTTATAATGGACGCGAATGGTCCAAAATTCCATTTAATGTAAAATTATTTTATTATTGATTTAAATGTTAAATTATTTCATTTAATGTAAAATTTTAACAAATTGCAATTGATACATTGATTTCTAAAAAAATTATTTTTGAACATTTGAAATAAATATTAATTAAAAAAATTATATATAAAAATCTTTTAGTACATAAGTATAAATTCTCTGTTTTCTGATATAAAAGAGGTACGGTTCAACAAAAATTTTGAAAATGTACATAGATTGATGAAGTTAATAAATTAATTGTTAAGGTTATAAAATTATTTGTTTAATTGATTATGTGAAAAAATAAAGAATGAAGCAATAGTGTAGCAACCCGCATATTTTACGATTGTATAATTAAATATTTTATTTAAATATAACATCGCTAGTCGGATTATAGTTCAAAAAGCTAATTTTTGTAAACAGTCGAATTAGGACTTGAGATCATTTCCATTGAGTTCAAAATGCCATTTGCGACCTTTTTGAGTATAAACATCGATATGTTTGGAGTTGAGTGAATTTTGCTATTTTTCACTTAGGGATTTGGGTTTGGGTTTCAGCCCAATAACCTAACATAAGACCCTAGCTCCATCCCCTCTTCTCTTCATTCACTTTCATTTCCTAATACCTTCAAGTTTAGTAAAAATGGGGGAAGAGAAAAGGAAATAGAAATTCCTAAGCCCTAGTTTCTTTTACAAATCCAAGTGTTAGCTCCAAAATCAAAGAGAAGCTTAGGTAAGCATCCTCTTCATCTTCTCTAACTCATTCTCTCTTTAATTTCAGAAATTTCCTAAACCTAACTTAGGAAATGTTCTTCTTTTGAGCTTAGATTCAAGCTTCTTGAGTTGAAGTAAAGAGTGGTTGATCTCCCCTTTGTGATTAAGTTTCTCATTCATTGTTTTTGGGTTTAAAGGTGAGTTTTTGAACTCACATCTTTGTCTATTTCTATCATTGTTATTAGGTATGAATTTCTAACATCTATTCATGTTCTTTTGCTTTTGATTTGAATTTATTTGGTGAACATTTCAATTTTTGGTGTTTTGAAGTCAAAACTTTAAAAATCCTAGCTTTGATGTATGATCATGCTTTTGGTGGTGTATCGAAGAGCCTATAGGGCTGGGTTGTCGATTGGCAAAAACCCCTAAAGCCCATTGCTCGTTCGATCGCAAATTGGGAGAGTTTGTTCTTCATTTGATAGGCTGGAAAAAACAGTTCCAGTGTCAGTCAGTCGACTGGCCTCTGCAATCAGTCGACTGGCTGTAGAAACCGAGAGTTTCTGGGATTGACTGCAGAAACCAAAAGTCTCTGGTTTCTGGATCAGTCGACTGGCCTCTGCAGTTAGTCAACTGACTGTAGGAACCGAAACTTTCGGGTTCCTGGATCAGTGGACTGGCCTCTGCAGTCAGTCGACTGACCTGCTTGTTTTTGTCTATTTTGCCTAATTTGCTTGAGGTTCCAATTTTTATCGATTTGTGATTATCCGATTTGTTGTTATCATTCATTATCGACTTTGATGACTTCTTTTTCGGGACTTTTGAGAATATCCATTTTGATGGATTCGGTATCGATTTCTTTGGATTTGATTCACGTCTTCGTATATGGATTTTGGTGATTGATTGTTTCTACAATCATTTCTATGCTTTGTCACTTTAAAATACAAAGGTTTCTATACTAGTAGTAAATATTCAAACTCTTTTACAAAGATGATTTCAACTCTATTTTTAATACAAAGCTCGTTTATAAAACCGTTTTCTAATCTATTAGTATATACAAACCTTTACCTCATTCGTATGAGAAAATCTAATTAAACGGCTTAGCAAAACAAGTGGTATGAAACGCTTGTGTTTACTTCGTCGGTTAACTTTTGGACTTGTTCGATTGAAAATCTTGTGACAAATTTTCGAGTGGGAATCTACAATTTGTTCGTAAATATTTAAGTTAAGCCAGTGGTTATGGGACATGAAGCTAAACTCATTTATTTACTAGCTTAGTGTAATCGACACTCCTTATTGATCAATGGTGATCATTTTATGGTTTAGACTAGCGATGTGCGATGTCTCTTTGTCCGCGTGGGGGACTATACCCCATTCTTTTGAGCTTCGTCTCATTTTTATAGGCTAGCGACCTATGCTTTTATTGGAGTTCGGTTCATCGGGCGTTCGCTGTACTACGTCGTTGTTCCGGATTATTTGTGTTTGGTTCATCGGGCGTAACGTTGTACTACGTCGATGTTCTGGATTATTTGAGTTTGGTTCCTCCGGCATTCGCTGTACTATGTCGTGGCACCGGCTTTATGATTAGCGACCATGGAATAGCGTTCCGTTTGTGATACACGTGTTGGTGAGTTTTCATGCTCTCGTTTGTGATAGGCCTCCCCCTTTGTGATTTCTGGATTTCTAATTGATGATTTCTAGAATTTGTGTTTCACCAACTTTTGCGATTGGCATTAATATGTTTGTCAATATTTATGGTTTGGTGAATAAAATAAAGAATATGATATTCTTTTTGGTGCTTTGAGATTCTTGAGATATTGTATGATTTTGTTGTTGTTTAAAGCATACTTGTCACAGTATGACATTATTGTTATCATATGTTTTTGTTATATCTCTACTTATATCTCATTTTATAAATGATAATTATAGCTAGACTGATCCGTTTATTATTTTCTTATTAAATAATACTCGGGTCAGACCGAGATGTTACAGGTGCTTCTGCTTGACTCCTTATCTGAGATCATCTTCTGACTTTTGTCTAACTACATTAGATTGGTAGTTTTTGTTGTTATACATTTGAGATAGAGACTCCTTGATGTATACATATTCTTTTGTCTAGCACTTGTATCTATTCTTTTGTGATATTGTGGATCTTGTTTGACCACTACTCTAATGTACACTTTTATGTGTTATATTCATATTTGTTTCCGCCTTTGAGATATGAACATCTGTGACTGATTTACGTTATGCTTATTTCTATATTTGTTTCCGAAGGTCCACTTAGCCACTGTGTGGTAGCTTTGAGTTTGTATCGGTATGTCGGATTTCCTCTTGAAATGAAATGCATGTTATACTATCTGACATATCGGTACTCGCACAAGGCAATTACACAGATGGTCGCTCCTCAACAGCCTTATTCTTCATGCTAGTTGACGGCATTACTCCGTAGTGTCCTTGGCTAGCGTGAGCATAGAGGTGGGGCGTTACAAATAGTTTTTTTTCTTAATTTGAATAACTGTGTGGTTCAAAAAGGTTGGTTCATAGATTTTTTCAAGGTTTTTAAGTTAGCCCGTCAGTTTGTACGTGCAAGGTTATTTGATTTTCAAAACCGTAATGCTCAAAGGTCGTATATTAACCATGGTCAAACCGTTGTTGGATCGAGTCTTTAAAATGCTTTTTTTAAGTACTTCCTATAAAGAATTTATAGCTGCAAATACCTTTCGCTCCTTACGTGATCTAAATTATCAGAATTTGGAAGTTAATGATGTATAACTTTGGTATTCTTATGATACAAATTTACATTTATAAGATCACTTGCACATTGCTAATAAGAAGAAAATACCATAATGAATCCCTCAACTTATTTAAGTTGAGGAGACAGTGGAAATATTTTTTCATAACTACACCAATATGATTCTAGGCAATTTTACCTGTAAACAAATTTGCTCAACTAAAATAATAAAGATATTATTAATTAGTAGCAATATTATAGTTTGTTCTTGAATCCAAAATAACCAAAAGAACAACAAAATTTAAGCTTCATAATGGTAAAAATAGATGATCATATTGACAACTAAATAATGTTGAATAATAATTTTATATTTTCACTCACCAATGGTGTCTATAACTAAACATTATAATTTGAAACGAATGTAAATAGGCCTAATAAAAAAGGCAATAAGACAGTAATACATGCTGATTATGTTAATCCAAGCAAAAGAGCAAAAGTATCAAATATTGGCTAACAAGAAGAAAGTTAAGCATGGACCGAATCAAAGAAGCAACTAAAATAAAGCAAAATAAATAGTAAAATAAAATTTTGAAACTAATAGCAGACATACCGAAATCAAGGTTATGCTCGACAAATAGAATCTCAAAAATGGATTAAATCAAAAGAGAAGTTCTTTAAAACGATTGAACAGAGGAAAAAATAGAAAAAAACAAAGCGAACCACACAATCAAAATGACAAGATTAGGGTTATAGCATACCTATTTAGAGAAGAGAAGCAATATACCATAAGAATATTAATCCATGCTAATTCGTCGCTTATTCCATTACGCAATAGGAGAGATGATTCATTTTCTAAACGACCCTTGTTTAACGTTAGGATAATTAAGATTAAGGTGTAACAAAACATGCAACTACACAAATAATTCGTTACAATATGAGAGGAGCAAAAACAGGAGGCAAATATAAATACGAAAAGTTTGAGGAAATTGTTTTCTGCTAATGTAAGGAAATTCGGAATTTCAGAAGATTAGGGAAAGCTGGAAGATGAAATTTCAATGCATATCAAGGATGAGAAAGATGCGTTGAAAACATAAAAGAAGGAGAGGAAAAGTCTATAGAAGAGGTGAGAGAGAGAAACGTTTCATTGAATCATTAAATATAATTGATTGATACCAGAGGGAAGACTACAAAAGTGAGAATGAAAAGTAAAAACCATTAAAGAGCTCGTAAAGGAATTCAATTTTAATATTATAGTATAGAAGACTGTTCATTTCACAAAATATTCAGGATTTATGCGCCCTTCAAATGCAACTCAGTAATAATATATAGTATGTATAGATAGATATGTCTGTGACTTTGTTCATATCTAAATACTTGAACCTGACTCTACTAAATGTCAAGTTTGAATTTTAGACAAACCAATTAATCAAGTAATAATAATCACAGACGTGACAAAATAATAAATAACAATTTTAGGATCTTGCACAGTTCAATAAGGAAAGGTAACTAAATTTTTTTACCTTTATTTCCGTGCACAGACAATAAATCAAACAGATGGGAAAAAACATTTTTATGACTAGCACGGGAAAAATTAGTCGAAGCAATGTAATTAAAAGATTATATAATACTAGTATAACCGTACAACGGTGGAAAACCGATCGTTTTGGTGTGTAATTTCAAAAAAAATTATTTAGTTTTTCATTAATTTTGGTTAACCATTTAATAATTATACATTGGACTAAATATTGTTCGCATTATTAAAAAATTTATCAAAGAAGATAAAATACAAAATAATTAACAGTTAAGTGACGAAACAAACATATATATGTGTGCATATGGCTATATGCATACAAAATATTATGCTTAAAAAAGGAAAAGAAATTGGTATACTATAAAGATCATGGGAAAAGACAATATATTGGCGAAATATATTTATTTTCCTAGTTCCTATTTGAAAACAAACAACTAGATTTGATTTACAGCGTCCAAAGTCCGGCTTACCAAAAGAAATAATCAATAAAGCATGCATTATATAGAGAAAATTCTTTGAATATCTATAATGTGATGTAGCTTCTTTTAAATACACATTCTAACAACTCGTTAAACAAATCATTCTACGTTTTCCACCAATACAACAATTGATAACCTGCATTTGCTAATGAAGTAGACAAGAGTTTAGTTGAGATTTGTATTAGGTGGCATATGAGGTATTGGTTCATTGGTTGTCTTTGGCCTATAGAAATAGTCTCATATGTTGTAAGATGTTACTGAAATAATAAGGAAAAACGTTATAAGGATATATTTTCTTTTGCATTATATGTTACTCAAATTAGCCAGTCTTTCAAATGTGCATCGTTCGTTCTTAGAAGAATATAGTGCAAATCACTACATAGCTATGACCACTTGAAATACAAAAATATAAAACTCAATTCTTTAGGTACATAGACCGCACTTCATCATGTAGTGAATTTGTGTTAAAAAGCAAACAATCCTAATCTTGTTGATTCAGTTTACAGTAACAAATCCATCTTCCTCCTTGTTTATGTCTCTATAAAAGTCTAACGTTGGGTTGGTAAAAAAGTTGTGGGTTCAAACATGGATAAAAATTCAAAGAAAATATATCTTTTGTATATACTTCTACCGAATAATAATTCTAATAAATAAACTTATATAATTTGGCAAATTTCAAAAAAAAAACTAAATTTGAGTATTAAAAACTTGAAAATGGGGAAAAATTACCGTATCGAAGATCGACTGCGTCGTTGACACTCCTTGCATATGATTGACACGATATTCAGATTGCTCGTCATCATCCCGAGGCAATGGCAACGCATTCAAATCAAAGCGATACGTAAAAGGTGTTGAATTTTCCTAGACATATTATCAATTAGCAGATAATTAGCTTTATTAATTTTAGACGGTTAATTTGTTATTTGATGTATTACTATATTTGTCTATGCATTCCTACATTTTGTAAACTGATATAATGAATTAAATTAGTAATTTGAAAATCATCGAAAAAGATGAAATCGATTTTCAAAATCACGGAACAACGGTATATTTCATTTTATAACAAGTAAAAATTTCCACAACAATGTTGAAAATTGGCTTAAGAACCATATCATTTGAAATTTAGTTCGGTAATTAACCGAAACTAGTTATCAATTTTAGAAGGTTTTCTCATTTTTTTTGTATGTTGGAAAAAAAAGGATGAAAACAAATTTCAAAATCATGGAAAAGCAGATAAATATCATTTCTGTAAGAAGTAAAAGTTTCCAATTTTTTTAATATATTCTATGCTAGCAATCATTAAAAATAATAAGGAATACAGTGATAAAAAACCATGAAAATTTGGTCAAAGATCATAGAATGACTCAATTCATTTCCAAATATAACGCCTAAACAAACTATACATTCATTGATTTTGAAAGTTTTAGTGTTGTCTTATTGATAAAAGAATAGTTAACCGCTAACAGTACCTTATTAACTAGTTAACTAGTTTATAATGTGAGTTTTGAGACTCAGACTGCTCATATATGGAAACTCAGTTTCATTTGGATATGTACTTCAAAACATTGTATAAAAGCTTAGAGGTTTGTCACATTCTTTATGGTGCCCAGTCTGACATGGCTGAAACATTCTTGACTGTGCATGGCAGTTCAGGTCTCTTCTACCAGTTTTAGACTGGCCAATAACCAAATTTATTCCACCCTTTTCTCATAAAACTTTTAGCTTTTGTCTTTGTTTTGCAAATAAGAATATTTGGTTATTGGCTTGCGCTCAAACATACATTTATTTTTCCATGTACTAGTTACTTAATTCAAATGTTGTTTTCATACAAATTAGTGTACACTTTCAAAATGGCAGAATATGCAAAAGCTTATTAGCCAATCCTGCACACCATATATAAGGTAACAAAAATTACATAGACTGACAATACAAAAAATACTCAATTAATTTAGGGAATATATTCATACTAACCCAGATAAAAGAAAAAATTGCTAAACCAATTGCAAACCTTTTCAAAACGGACCAACTTTGAAAGAGCGGCGGGGGACAGTTGCTCACTTGGTAGAACAGTGATGGGAACCTGAGGTTCGTCTGGAGAGTCTGTGTCAGTCTCTGGATCATCGGTTAGAGATGGAATTAGAAGAGTGTTTTTCACTGATGAGGATGAGAAATTTAATGGAAAAAATTAATGTTGATACGGAGCAAAAACTTATTACGGATGTGGAAGATTGCAAGTAAAATGGATTGCGTAATTTGTGGATCTGGAAGAAGGAACTAAAGGTTAGATTTTTTAGAGCAGTGCGTAATTTGTGGATTTTGAAGGAGGAGTTCAAGGTCAGATTTTTGTGTGAAATAAAGCGGAAAAGAAGAGGGCAAACGCGTATAGAAAAGGCGGGCAGAAGAATCAGCGTTTAAGGTGTAAGCTTGAGAGAGATTGAATGGAGGAAACAATTGTGAAATTTTCAGGGAGAAAAACAGGATGATTTTTGTAACGACCCAGAATTTTTGATAATTAAAATTCGAATATTTAATTGATTTTAAATATTTATAAGTGGAATTAATAAGTCGGATAATTTAAAATTCGAATATTGAGTTTAATTGGATAGTTAAATCAATAATTTAATAGTGAAATTCCAGAAATAATTTAAATCTGGATTAAATATGATTGAAAATGATTTGTAAAATTTTATTTAATCATACTGGAGTTATAGAAAGGTTATAGAACTTTTAAAACTGAATTTAAAGTTAATCTGTGAAAATTGAATATTTTAATATTTAATTATCGACTGAAAATTAGCCAATTTTCGGACAGTCTCAGAATTGAACGAGACCAGTTCCATTGGATCCGTAATAGTTAGTTATTATCGGATTTCAATTTTCGTATCAATCGGAGTTATCGTTTGACCGTGGCAGATCGAAACGCATCGAAATCGTTTTAATTTTAAATCGTCGAGTTAAAATAGTCATTTTTCAAAAAGTCTCGGATTTCGACGAAACCAGTTTCATCGGATCCATAATGTGATATTATTGTAAGATTTCAAATTTCATAATTTTTGGATTTACCGTTGGTCCGGTACAAATTAAAACGCCTCGAAATCGATTTAAATCGGTTTAATTTAAATTGATCGTTTATTGTCATATCTCACACATACGATCGAATTAGCTTCCGAAACCTGTTCCATTGCGTTCGGAACGCGGGTTAAACCCTAGAAACGTCAGCCGGCACGCTCGAATCGGAGTTCGAAAAAATTCGATGAATAGTAAATCGTGCAATTTTCTATAAAAGCCCCCCCCTTCTCTTCATTTTGCAAAAAGAAAACAACCCTAGGGTTTTGAAACGGCAGCCGCCACTATCAATTTTAATGGCCAGAGATGTTCGAATTTCTTCCCTCAATTACTCCCAATCCACAAACATTTAGAGGAAATCACCAACTACAATATTGTAGAGCTTAGAGAAAGCTTCAGATCCATACGGATTTGATGACGTTTCGAGCATTGGCTGGCCACGTTTTTTGTTCCGTTCATCACCAGGTTGCTCACGATTTTCGAGAGCAGATGTCGACCGAGCTTCGAGCTATCACAGCCGAGAGTGGCTCACGCGAAGGGCCACAAGGTGATGGTCTCTGATCAACTTCCAGGTGTTCGTAGGTGTCGCGATTTCTAACCCTAATCGATCGAGCTATGGGTTGGCTTGCGTGTGTTTTATCTGGAGTGGGAAGAAACGTTGGAGCGGCCTTGATTTGCTGTTAAGAAATTGAACGGTCGAGATCATTCTAGGTTAAAATTTAAAAATAGATTTGTAAATTAATTTATATTTAAAATCGTGTGATGTTTAAAATGTTGTATTTTGTTCATACGAGATCGAAAATTGATGAAACAAATTACGACGGGTTCGTATCGTCGAGCTCCACGCAATGGAATTGGATTGGAGTCGTTTGGAGTCAATGAAAATTTTGAGTAAAATTAAACGCGTGTTTAATTTTATTCGAAATAAACGCTGAAATCAGAATAAAAATCAAGGTGAGATCTTCTCACTCAATTGAATGTGGAATTATTTACAGTTATTGATTGATGATTGACTGTTTGAATGTGCTATTAGATATGATAGGATATATCTATATATATAGCAATATATACATATTGGCATATGTATATATTGGATTGATGATTTCCCGCCTCGTATAGCGAATGAGACCCTATTGCGCCGTTAGTAAGCGGATTTATAAAAAACCCATATACCGCGATAATTCCGTACTGGAGCGGGATTGGTATTGTGCTAACATCTGTGGATGCAGGGAAACAGGTTGGAGGGATCCAACTGGATTCCTCACCGTATTGATTATTTACAGATATTTTGATATATTCTGTTATCATATTGATATATGATATTGACTGTTGTGATGGACTGATTGGTGTTGTGGCATCATCGGATTTAGTTTTGAAATGTAAAAATAACGACTTTTAATTTAAAAGGATTTTTAAAGTGATTTGCAGAAATATACGTTTTATTGAAAATTTTGAATTGGTTTATTTTAAATAAATAAATGTTAAAATTTTAAATGTTAGTAAAATTGTGATTTTCGTGAAATACGACAAGAATGTTATTTTTGAAATAAACAATTGATAAGGATTATGAAATAGTTTAAATTGGAATTGTTGAAGTATTTTAAACAATTCATATAAAAAGATTTATAAAAATTGATATTTTTATAAATTAAAAATATTGGAATTTTGAAATGAGTTTTATTAAGTGTTAAAGTCAAATAAAAATGGATTCCATAAGTGGATAGAAATTTATAGATTTATAAATTGTGAAGTTATTAAATGAATAGATTTGTAAAACAAAAAGATTTATAAGCAATTATCTTATAAATCGGATTTTGACTTTTAGATGAGAAATGAATAGATGTTGTAAATAAATGAATTATAAGTTCTTAACTTATAATATAGACTTCCGGTATATAATTGAGTTATATAAGTTGAATTGGATAATTTAGAAATCGAAGTTTTATAAATAGAAAATGGGATTTATAAACATGGTTTTATAAATTCAAAATCAATAGAAATTGATAAATTTAACATTGAAGTTATTAAAGGAGATATATTCGTGATTTTGGACAGCGAATTATCTTTTAAGTTAAATGTGTAGAAAATTGTTAAAATTGGGATAGTGATTATATTCACGAATTTGGACAGTAAATATATATATTTGAATAAAATCAATATGTTTTGGGAAAAGGAATATTGTTAAATGAAGTTGTTTTAAAAGATGTTTTAAAACGTGTGAACTATCGAAATCATAGATTTCAACATTTATTGTTGAAATAGACGTTTTCGAGAAATTTAAGGAAATGATGGACTATAACACTGTTGTTATAGTAAATGATTTCCGAAAGGAAATGTTTTGATGTAGTATTGGGATTTATATATCTATTAAAATCTGAATCCCTATACTAGTGATTTTGAGTCGTCGTAACGATGTTTTACGCAACATTCGTTTTGACTCAAATAAATGTGTTTAAAGAGAATGATTTCCTTAAAGATTGAGTATATACTTAATTTGATTTAAGTATATCGAATATTTTCAAATGTTGAAAATAAATAGATTTGTGAAATACTTATTATTAAATAAGTATGGAAATGCTTTTCCAATATGAAATAAACTGTTTTGAGATTTTATTTTCAAAGATAAAATGAAATGTGAATATTTGAAATTTGTTTTCAAACGGTTAAGTGTGGAAATTATATATCTAGTAAAGATATTTTGGAAGATGAAATAATTTGGAAAATTATTTGGAATCTGATGATGTTGCGCATCTTTATTGATAGTTAAATAACCGACTATCAATAATTACCTTTAGATAGGTATTTGTTGTGAATTGGATGAATTTGAATGCCACACTTATTTTTGAATAAGCGCTCACTATTCGGGTTAGCCGGGAAAGGACCATGGGGTCGTATAACCCATTCCGAATATGTGATACGTCGTTATGAATTGCATTCGAAGACCGGTGTTGAAGACCGGATATTTTTGAAAACGGAAGGATTACCGTCGAGTTACTCTACATCGGCTGATCTCCGGTTTAGAGGTTTTATCATCCTTAGTGACGGGAAGTCCTGACGTGATTGAAAATTATCCGGATATGCAAGGGCTTCGTGAGAAGTGCCTTCGGTTCTGTTCGATCCCGGAACAGACTTGTATGGATTGTGTGTCTGACATTACACTTTGAGATATAAAGCTGATTTCTTTCAAATACATTTCTGTTGGTGGCGGAGAATTTATTCTCTTAGCTTAACACCCTTCTCTGAGACGTACGAGCTCAGAGGTTATGTAGTTGAAATTTATCAGCGATATATCCCAATTTGGTAACGTGGCATACTGAGTGTTGCTGAAAAATGATCAGTGTTTGATCATTTGTGATATGATCATTTATTTGATCTTATATCTTTGTGATCATAGGTTGATCATTTTGTTTGACCTGAAGCAGGGCTTTTTGAGAAAGCGTAGCTTTGTGGACGAGACTTCGTCGAGCCTCACACCCCGGAAATGGTCGAAACAGGAATGTTGCGGCAAGGTTATGAGGGTCGCGCCCTTTAGGGTATGTCATTTCCTTCTGGAAAGGGGTGGTATCATGGTATGGAGCCCAGATACTTACTCATGTGGATACACTTTCTTTATGATGTGTGATGTTGGATATCGAGCGCTCGGATAAAGGTCCCAAAGGACCGGGTGATGACATATTCGTGAGTTACCTGTTACAGGGGTAACCCGGCCTTGTTTGGCAGAGAGCAGTTTGTCTCTCGGGACGTCCAGCCAGAGGCGATCCCAATCGGCAGGAGGAAAGGAAGTTCCTTAGCCTGACCATTTGTTGGAAATCCATTTCCCAAATACGAAATTTGTACGGTTTTAGTTGTAGAACCTGCTATCTAATATAGCAGCTATAGTAGGCATAGTATCATGGTACCTATGCTGGCTAAGATTAATACTATACCTTCGAAATGTTTTCTACACTATGCACTAATAATAATATCAAAAATGATTTGATTTTGCGTAGTAAGCATCTTTGACTATCATAAGAAGAAATCTCCTCCAATTCTGCGTTTGCATTGTGTGTGTGGCGGGAGGTCTTATGGTAGTTTCATTTTCCAAAAGCATTTCGAATTGACTTTAAAATTATCCTGTTGTTTATTTTAAAAAATAATTGTTTTACGATCTCACACCAGTCACCATGACTGACTCGGAGTTTATTGTTTCCCTTCTAAACTCTGGGTGCCCACCAATTTCCACACGGGCAGCCTAGAGTTATATTATCAGGATATTCTGGATATTCTGGAGCTTTGGAGATAAGCTGGATGACGAGACGTAGTATTTGTATCTGATATATTTATTCCGCTGTGTATTCTGTATGAGGACAAGTTTATATAACTGTCCATTGTTGTTTATTAACTCTGATGATATGATGTGATGTAATGTAATAACAGATATAATTCTTTGTTTTAAAGATTATGCAATTATCTATTATATATTGTTCCGCTGCGATATGTGAGATTCTGATATTGTTTCTGTTTCTGATGTTGTTCTTTTGTTTCTTCTTTCTCTTTTCTTCTATCTTTTCTTCTACCTCTTCTTTTAAAAACCCTAATGGTTCGGTTTTTCGTTCACCTTGAGTAAATAGATGGAGATTAGTGTCTATTCAAGGGGTACGGAAAAGCGGGTTATTACAGTTGGTATCAGAGCATATGGTTAAGCGACAACCCTGCTCTGTTGGGTGTTACTCATTAGAGATAGAGTCAGTAGTACTCTAGAATGAGTTTGAGTGTAATAATAGATACGAGCGCGTATTTGTTAGTGAATATAAAATTGTTTTATAGTGTGATGATTGGTTTGTTGAGTGGTATATGGATTCTGGTCGGTATTGTCCGTACAACTCTATCGATAGGAATCTCTAAACACTTATATAGAACAATTCGGCACAGTATTGTTTTAAATAGGGTAAATGAGATAATTTTGCCCAAAACTATTTTTGTATAGAAAGGAAATAATTTTCTATAAAGTACTATAGTATATGGTTGCATGGATGTTAGGAAAATGATAATATTGAAATGTTATCATTATTATATGAAATTGAATAAGAAAATGAAATCATAACTCCAAAGTTAAGAGATAAATCCATATACTAATGAAATTTGAGAATGTAAATTATAAATGGATTTGTAATTTAAAACGGAATTCCAGAGAAGTTTTTGGAAATGTTTGAAAAGAATTTGAAAATTTTGGAGATTTGGAAAGTTTAAATTCCTTTTTGATTTGAAATTGAATTTCAAAGGTTTTGAAAAGTATTTTGGAGAGATGAAAGCTCTAAACTCTTTTCGGTCGCTGGAAAATAATTCCGATGATGATCGCGACATCACTGGTGTTCATTTTCGGGTTTCCAAAAGAGAAATTGCTGCCAAATTGTTTTAAAAGGAAGTTGTTTGAAAAATTTGGATTTTGTTTTGAAATTCAAAGGATAATTTGAATTGTTTTCAAAATGGCTTTGAAATGTTGGTAAACTCTGGAATGCTATATAAAGATATTTATGAAATATTACTAAGTTGATAACTTATACAAATTGAATTTTGGTAGAATAAATTTAACTTAAAAGAATGAAGTTAAATCAAAGCAAGTATAAGTGAATCAATTAAATGAAAATGAAATTGAAAGTTGAAATTCATTTCGAATTCGTAAGCAAATGAATTGAATTGAATAATGTAAATTGAAAGATGAATTAAAATTCATATGCTATTGGAAATCCAGTTTAATATGAGTGGTTATAAACCAAAATGGCAAATTGAAAATAAATTTTGGGAATGAACGAAAGAATAAAACTGGAATTGAAACTGAATGTTGAAAACAAATTTGAATAAGTGAATTGCAATCTGTGATGAATTAGTAATTGAAACTAATTTAAAAAGAGTGCGGTTATGAATGAAAGATAATCAATAAAATTCAATATTCAGAAATTGAACTGAATCCAATTAAATGTTGGAAATTGAATTCAAATGGAATTGAAATGTAAAGATTGAACGAAATTGAATATATAACTTCAATAGTGAATTAAAGATGATATGGAAGTAAGTATCGAAAATTTTGTAATTAAATGTACAAAATGGTTTGAATATATGTAACTAGATATTATGGCTAGTAGGATATACAGGTGTATAAAAGGAATTGGAATTTTGATTTCGAAGATAATTTGAATTGCTCGACTAAAGGTATGTATTTAAATTTGAATATGAGATTTGATGACTTATTTCTCTAGCCGCTTGGCTTTTTCTTTTTCTTTTTGAAATCTGAGAGTCCGTAGGGACGTTTTGTAGTCGTACCGTATTAGCCGCGCAAAGGAGACGCTGGCGAAATTTTCTGAAAATTTAAGGCGTTAGAATATTTTTGAGAAATTTGAAAATTTTGAAAACTAAGTTATGATTTGAAAACTTAGTAAAGATTTTGTGAGAAGTTAACTATGAATTTTGGAGAAGTTAAACACTTAACAGATTTGAAAATCTAATTTGAACGGTTTGTTTTGGAAAGTTAACGGATTTTGTATCTTCTTCCTAACTTGTAATTTCGAGGACGAAATTCTTTTAAGGGGGGAAGTCTGTAACGACCCAGAATTTTTGATAATTAAAATTCGAATATTTAATTGATTTTAAATATTTATAAGTGGAATTAATAAGTCGGATAATTTAAAATTCGAATATTGAGTTTAATTGGATAGTTAAATCAATAATTTAATAGTGAAATTCCAGAAATAATTTAAATCTGGATTAAATATGATTGAAAATGATTTGTAAAATTTTATTTAATCATACTGGAGTTATAGAAAGGTTATAGAACTTTTAAAACTGAATTTAAAGTTAATCTGTGAAAATTGAATATTTTAATATTTAATTATCGACTGAAAATTAGCCAATTTTCGGACAGTCTCAGAATTGAACGAGACCAGTTCCATTGGATCCGTAATATTTAGTTATTATCGGATTTCAATTTTCGTATCAATCGGAGTTATCGTTTGACCGTGGCAGATCGAAACGCATCGAAATCGTTTTAATTTTAAATCGTCGAGTTAAAATAGTCATTTTTCAAAAAGTCTCGGATTTCGACGAAACCAGTTTCATCGGATCCATAATGTGATATTATTGTAAGATTTCAAATTTCATAATTTTTGGATTTACCGTTGGTCCGGTACAAATTAAAACGCCTCGAAATCGATTTAAATCGGTTTAATTTAAATTGATCGTTTATTGTCATATCTCACACATACGATCGAATTAGCTTCCGAAACCTGTTCCATTGCGTTCGGAACGCGGGTTAAACCCTAGAAACGTCAGCCGGCACGCTCGAATCGGAGTTCGAAAAAATTCGATGAATAGTAAATCGTGCAATTTTCTATAAAAGCCCCCCCCCCCCTTCTCTTCATTTTGCAAAAAGAAAACAACCCTAGGGTTTTGAAACGGCAGCCGCCACTATCAATTTTAATGGCCAGAGATGTTCGAATTTCTTCCCTCAATTACTCCCAATCCACAAACATTTAGAGGAAATCACCAACTACAATATTGTAGAGCTTAGAGAAAGCTTCAGATCCATACGGATTTGATGACGTTTCGAGCATTGGCTGACCACGTTTTTTGTTCCGTTCATCACCAGGTTGCTCACGATTTTCGAGAGCAGATGTCGACCGAGCTTCGAGCTATCACAGCCGAGAGTGGCTCACGCGAAGGGCCACAAGGTGATGGTCTCTGATCAACTTCCAGGTGTTCGTAGGTGTCGCGATTTCTAACCCTAATCGATCGAGCTATGGGTTGGCTTGCGTGTGTTTTATCTAGAGCGGGAAGAAACGTTGGAGCGGCCTTGATTTGCTGTTAAGAAATTGAACGGTCGAGATCATTCTAGGTTAAAATTTAAAAATAGATTTGTAAATTAATTTATATTTAAAATCGTGTGATGTTTAAAATGTTGTATTTTGTTCATACGAGATCGAAAATTGATGAAACAAATTACGACGGGTTCGTATCGTCGAGCTCCACGCAATGGAATTGGATTGGAGTCGTTTGGAGTCAATGAAAATTTTGAGTAAAATTAAACGCGTGTTTAATTTTATTCGAAATAAACGCTGAAATCAGAATAAAAATCAAGGTGAGATCTTCTCACTCAATTGAATGTGGAATTATTTACAGTTATTGATTGATGATTGACTGTTTGAATGTGCTATTAGATATGATAGGATATATCTATATATATAGCAATATATACATATTGGCATATGTATATATTGGATTGATGATTTCCCGCCTCGTATAGCGAATGAGACCCTATTGCGCCGTTAGTAAGCGGATTTATAAAAAACCCATATACCGCGATAATTCCGTACTGGAGCGGGATTGGTATTGTGCTAACATCTGTGGATGCAGGGAAACAGGTTGGAGGGATCCAACTGGATTCCTCACCGTATTGATTATTTACAGATATTTTGATATATTCTGTTATCATATTGATATATGATATTGACTGTTGTGATGGACTGATTGGTGTTGTGGCATCATCGGATTTAGTTTTGAAATGTAAAAATAACGACTTTTAATTTAAAAGGATTTTTAAAGTGATTTGCAGAAATATACGTTTTATTGAAAATTTTGAATTGGTTTATTTTAAATAAATAAATGTTAAAATTTTAAATGTTAGTAAAATTGTGATTTTCGTGAAATACGACAAGAATGTTATTTTTGAAATAAACAATTGATAAGGATTATGAAATAGTTTAAATTGGAATTGTTGAAGTATTTTAAACAATTCATATAAAAAGATTTATAAAAATTGATATTTTTATAAATTAAAAATATTGGAATTTTGAAATGAGTTTTATTAAGTGTTAAAGTCAAATAAAAATGGATTCCATAAGTGGATAGAAATTTATAGATTTATAAATTGTGAAGTTATTAAATGAATAGATTTTGTAAAACAAAAAGATTTATAAGCAATTATCTTATAAATCGGATTTTGACTTTTAGATGAGAAATGAATAGATGTTGTAAATAAATGAATTATAAGTTCTTAACTTATAATATAGACTTCCGGTATATAATTGAGTTATATAAGTTGAATTGGATAATTTAGAAATCGAAGTTTTATAAATAGAAAATGGGATTTATAAACATGGTTTTATAAATTCAAAATCAATAGAAATTGATAAATTTAACATTGAAGTTATTAAAGGAGATATATTCGTGATTTTGGACAGCGAATTATCTTTTAAGTTAAATGTGTAGAAAATTGTTAAAATTGGGATAGTGATTATATTCACGAATTTGGACAGTAAATATATATATTTGAATAAAATCAATATGTTTTGGGAAAAGGAATATTGTTAAATGAAGTTGTTTTAAAAGATGTTTTAAAACGTGTGAACTATCGAAATCATAGATTTCAACATTTATTGTTGAAATAGACGTTTTCGAGAAATTTAAGGAAATGATGGACTATAACACTGTTGTTATAGTAAATGATTTCCGAAAGGAAATGTTTTGATGTAGTATTGGGATTTATATATCTATTAAAATCTGAATCCCTATACTAGTGATTTTGAGTCGTCGTAACGATGTTTTACGCAACATTCGTTTTGACTCAAATAAATGTGTTTAAAGAGAATGATTTCCTTAAAGATTGAGTATATACTTAATTTGATTTAAGTATATCGAATATTTTCAAATGTTGAAAATAAATAGATTTGTGAAATACTTATTATTAAATAAGTATGGAAATGCTTTTCCAATATGAAATAAACTGTTTTGAGATTTTATTTTCAAAGATAAAATGAAATGTGAATATTTGAAATTTGTTTTCAAACGGTTAAGTGTGGAAATTATATATCTAGTAAAGATATTTTGGAAGATGAAATAATTTGGAAAATTATTTGGAATCTGATGATGTTGCGCATCTTTATTGATAGTTAAATAACCGACTATCAATAATTACCTTTAGATAGGTATTTGTTGTGAATTGGATGAATTTGAATGCCACACTTATTTTTGAATAAGCGCTCACTATTCGGGTTAGCCGGGAAAGGACCATGGGGTCGTATAACCCATTCCGAATATGTGATACGTCGTTATGAATTGCATTCGAAGACCGGTGTTGAAGACCGGATATTTTTGAAAACGGAAGGATTACCGTCGAGTTACTCTACATCGGCTGATCTCCGGTTTAGAGGTTTTATCATCCTTAGTGACGGGAAGTCCTGACGTGATTGAAAATTATCCGGATATGCAAGGGCTTCGTGAGAAGTGCCTTCGGTTCTGTTCGATCCCGGAACAGACTTGTATGGATTGTGTGTCTGACATTACACTTTGAGATATAAAGCTGATTTCTTTCAAATACATTTCTGTTGGTGGCGGAGAATTTATTCTCTTAGCTTAACACCCTTCTCTGAGACGTACGAGCTCAGAGGTTATGTAGTTGAAATTTATCAGCGATATATCCCAATTTGGTAACGTGGCATACTGAGTGTTGCTGAAAAATGATCAGTGTTTGATCATTTGTGATATGATCATTTATTTGATCTTATATCTTTGTGATCATAGGTTGATCATTTTGTTTGACCTGAAGCAGGGCTTTTTGAGAAAGCGTAGCTTTGTGGACGAGACTTCGTCGAGCCTCACACCCCGGAAATGGTCGAAACAGGAATGTTGCGACAAGGTTATGAGGGTCGCGCCCTTTAGGGTATGTCATTTCCTTCTGGAAAGGGGTGGTATCATGGTATGGAGCCCAGATACTTACTCATGTGGATACACTTTCTTTATGATGTGTGATGTTGGATATCGAGCGCTCGGATAAAGGTCCCAAAGGACCGGGTGATGACATATTCGTGAGTTACCTGTTACAGGGGTAACCCGGCCTTGTTTGGCAGAGAGCAGTTTGTCTCTCGGGACGTCCAGCCAGAGGCGATCCCAATCGGCAGGAGGAAAGGAAGTTCCTTAGCCTGACCATTTGTTGGAAATCCATTTCCCAAATACGAAATTTGTACGGTTTTAGTTGTAGAACCTGCTATCTAATATAGCAGCTATAGTAGGCATAGTATCATGGTACCTATGCTGGCTAAGATTAATACTATACCTTCGAAATGTTTTCTACACTATGCACTAATAATAATATCAAAAATGATTTGATTTTGCGTAGTAAGCATCTTTGACTATCATAAGAAGAAATCTCCTCCAATTCTGCGTTTGCATTGTGTGTGTGGCGGGAGGTCTTATGGTAGTTTCATTTTCCAAAAGCATTTCGAATTGACTTTAAAATTATCCTGTTGTTTATTTTAAAAAATAATTGTTTTACGATCTCACACCAGTCACCATGACTGACTCGGAGTTTATTGTTTCCCTTCTAAACTCTGGGTGCCCACCAATTTCCACACGGGCAGCCTAGAGTTATATTATCAGGATATTCTGGATATTCTGGAGCTTTGGAGATAAGCTGGATGACGAGACGTAGTATTTGTATCTGATATATTTATTCCGCTGTGTATTCTGTATGAGGACAAGTTTATATAACTGTCCATTGTTGTTTATTAACTCTGATGATATGATGTGATGTAATGTAATAACAGATATAATTCTTTGTTTTAAAGATTATGCAATTATCTATTATATATTGTTCCGCTGCGATATGTGAGATTCTGATATTGTTTCTGTTTCTGATGTTGTTCTTTTGTTTCTTCTTTCTCTTTTCTTCTATCTTTTCTTCTACCTCTTCTTTTAAAAACCCTAATGGTTTGGTTTTTCGTTCACCTTGAGTAAATAGATGGAGATTAGTGTCTATTCAAGGGGTACGGAAAAGCGGGTTATTACAATTTTGAGGAGAGTTAATTTGGAAGCGGGGAACGCGGGTAAGAAGAGAAATGCAGTAAAACATGAAAGCGTGTTTTTTGGCTTTAGAGAAATTGATTTTGGGCAAGTGACAATAAGCAAACCTCCCTAACGGTCGGTTTGATAATATATAATAACGGTTGTAATTTAACTTCAAGGTGATACAATGAACTATATTCAATATAAAACTAATATAACAATTAAGGAATTAAATTAGATCCAAAACAATTGGACGTGTGGAACTTGAACAAAATATTGGGTGGAAACTAAAACTATCACTGAAAAGTGTGTTTTTGCTACATGTAGGTAGTAGAATAAGCATGTGCATCTAAATTCAACTTCATACTTTCCCTTCTCCTATTTTGCATAAACATATCAAAACTATACATTGATTTGGACCAGGAAAATAGAATTGGTAACATATGAAACCAACTGATCTCCAAAATTATAACTAAAAATATCATATTATTAACCAAAATATATAGAACTAAATATTTGAACAGCAATTTATATACCAAACTAGTTGTACTTGGAAAAACTATGAAAATTGAAGTAATTTAACAATTTGATACTTCAAATGTCTAAGAAAATGATCGAATGCACAATTGCAATGCAAAATGAACAAATTATAGTAATTTTTGCGTAGATATATGTTAGAGTTTTTTTTCTAGAATCTCTATACAATTAGATTTTAGAAGAGATATGAAGTAAAAAAATAATTCTTTCCTCCAAACAAAACTTTTATTAACTCACCAAAAGATTACAAAAAAAACTAAAATTTGAGAACCAATCTCAATACTAAAGCCCTTAGTAAAAAATGACTCTCATAACATACATAGTTATAACTGCCACCAACTAATAAAAATGTGGAGATATATTTGCTAATATATCTCTCATAATCAGTCAAATTAATAAATATATTTGTCCATGTAATTATTTATTTGATTTCCATAAAAGCGAAGATATTTAAGAGATTGCATGCATAAATATCTCTTACTAAGTCAAATCTAATATTTTCCATAGTTAATTAATCAACCAACAAATTAAACAATATATAAAACAAAATATTGTGTCGCATATCTTCAACGCTCCACCTCGACACAATATTCTTCACGTGCTCCACCGTTGTTCAAATTTAATTAACCTTCAAACCAACTAGTTATGCATGCTCCCATTGAACACACATATCATCAATAAATCAGATTCTTGTAATACAACAAAGGTCTCCAAGCAGATTTTGTGGTTTTTCGTTGCATGTTCCACCTTGATTCAGATAAATTTGCCTCTTCAATTCTAATTTGAGAACTTACTACATTCTCCATCGTTTTTCCAAGCAATTTGTATATATTTTTGTTTCCCCGTTTTGCGCGTAAAACCTCCATATTACCCCTTCAAACCCATATGACTCCACCTCGTGTTGAAAAGTTGCAGCCTTTTTGTTCCAACTGTCCTACTGAAGCAAGATTCTTTTTAGTTTCTGTGATGTGCCTAACTTCGGTTAGCTTCATCACTCTTCCACCATACGTCTTCAACCGAACCTATACCTTTAACATGCAAATCTCCACTATCTGCAGATTCCACCTTATCACTTTGTTCTTTGTAGCCAATAAATGCTTCCTTTCGATTACGAATATGAAAACAAGCACCTGAATCAAGTATCTATTCTTTTTTTTGCCTTTATCCACACATAGAACGTTGTCATCACCAAAGTTTACCTCTTCATCACTGCCTTCATCAATCTTGACTTTGTCTTCCTTTAATGCTTTCATCCTTTCTTTGTCCTTTTTAAGCTTGTTGCAAAATCTCAACTGGTGACCGGTTTTTCACAGTAATAGCAGATGAAATCTCTTTCCATGTTCGATTTATTTGATCGTCTTTCCATATTTGGACGATTATTCTTCCTAACAAGATTGACTTCTTCAAACGGATTTCTACTTTCTCTTTCTTCCTTATCCTTTTCTTCTATTAGGTTCATCCTCCGCACCTCCTCGTTAAGCAAGCTACTAACCACCGACCTCATTGAAACAACTCCATCTAAATTTGAGTTGTTCAGTGCAACCATAAGTGTTTCCCAACTCTCTGATAATGAACTTATTAACATCAAAACTTCTATCTCATCATCCACCTAGTAATTCATGGCAACCAATTAGTTTACAATTACTTGAAAATCATTAAGATGCTCTCCAATTGACCCACATTTCTTATGCTTTAGATTCACCAATCTTCTAGTAAGAAGAGCCTTGTTTGTTGTAGAGTTTTTTGCACAGATTCCTTCCAATTTATTCCAGATTGCATAAGCAGATGTTTTATTAGCAACAATATGAAACACCGAATTCTTCAAAAAACACCGAATAGCCACCGCAACCTTCCTATCCAAAGTCTCCCATTTTACTTCAGATAAATTACTATGTTTCTTCTCTTTGTTTTCTAATGATTGGTGCAGATCATTGAGATATGGAAAATTCTCCATCTTTGCCTTCCATAATTTCCAATTTCTCCCATTAAGTTTTTCCACACTTATCTTCTCCATAATTAAACTCTCTGTAGTAAGCTCTAATACCAATCTGTTAGGGTTATTTTTCTAGGAGCCATAACAACAAAAAAGACCTTTCGCAGCGTTTTAAAACTGCTACCATAACCATTAGAGCGTTTCGAAGAACGCTGCCTAGTATCATGCTGCAATAGAGTTAGGAAATTCCACAGCGTTTTTGATATGTCGCTAAATAAATGGCTATTGAGGCATTTAAAAACGCTGCAGAAAATTAATTTTGCAGCATTAATTAAAGGCTACAAAAGCAGCAGTTTTGAAACACTGCAAAAGTAATTTATGCAGCTCTTTTGAAATGCTATCGTATATCAATATTTTTGCTACATTTTACAACTACTACAGCAGTTTTAAAATAATTATATAAACCATGAATAATGTATTCAAAAACAAACGACTCAAATTATAAAACACTAATATATATAATCTGATATTATAAGCAGTTATAAAGATCAAACATAATCAAAGCTACATCAATTTCATACACCATAAAATTTAGTCATATACAACATTTCATGAACAATGTTTTAAGCACAAATGTTAATGACATAAAATCTTACAAAAGGAGCTTGCTAAATGAGAAATATAAATCATGGAAAGTCCAAACCCATCTCCTTCAAAAGTCCAATATGCCTATAAGAAAAAAAAGCAATTAGAGATTAGCGGTAGAAGAGAACAAATATTTATTTATTATGTAAAAGCCAAAAAGGAAATGAGATAAAGACAGTGATCCATTATCATGTCAGTTTTCACATATTCCATTATCATCTCTCCTTCTACTTTTCATTTACTACTAACTCAAAAATCCCAAGCATTTGATCCGATTAAAAAGAAAGTTGACTTAAAAACTCAAATTCAAGTGTAAAATAGTGTGCAATTAGTTAAAAAGACAAAATTATCATTCACTTCACTCTGTATTACCAATATAACATCCCAAAATTCACCTAATGTTCTTATCCAAAGCAAAATACCCTAAATTTAGTTCGAATTCATCAAGAGACACCAGGTGGGTATGACTTAGTAAACTGTGATGGTAGGAATTCTCTAGTAGTGTAGATGTATTCTATGTTCGAAAAATAGTTGATGTAAATATTCATCACAACGTGACTGTGTACAAACTAATTGTAATATTAAACATGCTGGTAATATTAATGAAGTTAATCTATCTAATTTGTATGTGTTATGGCTTATTTGTATATTAAATAATACATTTTCACAGAATATAGATAAGATTAAAGACATCTAATAATTATCCTTAACATACTATATATTATTTATGAACATGAATGAAATATATTTTATCAAATATCAATGTAATAAACATTTTATTATCTTGATAAGAAAAATAGTTGCACATCAAGTAAACTAATTCTTATATCAAGAAAAAAACGTTCAAATGCTTTAACCAAATTGAAATTATTAGTCATAGACTTGTAATTGTTGATGTTCTTGTTATAAACTTAGATAATTTTTACAAATTTAGTTAATTTATTATTATTATGATTTATAAAACTTAGTTAATTTAGTTAAATTATTATTCTTATTATTATAAATTTAGTTAATTTTATAAAACTTAGTTAACTTGGCTAATATTTTTATAATTTATAATTATTATAAACTTGGTTAACTTATTATTATTATTTATAGAACTTAGTTAACTTAGATGAATTATTATTATTATTATTATTATTATTATAAATTTAGTTAATTTTTATAAAACTTAGTTAACTTTGTTAATATTTTATAATTTATTGTTATTATTATTATTATTAACTTAGATAATTTATTATTATTATTTTTATTTATAAAACTTAATTTAATTAGTTAAATTATTATTATCATTATTATAAATTTAGTTAAAGAAAACTTAGTTAACTTTGGTAATATTTTATAATTTATTATTATTACTCAAAATCTGACAGTACCTCCTTTCGCGGTTAGTGCTTTCCCGCACACCCTAATTCAATATATATACGTGATCAAAACAAGATCAGATTCATATCGTATATCAAAATATATACTCCAAGGTATCATATACACACACACGCATTTTAAAGCATAAAAACATACCTTTTAATAGCAAATGTTAGTGAGCAATCTTCTATATGCTTTGTGCATGTTCAGCTTTCCTACCTCCCAACAGTAGGCTTTGTCATGTTTCAACTGTTTCAGTATTCTTTTGCATGTTCGGCTTTTCCATATCCATGTTTTAGCATACTCCAAATTTTAGCTCACCTAACATTCTAATGTGAAAGAGAATTGGGATGCATACCGACTGATCTGAAGATGAAGGATGATGGACTTGGATATGCGCTTCAAACTCCAGGGGAGATGTCAGAGATTTTCGTTTGGTTTATACCTAGCCATTTTGGTTAAATACACGACCAAAGTGGTTGTTATCGACTACTCTAGAGTGGTTGATATCCACCATTATTGATGATGGTGATGTGGACAATGGAGAGGCTTCAAAGAGCATGATGTGATGGTTCATTCATTTGTTCATTCAACATTTTATTTGATGTTATGGCTCTTTGATGAGCGTTTTTGGTGCTGAAAGAGCAACGTTGCTTCGACACGATGACTTTGTGGTTCAATGATGATGATTCCATGATGGGGTGATGGCTTCGATGATGGATAGTTGTATTTCGAGATGCAGAGTAAGAGACGACGAGTCAGATTGAATGAACTGTTGGAGGAAGGTTACGGGACAAATGATGACATTTTACGATTAATGATGACGGCCTAGGATAGTTTCCAATCGTAACGACTTCGGACGGGAGTTGTAAGGATAGTTCTGGGATAAGCTCTACTATAGATGATGTGTGCAAAGGGATCGTTGATATTTGTAGGTTTTGAAGTGTACTTGTAAAGTAGGGGTATGTGAGGACGCTCAGTTGGGTAATGATGTATGCTCTGGATCACATGATGTTTCAATCCATTTACCTTCGACTATTTACGAGGATGCACTCTAGTTACTGGCCTAGTGAGTGGCATGGATTCGAGTACGGAGGAACCGGGACGTTGAGTAGTCCTTGACTCTATGGGGATTGTCAGACAAGTATCATATATCCAATGCACTAAGTGAGTGGATGTGAGGATGGATGATGGATGCTATGTTTGCTTGATTTTTTATCACCTTAAGGATGTTACACAATGCATATATTATCGATGTAGATATCTAGACACCCTTAGTTCTTCGATGTATAGGACACCGATGTTGACTATGATGTAGAGTTGCATATATTTGATGTTATGTGCTAACTCTTTGGATGTAGGAACAGGTCAGGTATGATTCTCCATACCCGCTGTTCCATATACTATATCGACTTTTATAGTATTTTAAAATTGTTTGTCGCTCACCCCAGACTGTTGTCTGACTCGAGGGTTTTTTCTTTGCTTCTCATTACCTGTGTACTCTCAAAGGACTAGACTATAAATCGGGTGTAAGCGGTACATGGAGTTTTGCAGATAGACTAGTAGGAAGCGACGCTTTCTCATACTTATATTTTGGGCTTATTATTGTTTATTCCGTTGTGTGACACTATGGAGCCTTGACAGTGTTGCCTTACTATTATTAGAGATAGTTTATTGGTTGAGTTTATTTACCAGTTGTATAAACTCGATTACTATTTGAATAACTATTCGTGCTTGTGTACTCTTATTTTGTGGTTTATGTAATTAGTACTTTTTCGACTGTTTTATATCTTTGATGATTATTATAATTTATCTGATGCGCTATGAGGTACACGTCGTGTTAATATCTGTTTGTTTAATGCTTTCTTTCTTTCTTTTCTCTTCCTTGCTATTTTCTTCTCTTCTATTCCTCTTTTTTTTCTTTCCTTTGACGATCGTCCTACATCGATCGGAAGCTCCAGCAGCACACTATTAGGTTATATGAGCATCGTAGGTGTAGGGTGATCGTTATATTTTCATAATTTAATATGTTCTGAAAAATAGATAGAAAATCCTATAAATTTTAGGTTTTGATTTTCTCTAGATTTTGACTTAAATGACTGAAAAATTACAAATGATTCGGTATAGTGTTTGAAACATGTTGCAAAACTTTCTAACACGGCGCTAGTATTTGGATCATAACTTTTACTTTGATTCATAGATTTACAAGATTGTAGATGTTTTAAAAACTTAGTGAAAATACTACAATTTTCATTTTTTGCGCTTTGGCTAATTTATTTCAAAAATGCCTGAAAAATTGCATTCAAATTGGTACTATGGTTAATTATCATTCCAGAATTAGTTTAACAAAGCTACAGTAAATCGGTCATTACTTGAACACTGTAACTCCGAATTTTGAAATTTTTGAAGTTCTAGAAAGAGCATATCTAACTCTATAACTTTCATGTTTTTAATTGTTTGTTGATTCATTTCATAAAATCTTGGAAAACAGTAATCAAGTCAGCACATTACTTGAAAAGCGTGTTTAAGTTATTCGTACGAGTTATAGTATTTTGGACATAACTTTTGATTTGTTTGTCATTTTGACTTGAAGCCAATTTTGTAAGTAGAAATTTTTAATATCAGAAACATTTATGTTGTTTTATGCTAAGTCAAATTATGGACTTAAACTTTTTAAATAATGGTTTCAAAACAGATTGATTTTTCAAAACAACGATGATCGATGTTTGAAAATTATGTAAATGTTTGTGATACACACTTACATGGGATGATGCTATGTTTATTTTTGTTGAATGACTAACAAAACATATGCTCGAGATTATTAATTTTATTCTATTTTTTTCTCTCATTTGACATAAATAATTTGATTGACAAATTCGAATATTGGAGCAAATTCAAATGATATTGTGGAGTACGTGGTGTGCTTGTTTGATAATGCTTATATTTCGTCCATGACATTGATGAGGAGAGTTCAAAAGGTTAGATATAAAATAGTATCTGGAGTAACATGTATGCCACGTCCAATGGCATGTAGAGAGTACAAGTGATATAATTGTTTGCCACTATAGACAGCCTAGATAACAAGGGTTATCTTGTAAGCATAACTTGTTCTTTTTTGTTAAAACATTTATTTAACCTTTGTGATTACTCCAGTTTGGTATTTTTGTATATCATATGTCTCACGGATTAACTGACATTTCACACATTTTATTCCTTGCACATGTAGAGAGTTTGCATTTTTTTTTTGAAAAATCCAAAATTATGTTTTTACCTTCTTAGATTTTTTTCATGATTAAGAAAAACCAAAAATATGTTTTTGCTTTCTAAGGAATTTCTGCCTTGCTCTCCATGTTTATTCATGATGTACATATTTTAAAAGGAGACACTTTGGCTTAATCTTTGACATAAGTTTTTGATAAGAAATATTTTTAGATAGAAGAGTCTTGATTAGAGAATTCTTTGAAGTGAAAATTTTGAAATGAAACTTCTAGTGAGATAAGCTTTGATATTCTTCACTTGACATGACTTTTGAAAATGATTTTACAAAATGAAAATTTCTTGAACTTTGCGATGTACTTCTTGAGATGGGTTTGTAATATTCAAAAGTTGAGATGATTGTTGGAGATGAATTGTTGTTGAAATTTTGAGCGTTGTGATGAAATATTTGAGATGAGACTTTGATTTTTGTTTTGATATATTAATATGTATACCCTCTATCCATTTGCTCCTCTTTAACCAAATAGCTCTTGAACTAATTTATATCATACGTTAAAGAATAGGATATAAAATTGAAAATATTTTTGAGATGTTTATAGAGAATTTACTTTTGAAATCATATCATGAACTATCTCATGTGATTTTCAAAAGTATTTATATTGGTCACACAGATGATTAAGTATATTGCATTTTGTACATGATTAAATAATGACGTTATGATATTTTTGATAATCAAGCATAAGTTAAAGTTTTTAATTTTTTGACTATTGCGTATCTCACATCATCTCTAAATTAACCATTTGATATTCATCTTCTATCTATTTCTATTTTCCAGTTTTATGCTATCATTGGCTAACTTGACATACTCAAAATTGATTTTTGAGAGGTTTTGGAAATTAATAAAAATAACACATATGACATAACAAACTTCCTAAGCCCCTTGACATGTCTATAAAATAGTTGTGTAGGTATTCGTCAAGTAACGTCCATTCTCATATTAGAGACCTTGCGATAATGCATGAAAATAATGTTCTTGATCTCATTACGATGAGTGATGGATAAGTTGTTCTAACACAAATAATATTTTTGATCATATCCATTCTCATTTAAGAGACCCGCAACAATGCATGAATGGAAGCGGGTTGATTTCATAATGAATTAAAATAAGTTTTTTTTATTACGTGATATTTTATGGGCTATGTCATTTAAACCTCACTCCATATTACTATTTTTTATCACCCTTTTTCTAGCCATGGGATATCATTTTGATCAATATAGCAACTATGATTTATGGTTGAATTTTCATTAAATATTCAATAGTCATATTTTTATCGAGTTTCGTCATTCAATATCGCTTTCTCACCATGTTAATTTGATATTTATACTTTTGATGAAAATAAAAGGAGGAGATAGCGATTAAGATTTGGTGATATTGTGAATTCATTGTTAATATTGAAAGAAATATTATTGATTTAATATTTTATTCTTGAACACATATACATGGGAAAAGTACCTACAGGGGGAGCATGTTATATATATTGAAACATTATGCAATGATTTTAATTTTATGATATCGAGTACACAATTAATACGCGTTACACTTGTCAACTCTTAACATGTCGTTTGTTATCATCACAAACAAGAGATTGTGGAGTATACACATATTGTTTGATGATAAAAAATATATTTTTACATTTAACCTTTTTAGAGTGCATTATAGTTTAAAATCATCAAAGCACAATTTTTTTCTCGATCAACTCGTTATTTTTTCAATTAATGCATCTCATAGCAAACACATCTATTTTTTATTTATAAAAATAATATATGTTTATTATTATCAAAAAAAAAAATTTATGAGATGTTGAAATTGAGTTTTGTTTGATATTAATAAATATATATTGCATTTAATCTGTTTGTTTAGCATTGTGTATTTACAGGATAACAATAGATTTTGGTTTCAAAGAGAACCGAATACAATTGGATGGTTATAAACATGAACGTACATCTCACAAGTTCAACTTCAGTTTGATTAAAGTTTTACAAAACAAAGATGGGGTTCCTTTGTTGGTTTCAAAACTAGTTCGTGTTTCCCGTAAATTGAACATGATGTTGGGACAAAGTCTTAAAGTACAAAAAAATATTCAATTTCACGTAAGGAGTTAAAGAGCGCACGGCCAACTATACACAAAGATCCATTCAAAACAAAATTTCTCTAAAGCAATTCTAATAAAAAAAAATATATAGTTAGTCAAAGCTCCTAATATTTCTCATACGATTCCCACATTTTTACTCCTCTGCTTTTATCTCTCCCGTACCTGTACTATTCCTCTTCAACAAGTCTATATCAACCCACTCATTTTATCAGATTCAAAAATAGAGCTGTCAAACAAGTTTAAATATGAAAAATTATTTGATATTCAAAAAACGGACATGGATACGGATATGGCTATATCCATATCCAATAACTATCCGTTCAGTACTTATCAAAATTATAGTTATTTCTTTTATGTATTTTAGTACATCAAATGATTGTTGTTTACTATTTTAATATGTATGTTAAAATCAATTTTTACCACTTAAATTATTATTTTTAGTGTATTTTTTTTTTAATATTTAGTACAAAAATATATTTATAATAAATCAAAATTTTATATTTATTTATTTAGATTTATTGATTGTGAATTGATCGAAGAATATCGGTCCGCATCCGCGGATACGGATATGGAAGTATCCGTACTAAAAAATATCCTTTTACGGGCCTATTCAGAAATCATAAATAACAAGAGAACAAAAAATTCATTCTAGATATCATTACAAATCCTAGCAGTAAGCTAGAAAATTTTCAAAAGCAAAAAGGCCATGTATCAGTTCTAAACACGGCATCATCATCATCAGCGGATCTCATTAGCTAGGGAAACTTCTCTTAGATACAAGATGGCAGTGGCTTACGGCTTTATCTTCTTAGTTTTGAAGCAGTAGTTCACACCATAACTCCATATATATCACTTACTAGTTACTACACACATCATATCACTGAAATTATCCACCTAACAAGCAAACAGGATCGAATATCAAAAAAAGAGGCCAATGTTTATCAGCATATATATATCACTCGTCTTCAACATAATACATCTGTTCATCCACATCTCTGTGACAACAAGCATAGCAAGGAAACAAGCCCTGAAGCAAGTCATTATCAAGTTGCAAACACCTTAAAACTCCAACTATCAGAGAGAATATCAAACAATATCAAAATGTGAGTAGTCCAGGCTAGACATTGATCATCAACAAACTTCTCATCACTGATCATATCAAACAATACCAGAACGATCAATCATCATCAAGTGGATCGTCATTCATCTCAGATTTGAGCAGCAGCTAAGAAACCATTGACGGAATATCCAATCAGCTTCAGCACTGCAGGTGAACAGTAGCTCATCACGCCACCTCTAAACAGCAAGCAGCGACGACCTTAGATCTGCATGCCAGTCAACCAAGAAGACACGAAGTATTTTAGATCTCAACATCGTAATCGGAGCATCAAGCTTTCCATCATTGGCAGCTGCTTCAATATTCCAAACGACATGAGCATCCAGGCGCAGCAATTTCCTATCTTCCACTTCAATATGCATCACCTGTCAGATCAACTCAGCAATAAATGGCATCAACGAGTCTCATAAGCTTCGGTGAATGCACCATCTCTTTTGCGGCAGCACAGTTCACGAGAGAACCATCATTTAGATCGACGGTGACTTGTTTCACGGCGGCGGAATTTTCTTTTGAGAAGAACAAATTTTGAAGGCAGGCAGAAAAGAGAGCAATCGTTTTTCTGGAGAAGGAGCTATTTTTTCCCTTAGATTAAAGACAGAAAAATATGAATGGATAAAAGAAGATTGAAATATATACATCCCAACGTCTTTTCCGCATCCTCCAAATTATTTTTGTCCCTGTAAAATGGAGCTTGCACGGATTTGTATTTAGCTCCACTCTAAGAGAAGGGATCATGGGTCAGAGTCGCGTGATTTAAAAGAAGGAAGCAAGGAAATATTATTTTCAAGCCAAGCTAATTTAATTTGTATATCCAATTTATTTTTATTATTAGGAGTATTTTTATGTTAGTCTTGTATTTTCTTTTTAATATCAAGTTCTAGATTTATCTAGGATTGAACAACAATATGTAGTTTAGAAAACTCTTGACTTAGAGATAAAGTCGAGGCAGAGTTACTACGCATAAAATTAATATATTCAAATTAACAGAAAATACGAGTTTATAGATGTTGTAAGCATTCGAATATATAATTCTAGTAGAATCGTGGGGGCACAGTAGGCACTGACGGGCTAGTGGTCGAAACCGAGTATATTTATGTGTTATTTAATTTTCTTTTTTACGTTTCCATGTTAATTTTATCTTTTTATCTAAGAAAGTTTTAAATACTCTATTTAATCCTCCTCTAGGATACGTTTTACTTTAACTCTATTAATGTCGTTGGTTCTTTCTCTCTGTGACATAAGTAGATTAGGACATGTAAATACTAGACGCATGCATGATATGATTTCATTAAACATGATCCCTAAACATGATAATAACTTTAATGATCAGTATAGAGTATGTTTTTTGAGATAGATAACTAAATAACCATTCAATTAAAATGTTATAGTACCACTACATTCCTACAACTGATTCATAGTGATGTTTATGATATGCACAGTACTTCTACAAGAGAAGAAAAGAAATATTTTGTCACTTTTTTTTAATTATTACTCCGAATACTTATGTGTTTATCTTATGCATGCTAAAGATGAAGTGTTAAATTCATTTATGATCTATATAAATGAAGTAAAAACTCAATCCGATTCTAGCATTAAAACCATTAGATCTCATAAAAGCAATGAATAACACTTTCCCGCCTTCTACGAATACATATATGATAACCCATGATACCTCCATTGTATTCACACCATAACAGAATGGACTTGTTGAATGGAAAAATCATACACTCGCTGAAATGGCTAATGCGGTGCTATGTAATTCTAGTCTTAACACTATTTTCTTGGGTAAAGCATTATTAAATGCATGTTATATATTAAATAGAGAACCTTATAAAAAAACCAAAGCCACTCCATATGAAATTAGGACAGAAAGAAAGCCAACCTGAACTACTGTACAATCCAAGGTTGTAGGGCAATTAACTATTTACCTAAGCCGAAAATTAGAAAATTAGGACAAAAATGTATTGTATGTATCTTCATAGGATATGCTTAGCATAGCAAAGGCTATAGGTTTCTGATCACAAAACCTAATAACTTGGTTTAGGTAATTACTGTAATAGAATCAAGAGATGTAGTAGTTTGCGTCAAAATTGGTCACAAACACCCAACTGCAGATGAAAGCACCAAATCACAATCATAGATCACAGATAGATTGTATGTAGTAGGATTAAATATGAAGAACACTCCAAAAATTAAAAGGAAAGAAGTAGAAAGACAAGATTTATAGTGGTTTGGCATTGTAGCCTACGTCCACTTTGAAGAGTTGCTGTTTATTGATGATTTTCCACTGATTTACAAGAGTACAATCGATAGTATCAGAGTTACAATGGAGTTCAGCAGAGTAACAGCGTAGAAGAGCCAAAAAGATCCCTTTTCTGGAGGCATTGGGCTGCTATTTATAGGTGTGGCATGGAAATATCTGACTTTGAACTTGGAACACTCCTTCTTACACGCGGGTGGACCCACGTGATTGATCCGGGCTGGTTTGGGATCGATCCTTATGCATTTCGTATCGATCCAAAAATGGTCCAATGGTGATGAGATCGATCACGAACGTTCTTCTGGTGGTACGCAAGCTATGGTGAAAATTTGAAGGCATTTGGACCCGTAGATCTCAAGTTATGATCGATCTAAGATTGATATTGTAGGTAGGCTATCACGTTCGTATCGATAGCCCCGTATCAATCAGATTCGTATCGATCAAGGTGGTGACGTGGAGCGATTGTTTAGGCGAAATCCATATTTTATGCCAAGTTAACTGCTTCCTCATTCGTATCCATCGGTTGCTAAGCCTTTCGTATCGATCCAAATCCTGTTCCTTCGTATCGATGTTTTTTGCTTGGTTTCGTATCGATGCCTGAGCCTTCTATTCGTATCATGGCTACTTTCTTCGTATCGATCAAGTGAATGATCGATACGAAATATGTCGTCGTTGTATCGATACGAAGTGGGAGGTTTGGATGGATGGATACGAACGAGATGGGGATGGATACGAACTGATGTGAATTCCTAGTTATCGATCAATTCAATGCTCTAGCCCGAAGCAACCATCTCCTTAGCCCGAAGTAAACCCCTCAGCGACTCGAAGCAGGTGTTGTGATGACTCGAAGTAGCTTGTTCCTCAAAGACCCAAGGTGAACACTTCTTTGACCCGAAGCAGCCCTTTTGAAAACTCAAAGCAAACATGAAGGTGACTCGATGCAAACTCCAAGCAACCTGAAGCAACTCGATCTTTGTCAAAATCATATTTCAAACATCTTGCGCTATTTGTTCGTCGACTATACTATGTTTTGTGCAGTTGTTTAGGTTAAATCCGCCTGTATGTAGCCTTGCCAAAAGGCGGGTTAACACTTTGCCTCCCAAAACATGCCTTGCGATAGGAAGGTGTGTTTTGTAGTTCCATACGCTGGATGTTCGTATCCTGTTAATGACCTGTAAAGATATTGATAATCTTGCCTAACTATAAATAGCGATCGTTCGAGATCGTATACCGTTCGGGGCGATATGTGACCGTTCGAGGTCGGATGTCGTTCGGGGCGAATGGTGACCGTTCGAGGTCGTGTGCCGTTCGAGGTGAGTTGTGACCGTTTGTGGTCGGGTGCCGTTCGAGGCTAATTGTGACCGTTCGCAGTCAGGTGCCGTTCGTGGCGAATTGTGACCGTTCACGGTCGGGTGCCGTTCGAGGCGAATTGTGACCATTCACGGTCGGGTGTCGTTCGTGGCGAAATGTGTATGCCCGAGGAGGACTTAGTATCATTAATGTCAGATTTCACGTTCGAGTGGGTTTCTGAATCATTTGTTATGGTTGTTCATCGCCATCCCAGAGTATGCCTGAGGACCGTTTGTGATCCCGTGCATGTGTAAGTAACTTGGCCATTATGGAATTGTAAATACCAGATTTACATTCAAATGAGCCTTATAACAAAAATGTCCAACTAAATCAAGTTTGAATGCAAAAAATAGAAAACAAAAGCAAAACAGAGACGTCAAAGTGCAAACACCTACACTGATGCGGTTGATAGTCGTCTCAGAGCATGTCTGAGGACCGTTCATGATCCCATACATGTGTATGCGAATTAACCGTGTTAATGTGGAGTTTGCTGCTCATTCATCATTATTCTAGTCAGTTGATGACAAGATGACGCCTCGATCCAAAGCCGTCCTCATTTGATGCTAATGGCGGCCGTTCTTGTTCCACCGTTGATGTCCACCTCTTCACGTCCTGTAACAGCATTCCATTCTGAATAAGTCCTTCGATCTCATCCCTCAAGTGCATGCAATTGTTTGTGCTATGGCCGTTCAGCTCATGGAATAGGCGGTACTTGTTTGATTTCCTTTCATTGTTGTTCGGATTCCTCCTCATTAGCCTCCGGTAAGGAACCTGCCCCCTTGTACCTTGATAGATTCGTTCCAAAGTCTCATTCAACTCCGTATAAGAGGTGAATCTCGGTTCCTTTCGCGACCTCTTTGGCTCATCATAGCTATCCTCTGCTTTCCGTTTCCCTTTATCCTTGCCTAAATCCTTTCCAGATGGATCTCCGCTTTTGACTGCATAAACATCAACTCCCTCTCCTTCCTCTCTCTCGGCATTTGTGTCCGCTTGTCGCAGAAATCTTTCTGCCTTGTGGTAAAACTCTCCTAGATCCATAGGTGGATCCCTCGTCAATGAATTCTTGAATTATGTTCCATCAGCTACGCCGGATACAACTGCCATCAAAACCATGGATGGATCTGGGAGATCCACCAATGCTGCTACCGCATTAAACCTCATTAAAAAGTTCCTTAAAGACTCTCTGGTCTTCTGCTTCAGTGTTGTCAAACTCATCACATTCTTAGGCCTTGAGATATGAACCCTGAACTGCCTTAAAAACTTTTCAATCAACTCGGTCCATGTTCCAATCGAACTGCTTTCCAATTGCCTAAACCATAGTGCTGCTATATCTGTCAGATACAAGGGGAAACACCGGGCCATGACCTCCTCCGATGCCCCCAGTACTTCCATGTGCCTCACATATCTTGTCAGATGAACAACAGGTCTGTCCTTCCATCATACGTCTCTAGTGTTGGTAGCTTAAATTCTGGTGGATTCCTGGCCTGCCTAATTGCGGGAGCGAAGGGGCTCCTGTTCATATCTTCTAGATCTCTATTCACTAGTCCTCCTCTTATGGCCCGTCTGACCATCTCTGCCAATCTGTCACTGTCATCAAGATGTAGTCCTTGTCTATTGCCTCCGATATGCCCCCCGAGTTCACGAGGGAATACTAGAATCTGCTCTCCTAGACGAGTATCCATTTCTCTATCAATGCCATGTTGAACAGTTCCGCTTGATATCCTGCCTGAGATTGGATCAACATGCTCCGGAGGAGTGCCCCCTAGCTCAGGGGCTGCCCTGATGGTCCTATTCTATTTTGAATCCTGGTTGCTCCATGCTCCTGATCCCTATCTCCAACATCTCCTGCAGTGGCGTTCCCTTGATTTTCACTCTAGCTTGTCCAATCTGCTGGAGTAGGTTCTGCATCATCTCCTCCTGCCTTTTTAGCATCCCTTCCTGCAAATCCTCCATCATCATCTCCATCTCGTCTCTGGTGATGAAAACTGAAGTCTGGTTAGCTCCTGAGGATGCTTCCTGGCTTCCTTCATGCTGACTCCTTTCCGCTCTTTGTCTCCTTGTTGATTGCTTCGCCATAGCTTCCTAGATCAAAGTCCTCAAGCCTTTAGATCCAAAATCCAAGCTGTAGAATCCCTGAGTGCTAGTGCTCTCAGTGAAAGCACCAAAATGTTTGCGCCAAAATTGGTTACAAACACCCAATTGCAGATGAAAGCACCAAATCACAATCACAAATCACAGATAGATTATATGTAGTAGGATTAAATATGAAGAATACTCTAAAAATTAAAAGGAAAGCGATAGAAAGAAAGTGTATAGTGGTTCGGCGTTGTAGCCTACGTCCACTTTGAACAGTTGCTGTTTATTGATGATTTTCCACTGATTTACAAGAGTACAATCGATAGTATCAGAGATACAATGGAGATCAGCAGAGTAACGGCGTAGAAGAGCCAAAAAGATCCCTTTTCTGGAGGCATTGGGCTGCTATTTATAGGTGTGGCATGGAAATATCTGACTTTGAACTCGGAATACTTCTTCTTACACGCGGGTGGGCCCACGTGATCGATCTGGGATTGTTTAGGATCGATCCTTATGCATTTTGCATCGATCCAAAAATGGTCCAATGGTGATGGGATCGATCATGAACGTTCTTCTAGTGGTACAGAAGCTATGGTGAAAATTTAAAGGCATTTGGACTCGTAGATCTCAAGTTATGATCGATCCAAGATTGATATTGTAGGTAGGCTGTCACGTTCGTATCGATAGCCCTATATCGATCTGATTCGTATCGATCAAGATGATGACGTGAAGCGATTGTTTAGGTGAGATCCACATTTTATGCTAAGTTGACTGCTTCCTCATTCATATCCATCGGTTGCTAAGTCTTTCGTATCGATCCACATCTCGTTCCTTCATATCAATTTTTTTGCTTGGTTTCGTATCGATGCCCGAGCCTTCTATTCGTATCGATGCATGGCTATTTTCTTCGTATCGATCAAGTGAATGATCGATACAAAATATGTCGATGTTACATCGATATGATGTGGGAGGTTTGGATGGATGGATGGATAAGAATTGGTATTTGTGGGATGGATACGAACGAGATGGGGATGGATACGAAGTAGTGGGCGAAGTTAGATGGATACGAACTGATGTGAATTCCTGGTTATCAATCGATTCAATGCTCTGACCGAAGCATCCATCTCCTTGGCCCGAAGTAAACCCCTCAGCGACTCGAAGCAAGTGCTGCAATGACTCGAAGTAGCTTGTTCCTCAAAGACCCGAGGTGAACACTTCTTTGCCGCGAAGAAGCCTTGCTGAAAACTCGAAGCAAACACGAAGGTGACTCGAAGCAGACTCCAAGCAACCTGAAGCAACTCGATCTTTGTCAAAACCATATTTCAAACATCTTGCGCTGTTTTTTCGTCGACTATACTATGTTTTGTGCAGTTGTTTGGGTTAAATCCTCCTGTATGTAGCCTTTCTAAAAGGCGGGTTAACAGTAGTATTCTTTACGAATAAATTCACATCTATACCATCTAATTTATCTATTGATGAAATGGTGGAGGTGAATGCACCTATTCCTGAAACCGTGGAGGTCAATCTACCAACTCATGAGTTGGTTGAGACCACAAAAATAAATAATGATGAAACTAGTGAATCTCTTTGGAGAAACAAAAGAATGCAATCAAAAAAGCATTTTGGACCATATTAATTATCACTTATTTTGTTGAAGGATCATGGGATGTTACTTAACATTACATTATGCTTTCCACAAGCATTAAATTCGATTCTTTAACATACAATGAGGCAATGAAGTCTCAAGATTCATCCTTTTGGCAAGAGGCAGTAAATGATGAGATGCATCTATTATGGGAATCACACATGGAAACTAGTAGACTTACCCCAATGTTATAACCAATAGGATGTAAGTGGATATTTAAGAAAAAGCCAAAAGCATATGATATAATATAAAAGTTTAAGCCAAAGGATTTACATAAAAGAAGGGTTAGATACTTATGCACCTGTAGCGAGGATTTCAACAATTAGGACATTAGTTGCATTAGCATCCAATTAAAACTTTGAAATTCAACAAATGGATGTTAAAAGTCGCAATCCTAGATTATGAAACTAATAAGAAAATATATGTAAATATGACAGAATCATAAGGTTATTTCATGTATGGGCAAGAACATAAGGTATGTAAGCTCATCAGGTCAGTTTATGGTCTTAAACAAGCACTAAAATAGTAGCATGAAAACTTTTACAAAACTATAACATCTAATGATTTTTTTTATTTGTGAATTAGAAAAATGTCTACTATAAGTTTCATGCTAGAAAAGGTGTAATTATATGTCTTTATGTTGATGACATATTAATATTTACGATCGATACTTCAAGTATCGAAGAAACAAAAAAGATTGTATCTACATGTTTTGACATAAAGGATATGGGGATTGTAGAAGTTATTCCAGGAATAAGAATCATAAGAATGAAGAAAGGGTTAGCTACTACCCAATCCCATTACACCGAGAAACTCTTGAAAATGTTTAACCACTTTGATTGCAAACCGGTATCCACCTTATTTGACCCAAATATGCAGTTATGTTCTAAGACGGATAGTTCAATGGATATATCAGAATATGCTATAGTTATTGGGACATTGATTTATGTCATGACTAATGTGCACATAAATGTGCGTATTTTTACCACCATATTTAATCTAATTAATTCAAATAAATGATCATATTGGGTATTTTAACTTGTTTTAACCAAAATCCATATTAATTACAAATTGTCACATATTCATCTTCATCCAAGGGCAAAATAGTCATTCTTTGTGCATAAATTAACTTGAGAAAATTTAATTAGAAATTTCCATACTATTTTGTAGGAATTTGATTTCCATTACAAGTGGTTTCATGAAGAAGATATGCATGCACAAAAAGAACACAAAGGAATGAAGATGAAAATAATTCAAGGTGAAGAACATGGAGGACCCCACCTACCCACCTACCTTAATGTACACATTAGTGGCTAATGCACATGCTTATGGAATTAATGGCTTCATGTACACTTAAATGATGATTAATGGATGCTAATGGTTACTTGGTCACCACACTTCCTAAGGGGTAGTTTGGGCATTCCCCAAATTATGGATTAGGGTTTCATGCTTGTATAAATAACCCATTATGTTCATGTAACCTCTCTCCCCCCTTAGTCTCTCTTTAGTTAGTTTTAGATCAAATAAAAGAAAGCACTCTTCTCTTTTCATGGCTACTTAGCCATATTTTTATTTCATGTAACTTTCATTTTTTTTAATGTTAATTAGTGCTCTTTTTTGTTTTACATGCTTCTTTTCCTTTCATGTTGTAGTGTAGATCTCTCTTATTTCATGCAAGTAGATTAGTTTTTCCTTTCTTTTTTCTCTCTTTTTCCTCTTGTTTGTTTAATGTTGCTTTCTACATTTGTTGATTTGATAACAAAAATGAGAGGCTAATCCCTTCAATTTAGGGGTATGAAGCTCTCTTGAATCATGTAGATGCAACATAATTTCTTTTAGGTCTCTTTTGTGCTTAATGGAAAGTAGATGTTTGTGTGGTTTTGTGTTTAATATTGAGTTTGATAGCTTATATTGTTTAAAACAAATAGGCTATGCTTAGTCATATGAATCATTAATTACCTCTTCATCTACATATGATCATGGTAATGGAAGTGGATTTAGAATCAAAATTTGATGGTTTATGTTTCTAATTCAATAGTTAATAAACCATGCTTAAAATAGATTCTACTTTTAATTTCATATCATTTTCATTGAAGTTAGTAAGTGGGTTATAGGGTGCATTAAAGTTTGATGGTTTAAGTGTGTTAATTAATAACACAATTAGGCTATGCTTATGATAAATGCATCAACTAATGTCACAAATGACCAAAAAGAGATCATAATTTCATTATGTTGATTTATGTGATCATTAGAGGGGATTTGCCTCTAAATTGCTCTTTAATCTCATCTTTTTATTCTCCTTAGTTTTAGTTTGTTTTTACTTTCTTTTAGTTAGTTAACAATCACTCGACTTTGGTTTAATTTGATTGAATAGAATTTTAAAATCATCAATTCCCTACGGATTGACCCGTATTCGCCACGTACTACAAGTGTACGCCGTGCGCTTGCGGTTATATTTTTAATCTAAATTCGTTCGACGGTTTTCTAGACCGATAGAATTTCCGTCGACGAACAAGTTTTTGGCGCCGTTACCGGGGAATTGTTTTGATTTTAGTTTTCTATTCTTCGAATTATTTTTGTGTGTTTTATTTTGTGTGTTTTTTCAAAAAAAAAAATTGTGTGTTTATTTGATTTTTGTGTGCATTTTGTTGTGTGCTTGTATTTCTTGTTTATTTTTGCATTTGCATATTTTATTTAAAAAAAAAGGCATACACGATTTCAAAAAGAAAAAAAATTTATTTTCCATTTTCATTTTCATTTTACAAATTCTGTTTTGATCTGTACACTGTTTATTTTCATTTAAAAAAAAGAGAAAAACAGTTCTTTGTTCTGTTTTTTTTTCTCCTCCTCTCTGTGCATCTGTGCACATTCCCCTACTGTTCACAAACTCACTTCATTCTCCAAACTTACCACTTGCCTCTTCACACATCAAACACTTCATCTCTTCCATTCAAGCCATTACATCAAACACTTCATTTCAGTTATCATTTGCCCCAATCCATCATCCCATTATAACTTCTCTGACCTTCCTCCTCAGTGCTTCCACTTGCATTTACCCACACCAGCAGCTGCTTCTAATCAACCCTTCAACACACATCTCTGTTTACTTGCCACTGTCCAACTGCACACTTCAATCCACCTAAAAAAAACTGTCAAGTTCTTGCTACATCATCACAAGACTACTATTGCACTGCATACAACAGCAAATATCACAACAACTTCCACATCTACATTCGCTGCTCGGCAACTTCAGTCATACATTCCCCTGACATCCCGACCACAGATCAAACGGTGCACCATCTCCAGTAACCACCCACTCTCAAAACTGCCAACAAAAACCCAAAACACTCAAATCTGTTGCTGTGCATATCATACATTGTGCACCATCCTCCATATCACAACAGTGCAACAGTTCCTACACGGTCGCTTATCAACCACTTCGCTCCCCTCTACGACCACCAAGACTTGCCCCTACTTCATCACAGCACCATACTGAAGTGCACACTATCACTCATCACCTGAAGCAAACTGCAAACCATACATTCAAAACCATTCAACACTGAACTTCCAACCACCTATCACTTGCTCACCCAGCAACTGCTGTAAATATTCATCAATCCACCATCAGTGCAGCACCTTTCTGTGCTCAACCATTCCCCTACAACTCCTCATCACCTTACAGAAAAGTCACCGCTATCCATCAACCCTGTTAAACTGATGTACAATAAACATCACCACCGTGACATACAATCCGACTGCACCATAACATTACATCATCCCCCTGATTTTAAATCCACATCATCACTGCAGCACAACCAGCCTTCCTTCATCACTGATACAACAGTGCACCATTGTTTGCTCATCACCACTCCACAACAGTAGTACCAAACAACTTCCATCATTACTGCCCTCCCCCGATCATCACACTTCAGTAAAATTCTGAACAACGTCTGCTTCTACGGAACCCTCAACTTCCTTCCATTCAACTCCTAGCTACAACATTCCTCCCCACGACATCATCTTCCTCAGTTTCATTCACTGCTTGTCTTCATTTCACTATCATACCATACCATCATTAGCACTTCCTTGATCAACCCACTATTCAACATTCTCTTCAACCTCCTCATTTACAACCGTACCATCTCCTTGTCTACAATCAAGTATACTGACCTGACCAAACTTCAATATCCACTCAAACTTTAATATTCAGTCAAGCTACAACTTCACACTGCACACAGCAGCTCCCACTTTCACCACTCCACTGCCAAAGTTTTCAACAACAGTATATATTTCGAATTGTCACAACAGCACCTCTTTCGAGTTAACAGCCAACTACAGCAACCACCGCGACTTATACAGCACTTCACATCGCCACACAACCACGCCACATCCAATCGAGCATCCCAATTCCTCTGCGACAACCTCGCTCAAGCATTTTCCTGCAAATCACCTCTGCAGCTCAACATACTACGAAACTGCAACCCAATTCAATTCAACCCAACCACCACGACTTCCACATACATCCTTCACCAGAGTAACCACCTCGACCTGAAGTCAATCACCAATTCACTGAACTCTTCTTCTCAACAGTCAACGACTACACTTCCCATCACCTCTGCATAATCCCAAACCAATACCCCCATCCAAACAACAGTTAGCCCTCCTCCACTTCATCGCAAACTTCACCCACCACTTGCAGCAACTTGCGAACCACCATTCGCATCCGTCCCACAACCACGAGCAACAACACAATCTCCTACCTCTGCAATTGCCTCCTGCCATCAACCCAAGCGAACCAATCGAACAACAGCAACTCACGCTGACTTCGAACGCCTCGCCTCCATCTTCACTCGTGACCAACTCGGGGATTTACGAATTTGGGAAAAGATTTTGATTTTAAAAATCGATTTGTGGAATTAATTTTGAAGGGCTGAATTGAGTAGTTTACACGTTAAAAAAAAGGGGTGTATAAGTTGTTACTGAAGTGTGAGTTGTTTTTGCAATTGTTAAGTGGGCCGGGCTGCAATTTTTTGTTTTTGTCTTCCTTGTTTTAAATTGTTTAGCTTTTAGCTTTTCTTCTTCTTTTTTACAAAACAATAAAAGAATTTGCATTTGGTTTAATTTGTTTTTAGTCTAGTTTTCTTTAAAAAAAGGGTGTTTTCTTTTAGTGTTGTCTTGTTTTATTTATTTTATTTTATTTTTTAAAAAAAAAAGAATTTTTCCTTCTTTTTCTTTTTTTTAAGTAAAACTCTACTTTTAGGTTTCCTTTCCAAAAAAAAATCAATTTCAGAAAAAAAAAGGGGTGGTTTTGAATTTATTTTCATTTAGTTTGTTCTACTTTTTCATTTTTCTTTGATATATATATATATATATATAATCTGTGTATATATCTTTGCTTTTTACTTTTCAGGTTGCCAAAGCAGATAGGAAAAGTGCTTGCTTCGCTGTGCTTGCCAAAAAATAATAATTGCCTACTTGCTTATAAATAACTTTTGTTGCTTTTTACTCCTATTTATTGTTTTTAATTTCTTGCATTGTTGATTGCTTGCATTTGCATTTGTATATAAAAAAAACATCAAAAAGAAAAAAAAACAAAAATCCATTCGTAGTTGCATTGTTAATACACGTTTAATTTCTGCTTTGCATTTCATCTTCCTAGAATTTGTTAATAATAACGGTTAGACATCGATAGCTCTTTATTGTATATTTGCAAGTTGTCTTCTTTAAACAATTTAATTTCTTGGTGTCTAGGCTATGGTAGAGTAATAACCATTTATAAATATTACGGTGATTCGTAAATATTGTAGTGGTTGTTCCTCTGAAGGTACTTAAACCTTCGGCTGCATTGCTACGGTGATTCGTGGTGCACCGTAACTCCTGCCCGTTACCTGGCTGAGAACTATCTTGTTGATTTAAGACAATTTGTAATTATACAATTTTGGGTTAACTTAGGATAAATCATTTGTAATTAACCCTTGCATTCATTTAGTTGCATTAGTTCATGCATATTTAAAAAAAAAATCAAAATCAAAAACAAAAAAAAATTGTAAATATTCCTTTTTCTTTGAAATTTTTAAATCCTTTTTTTTTGAAATTTCAAAAATCCAGAAAAATTTACAAAACCAAAATCCAAAAAAAAAATTATAAAACCTTTTCAAAATCAAAGAAAAAATTTTATAAACCAAAAAAAACAAAACAAAAAAATCAATTTCCCTTTTGAAAATTAAATTTTGTTTGTAAATATTTTTCCTTTATAAAAAAAAACCAAAAACATTCTTGAAAATGTCCGAATTTCCATATTCACTTGAATTTTACGATAGTTGTGAAAATCAATATAATCCATATAATTTCACTTTAAATTTTTATGGATGTTTCAACAACAATTATTGTTTAAACGATTCGAATTTGGAACCACAAATTTTTCAAAATGACGAACAACCCTCGAATCTCGAAAATAGCATTGAAATAATTTCATCTTTACTCGAACTCTCTATACAACAAAATCAGGAGATAAATGAGTTGTGTAATTCATATTTATGCGATAACTCAAATCAATGTTTTCAAAACAGTCAAAATTTAAATTCAATTCAAAATTCAAACGATTTTGATGATAACCCATGCCAATTCAATTTCGAACTCCAAAATGAATTTCAAACTCATAATGAAAATGGAAACAAACTTTCAAATGAATTTGGCAATGGGAAAAATCTTAACCACGATACGGTTGAAAATCTTTGTTCTCGACAATTTCAAAGTGAAAATCCTCATGTTAATAATTATAAATTGGATTTTGTTGAGCAAATGAACGAAATTTACGATGATCACACAGATTCGTTGTTTGAAACATATATGAGACAACGTGATAAACAAAATCAAATCTCAATGTGTGACGAGTCAAGTGATAATCCATCTTTTACCCAAATTGACGATTTTCAAATAACAACTTTTGAAATTGAAAATGATGATCTTAATGAAGTTGTTGAAAATTTGGTAATTGAGTTGGATTTCAATTCTTTTGAGGGTAAGAAACTCGATTTAAATTTCGATCTTCCTTTTTCTGAAAATTTGAATACAACAACTTTGAATTTTGAACTTGATTTATGCAATAAAGTTGTTGATAATCCAACAAAGGAAGTCGAATTCAACGAACACGATTTTTTGGGACTTTTCGAAAATGAGTTGTTAAATTCCGACGGGGAAGATTTAAATCACCACTTTGATTTTGAAATTAATAATTTTAAAGAATTTTGCAATGACAAACTTGAATTTCAATTTGGTGAAAATAAACTTGAATTTCAATCAATTGTTATATCTACCCCAAAAATTATCGAAACCAAAACAACTCGTACGATTTTTAATAAAACAACATTCGTTTTTCTAAATCAACATTCAACTTTGAAATATTTTACGATTTGGTTTTTCGAGCTTAAGCTGTGTCTCGTATATTTGACGAGACAAATGAATCGGTCTTTGGAAGACCGTTTCATGTACTTTTTGACGATATACTTTCTGAACTCTTGTAAATAATAATCTTTTCATTTTCATATAAATAAAGGCCATTTTTATTTTTATTTTTCTCCTTCCACTTGGGTTGACTGTGGGGACACAGTCAAAATCAAGTGTGGGGGGAGACTCACCATCATTTTCAATTTTTCCAAAATTCCAATTGGTTGGATCATAGGTGCGATGATTTACTAATTTAAAAAAAAACAAATTTTTTAAAGCATTTTAATTTATTTTTAAAGAAACACTATAAGATAAATATATGGTTTTGGTTTATTAAATTGAAATTTTTGAAAATTTATTCGTCTTAACAAAAATAAAAATGAAGTTTGATTACAAATAATAATGGTTTAACTAGCATATAGGAAGATTCATACGTGATAATTATGAAATATGTCCTAATTGAAAATCTTTGTTTTAAAAAAGTGGTTGATTTAAAGTAAAGGATATAACATTTTTTTTGTCTTCTAAGTTAAGTGGTGCTAAGATGATTTTGCAAAAACTCTCTCTTTCTATAAAAAAAATCTAAAAAAGAAAAAAAAAACATTTGTATATATGTAAATATTTTCTATTAACACCTACGGTCGATAGGTGTGCACACTTATGTGTACACTCGCCATGCTCTGTACCTTTCTCACGTAAGCCCGAAAGGCAGTGCATGATCGGTATATCTGGCCTTAGTTTATCTGAGCTAGGTGTACATATATATAAATTCTTTTTAATAATGCCTACAGTCAATAGGTGTTCACACTCGTGTGTTCACTCGCCACGCTCTGTATTCCCCTCACATCAGTCCGCAAGGCAGTGCATGGGTAATATATCTGGCCTCAGTTTATCTGAGTTAGGCATATGTAAATATTGTAAATATCATTAAAATTTTCAAAAAATGAAGAGAGTAAGCAAATGAAATCCAAGCACTATTTTAACTTATTTGATTTGATTTGTTATTGAAATGAAATAAAATACCACTTTAATAAACTTTGATAATCAACTAAGGACCTATTTCATGGTTACACTTTGTTATCAACTAAAACAACGAGTTAAACTATTGTCTATTTGTTATGATAACTTAATTTTTGTTGGAAATTTTGACGAGTAAATGACTTAAATTTCAAGATAATGACCAAACCTGTATTTAACTTATTTGTGTCAATTTAAAAATAAATCCTTCATTGTAAATATTTTCAAAAACTTGCATTCATCTCCTTGTAAATAAATCTTGCATTTTGTAAATATTTTCATTCTGCATTTGGATTTTGTGGGTAGTATCCGCTGAAAACCCTCACGAGACAACACTCGTCCTATTGGGGACACCCAGAGGTTTAACGGCTTGTTGCATACGCTCAATGCAATCGTGCTCCCTACGAAAACGGATTTATCTTCATTTTTCCTTTATTCGAGGACGAATAAAAAGATAAGTGTGGGGGTATTTGATGTGCACATAAATGTGCGTATTTTTACCATCATATTTAATCTAATTAATTCAAATAAATGATCATATTGGGTATTTTAACTTGTTTTAACCAAAATCCATATTAATTCCAAATTGTCACATATTCATCTTCATCTAAGGGCAAAATAGTCATTCTTTGTGCATAAATTAACTTGAGAAAATTTAATTAGAAATTTCCATACTATTTTGTAGGAATTTGATTTCCATTACAAGTGGTTTCATGAAGAAGATATGCATGCACAAAAAGAACACAAAGGAATGAAGATGGAAATAATTCAAGGTGAAGAACATGGAGGACCCCACCTACCCACCTACCTTAATGTACACATTAGTGGCTAATGCACATGCTTATGGAATTAATGGCTTCATGTACACTTAAATGATGATTAATGGATGCTAATGGTTACTTGGCCACCACACTTCCTAAGGGGTAGTTTGGGCATTCCCCAAATTATGGATTAGGGTTTCATGCTTGTATAAATAACTCATTATGTTCATGTAACCTCTCCAGTCTCTCTTTAGTTAGTTTTAGATCAAATAAAAGAAAGCTCTCTTCTCTTATCATGGCTACTTAGCCATATTTTTATTTCATGTAACTTTCATTTTTTTAATGTTAATTAGTGCTCTTTTTTGTTTTACATGCTTCTTTTCCTTTCATGTTGTAGTGTAGATCTCTCTTATTTCATGCAAGTAGATTAGTTTTTCCTTTCTTTTTTCTCTATTTTTCCTCTTGGTTGTTTAATGTTGCTTTCTACATTTGTTGATTTGATAACAAAAATGAGAGGCTAATCCCTTCAATTTAGGGGTAATGAAGCTCTCTTGAATCATGTAGATGCAACATAATTTCTTCTATGTCTCTTTTGTGCTTAATGGAAAGTAGATGTTTGTGTGGTTTTGTGTTTAATATTGACATTGATAGCTTATATTGTTCAAAACAAATAGGCTATGCTTAGTCATATGAATCATTAATTACCTCTTCATCTACATATGATCATGGTAATGGAAGTGGATTTAGAATCAAAATTTGATGGTTTATGTTTCTAATTCAATAGTTAATAAACCATGATTAAAATAGATTCTACTTTTAATTTCATTTCATTTTCATTGAAGTTAGTAAGTGGGTTAGAGGGTGCATAAAAGTTTGATGGTTTAAGTGTGTTAATTAATAACACAATTAGGCTATGCTTATGATAAATGCATCAACTAATGTCACAAATGACCAAAAAGAGATCATAATTTCATTATGTTGATTTATGTGATCATTAGAGGGGATTTTCCTCTAAATTGCTCTTTAATCTCATCTTTTTATTCTCCTTAGTTTTAGTTTGTTTTTACTTTCTTTTAGTTAGTTAACAATCACTCGACTTTGGTTTAATTTGATTGAATAGAATTTTAAAATCATCAATTCCTTGCGGATCGACCCGTATTCGCCACGTACTACAAGTGTACGCCGTGCGCTTGCGGTTATATTTTTAATCTAAATTCATTCGACGGTTTTCTAAACCGATAGAATTTCCGTCAACAAACAATGACCGCCAGAGTAAAGGGTATACCCTAGGAGCAATTATGTTATTTGTTAAATAAACTTAACAGTAAACAAAATCTTATTCGTAATAAAGTGTATTTTAGTTTTATTTTCTATTATATGTTTTTCTATATTGTGATATACATAATGAATTAATTACATTAAACATGATAGAGTTAGGGTTGTACCTTAAGGGTAATTATTTAATTTGTTACATATATGTAACTCGATAATCAATCTTGTTTGAAATAAAAGGTGTTTTCTTTCTATTATATACTTAATATAATATATTATATTAATTATTTAATTTAATTAAAAGTATATTAAATTAAAAATACATAAATGGTATATTTTGTTATAGTAGTTACAATGTGTTGTAATCATGAGTGGTTTATCACAATAAAATAAACATAATGTTTTAAATATTCCTAATCAAGATGTACTAAGACTGATATCAATACATCTATTGAGACTAGAGTATGTAACGCTCTCCAAATGTTGGATAGTACTCGTGACCGCTGGGGGAACCAACGGGTTACATACTGATAGTTATTGGATAACTATGGACTGACTCACTTGATAGTATTATGTTGATTAATATAACTAAGGTCAAATAGAAAATATTAATGTGATTAATTTACATAGTATTCTTGACTTAAGAATACCGTATCTTCAATATGAAAGCTCCACTCTGTTTATAGTCAAATCATGGCACGAAGACCATCAAATGACTATAGTTGGCTCGAATGAAAATGTTGGAAGTGAAACATATTAAAAAGAGGATTCATCTCCTCAATTATATGAGGTTAGTATCATGGTCAACTGAAGTCAACTTAAAGTCAAAATCTTTGGCTAGAGTAGTTCGGTTAATGGTAATTGTTACTTTTGAACCAAGGACTTTATGTTTGGACTATAGAGTTGAATATGGACGATATTGGAATTTTGACCATTACCAAATTCCATAAGCCCAAAGTGATATAGTTTTGACGAAGAGTATTGGTGTAAATAATTATCACAAATGGGTAACACTTATAATAAGTAAAATTGGATTTTACCAAAAAAGATATGTTGGTGATAAATTCAGCCAAAATGTCAGATCACTAGAAAAGGTGACGCATGAATGTTAATTTTTGAATCATTCAATATTAATCACTGACTGAATTTACACCTTTGAGCCACGTAACCATAATGATGAATACTCTGAATAAAATGCACAATTTAATTAATTTATAAATTATCGTAAATCAACTAAATTAATAAGTATTTATGAAATATTAATTATTAAACTTTGTTTGATTTGTTTGAATACCATTAGCATTAAATAAAGTGCGCATATAAAAGTTATAAACGCATGTATTGATTTACGGTGTGGATAAAATATTTAATTGCTAAGTAATTTTGGGAATTTTTTTGGGGTCCATGTACATGATGAAAAAGGAGAGAGGTTTCAAATGCGATTTGAAAATCCAATGGAGCAACTAAATGTAGGACTTAAATCTTCATCCTTTACTCCTCTTTATAACTCACTTAAATCTCATTTATGAAATGGTTTTTGCCCTTTTCTTTTTAATTCTATTTCTTCTATCGAAAATATGAAGAGGATGCAGAGGATATGATGAGATTTAATTATGAATTAAATAAGGAAGGTTTTAAAGGAGAGAATTGAAAAGTTTTAGTATTTCCTTTAAAACATATTCTCTCTTATTCAATCCATGATTCTTTTCTTGACAATTTTTCTTCTCTGTCACTCCTCCTCTCACATAGCGGTCTCTATGATAAAAAAATTCCCTAAAACATATTCAAATAAAATCAATCACATTAAAGATGGTGTTTGCCTCTAGATCCTTGCAAAATCTAGAGGTTGATTCAATCGAATCAGAGTTTAATTCTTCATTCAAGGTGCAAATTTTAGCCTTCATTTTCAGGTAATTCTAATTTTATTTTATTTTATATTCACCATGTTAATGAATTTTAAATCTTATACATGCTACATATAATCTCATTATTTGTTTACTATGTTGATCCAAAATTTAGATCTAATATATGTTAATTGATTGTATGTTCATCATGATAATATAATTAGATCTTCCATTTGCTGTTGTGTTTTCATCATATGTTCATATTATATGTATAGTTTAGATCTAATTCATTTTACAAGGAATTTATATGCCTAAGATATCCAATCTAATTTTGTCATTGTTTTAGAAATTATTATTTAACACTAAAAAAGGCAAACAAACAAACAATTTTGGATTGGAAGCTAATTTTAATTAATTGATGTATTTTGTACCTTGTTATATACAAAAATATAAATTAACTATATACATAAATTATTTAAAATTACTTTGGAGATAGGATACATATTTCACATATTTGTTGTTTTAGAATATAATTCTTAGTTGTTGTGATATTTGTTTAAAAGTTGTTTCAATTAAAAAGAAAAAAAAACATAAATGGACTTTTGTGCAAAACATCATAAACCCTTTGAATCCCTCTTAATTTAAGTATATTTCAATTTGTTACTTTAATTTTAAAACCTATTATAATTACAAAGTTTACATACATACATACATACATATACATATACATATACATACATGCATGCATGCATACATACAGTTTATGTAGAGAAACACCCAGAAGTTTATGTAGAAAATAAAATATGAAGAAATGTAAAATGAAAAATAAACAAGACACAATTGTTTATAGTGGTTCGGCAAAGCAAGGCCTAATTCCACTTTAAGGTTTTATTATTTATCTGACTTGGAGGTAGAAGTTCTTAGGGGTCGGTACAATTCCAACACTTAGATTATTGAAATTATGAGAATATAGAGTAAGGAAGAACTTGAGCCAAAAAGAACGTGAAAAGTGAGCTCTACCTTCATATTTATAGAAGTGGGAAGCATAATTTCTCGCATATAATATCTCCAAGTCGTTGCACACGATTTACACCAGATCTTCTACAAAAATAGGTGCCACATCATTAAGAAGTAGGGGTCGGTACCGAATCATAGGTAGGGGTCGGTACTGATCCTTAAGATGGCCATATTGGTTGTCTTCAAGTCTTCATCTTGACTCATCTTGTTGTTAGCTTCGTGAATCCATAGTTATTTGCACCAATATTGGCTTGTTTCCAAGTTGTAACATCCTCTACCTCGAGGCCCAAAGCTAAGTGCTATAGATGCTGTAGTCGTCTATAGTATTTAACCGGTGATGAAATACGGTAGTGTTAATATTATCCACAATATTAGAAGCACACGAATATGAAATAAAATTGACATAGATTTCAAAACAGCTTTTCCGATAAATTTCAAATCAATATTTCATATTCAGTTTCATAATCCCAAAACGATTCCTAGGTTTTGCTCAAATATAATTATTACAAATTACGCCAAGAGCGACATATGAAGATGTCCCCTTTGATGATCAGAGTACTAGATAGATAGACATATCTGTCATAAATACATCACAGTGGAAATAATATTAAATAACTCCTATATAGCTAGCTTTTCCTCCTACACGTCTTCGGAAGCTTATTCGTCCATCCTACTAAACCTAAAAAGTCCTTAACTCTCGATCTACTTAAATTTAATTTTGAGCACTCGAGAGTTTAAAGGGAAAACATGAACTTTGAGCCAGACATAAAGCCTAGTGTGAATAGTTCTAAATCTCAGTTTACTGATATTAAGTGAGACCATGCCACTTAGCAAAACGGGTTTCTCCACACTAATATCCTTTTAAAATCATATCTTCTGCAAATCAAAATCCTACAATCAAACTGATCATAACAACAATAGCAATAACATATGTGAATATAAATCAGGTAATCAATGGACTATCTGTCCAAACAATATAGTTTTATCAGGCTGACCATTAACTACTGGCTGACTCGGGCCTACCAGACATAATAAATATTCTAACTTATGTTAGACACAATACTAGACAATCTGTCCTTAACTTACTTCTTCTAGAGTCAACTGATCCTATTGGTTTTGCGGGTTCACCAGTAACCTATCTCTACTCTATGTATTCCTTTCTGTGTATAACATCATTTTAGTCTTACTCGTGACAAAGCCCAACACACTGGAATTTTGGACTTATATTAGCTAGGGGCTACTAGCTAAAGTATAAGGCACAACCCCGCACCGGTCCTATCTGGTTTTCTAATATCTAAGCCATAAGCTTAGGCCTAACCACCCTATTAAATTTTCCTTGAAAACATTTCTTTGCAAACTGATTTAACCCTTTTAAATCATACATAAACAAGGAAAGTATATCTTTTGGTTTACTCAAAATACTCATGCCATGATATATGCTTTACACAAAATAATGTTGATGGACCTAAAATCAATAGGGTTATTTATCCCTTTTGAAACATCTTAGTAATTTAACCTTGAAAGTATTAGGCCGAAAGGCCAAAATCCACCTTTCGAAATCATGACTTAAAACCGTAGACATCCTCTTTCGAAACCATTAAAATATTCCTTTCGAAAGCATTAGGTTCAAGTAAAGAAATATGGAAGCATAACTTCAAACAATTAAAGGTATTCCTTTCGAAATCATAGTTTGAAAAAAAAATACATAGCCCTTAAAGGAATTTATGCGGAAGCTATTCTTTCGAAACACATAGGGTGATGATGACATACTTCCGTGTGTATACTTGGGTTTAAACAAGCAGCTTCAACCATGTCGAAAGGTGTGGGAATGACACCAACCCTTTTGCAAGTATAAGTTAAGAGAAAAGCAGCTTCAATGGCTACGCAAGGGTATCGATTTGACACCATACCCTCCGAACCCATTGATTTAAAGAGTTATAAATACAGCCTCTTACTAGGTGAAAGGTTTTAATGCGAAAGCTTGGGTGTCGAAGGGGTTCAAAAGCGGCAACCCATTCGAAGATATTAAACCAAAGGCGGGTTTATAGATTCGAAACCTGGAAATACAACTTCACACCTTACGCATGTATGCTTTCTACACCATTACCACCTTCCGCATAAGTCCAATACACTTCGTACTAATAGTTTGGTACCATGTATATTGGTACCAAATGAGCGCGGAAGGGTTAGAGGTGGGTGTGTATGATGTTGGAAGCCAGCAGGCTTAAGTGTCGAAAATTTAATTTGAATAAAAACTGCATTTTTTCTAATTAAAGAAAGTACTTTTCACCTACAATCAATATACGTCAAACTCTTATTGGCTTTCTTCTTCCTTTATTAGAATTACTTTCGATTTCTCAATGGAATATTTGAAAATTATTTAACACTTAAACCCTTCTCCTTAATAAAACATTTAAGTCCTCTAACTTAAATAATTTATAAATCATAGTTAGTTACTTAGAAAAAAATCCCCAAAAATCATGATAATTAACATTAATTACATTTCAAACATATAAAAATTTCAGACTCGAAAACATTATTTAATTGCCTTATATAATTTACATTCGAAATTAACAATTTTCTATCTTAGAAAATTCATAGTAAATTCATAATTACTTATAAAATTATGAAACTCAAAACCCACTTTTAAAATAACCTTCTTGACCATAAATCAAAAACGTAACTCATTTGGATGTTATATGATAGGTTTTCTAATCTAAAAATATCATAAAATATATATTAAATCATATAAATCATCAACAAGCATATATATCCGTTAATCTATCAAAACATGGCATGATACTTGCAAAAATAATTCGAATCTAATTTGAAACCGGAATCGTTATCAAAAGTGAGCTGTAACTAATTATTCACCTTGGCTTTGTGTTAAGAAGGTTAAGTTTGCCTTTAGATTGATTTCTTCAAGCTTTCTACTTGAATTCTAGCTTATCTTTCCTTTAATTCTTCTTAATGGTGGGCGACCTAAGCTTGATATTTTTTTTTAATTTGTGAATGTAGAATAAATGAGAGAGTGGAGAGAATGGGAGAGTTTATGGTACAGGAATAAGGCTCTTCCAATTTTACCTTTCTAATTTTCATCCTCCTTATCTTAAGTTTTAATTGCTTATATTAGTCCATTCATAAGGCATGGCTCCTCCTTAATTTACAAATCTCAATCCCTAAACTTTTTGTATTATTTTATCTAATTTACCCAATTTAATGTTCTAAATAATGTTAACTAAAATTAGGGTCATTACACAAGTCCAAATGATGGAGTTGTGAAAGAACAAAGTTGCAGCTTTAAGTGTACATGGAGATCGATGGAGAATTGCATTAAATCAAAAAATCGACATTGGAAATAGGCTTTCGGCATCGAACAAGGCATGTAGGTAGAAGATGGGACCCACCTAAAGTGGAGATAGGACTCGGTACTGACCCATAGGGTGGGGTCGGTACTGACCCCTAACTTGGGTGAATTCATTGTTGCCTTGGTTTGGGTTGTTTTAGCTTTTGCCTTGCGATTCTGTCTGTGCTTGGTTTTCGAAATCCTGGGCTATCTCTTTGGGCTTCCTTCCTTGATACCAACCAAGTTCGATTCGTCCAGTCTATCTAAACATTGCCTGGTCAAATGGCTGGATAATACTTGCCCCTAAAGTACATCTCATTTCAAACGTGATGTGCTTTAAATCAAGATAGTTAGAGTTGTGCGAAGGAATCCACTCTATGTTTTGAATGGTCGTTATCCTTCCTGCGAATCATTGCTGTGAATATTTATGTCCATAGTCATTCATCGCGATGCTTTACCAACTTTCATGATTATAAATCTGGAACATATCCTCATAATCTATCATTGAACAAGACGGTTTTTTACTGACTCCTTCCATGGATTTCTCAGGTTTGAATTTGATTTCTCATTGGTTCTGATTATCGGGTATTGGATATATATATATATATATATACGTACACATGTCAATCACATTCACAGGTAGGATGTAGTACATTGTCAATCACATTCACAGGCACTAACATATATCTACATATTTACAAATATATGCTTATGTTTTTTTTACTTTAGGACTCGATACCGACCCATAGAGTGGGGTCGGTACTGATTCCAGACTTAGAGTTTTACCAAGTCCTGTTGCATAACTTCGGTTCCAGGTTTAGGCTTATACAACTAATCCCACATCGATTTCATTCTCTCACTTGCTCATTTGTTACCTACCCCAAAACTCGAAACCACCATTTCCAACCTTTTGCATTTGAGCCAAACTTCACCGACATTAACCCTTAAGAATGCCGCTGCTGCCTAACACCACTCAAACTTAGCCTTAGTCACCTCATCGTAACTGAATTTCAGTCATCCTCCAACACCGGCCCATATGCTTAAACTCTGTATTACAATTGAAATCGATCAAAGTCTTGAACCCCTAAATCACGTAGAATTCGATAAGTAGGGGATAGACCTGAATGTGATTGTATGGCCGCGGTTGAACTTGGACGTGGATGGGAACTCATATCGATAGTCAAGGTTTGGCAAATGGTGAGGGAAGAAGAAGAAGAAAAAGGAAATTTTGTTTAAGTTTTGGAGTTGTTCAACTCCAACACTTAGGCAACTTTCTGAATTTGCATTCACATGGCAATTCTTTCTTATGAACTAGAGATCATTTCTTGATCTTAAACCCTTTCCAAATCATGGCCAATGATATAGAACTTGTTGAGATGGTCAACGATGATGGTCACGTCAAGTGATATCCAGAATTTAAAAATGAAATGTTAAGTTATATTGGAAATCTGAACTGCCCGACACTGCACGATATCATATTAGAATCCACTTTAGCATTAGGGGTTCAACTTTCAATTACTCTAATTTTGATTTTTTGTTGAGTTTTTTTTATAGAAATGGATCAAAGACATTCCAAACTTCTTACAGCTCAAGCAACAAGTACATCCACTTCCAAATATATTGAATCTGACGCTGAATCGAGTTCGACTACAACTCCATATGCCCAGTAAACTTCATGTTAACAGGAACAACAACAAGAGATTCCATAGGTCGAACAACCCAATTTAGAAAATCCTGAAGTCGAGCATCAAGTTCCTGAAAATTCGGTAGAGTCGGTAGGCGGGCCAGAAATAGATCCAACACTCGACATTCTTGAGGATGCTATGATATTAGAAGATTCCGCTGATTCTGTCACCTCTAAAATCGACGTAGGATCTTTTTGAAGGATATGTGAAAAACACGGGATCCCGTTTGAAGACATTTTAGCTCCTTCCCTTTATCAAAGACCACACAACCCTCCAAAAGGGTATATTGCCTACAATAGATACATGTGCTTGGCGGGTTGTATCCCACCGTTTAATCAATTTGTGCGATGAGTTCTTAGCTTAATGCGACTGGCTCTGACATAGCTGCATCCGAATAGCTATGCTTTCCTCCTTAGCACATACATGGTTTTCTATAAGCATTTGAATCGAATACCAAGCGATGAGGAGAACCAGTTAATTTATAGCTTCAAGAGCCGAAAAGAGAGTCCATCTTTGATTTACTTGGAACCAATTAAGGGTTGCAGAGTGGTTACTGTGGCATGGAACAATTGAGCTACTTTAAGAGTGAGTGGTTCTATGTCCGCTGTTCGCCTGGATTCACAAGGAGATGGATATCCGGACATAAGTTCCATTTCAAATGCCTTACATGAATTTTGCCTTATAGTGTGCAGTTAACTCATATCCTTGCTTTACTATCTAGATGTTCTGGTGAGACCAAGTAGCTCGGTGCTTTGAGACACTGTTAACACTCTTATGGCAGTTTTTGCAAGAGATAGAGATATCATAACTCTCGTGTTAGATGAAAATCTTCTTGTCTACGGCTTAGTAGTAGAGGGCCACAACACTGGCATCATCCAAATAGCTTCCAGTAATGACGACCATGATGATGATGATAACAACCTGCTCAAAGGAGGCAAGGATAATCTAGATTTTCCCTCAAGCCCAAGTCCTGAGGCTGGAATTGAAGAAAATATTGAACGGATAATGAAGGACATCGAAGAAGGCGAAATTATTGGTGAAAGTGGTGAGGCTGGCCAAGGTAACATCAATGCAGGTCATGAGTCTCAGCCTGAAGAATCTAGGGATGATCAACCTCCTGCTTTGAAGAAAGGTTGATCATGAAAATCTCTAAGGCACAGACTTCTACCCAGCCTCCATTAGTCACAGATGCGGAGAAAACCCTATCTCTTCCTTCAACAAGCACATTTGGCGGCTTAGGGCCAATCCCTACCGAGTTTGGATTTTTCGATGTCGGTGATATTAGTATCAAGGGAATCGACTCCCCCATTCGTGTTGATAAGGACTTATCCCTACTAGTATGAGAGAGATTACTCCTATGAGTAAAGCACTAGCTCACGGTCCGTTGAGAGGACACTAGGACACTCACACACAAGTGCACTTTACGATGCTCGCACTTGACCCGTGTCCTTGCTTGTTGGATCTGACTTGTTCTTGTTTCCCTTGTAAGATCCATGAAGAAAAGGAAATACATACATCGATCTTCGGAGGAGAAAGAATCCCAAGCACAAAGGCCTTGGTCGATTTCATACCGTTAGGGAAGCGGTCGCGATTATGAGTCAGGCCATCGTTCTAGCAAAGATAGAGATGACCAAGATAGAAGTAGTTACAACAGACATCGCTCATCACATGATTCTGCCTCCAAGTGTTGCCTTAGGTCTAGATCACCTCCTCCTAGAGGTCCAAACAGGCAACCTAATCGTTGCGATGACATCCCGCCTAGTGATGCTTCTCGCGTTCCAGCTCTAACTTCTATCCCTATGCGACCCCGGTGCCATCTCATGCGAGCCGGTCCTCTGATGGCAGGCATCATAAGAGCAACTTTGAAACTTCCTAGCATAGGCCTAGCAAAGAAACTGTACAGAGGAACAACTAGTGGTCAGTTCCCAAATGACCAAACCAAAGGAATAATTTCCAAATATTTACTTTGATGGTCTTATGTTTGTGCCTAACTTGAAGAGAATCCTTGCTGACATCCAAAAGATGACCATAGATAGCATGGTCGATGTCCACAATCAGTATAATGAATGGATGAAGGTGGTTGAGAAAATTTCCAAAGTCTTTAGGGATAGGCAGCTAGAGATTGACAATCAGAAACTCATCGAAGCTGACAATAAGAGAATCATTGCTAATCTCGATGCTAAGATTAAGAAACCTAGAACTTCTTAAGTCGAAGCCGATAAGAAAGCCGAGGAGGCCATTAATGCACTCAAAGAGGAGTGGATTAAGCATCAAGATGAAATGGAGAAAGCCTTCCACCGAAACCATGCTCTGCTAATGAGAGGGATACCACAAACAAAAATGTCGTTGAGCTAAAAACCAAGCAAGTGCATGAAATGAAAGAAAACGATGAAGCGCGCCAACAAGCTAAGACCTATTGTTATGAGTTGCTCCATGATATGGAGGAAACATACAAAGTGCTCGAGCATACTAAAGATGTTGATGCACTTGTCAAAAGAGAAGTTGAGGCCGTGGAACAGCGGCCAGAAGAGCGTGTGATGAAGAAGTATGACCACTGTTGAACCAATACAATGCCCATTGCTCAAATTCCAACACTCGGCGTGGTTCAAAGATGATTATCCTAGAATCCTCGCCCTCTCCTGGGAGTAGATTATTGAAGAAGAGAAAACTTTCCTCATAGTTGGTGAGGTGGATTTAGAGTAACTAGAGAAAGAAGTCTTGGTAGGAGACGAGCCCAAAGTGTTAATGTATAGTGAGCCTATCCTTCATCCGGAGCTTGCCTCGACAATACATAAAGACTTGGGTAAAAGCTCCGGATCGACGCCACATGATGCTATTGCCAGCCATACGCTTAGGTCCCAAGCTGCTCTGAATTCATCCTCTGATCCTAGGTATGATCCTAAGAGGCCTGAGATCCACAGGTGTGACGACCCGTAATTTTTGGATATTTGAAATTGGAATATTTAATTAATTTTAAATATTCGGGTGTTGGTTTTTAACTTGAATTTCAAATATCACTATTTATTGGGTAATTTAATTATTAAGTTAAATAATTTGAAGTTGGGTAAAATGTTGAATTTGGAGTTTTAAGCCTTTTAAAAATAATTTGAAGGCTTGGAAAATTTACATTGATAATACTGAAGGTGATAGAACTTTTAAAATTGAATTTAAAAGTATTTTGTTCAGTTTTGAAAATATATCGTTTAAATCGATATTTAAAAATAGCCTTCCGAGGCACAGTCTCGGAATTCGACGAAACCAATTCCATTGGATCCGTAATAGTGTATTATTATCGAATTTCAATTTTCATAACGTTTGGAGTTATCGTGTGGTCGTACGATAGATAAATGCACTGAAATTTATATCGAAATTTAATATTATAACTAGGTTCAAAAAGCTATCTTCTCCATTTGATCGAATTAGGACTTGAAACCTTTTCCATTTTGTACGGAATAGGGGTATAACATTATAGATGCCTAGCGGCACGCCTCAATAGGGATTCGAAATTTTAAGATGAATTTATCGAGACGATTTGAATTTAAATTTAAATATATATATTTTTATCCTGGTCAACCTCAGCTGAAATTTATTCACATCAAACCTTTTTCACTTCAGCCTTTACTTTTTTCAAGGTACTGTAGCCTGAAAATTTTGTACGCATGTTCCCCTTTTTCAAAACATCGTGTCCTTTCTTCCATCACGCAATAATACAGAGCACACTTCCCTCTTCTTATATCTAGCCGAGCATCTCAGTTCGAAGAAATAAATCCATGGTCACGTTTTCAGTTTCAAAAAAAAAGAGAAAATCCAATCATTCGAACAACGAACGAACGATAGTTCGTTCGAATCAGTTAGAAATCGAGCAAGGCTCCTCTTCTCCCTTTCGTTCAAACCCAAATCTCGTTTCACGAATCGATCGCGATTTCTGGTCAACGTGGCGACGTCTGAGGCACGCGGGAGGTCGTGGGCATCACCGAGAATGATTTGGAAGTTCCAATTGATTCTGGGAAGCGGCCGATGTGTCGTGAGTCGTTCGATGGAGCCACGCCTCGAAGACGATGGGTTCATGATCGTTAGGATTCTGGTAGCTTTCGCGAGAGATGTCGAAGTCATGGGGTTTGGCGACAACTTTAGAGCAGCGATGGAGGAAGGCCAAAAGCTTGGAGTTCGTAAGTTTCGGCATCGTTGTTGATGGAGGATGGTTAGGAGCGACGTCGTCAAGGTGGTGATGAAGTTTGTGGGACTGTCGCATTTGGTTGGGGGTTTATGCAGACGATGCCGTTGGATGCGTCAGTGAGGTAGCTGTTTATTTTATTTATTTTTAATTTAAAATTTATATATATGGATTAGAAAAATATATGTGATATATGCTTGAACCTACTGTAAGTTTGAATAGGGTCTGAGGTAAGTCCTGAGGTGTAGTTATTATAACAGTAAACAGAACAGAAGGTATGAAGATAAGATTTAGGAAAAATAAATATATATATAATTTCACTTATTGTTTCATTTTAAAAATAAATATTAAGATGGTTAACTTATTTAATTATCTTATTTAATTTATTTTAATTACTAGAAATAATTTATTAAAAGGAAAATTTGTTTAAAATCAAATTATTAGTTTCAACCCAAATTCTTAGTTAATTAAATTAATAAATGGAAATTTAATTGTTCGATTTTATTTCGAATATTAATAAATCATATAAATTGTTTATTCAAGGTCAAAAATCGAGAAATCAGGGCAATTTTGAAGTGGATGGCAAATAAAATCGAAGGTGAGTTAATCTCACTCATATGGGTTTTATTTAAATTTAAAAGGTTAAATTTAAATATTTGGTTGAACGGTTGAATTGATTGGATGTTGTATATTATATAGTAGTATATAGTATATATTGGAGTGATTGATATTCCCGCATTATATAGCGGATAAGACCCTATGCGTCACATAATAGCGGATGATATTATATAAACCCATATACCGCGATATTCCACCTCGAAGTGGAATTGGTATTGTGCTAACGTCTGTGGATGCAGGGAAACAGGTTGGAGGGATCCAACTGGATTCCTCAAAATATTTAGTTTTGTTTAAATATTCTGTGATATGATTATTTGATATCCTGTGATGAATTATATTGATAATGGGAGTATTAGGTGTTATGGTTTGATTGAATTTAATTGGGTATAATGAGTTACAAAATATATAAATTGGATCTTTGGGAAAGGAAATAAAAGAAGAGAATTTGTAAGTGAAATATTAGAGAGAATTTGAATAAATTTAAGAATGAATTGGGTAAGAATAAAAGTGATTTTAAATTCCAATAAATTAATTCCGAGTATGGGACGGGAATTTTAATTAAATAGAGAAATATTAAATTTTAAACTTAAGTGATATTATATCAAGAAATAAAGAATTTATTTTTAAATTCATGGTTTGCATTTATTTAAAAGGATAAAGAAGGAATTTGGGAAATCTAAAATTGGTATTTTCAGTTAAAAAGATTTTAATCATAATGAAGAAACAAAATCTGAAGTTAACGGATTTGAATAAATTGAGTAAGTAAAGGAGTTTATTTCAAAATGGAGTAATTTGGAAATCAATTTGAGATTTGATTTCAGTGTTTAAAATTGGAATTTTAAAGGAAGATGGGACTAGGAAATTTATAAACTGGGTTTATAAAGGTGAAGTAATATATCAGTGGATATTTGGAAGAATAAATTCGCGGTGGGAATTTATTAAAGAAATGGGTAAATTTGTTTAAAAATAAATAGTGATTTATTTTTAAAGATGTGAAAGAGAAGTGTATTTCCTTGGATAGCTAAGTACGTTTCCAAAGCAAACTTTTAAGTATGAGTTAAAGGTTTTAAAGTTGTTTTTAAAGTATGTTTTAGAAAATTTATTATTTTTAAATGTTTAAAGTTTAAAGGTAAGTATTTCTCAAATTTGATTTAGTACTAATTATTTAAAGGTAACTTGGTATTGTGTTTTAAAAGGATAAAAATATAGATTTATATTTTATTAAGTAGCATTATTTTAAATATTCTTAAAGTATATATTTTTAAATAAAGTATTAAAGTAGTTTTAATTTAAATGTTTTAAAGTGTATTTTATAATAAAGTGTTTTTAAGTTATTTTAAAAATCTAAAGTATTTGTACTTGGTGATTTCAGTGGAAATAGAAAATGTTGGAAAATTTATTCCGTGAGAGAAAGATGGTTTGAAACTGTTTTCAAAGGGTTGAAAAGTGGAAATATATCTTGCAAAGATATTTTGAGATTAATAAATAATTTGGGAGAAATTATTATGGTTTGATGGATGTTTGTGAATGTTAATTGATAGTTAAATCACCGACTATCAATATTGGCCAATGCGCTGATCGTTTCGAAGAGACCGGGATCGGGATTAAATTCTCGAAAACCACTTCGATCCGGTTTGAATGTTTTCGTGGGAAAACAAGAGTTTGGATTCGAAGATGGAGCAGTGAAGTGCAAGGGCTAGTCGCTACTAATCCAGAGGGTGACTCCAAAATGGATGTGGTAGGAATAGTACCTTCGGTTCCGTTCGAACCCGGGACAGACTTGTATGGATGAATGCTTTTGGAACATCGTCAGGTGGACGGTGGGCATTCTAAGTGATATGTTCTCTAAAGGTAACGTTTAGCCTCGAGCCTCATCAACCGGGAATGACTGAAAATCAGGGGTTATGCAGCAAGGCTATGTGGGTAGCACCTATTAGGGTGAGGTCATCCTTGTCTAGATGTCCCTTTTATTTCGGCTTAGTGGTGCGATTGCTGATCCCAACCACGGGGTGATCTTACTCGGAATTATCCAGTAAGGGGTAGTTCCGGTCTTGTGTTGCAGGGGATCGGGCGTGGTCCTCGGTACGCTGATCTTGACCAGGTACTATGACAGGTGGTACCCCAGTGCCTGGTCATTAGTTGGAAATCCATTCTCCCTACGTGCCTTTACGGTTTTGTTTGTATACCTATTAGCTGGAATTTAATAGATGTAACAATTCGGCTATTTGAATAAGTATTTGTATATAGACACTATTATAATATCAGAGGATTTGATAAAAAGTGTTTTGGCTATCGTAAGGTAAAAACCCGACATGTTTATTTGTGGCATGGTCTTACGAGATGCTTTTGATTCCAAAGGATTTTGAAACTTTAATAATCAATTTGAGTGTGGTTTTCTCACGCTGGTATTCCAGACTGACTCGGGTGTTATTTTATGATAATGCTCGTGTGACGCCCCACCTCTATACCCACGCTAGCTAAGAACACTACGGAGTAATGCTGTCGACTAACACGGAGAATAAGGCTGTTGAGGAGCGACCATCCATGTAACTTCTTTGTGCGAGCACCGATATGTCAGATAGTATAGCATGCATTTCATTTAAGGAGGAAATCCGACATACCGATACAAACTCAAAGCTATCACACAGTGGCTATATATAATCTTCGAAAACAAATATAGAAATAAACATAACACAAACCAGTCACAAACATCCATATCACAAAGGAGGAAAAAGATATGAATATATAACACATGAAAGTGTACATCAGAGTAGTGGTCAGAAAGATCCACGATAATACAAAAGAATACATCTATGAGTCGATATCTCAAATGTATACAACAAAAACTACTAATCTAAGTAGTTTGCCAAAAGTCAGAGTAATAGATCCCTGGAGAGAGTCAACCAGAAGCACCTGCAACATCTCGGTCTGACCCGAGTATTATTTCATAAGAAAATAATAAACGGATCAGTCTAGCTATAAATATCAGGTGACATGATATAGAATAAGAGATATGGCATAAACATATAATAACCATAATGGCATACTACTATAAGTATGTAAATGATAATCAACAAGAGATTAATCAATATCACAAGAATCTTCTCAAAGATCCAAATCCACAAAAGGGTAATGACACACGAATTCACCAATGCACAAAAATTGATAAAACATATCAATGAAAATCACGAAAATTGGTGAAGCACAAATTCCAGAAATCAACACACGAAGTCTAGAACAAATTCCAGAAATCAACACACGAAATCCAGAAACCACAAAAAGGGTGGGAGGCCTATCACACGAACGAGACGCTATCTCATGGAAGCTAACCATTTTAATTTTTGAACACACGAACGGCCCGAAGACCATGGGGCGCTACCCCACATATGTGAGTAGAAACATCACACAAACGGGGTCTAGTCTCCCTCGCAGACAAAGAGACATCGCTCAATCGCTAGTCTAAATCACAAAAATGATTGTCATGATCATCAAGAAGTGTCAATTACACTAAGCTAGTAAATATATGAGTTTAGCTTCTTGTCCCATAACCACTAGCTTAACTTAAATATTTACGAACAAACTGTAGATCTTCACTAGGAAATTGTCACAAAAGGTTCAGTCGAACAAGTCCAAGAATTAACCGACGAAGTAAACGCAAGCGTTTCATACCACCTGTTTTGCTAAGCCGTTTAATTCGATTTCTCATCCGAGTGAAGTAAAGGCTTGTATATACTAATAGATTGGAAAATGGTTTAGGAAAAGAGCTTTGTAATAAAATAGAGTTGAAATCGTTTTGATGAAAGAGTTTTGATATTTACTACTAGTATTGAAACCTTTATATTTTTAAAGTGACAAGTCACAAAATCGATTGTTGAAACAATTCAATTCACTAAAATTCACATTCGAAGACGTGAATAAAATCCAAGGAAATCAGTTCCAAAACCATCAAAGTAGGAGTTCCCATGCGACCAAATGTGGCCGAGTTAAAGTGCAACGACTTAAAGTAAAATAGGTCGAATGACCTAAGGGTAGCATACCGAGCGACCTAGTGGTTAACGAGCTAGGCAGAAAACAAGTCGAGCGACCTAAAGAGAACAGCGCGACTTAATGGCGCGACCTAGCGGGGTGAGCGACCTAACACGGTCGAGCTAAGCGAATGATGCAACTAAGTTTGGGCGAACGACCTAGTGGGTTACGACTTAAAGTAGGATAGGTCGAACGACCTAAGTATATGGCGCGACCTATAATATCCGAACGACCTAACTAGGCGAGCGACCTAAAGGAAAGACAGGTCGAGCGACCTAACTCATGGCCGAGGTAAGGAAAGGCACGACCTAACAAGGTGCGACCTAATGAGTAGGAAAGGCCAAGCGACCTAATGAAACGAGGCCCAGCGACCTAAACACGAACGACTTAAAAAAAACAGGACGAGCGACCTAATCGTCTTAAGTAAGGCCGAGCGACCTAAGGGTTTGAACGACCTAACGTGGCCGTGCTATTTGTAGGCAGAACGACCTATGGCTGGAACAACCTATGGCCGAGCGACCTAAGGCATAAACGAGCTAGGGGCGAACGGCCTAAGCCCAGAACGAGCTAAATGCAGGCAGAGACTTTTCCACGCGCGCGAGCTAGCAAGGCAGAACGACCTAGTGCCAGATTTTCGCCGAAAACACTAAAAATTTGGGTTTTTCACCAATCCAATCCAAACCAAATGCAAATGTACATGCACAAGTGAAAGGGAATCATTCCCAACAACCCAAGATAGTTATAGACAAGAATGTGAGATAAAAATCTCACCTTTTCACAGAAATTGATGGAGATGCAGCTTAAAAGCAAAGCAAGAACAGTCCCAAGCTTGAATCAATGTCTTCTCTTTGAATTTGGAGTTGAATGATGGATTTGCAAGAGAACTTGAGCTTGGAGTTTTAATTTCCCATTCCCTCCTCTAGTTTTGATGAAGCTTGAATGTTTAAGCAAATAGAATCAAGTTATGAAGAGAAGGGGGTTGGGCTGAGCAAGTAAGGGGCAAAAGAGTTCAACCCAAACCAAAGCCATAAGTGGAAAAAGTGGCGAAAATTCCACTATCTCCAAACATATCAAAGTTTATACTTAAAAAGATTGCAAACGTAATTTTGAACTCAATGGAGGTGGTCTCGAGTCCTAATTTTACTGTATGCAAAAAGTAGCTTTTCGGACTAATATCCGATTAACGATTAAAATATTTAAATAAGATATTCAAATACATAATCGTCAAATATGCGGGTTGTTACAGACTCCCCTCCTTAAAGAAATTGCTTCCTCACAATATATATATGAGATGGAAATAAAAAGTAACAACTATAAAAGCATATTAACACAAAAGAAATTTGAAATAAGAAGTCCACCTCAAAGAGCATGAGAAACTAAGTCCGGATGTGTACGCTCGATGAATTCTCTAGATTCCCAAGAGCAATCCTTAGGATTTGAGGACCATTGAACTTTAACAAGCGAAACTTCTTTATTTCGAAGTTGTTTGACCTCCGAAGCAATAATTTGAATAGGATGCTGCTCATAAGTTAAATTAGGCGAAACTTCAATCTCTTCCACAACACTGTACTCAAGAATAGATTCGGAATCCCGAAGACATTTCCGTAATTGAGAAACGTGAAACACGTCATGCATGGTAAAAAACTGAGCCGGTAATGAAAGGCGATAAGCCATGGAACCAATACGTTCGGTGATAGGAAATGGCCCAATATATCGAGGCGCTAACTTTCACGATCGACTGAAACGTACAACACCCTTCATAGGGGAAACACGAATAAATACAAGATCTCCAACAGAAAATTCTAGTTTCCTTCTTCGATTATCGGCATAGGATTTTTGTCTACTCTGGGCTTCTTTCATCCTATGATGAATAAGATCAATCTTTTCTGTGGAATCTCGAATAAAATCTGGACCTAAGACCAGCTTCTCACCGGCCTCAAGCTAACAAGAAGGAGATCGGCATGGCCTTCCATAGAGTGCCTCGAAAGGTGCCATACCGATACTAGCTTGGAAGCTGTTATTATAGGAAAATTCAACAAGTGAAATATGATCTTCCCAACTTCCACCGAAATCAAGCACACAAGAACGAAGAAGATCTTCAAGAGTTTGATTCACACGCTCAGTTTGTCCATCGGACTGGGGGTGATAAGCGGTGCTAAAATTAAGCTTCGTTCCCAAAGCTTTTTGAAGACTCTTCCAGAATCCACTAGTAAACAATGGATCACGATCACTAACAATAGAAGTAGGAACTCCATGTAATTTAACAATTTCTTTGATAAAGAGATTGGCCAGAAGAGGAACGGTTCGGTTCGACCGAACGGGAATAAAATGGGCGGATTTAGTAAGTCTATCAACGATCACCCATAAGCTATCATGACCCGAACGAGAACGGGGAAGGCCATCAATAAAATCCATGGAAATTTGATCCCACTTCCAAATTGGAATTTCCAATGGTTGCAATAACCCACCGGGCCTTTGATGTTCGGCCTTGACAAGTTGGCAAGTCATGCAACACTTAACAAAGTTAGCAATATCAAATTTCATTCCCTCCCAATAATAAAGTCGCTTCATATCCGCGTACATTTTACTACTACCGGGATGAATGGAATATTTGGAACGATGAGAATCTTCTAGAATATCTTTACGAAGATCACTAATATTCGGTACGATAAGTCTACCAAATTTTCGAATCCCACCACGAGAATCAATATCAAAGTCTTTCAAACCTTCAATATCAACTTTATCCTTAATATTTTGGCCACGAAGAGCTAATTCGGGATCTAGCCTTTGAGCTTCAAGAATGCAGTCTAAAAGAGAAGGATGGGCCTCAAGGCTACATAAAACAAGAGATGAACATAAATCGGAAACACGATCCCGAATTTCACAAGTGGATAAAACCTCGAGATCATTACATTCGGATATCATCATGGAAACAACCGCTTCTTGCTTGCGACTAAGTGCATCGACAACTCGATTTCCCTTTCCAGGAGTATAAAGAATATCAAGATCATAAGATGCAAGAAATTCGAGCCAACGCTGTTGACGCAAATTAAGTTCCTTTTGAGAGAATAAATATTTCAAAGACTTATGATCAGTATAAAGTATAAATTTCTCTCCCAAAAGATAATGTCGCCAAATTCGAAGGGCGAAGACGATAGCCGCGAGTTCTAAATCATGTGTGGCATATCTAGTCTCAGCCGGCTTCAATTGCCTAGAAGCATAAGCAATAACACGTTCTTTTTGCATAAGAACGGCACCCAAACCAACGCGACTAGCATCGATATAAACAACAAAATCTTGATTCCCTTCGGGAATCACAAGAATAGGAGCATCCGAAAGGAGTTCTTTTAATTTCAAAAAAGAAATTTCACATTTGTCCGACCAAATGTATTTAACACCTTTCTTCGTTAAGCTAGTGAGAGGCACGACAATTTTATAAAAGTCCTTGATAAAACGACGGTAATAACCCGCCAATCCAAGGAAGCTACAGATTTTCGTGACACTCTCAGGTCTCTTCCAATTTTGAATCGCTTCAATATTTGAAGGATCCACTGATATTCCGGATTCAGAAATAATATGACCAAGAAACTTCACACTAGGCTGCCAAAAGGGGCATTCAGAAAATTTTGCTTTTAACTGATTACTCCTAAGAGTTTCCAATACAACCTGAAGATGCTTTTCATGTTCCTCCTCGGTTTTAGAATACACAAGAATATCATCAATAAAGATGAGAACAAACCGATCGAAGAAATCTTTGAAAACTCGATTCATAAGGTCAACAAAGTAAGCCGGAGCATTCGTTAAACCAAATGGCATAACTAGCCATTCATAAGATCCATAACAAGTACGGAACGAAGTCAAGGGAATACTATCCTCTGCAATACGAAGCTGATGAAAACCGGTAGCCAAGTCCAATTGTGAAAAGACTCTAGCACCACTAAGCTGATCGAACAGATCATCGATCTGAGGTAAAGGATATTTATTCTTAATAGTAAGATCATTAAGCTTGCGATAGTCGACGCAAAGCATAAGTGAGGAACTAGAGCGAATAAATTGCTTCGTCTCCAATTCGGATAATTGTTTGCGCATCTCTTCATTCTCCTTATTGGACATGCCATAAGGAGGACAAGTAATAGCTTGAGCTCCCGGTATAAGATTAATTCTAAACTCAATTGCTCGCTTAGGTGGTAATCCTAAAACGGGCTCAAATATGTCGGAAAATTCACGAACGACGTGAATACAAGAAATGACATCTTCCTCATCGTCATTATCATCATCATGAGGATTTAAAGAATATAAAGATGCAGCCAAAGTGGAATCCGAATCTTTATGAACAATAGAAATCTGCTTAACAGATAGTGGATGTCGAAGGTAAATAGTCCGCTCAGGACATAGGATATGAGCTTCATAACGGTTAAGCCAATCCATACCCAAAATAATTCCAAAGCCTAAATAACGCATGACATGCAAATCGGCTAGGAAAGAAAAGTCACACAAAATAATCTCCACATCACTACAAAGCAAACTAAGAGTTGCGGATCCACCAACTGGATTCGCAATTCTTAATGAAGTCATTAAAGCAACAACACTTAAAGAAAAAGTGTCTACAAGTTCCTTTGATATAAAAGAATGGGATGCACCCGTATCAAAGAGAACTCTAATAGGTTGATCATGAAATATAATAATGCCAGCAAGGACAGAATGAGACATACCTTGACCACGAGATGTGTTGCCAGGGGCTTGAGCAACGTTTAACTTTCCCTCCTTCTTGCTTGGAAGCTTAGGGCATAGATGCATATAATGATCCGGACTCTTACAATAGCGACAAGAACGGGGCTTTGAACATTTGTTCGCAAAATGGTCCCTAGAAACACAGTTGTAGCATTTCCCATCACTAGAGGAAAAAGCCTTTGCAGTAGGAGTTGCTTGTTTCCCCTTCTTATTGGGATAAGGGCCTTTGGATTTGTTTGGCCTTTTTCTGTTGTTGAAGTTTTGTTTGGAACCCACCACTTCAACATCACTTTCCCTATCCGCCTCTTCAAGACGAAGAGCGATATCAATGAGTTGATCGAAAGAAACTTCTAATTTTAAAAGTAATGGCTTCTTGAGAATCTTGTTTAAGCCATAGACGAATCTTTGGTTCTTCTTCAATGGGGTGTTGATGTATTCAACCCCATATTTAGACAGTGACTCGAAGGATGTGACATAATCTGTCACAGAGGATTCACCTTGAACAAGGTCTATAAAATGTCGAGCCAATGTCACTTTCTCTGCTTCTGGTACGAATTTTAATTCGAAGCGTTCCCAGAATTTCTCCAAGGTGAGATCCGCTTCATTAATTTCAGAAATAAGAAGGTCGTACCAGTCCAATGCTCTTTCTTGGAGCATACTGGAGGCCACCTGAACAAGGTGAAGATCGATAAGATTCATGCGAGAAAAGATTCGATCACGTGTTCTTAACCAAGCCTGGACCTCAATAATAGTTTCGGAACCTTTGAATGGTTTCCCACCCAAGTTGTTATAATCGTTGCACAAGCGTGCAAATCCAGATTTAGGATGAGTAGGCTTCTGATTAGGACCAGCTGCTTGAGCATTCTTTACTAAATCAAGAAGCTGTTGAGCAGTCATAAAAACTCCATCCTGGGGAGTAACAGTAGATGGTCCGGCTCTGCGACGGCCTGGTCTAGACATTCTCTCCTTTAAGAAAGAGAGAAGAAGAAAAGTTATTCTCCAAATCAATATCAAGCAAATCTTGATAGATAAAACAAGGATAAATAAAAGGAAATAGGATGAATCGGTACGAAGACTCGAATTAAATCCTAAGGCACGACTCCTAAGTTAGACTTAGGACGATGATCCTTGTTAAGTTATTCTACATTGTTCTGAAGTTTGGCTCTGATACCAAGCTATGACACCCCACCTCTATACCCACGCTAGCCAAGAACACTACGGAGTAATGCTGTCGACTAACACGGAGAATAAGGCTGTTGAGGAGCGACCATCCATGTAACTTCTTTGTGCGAGCACCGATATGTCAGATTGTATAGCATGCATTTCATTTAAGGAGGAAATCCGACATACCGATACAAACTCAAAGCTATCACACAGTGGCTATATATAATCTTCGAAAACAAATATAGAAATAAACATAACACAAACCAGTCACAGACATCCATATCACAAAGGCGGAAAAAGATATGAATATATAACACATGAAAGTGTACATCAGAGTAGTGGTCAGAAAGATCCACGATAATACAAAAGAATAGCAACATGTGCTATACAAAAGAATACATCTATGAGTCGATATCTCAAATGTATACAACAAAAACTACTAATCTAAGTAGTTTGCCAAAAGTCAGAGTAATGGATCTCTAGAGAGAAGTCAAGCAGAAGCACCTGCAACATCTCGGTCTGACCCGAGTATTATTTCATAAGAAAATAATAAACGGATCAGTCTAGCTAAAAATATCAGATGACATGATATAGAATAAGAGATATGGCATAAACATATAATAACCATAATGGCATACTACTATAAGTATGTAAATGATAATCAACAAGAGATTAATCAATATCACAAGAATCTTCTCAAAGATCCAAATCCCCAAAAGGGTAATGACACACGAATTCACCAATGCACAAAAATTGATAAAACATATCAATGAAAATCACGAAAATTGGTGAAGCACAAATTCCAGAAATCAACACACGAAATCCAGAAACCACAAAAAGGGGGGAGGCCTATCACACGAACGAGACGCTATCTCATGGAAGCTAACCATTTTAATTTTTGAACACATGAACGGCCCGAAGACCATGGGGCGCTACCCCACATATGTGAGTAGAAACATCACACAAACGGGGTCTAGTCTCCCTCGCAGACAAAGAGACATCGCTCAATCGCTAGTCTAAATCACAAAAATGATTGTCATGATCATCAAGAAGTGTCAATTACACTAAGCTAGTAAATATATGAGTTTAGCTTCATGTGCCATAACCACTAGCTTAACTTAAATATTTACGAACAAACTGTAGATCTTCACTAGGAAATTGTCACAAACGGTTCAGTCGAACAAGTCCAAGAATTAACCGACGAAGTAAACGCAAGCGTTTCATACCACTAGTTTTGCTAAGCTGTTTAATTCGATTTCTCATCCGAGTGAAGTAAAGGCTTGTATATACTAATAGATTGGAAAACGATTTAGGAAAAAAGCTTTGTAATAAAATAGAGTTGAAATCGTTTTGATGAAAGAGTTTTGATATTTACTACTAGTATTGAAACCTTTATATTTTTAAAGTGACAAGTCACAAAAACGATTGTTGAAACAATTCAATTCACTAAAAATCACATTCGAAGACGTGAATAAAATCCAAGGAAATCAGTTCCAAAACCATCAAAGTAGAAGTTCCCATGCGACCAAATGTGGCCGAGTTAAAGTGCAACGACTTAAAGTAAAATAGGTCGAATGACCTAAGGGTAGCATACCGAGCGACCTAGTGGTTAACGAGCTAGGCAGAAAACAGGTCGAGCGACCTAAAGAGAACAACGCGACTTAATGGCGCGACCTAGCGGGGTGAGCGACCTAACACGGTCGAGCTAAGCGAATGATGCAACTAAGTCTGGGCGAACGACCTAGTGGGTTACGACTTAAAGTAGGATAGGTCGAACGACCTAAGTATATTGCACGACCTATAATATCCGAACGACCTAACTAGGCGAGCGACCTAAAGGGAAGACAGGTCGAGCGACCTAACTCATGGCCGAGGTATGGAAAGGCGCGACCTAACAAGGTGCAACCTAATGAGTAGGAAAGGCCAAGCGACCTAATGAAACGAGGCCCAGCGACCTAAACACGAACGACTTAAAAAAACAGGACGAGCGACCTAATCGTCTTAAGTAAGGCCGAGCGACCTAAGGGTTTGAACGACCTAACGTGGCCGTGCTATTTGTAGGCAGAACGACCTATGGCTGGAACAACCTATGGCCGAGCGACCTAAGGCATAAACGAGCTAGGGGCGAACGACCTAAGTCCAGAACGAGCTAAATGCAGGCAGAGACTTTTCCACGCGCGCGAGCTAGCAAGGCAGAACGACCTAGTGCCAGATTTTCGCCGAAAACACTAAAAATTTGGGTTTTTCACCAATCCAATCCAAACCAAATGCAAATGTACATGCACAAGTGATAGGGAATCATTCCCAACAACCCAAGAAAGTTATAGACAAGAATGTGAGATAAAAATCTCACCTTTTCACAGAAATTGATGGAGATGAAGCTTAAAAGCAAAGCAAGAACAGTCCCAAGCTTGAATCAATGTCTTCTCTTTGAATTTGGAGTTGAATGATGGATTTGCAAGAGAACTCGAGCTTGGAGTTTTAATTTCCCATTCCCTCCTCCATTTTGATGAAGCTTGAATGTTTAAGCAAATAGAATCAAGTTATGAAGAGAAGGGGGTTGGGCTGAGCAAGTAAGGGGCAAAAGAGTTCAGCCCAAACCAAAGCCATAAGTGGAAAAAGTGGCGAAAATTCCACTATCTTCAAACATATCAAAGTTTATACTTAAAAAGATCGCAAACGTCATTTTGAACTCAATGGAGGTGGTCTCGAGTCCTAATTTGACCGTATGCAAAAAGTAGCTTTTCGGACTAAGATCCGATTAACGATTAAAATATTTAAATAAGATATTCAAATACATAATCGTCAAATATGTGGGTTGTTACAGCTCGGGTCAGACCGAGTATTACAGATACAGGATAGGATGCTGTGGAGCTCAGAAGACGAGCTGGATGGCGAGACATATCACCCGTACTTGATGTATATTCCACTGTGTTGTGTATACTGTGTATTCTGTTTGTGGGACAAGTTAATATAATTGTCCAGTATTTGATTCTGATTGTATTGTACTCTGATGATGTAATGTATAAAAACAGATATAGTTTCTTTCTGTAAAGATCAGTTATTATCTATTATATTTTATTCCGCTGCGATGGTTAGATTCTGTTGTTATTTTGTTTCTTCTTCTTCTACCTCCTTCTTCTTTGACCCTAATGGTTTGTATTTCCGTTCACTTTGAGTCGATATGTTGGAGAATAGTGTCGATTCAAGGGGTACGGGTTTGCGGGTCATCACACTTGGTATCAGATCGAAGGTTGGCGATAACCTTGGCTCTGGTGGGGATTACTCATTAGAGATAGAGTCAGTAGTACTCTAGAATGAGTTTGAGTGTATTAATAGATATGAGCGCGTATTTGTTAGTGAGTATAAAAATTGTTTTATATTGTGTTGACTTATCAGTTGAGTGTTTATGGATTCTGGTCGATATGTGGGACGCCATGCTATCGATAAGGGTTTCTAAACTCTTAAACAAGATAAACCGACAAAGTATTGTTTTAAATAGGGTAAATGAAATAATTTTACCCAAATTATTTTTGTATATAAAAGAAATAATTTTCCGTAAATTATTATAGTTATATATGGTTGCTTGGTTGTTAGGAAGTGATAATATTAAATTATTATCATTGTTGTGTAAAAAAAAATTTGAATAAGAAATTGAAATCATAACTAAAAGCTAAGAAATAAATTCATATATAAATTGGATTTGTAAATGTAAATTGTAAATGTGATTTATAATTTGAAATAGAATTCCAGAGAAATATTTGAAAATAAATTGAGGTGAGAATTCCAGAGTAATGTTTGAATATGAATTGGATGGATTTCGAATTTGGAATTTTGGGAAAAGTTTAAATTCCTTTGGATTTGAAAATGGTTTTCAAAAGCTTTGGAGAAATAATGGTGATAGTATTAAGAAATATTTTGAATTGGATTTGAAATCTGGTGAGATTTAGAATTTAAAAATATTTAAAGTTGTTTTAAAGTGATAAAAGCATTGAACTCTCTTCGGACGCTGGAAAATAATTTCGGTGATGACTGCAGCATCATCGAGATTCATTTTCGAGTTTCCAGAAGAGGAATTACTGCCAAATTGTTTTAAAAATTGAGTTGTTGGATTTGAAATTCAAAGAGATAAGTGAAGTTACCGAAGGATTTTGGATATAATCGATTTCAAAAGTGCTTTTGAAATATGAGGAATTGTTTAAAATACTCTGGAGTTGGTTTGAAATTGTTTATAGAATATAAATGGGTTGATAATTTATAAAATGTTGAATATGTTGGAATAATTTAACTTATGAAGAATTGAATAAAAATAAGTGTGAGACGCAAATAAGCTAGAAGGTAAGATAATTAATCAAAGTAGATTGGAAGGAGTTGGCAAATGGAAATTTAAATAAGTAGAAAATTTATAGAAGTTAAAAATTCTGAATTAAAGTTGAAGTGTGATTGAATCTGGTAAAAGAGAATTTAAGGAAAAGTCTAAAGAGACTAAGTGAGATGGTTACTTAAATAAAAGGTCATAAGTTGAGAATAAAATAAATTGTAAATGCAAATTATAATTTATAATGGATTGAATGAGTATACTAATTGAATTAAATTAGTAAAATAAAATGGAATTGAATAAAATTCTATGAATTGATAGAAGTAAACAAAATTGATTTTTGAATCAATTGACATGAATATGAGTTGTTTGGAATTATAAATGAATTGGAGGTAAGTAAGTGAGTTGTACATCACTTAAATTGAATGCAAGGGTAAGAAAAGCGAGTGAAAGCAATTGAATTGGTGATTGAAACCTTATTAATTACTTATAAGTACTGTTTGGTATTTATGGCTTATGAAATCCATGTGTTAGCTATTGAAAATGAGTGAAATGTGAATAAACTTTCTATATATGGCACTTACATATTTGAATTGAGTAAGTACATGTATAGGAAAGCCATGTGGCTGGATTTAGTTGCGCTAATTGCTAAAATAATAAGTCGCTTGCTTAAAAATGCTAAATAGAGGTACGCCTACGTAATAAAAGATAGGAAATATGAACTGTTGTTTGTTTCCTTGTTTTTCCGACCGTGTGGGTCGATGTATATATATTTATATCTCTTGTCAAATTGCAAAAGTTCCTCCGTACAAAGGAGACTCTGCCAAAAGTTTTTGAAAATTTTGGGAGTTAGAATTTTTTTTAAAATTTTCACTAACGACAAATGATTTAAAACTGGTAAGCAAATAGAATTGAAACTGAATATTGAAATCTAATTTAAAATTGTGTATGTGAAGTAAGGTGAAATCGAAGAAATTGTTCGAAGAAATTAAAGGAAGAAAAGTTTGCAAATAAACTTTTATTTGAGATGTTAAATAAATTAGTAAGTGAAACTAATAAAAGAAAATGGTTAATAAAATATGGGTTGAGATAAGGTGAACAAAATTCAATATTCAGAGTTTGAAGATAAATTGAATTCAAGCAAAATTGAAAATGAAATCTGAATGGAAATCGGGAGGAAGTATTTAGATTTGAAAATAACTAATAAATTGAAGCAAATTGATTTTATATGGATTTGGAACTCAATTGGAGTATACACTTCAGTAGTGAAGTAGAAAAAAAAATATAAGAAATATTTATATTGAACTTAAGAAATGAAGGATGAAATTCTTAAGTAAATTGGTATTGGGAATATACTAAGTAATTTTGGAATGGAGAAATATACTAAGTGAATAATTGAATGAAGATTAAAACTGAAAGTTGTGAAAGGGGAAATTTTGAATAAGTAAATAGAAATCAAATGAATGTGAATAAAAGAGAATTGATATAGCTAATAATCAATTGAAATTAATACGTAGGATGTACGTATATTATTTTATTCGCATAGTGATTTGATCCGGATTCGAGCATAGAATTTCAAGGTAATTATACCGATCCGAGTTAAGGATTTTTCACTCGATTTTCGACGGGAAACCCTAGATATGGATTTTGATTGATTCTGGAAATTCTCTATCATAGTTTGTGGCTATGCAAGGAGAATGATGGTTTCTGATCAAGAAACCAGATCTGAGTTCGCACTAGGAAGTCGGGTGGACGATACTAGTTCGGAAGTGAGATTGTGTGATCGAGTGAGCGATCGAATTTGGTATTGCGTACGAATGATATATGTGCATTGTACGAATGTGAATAAAATAGACATGAAACCTTTTGTAAAGAAATGTGTAAAGCGATTTTGAATGTTGTAATTGGATATTATTGCTGAGTAGGACACAGGTATTTAAAAAGCAAAAGGAATTGGTATTTTTGATTTCGGAAAATAAATTTAAATGGCCCAACAAAAGGTATGTGTTTAAATTTCTGTATGAAATTTGATGATTTTCCGATCTAGCCACTTGGCTTTTGTTTTCTTTTGGAAATCTAGGGGCCTTTTGAGGCATTTTGTGGCTGTACCGAGCTAGCCGCGCAAAGGGGACGCTGGCGAAATTTTTCGGAAATTTAGAGAGTTAGAAAATTTTTGAGAAAATTTTGATAATTTAAATTTGGTTTTAAATTTAAATTTGAATTGATAAGTAAGTAATATTGTTTGGGACTTATGGATAAGATTGAAAGGTTAGTAAGAGGGATATTGTGTCTTTGATAAAAAGATTGTTTTGGGAAGTCATTGAAAACTGTTTGGTTTTGGAAAATGATGAATGGGTATTGAATCATTCTTCCTAACTAGCAATTTCGGGGGCGAAATTCTTTTAAGGGGGAGGAATTTGACGACCCGTAATTTTTGGATATTTGAAATTGGAATATTTAATTGATTTTAAATATTCGGGTGTTGGTTTTTAACTTGAATTTCAAATATCACTATTTATTGGGTAATTTAATTATTAAGTCAAATAATTTGAAGTTGGGTAAAATGTTGAATTTGGAGTTTTAAGCCTGTTAAAAATAATTTGAAGGCTTGGAAAATTTACATTGATAATACTGAAGGTGATAGAACTTTTAAAATTGAATTTAAAAGTATTTTGTTCAGTTTTGAAAATATGTCGTTTAACTCGATATTTAAAAATAGCCTTCCAAGGAACAGTCTCAGAATTCGACGAAACCAATTCTATTGGATCCGTAATAGTGTATTATTATCGGATTTCAATTTTTGTAACATTTGGAGTTATCGTGTGGTCGTACGATAGATAAACACACTGAAATTTTTATCGAAATTTAATATTATAACTGGGTTCAAAAAGCTATCTTCTCCATTCGATCGAATTAGGACTTGAAACCTTTTCCATTGTGTACGGAATAGGGGTATAACATTATAGACGCCTAGCGGCACACCTCGATAGGGATTCGAAATTTTAAGATGAATTTATCGAGACGATTTGAATTTAAATTTAAATATATATATTTTTATCCTGGTCAACCTCAGCTGAAATTTATTCACATCAAACCTTTTTCACTTCAGCCTTTACTTTTTTCAAGGTACTGTAGCCTGAAAATTTTGTACGCCTGTTCCCCTTTTTCAAAACATCGTGTCCTTACTTCCATCATGCAATAATACAGAGCACGCTCCCTCTTCTTATATCTAGCCGAGCATCTCAGTTCGAAGAAATAAATCCATGGTCGCGTTTTCATATTCAAAAAAAGGGAGAAAATCCAATCATTCGAACAACGAACGAATGATAGTTCGTTCGAATCAGTTAGAAATCGAGCAAGGCTCCTCTTCCCCCTTTCGTTCTAAACCCAAATCTCATTTCACGAATCGGTCGCGATTTCTGGTCAACGTGGCGGCGTCTGAGGCACGCGGGAGGTCGTGGGCATCGCCGAGAATGATTTGGAAGCTCTGATTGATTCTGGGTAGCGGTCGATGTGTCGTGAGTCGTTCGATGGAGCCACGCCTCGAAGACGATGGGTTCATGATCGTTAGGGTTCTGGTAGCTTTCGCGAGAGATGTCGAAGTCGTGGGGTTTGGCGGCAACTTTAGAGCAGCGATGGAGGAAGGCCAAAAGCTTGGATTTCGTAAGTTTCGGCATCGTTGTTGATGGAGGATGGTTAGGAGCGACGTCGTCAAGGTGGTGATGAAGTTTGTGGGACTGTCGCGTTTGGTTGGGGGTTCATGCAGACGATGTCGTTGGATGCGTCAGTGAGGTAGCTGTTTATTTTATTTATTTTTAATTTAAAATTTATATATATGGATTAGAAAAATATATGTGATATATGCTTGAACCTACTGTAAGTTTGAATAGGGTTTGAGGTAAGTCCTGAGGTGTAGTTATTATAACAGTAAACAGAAGAGAAGGTATGAAGATAAGATTTAGGAAAAATAAATATATATATATAATTTCACTTATTGTTTCATTTTAAAAATAAATATTAAGATGGTTAACTTATTTAATTAGCTTATTTAATTTATTTTAATTACTAGAAATAATTTATTAAAAGGAATTTTTTTTTAAAATCAAATTATTAGTTTCAACCCAAATTCTTAGTTAATTAAATTAATAAATGGAAATTTAATTGTTCGATTTTATTTCGAATATTAATAAATCATATAAATTGTTTATTCAAGGTCAAAAATCGAGAAACCAAGGCAATTTTGAAGTGGATGGAAAATAAAATCAAAGGTGAGTTAATCTCACTCATGTGGGTTTTATTTAAATTTAAAAGGTTAAATTTAAATATTTGGTTGAAGGGTTGAATTGATTGGATGTGGTATATTATATAGTAGTATATAATATATATTGGAGTGATTGATATTCCCGCATTATATAGCTAATGAGACCCTATGCGCTGCATAATAGCGGATGATATTATATAAACCCATATACCACGATATTCCACCTCGAAGTGGAATTGGTATTGTGCTAACGTCTGTGGATGCTGGGAAACAGGTTGGAGGGATCCAACTGGATTCCTCAAAATATTTAGTTTTGTTTAAATATTCTGTGATATGATTATTTGATATCCTGTGATGAATTATATTGATAATTGGAGTATTAAGTGTTATGGTTTGATTGAATTTAATTGGGTATAATGAGTTACAAAAATATATAAATTGGACCTTTAGGAAAGGAAATAAAAGAACAGAATTTGTAAGTGAAATAATTAGAGAGAATTTGAATAAATTTAAGAATGAATTGGGTAAGAATAAAAGTGATTTTAAATTCCAATAAATAAATTCCGAGTATGGGAAGGGAATTTTAATTAAACAGAGAAATATTAAATTTTAAACTTAAGTGATATTATATCAAGAAATAAAGAATTTATTTTTAAATTCAAGGTTTGCATTTATTTAAAAGGATAAAGAAGGAATTTGGGAAATCTGAAATTGGTATTTTCAGTTAAAAAGATTTTAATCATAATGAAGAAACAAAATCTGAAGTTAACAGATTTGAATAAATTGAGTAAGTAAAGGAGTTTATTTCAAAATGGAGTAATTTGGGAATCAATTTGAGATTTGATTTAAGTGTTTAAAATTGGAATTTTAAAGGAAGATGGGACTAGGAAATTTATAAACTGGGTTTATAAAGGTGAAGTAATATATCAGTGGATATTTGGAAGAATAAATTTGCGGTGGGAATTTATTAAAGAAATGGGTAAATTTGTTTAAAAATAAATAGTGATTGATTTTTAAAGATGTGAAAGAGAAGTGTATTTCCCTGGATAGCCAAATACATTTCCAAAGCAAACTTTTAAGTATGAGTTAAAGGTTTTAAAGTTGTTTTTAAAGTATGTTTTAGAAAATTTATTATTTTTAAATGTTTAAAGTTTAAAGGTAAGTATTTCTCAAATTTGATTTAGTAGTAATTATTTAAAGGTAACTTGGTATTATGTTTTAAAAGGTTAAAAATGTAGATTTATATTTTATTAAGTAGCTTTATTTTAAATATTCTTAAAGTATATATTTTTAAATAAAGTATTAAAGTAGTTTTAATTTAAATGTTTTAAAGTGTATTTTATAATAAAGCGTTTTTAACTTATTTTAAAAATCTAAAGTATTTGTACTTGGTGATTTCAGTGGAAATAGAAAATGTTGGAGAATTTATTCCGTGAGAGAAAGATGGTTTGAAACTGTTTTCAAAGGGTTGAAAAGTGGAAATATATCTTGCAAAGATATTTTGAGATTAATAAATAATTTGGGAGAAATTATTATGGCTTGATGGATGTTTGTGAATGTTAATTGATAGTTAAATCACCGACTATCAATATTGGCCAATGCGCTGATCGTTTCGAAGAGACCAGGATCGGGATTAAATTCTCGAAAACCACTTCGATCCAGTTTAAACGTTTTCGTGGGGAAAACAAGAGTTTGGATTCGAAGATGGAGTAGTGAAGTGCAAGGGCTAGTCACTACTAATCCTAAGGGTGACTCCAAAATGGATGTAGTAGGAATAGTGCCTTTGGTTCTATTCGAACCCGGGACGGACTTGTATGGATGAATGCTTTCGGAACATCGTCAGGTGGATGGTGGGCATTCTAAGTGATATGTTCTATAAAGGTAACGTTTAGCCTCGAGCCTCATCAACCGAGAATGACTGAAAATCAGGGGTTATGCAGCAAGGCTATGTGGGTAGCACCCATTAGGGTGAGGTCATCCCTGTCTAGATGTCCCTTTTATTTCGGCTTAGTGGTGCGGTTGCTGATCCCAACCGCGGGGTGATCTTACTCAGAATTATCCAGTAAGGGGTAGTTCCGGTCTTGTGTTGCAGGGGATCGGGCATGGTCCTCGGTATGCTGATCTAGACCAGGTATTGTGATAGGTGGTACCTAGTGCCTAGCCATTAGTTGGAAATCCATTCTCCCTACATGCCTTTACGGTTTTGTTTGTATACCTATTAGCTGGAATTTAATAGATGTAACAATTTCGGCTATCTGAATAAGTATTTGTATATAGACACTATTATAATATCAGAGGATTTGATAAAAAATGTTTTGGCTATCGTAAGGTAAAAACCCGACATGTTTATTTGTGGCGTGGTCTTACGAGATGCTTTTTATTTCAAAGGATTTTGAAACTTTAATAATCAATTTGAGTATGGTTTTCTCACGCTGGTATTCCAGACTGACTCGGGTGTTATTTTATGATAATGCTCGGGCTAGACCGAGTATTACAGATACAGGATAGGATGCTGTGGAGCTCAGGAGATGAGCTGGATGGCGATACGTATCACCCGTACTTGATGTATATTCCGCTGTGTTGTGTATACTGTGTATTCTGTTTGTGGGACAAGTTAATATAACTGTCCAGTATTTGATTCTGATTGTATTGTACTCTGATGATGTAATGTATAAAAACAGATATAGTTTCTTTTGTAAAGATCAGTTATTATCTATTATATTTTATTCCGCTGCGATGGTTAGATTCTGTTGTTATTTTGTTTCTTCTTCTTCTACCTCCTTCTTCTTTAACCCTAATGGTTCGTATTTCCGTTCACTTTGAGTCGATATGTTGGAGAATAGTGTAGATTCAAGGGGTACGGGTTTGCGGGTCATCACAACAGGCCTACCATTCTCTCCATGATTCCTAAAGGGAACCCCGGTGGCATTTCAACCTGCAAAGAACCTTAAACCAGAGAAGGTATCTCATTGACTTCTCCTGTATTCTAGAAAGTTGATGTGTCGTCGATTAACATAGCTAATCTTTCTCTTTCTTTGTTTCTCAAGCTTCAGGTCATCCCACATTGCTCCGCTTCCTAACAAGGACTCTCAGCCGGGACTATAACTACCTATAACAGAGTCAATTACTGTTACCACTTCAATAACGATTCCAACCATCTTGTTGAAGATAGTCCTAGCCTTAACGAGCAGCTAACCGATGCTTTGTTGGGTAAAGGAGCTGGTAGGACTCGAGAAACTCATATTAATAAAGATGTTGTTATTACTGGGGTCTTCAAGACATCCTCCATGCCACAGAGATCAAGAAGGAGAAGATTGAAGTTATTCCTCCTTCTCTATTTATTACCTTGCCCGGGCAAACTTCCCTCGCTCTATTCCATATTCCTCCGCCTGGTAGCGCTCAAAGCATACTTGTAGGATCTCTGGCCTCCATTCCTCTACTTGGGAGTGCTCAGGCAAAGCATCTCTTGATGTGAAAAATAAGCAAAGGAGAACAAAGTCAAAAAATAAGTGCCTGTTTGTTTTATGTACATGGACTCCTTTTGGTTTCTGGCAAGATTTGTGCAGGTTCGGCCCCCACTTTTGCATTTTGTTTTTAAGTGTAAATAATACTTGCATATAGCTTTCCAGATTTCATGTGAATAATAAAGGTTTTGTTTCGTTAACTCTTTGTATGGATTTGTCTAAGTATTTAAGAAATACGCTTTCCATTTAATGTACTTGAGATCTATTTCTTTTAGTTATTATTTTCGGACCAAATCCTTTAGCTCATTATGTAATTTATCGGCCTTTCATCATTTTTATGAACGTAAAGTAATTGTTGATGTGCCAAGCTTTGGGCATTAGTTGGAGTTAACCACTTAAAACAGCGGTTCAGGTATCCTTTTCTAGGATCACAATATCTGATTGCGCCCAACTCCGGCCGCTAATCTGAATTATCTTATCGTTGCTTGCATATCCTCGTCTAGGATGTACACTTCTAATCACGCCTAACTTCGGGAGTCGATTCATAGTTCACATGCAAGATCCCGCTTTATGTCGGGCATGGATCTTTTGTTTTCTGGGCAAAGTGTTAAGAGCTGGATGGTCTTGTCATGTCCACTTTAGTTTATACTCATGTCCCCAATCTGATGACAATAATTGAGTGAGTAAATGGTCGTATCACATTCATTTTGAGTTTATACTCCTGCCCTCACACCAAGGGTGAGAGTTAGTGTACGGACGGTCGTGTCACATTCGGGTTGAGTTTATACTCCTACTCCCACATTGAGGGCGAGAGTTAGCTGATCGACGATCAGATCACGTCCATTGAGTTTATACTCTTGTCTCAAATCTAAGGACAAGAGTTAGCTGGTATCTATCTCCAGATACCGAGAAGAACTTTGAGGTTTTGATCATGAACTATAGAAGTTTTGGTTGGCACCTAACTCTGAGTACCTACACATCTGCATTATTCATATGCAGATCCATTTGAGTCGGTCAACTCACAACTTTTCGGTAATGGAAAGATAGAGTCTTGGACTCGAAAACCCATTTTATTCCATAAAAGATGGAAGATGACAGAATCTGTCTTATTACATGGATCTAGCCAATTATTTATGAATTTATCTCTAAATTAAACGCATCGTAAGGGCTCGCTATTTCATGCCCTTGAGGGCAGATGCTCGCTATTTCATGCCCTTGAGAGCAGAATCCCATCTGTCGTTGCAATCCTGAAAGTTCCATCTCTAAGCTTCTACTCTATCGCATACGGACCTTCCTAGGTCGGGCCCAAGTTTCCAGGGCTAGGGAAGATTCGTTTGAGAATCAGGTAGCCAACTTCAAAGGATTGATTTGTCATAGTGTTGTAATATCGTACGACTTTGTGTCGGTGTGTAGCTGCGTCGCACTTCTCATCGATCATATCAAAAGACTCTAGCAGAAGCTGCTCATTAGTCCATGGATTAGAGTGAATCACTCGATGAGAAGGTACTTCCAGTTCAGTCAGAATCATATCATCTGACTTGTAGACTAGGGCGAATGGAGAGTGGCTACTCACCGACTTATGAGTTGTTCGGTAAGCCTATATTACTAATGGAAGTTCGTCGACCCACTTGCCCTTGGCCTTTTCCAACCACTTCTTAAGAATGGACTTGATAATCTTATTCACAGGTTCAACCTGTCCATTCCCCTGAGGATGCGCCACCACAGAAAATCTCTTCTTTACGCGATGCCGACGGTAGAAATCTTTGAATTCAGTACTGTCGAATTGGGTCTTGTTATTAGTAACAATTGCCTGTGGAACTCCAAAACAATAGATGGTATTTCGGATAACAAAGTTGATTACTTTCTTTGTGGTGATCGTGGCCAACAGCTCTGCCTCGGCCCATATGAAGTAATCAACTGCAACGACGGCATACTTCTTGAAACCTTTAGATATCGGCAACACACAAATGATATTAATTCCCCAGACTGCAATCGGCCAAGGACTGACAAATTGGGTAATCTCCATTGACAGAGCTCTCGGTATTGTAGCAAACCTCTGGCACTTGTTGCATCTGCAAGTGTAATCAGCCGCGTCTCGAATGATAGTTGGCTAGAAGTATCCATAAAAGGGGATCTTCTTCGCAAGAGTTTTCCCTCTAGTGTGATCACCATAGTCCCTTTCATGAACTTCTCTTAGGACTCGTTTGGCCCCATCATGAGCGACACACCAAAGCATGGGGACAAAGAAACCCTTCATGTACAGTACTCCTTCCTGCATGATATACCTCGAAGCTTGTTGAAGGAGATTTCATCATTCATTCCTTCTATCTAAAAGGATTCCTCTTCGCAGATAATCTCGAATCGAAGTTATCCATGACTCCTTTTTACGCTTGGTCTCCAAGGTCCAATCGACATCCATCTAGTCAATGCTCAAAGCTAAAAGTACTTCTATTGGAATCAAGCCCATGAGTTGTGCATCTTCAGAACCGGCCAACTTAGCCAATAGGTCGGCCTTTTGATTTTCCTCTTTGGGAATATGAGCGATTGTGTGATATTTGATGTTACTGAGCAGCTCAAGGACCCAGTTTAGATAAGGAGCAAGTCTTGCTCCTTTTGATTGAAAGTCTTTCTGAACTTGGCAAACCACCGTTGGGAGCCGTAGAAAATGTGCAAAGTCTTTAATCCTCGCTCTTGGCAATCTTGAGTCCTGCAATCAAGGCCTCATAATCAGCTTCAGTATTCATTGTTGGAATGACGAGCTTCAAGGCATAACAAATCAGATGGTCTTCGAGAGTGACAAGTACTACTCCAGCACTGGAACACTGTTTTTTAGATGCACCATCCGTGTACATCTTCCATCCAGCATCTTTCTGACAATTGATCTCTAGAGGATCATCTCGTGTAGTGAATTCAACTATGAAATCCACCAAGGCCTGACCCTAGATCGCTCTCCAAGGGTTATAAGTCGTATTGTATTGGCTCAATTCAATGTTCCATATCAACAACCTTCCAGAAGTCTCAGGTTACTACAAGACTAGTCGCTGTTAACCCAGAAAATGGATCAACGCCCTGGAAAATGATGTGAAAGCACCAGCCCTGTTATAACAGAGCAAATATAATAGAAAAGTAGCAAAGAAATAAATAGACATAGCGAATTTTATAGTGGTTCGGCTGTTAACTAAGCCTACACCCACTTGATAGCTTTGATTATTGATTGTATATGATTAAAAGGTGTCTGAGAATGAACAAGTCATAAGTACAGGTGTTAGCCTAATTCTAGGTACTAGAATTTCCCATAGGAACTACCTTAGTGCGTATTGAGTAGAGAGAGAGAGAGTTGAAGAAATGACAGGGCTTTCGTGTAGTAATGGTAGAAACTAGAGCCTCTCTTAGTTGCTCTTTGGTTTGTATTTATAATGGTAGCAGCCATTCTGGACTAGAAGCCAGCTACCAGAGAAGTCTAGGAGGTGACCAAAGATTACATAAGGAATATGGTGGCCACTCGAGTTAAGGGCTATATTCAATGCTGAATTAAGGCACTTATTCGGTATCGAATCTAATCCTTGGCCTTAGAGTAGCCATATTCTTTTGTGTTGAATTTTATACTTCATATAGATGCTCTCCATGTAATTTGGTAAGTCATTGATGAGTTTTGATCATCGTTCTTCCACAACTTTGATTATTATACCAATTTGGTAAGCCATTTGGATCACCATGTCTTTATTCTTGACGATAGGCTCTTTGGAAATCTATGAAACTTCACTAATATGCTTAGGATGACTAGTGGATCACTTGCCAAAAGTATGGAAACACCATGAATAAGCACCTATATTCGGTACCGAATTAAGGTCCTTAATTCGGGCCGAATATAGGACTTATCCTATTTTTGGTTCACACTTTCATGAGTTCTTTTAGGCCTTCTGAGTGTTTCTGTCAAGTTTCAAGTCATTTCGTCTTTGTATCGACGTTCTCACTCTTAATAATTTCTGCTGGGTTAAAAATCTGGTTAACATTTTCCCGCAAAAGTATGCTTTCGTTGGAAACAAAGTATGCTCTGGAACAAGACAAGATTCAGATTCCCATCTTGTGAATTTCAGTTAATCGCTGAATTGAATCTTGAGATGTTGTTTTTCATTAGTTCACTTCTGACTAGTAATTCGTTTTGATTTCGGTTTATATCTCAATTCTTTTTTCCGACGATGTAATCTTTGCTTCGAAATTCACTCAAGGCTTTAGGTTAGCATGTAGTTTCACTGCGATGAGTTGGAATTGGCCTAGGTTAAAGTGGTTAATTCGGTACCAAATTATGAGTCTTCATTCGGTGCCGAATTAGGGACTTAGAAGATTTTTAAAGAAATTTCATTACTTATATTATTTCGCCGCTCCACTCACTCATTTCCAACTCGAGTCTATTTTTCTTTTGCCGATTTGAGCTCTAACATGTCGATCCAAGCCCTAGATCAGTCGTCATTCATCCTTCAACCTTACCACCAGGATCCACCACCTCCTCGCTTCACTCATCGATGCAAGATCGAGTCGCCGCCGCTCAGTTCATCGCATGGCAGATTCGGACCTGAATCACCTTGAACCCTAAATTAAAATAGCCTTTAACTTAACATGATGGTTGGTGATGGCGATCTTGTACTTTGGTGGTGGTGGAGACGGTGTTTGGGCTTTGGTTGATTGCGATTTTGGAGAAGGATATGGTAGAATGCAAGCTTGACTTGTTATTAATATAGCCAGGGTTTAGTTTCATACTAGACATGTATAATTTGAGACGGGACATGCCTTCTAGTTTCAACCATCTCTTTTATGGAATTGATTAAAGCATGATTACTGAATTGACTACGATATGATGATTCGCCTTAGATTCGAACATATTAGGTAACACCATTGCATTGCATTTCTGCACATCCAATGTATCTGGCCGTGATAAACAAGTTTTATTGTCTAGAATGACATGCTAGTTGACATGCCGCAAGTCCGTTGATAGATCAGTCACACCATCCAAAGTTGAGTCAACAATTGTCCCTGCTTCTCCATCTATTCTCGTGGGACCAATTCAACATGTCGCTTTTAATTTCTATGGCCCACTAGTTCATGTAGGACCTGTGCTTCACCAGCTACCTCCTGGACTAAGAATTCTAATTGATCCTCCAAATCAAGCGCCCTCAATTCTAACAGCTAAAATGCTTAGGAATATATACGCACAAGACGACATCCCTATGGGTGACGTTCATCTACCACTCAAGATGAATTTGCTCATAACCCTCCAGAAGGTTTTGTCTCTTGTAATCGGTACATGTGCTTAAGTGGTGCTGTACCACCATTCAATCGTTTCTTGTCTGTGGTGCTTCAAGATTTAGGATTAGTGCCATTTCAAATCCATCCCAATGGTTATGTGCTTTTGAATTCCCTATACGTTATTTTCATAAGCAGACTCGGACGTCCCTCAAGGTTAAGCGAGCTCGCATTTCTATTACACTTCAGGGGGAGGTAGGACTTTCCATCCTTTATAATTATTGAAGCCTAGAGGGAATGTAAGATAATATCATACCTCCATAACGTACGTTCTTCTTTCAAGAACAGTTTTTCTTTGTTAGGCGTCCAGAGGGTTTCAACCACCTTTGGCTATCTAGAAGTAAGTCTTAATTCCCTAGCATTTGCTTTTTCAATTGGTTTTCTAGTTTCTTATCCTATCGTGTCTTATTGCAGTCATCCCAAGAAGGGAAAGCAACGATGAGCTTGACAAAATGTTAGAAACCCTTAAGGCTGTGAGAGCTTCTGAGTGCTTGATGGAGTTTCTTTTGACAAATGAGATTCTCCAGCAGTTCGGGTTGCTTCATCCTGATAGATTTGCTATGGATGACGAGCTGTTAACTTCAAGTGGCCCCAGGAGGCACACTTGTTCTTCTGCCTATGATGTGATAATGTCGAGGGGGCTCAAGAAGAAGTGGCTGGTCCGTCAGAGGAAGCACAACTCGAGGAGATTCCTGGAGCTGATATAGAACTAGCATTCGAAGAGGACATTATGGGGAATAGGGATGAGGCCCACAGGATGTCCCCGATCCTTGAAGAAGAAGATGAAATGTTTTAAAGGAGAGATGGAAATCAGCTTGAGGTTGAGGAAGGAGAGGAAGAATGCTCAGATGGTGACGATGGCGACTTTCACATCTCCACAAGAAGAGATGAATCTTTTGGCGAGTCATAGGAAATGAGTACAGATTTTCCTCAACTGCCTTCTTCGGACTTGTTAACTATTGAGGCATTAAGCCTCAAACTCCTAATTTCTCCTCCTAAAGAACAACCTTCCATTGAGACTTCATGGCTTATCGGAGGTCAAGCTACCGGAATCTCCACAAGAGATACGTCTACTTCTGATTTCATGAGAGATGTCGCCATCTATGTAGACGAACACGGGGATATCTCCATTAGTGAAATGATAGTTGAGATCGGCTTGGAAATCGACATTTCGTCAGGCGCATTTGTAAGCAGTGGTAAAAAGACTCTAACTCTTAAACCCTGCTGATACGGTTGGTAGAGTATATAGGGGTTCGTCAGCACTACACACTTCACTTTAGGATTATAAGACATCATGTTAAGTTCCTAAGTTTGAGTATTAACTTAATTCTTGTTTTCATTTCAATTACCATGGGACGTAGATTATATAATCAATTACGCCAAGATACCAGCTCCCAAAAGCTAAGGCTTCTGATCCAGCTTATCGCCCTCCTTGTGAGATGGATGAGGAAAGAAGAAAAAGGAAAGAGGATAAAGCTCGCCACATGGGGCGGGAACGCAAAAGGGGAAATAAACAAAAAAGTGATGATGAAAGCAATGCTCCCAGCAATGTGCACAAACGCCATAGAGACTCTAGTGACCACCGTGGGCCCTCACAATCGATTACTCCTCCTCGCTCCGATGTCCAAACTGTTAGGATTCAAGCAGTTCCACTCTCCAGGGAGATGACTGTTGCAGTAGCTCCACTTTTCCAACTGAAGGGAAAAGTTTGAACTCCCACCAGGTCCACCCATGCTTCAAGTTTCTTTTCCAAATCTGTTCTTGAGGGGAGTCAAGTTCGATAAGAAGATAAAATCCATTAACCGGGATGCTTCCCTAACTAATTTGGAGACAGTCTGTGAGGACATAGAAGCTGGGTATGACTTTTAGCATCTCATAAAAGCCTTATCGGATGTAAACCATATAAACTATCAAGAGATCCTCTCGTTTGAGGTCAAGAGAGAAGATCATGCCAGGGCGATTAAAGACCATGACAACGAGATAATCAAGTTGAAAGCTAAGAGGGATGCGGCCTTAAAGAGTAAGGCTTCTAACGACAGTCCGTTGATTAAGGCAAACCGGGCTCATGAGCGGGCGATGACTGTGATAAAAAATCAGCCTAAGGATGCTCCTATTGAATCCAAGAAGTTGAAAAGGCAGCTAACTAAAGCGGAAAATACTATTAAATCTCGAAACTAGACCGTCGCTGGACATGCTGTCGTGATTGGCGAGAAGGCTACGGAACTCACTCGGCTTCATGAGGAAAATGTGCTGCTCGTGAAAGAAAAAGAAGAGGCCATTTTTGGCAAATTGGCAGAAGAGATTGAGCACCTAAGCACCAAGTCCGAACTAAAAGAGGTTCAATTAGAATATGATAATGCGATTGATCAAATGGATGCTAGTGTACTTCATCTATATACAAGCTGTGTAATGAACAAGGGTAGCCCGAAATGGCTTGGTGTGAATTATCCCTGGACTTTTGCCATGGTCTAGGAAGAAGTGTTGGTCAGATAAAAAGGCTATAGATACGAGCTTTGAGGAGGAACTAAAGGCTGCCTACCTTAGCCTTGATGATATTGACTTCTTAGCTGCCGATAAAGAGATCCTTAAAGGAGAAAGGGAGAAAGATGCTGCTGACGCTGCTGCTGGAGCTCCTGCTAGCCCAATCTCTTTGAGTCAGCAATGAATACTTATTCCAACTGAACAAAAGCAATTGGTGACCATCCTGGCGTCCACCGCTATAACCTCTGAAGCTTCTCATGCATATGCAACGTCTGAAGCCGTGGGTGGGCCACATCCTAATCTAGCTATAGTGCGCCACTTAGAGATGGGGACTGTTGGTGAAGCTTTTAAGTTTGAAGTTCACGACCACACTCCTGGCTTAGGTATTTCTCTTGTCTCTCCGATGCTCCAAGCAATTCAATTTACTCCAGAGTCCTTTTCTAAATTGTGCACTTTCCTTTCCAAACTTGTAGGTCAGTCATCTCTCCTACCTCCTCCTCTAGCAAGGCAGGGCTTAGGAGCCACTGTTATTTTCACTGCTTCCACCACTGTTTCCATAGTGGCTCCTGAAATGATCTCAGTTTTTGGGTCCGAGCCTGGGCCCGATTTCGAAAAGATAGGAGCACTTCAGAGTCAAGAGGACATCTTCACATTCACGGACGAGGAAGTAGAAATTACTAATGAGTCATGATCGATTGACAAAACAACCATGTTGGAGGGATTGGAGGAGGAAAGGAAAGAGTTGGGGGTGAAGAAGGAGAAGGAGAGGTTAAAGCACAAGACTCCCACTACCATTATGCTGAAGGTACCCAAGGATGAAAGTGCGATCGTCGAAGGATCAGAGAGATCTGATCCCTCTACAGGAGGGAGAGAAACTGGTAAAAATGACAGGAAGAAGATCCTAATCCACCTAGGCATAGGAAGTAAAGGAGGAGATAAAAGAGAAAAGAAGTGACGGGCTTGAGCATTAGTGGAGCCAGGTTTTGGTGGTGTTTTGATTTTTTTGAGTCTTTTGTACAAGTACCGAGTATGTTCTTTTGCTTTTTGGTGTCCAAATAAGCCGACATTGTGCGAAAGCGGTCCCCACTGCTTGATTCTGTACATAAAGTGATATAAGCAATGAAAAAACTAGTATTTCTGCTCTTATCTTTTTTGTGTACTTCTTACATTCTATGTACTGTGCACGTTTATATTCCATTGTCCGTGTGTATAATATGATTGCTAATCTCGCAATTTTCATATTATACACTGCTTTATTGTGTGATATATGATCTGTTTACTTATCGTAATTTCATGCATGTAAATGATGTCAACAATGTGACTAGCAGTTATTTAGTTTATAAATTTACATAGCTCTATTATGGTTGCCATAATTTTTGTTCGATGCAATAGAATCATGGAGTGACTTTTATTCCGACCAAATGTTGGTATGTTGTATGCCCAAGTCCGTGGGGCTGGTCACTTCGAACACTTGATGCGAGAGCTGGAGGTTCGAGCTACTCTCTAGTTGCCCCCAATCAAGGATGTATTACAGCTCCTATCTCTAGAAACTTATAGTCTGAATGCTTGATTCCGACCATCTTGAACTTTGGATATGGTTGATTTCTTCTAAGTTCGATATTGAGGTTCTATCCGCATATCAGCGTCTGTTTCTTGAGAAATGTGGATAACTTAGATCCTTGGATTTTCCTTCAATGTTGCCGATATCTAGGCGATGTTGAGTTTTCGAAGGTGGGGACTGATTTCTACCAATCTTGCAAATGATAAATTTCCCAATGTTGCTGGAGCAACATCGGTACTTTGGAGGTGGGGACGTACGTATGATACTACCGGGATAATATTGATGATTCAAGGTGCACTTGAACGTAGTTCCAATGGTTCAAGCGGCAAAAGAAGTGGATGCTTGTTCAAATGCGGTTCCACCGATCCAAGAAGCGAAGGAATGGAGCACACTTGAATGCAGTTCTACCAGTTCAAGCGGCAAAAGAGTGGATGCTTACTCGGATGTAGTTCCATCTGCCCAAGAAGCAAAGGAATGGAGCACACTTAAATGCGGTTCCACCGGTTCAAGCCGCAAAATAGTATATGCTTACTTCGACATGGTTCCATTGGTCCAAGAAGTGAGGTGCGGCTTATAGATGCACATGGGGTTGGGCTTTCTCGATGCTGAGGAGCAATATCAGTCCTCAAAAGGTAGGGACCAATTTTCCCCATCGATCCAGCTGTTTGAGTCGATTTTCTTCCATCGACTCGACGGGTAGCTTACTTGAACATAGTCCCATTGTTCCAAGAAGCGTGCAGGTGGAGCGTACTTGGAAGCAGTTCCACCGGTCCAAGAAGCAAATGAATGATTCTTTAGCCGATCTGACCTCGTTGACTTAGCAGGTTACTTACATGAATATGGTTCCATTTGTTCAAGACGCCAAAATGATTTTATTGACAAAATAAAGAGAAAGACAAATCCTGCCTATTTACAATCCCCTAGTGTTCCTAGGTGATTTATTTGTGAAAATAGGAAATACATAAATAAATACTAAATAAAATAGTGCCATAGCGAGTCGCTATTCCAAGCATGTGTAATTGGAATTCCTTCGACCGTTGTGAGCTTGAATGTTTAGTCTTTAAGTTTCTGGCCAATAAAGTAGGGTCCTTCCTAGTTTGGGTCAAGTGCTCCTACCCTAGAGATCCGTTTCAGGGCAAGATCTCCCACATGAAAAGTGCGATTGCAAACTTTGGTGTTGAAGTGCCTCGTTACCCTCTTCTGGTAAGCAGTAGTTCTTAGTTCCGCTTCTTCCCGCTTTTCATTGATCTGGCCAAGTGACTCGAGTAGAAGTTGCTCGTTTTCTTTTTGATTGAAGTGCCATCTCCGATGAGAGGGGACTTCTATTTCCACTAGGATCATTGCTTTCGAACAGTATGGCGAAAGGTGAGTGCCCGGTCGTTGATTTATGAGTCATCATGTAAGCCCATAGTGCAAGCGGAAATTAATCAACCCAATTTCCTTTAGCTTTCATCAGCCCTTTCTTAATGGTGGATTTGATTATTATTTTTCACTACCTCCACTTGCCCGTTTGCTTGCGGTGTGATACCACAAAGAAGCTCGTAGAAGTTCTTGAATTCGACACTCTCGAACCGAGTTCCATTGTCTATAATGATTTTCTGTGGTATTTCGAACCTGCAAATTATATTTTTAGTAACAAAGTTAATTACTTTCTTAGTAGTGATGGTGGCCAGCGGTTCCGCTTCGGCCCATTTGGTGAAGTAATCAACTGCGACGATAGCATATTTAGCTCCCTCTTTAGCTATTGGTAACACACCAATTAGATCAATTCCCCAGATTGTGAATGACCATGGGCTGACCATTTGCGTCAGCTCTATGGATGGGTTTCTCATATATAGAATTACTATTGAGACGATCGGGAAACTCGCATATTGAGTTAAGTTACCGAGCAACTTGGCAGGAGTCTACGATGCTTATCATGTTTCTCATCTCAGAAAGTGTGTTAGAGACCCAGAGACTACTATTGCACTGACTGTGCTAGACAATTTAGTGGTAGAACCGGATTTGACTATAGTGAGGAAGCCTATTCGTATTGTTGCGAGAGATGAGCAGAGGCTTAGAATCAAGACAGTCAGATTAGTCGAAGTCCATTGGAGCGACGATGACAGGGACTGTACTTGGGAGATTGAGTGCAGGATTAGAGATACTTATCCTGACTTATTTGATGGTATGTTTTACCTCTTTGATTGATGTATTGTGTACCTTATCATAATTTCGAGGACGAAATTCTTTAAGGAGGGGAGTTTGTAACACTCCATATTTTTGGTAGCATTATTTAGGATATTTAAGTAGTTAAATAAAATAAAATAATGTGTTGATTAGGAGATTAAGATTTGATTTTAGTAAGGGGTAGCCATGTCATTTAACTAATGAATTAAAAGAAGGGTTAAAATGAAATAAGAGGAGGGGTAAAATAGGAAAGAGACCATTCCTATATCCCTTAAACTTGGTCATGCATTCTCCAATACACGTTCATTTCATTTCTTCAAAAATTTTAAACAAGAGGCCGGCCACCATTAACAAGAGAAATGGAAAAAAGATAGAGAAAAGCTAGGAAGAAGCTTAAGCAAATCAAATACATTCACATCTCAATCTCTTTCATCTCTAAAGCTAAGGTGAATAATGTTTACATCTCATATTTCTTTTGTTTTCGGTTTTAGGATGAAATTAGAACCTATTTGCAATGACTTGCCATGTTTTTGAATGATGGAATGATTGTATATAGTGGCTGATGTTTTATGGTTGTTCATATAGATTTTATGACATGTTTTAAGGTGAAAACCCTATTAAATGATATCCAAATGCCTTGCGAATTTTAATATAGGCCAAAAATATTATTTTGGAGATGAGTTTCAATTTTCTTAATTTTCTGAATTTTTTTGGATTATATGAATTTTCTAGCAAAGAAAATGTTATTTTGGGTTATAAATTATTATGGTTAAATAATAAAAGGTTTGGGTCTAAAAATTTTATATGTTGGAAAACATATTAAAAGAGATTTTCTGGAATTTTTGTAGATTTTTCCCAAGTGTTTTAATGGGTACATAAAATTATTTAAGGTATGGGACTTAAATGTTTTATATATTTATGAAAGGAGAAGGGGCTTTTTGTAAATAAATTTAAATTATTAATTCTGGAAAGTCGACAGTACTTTTTGAAAAGAGAAACTTGCAACCAATCACAATTTGACAAAAAAGGCAAGTTAGGTACAAAGAAATAGTTTAAAAGGACTAATCTACATGTTTGTCACTGTTTCGATGCTTTCGGCACCAGGTTCCGCCTTCTTAGCTTCGCTTCCGACACAGTCGAAACCAATGCACATGGTATCGAGGAACTGGTACGTAGTGAATTGGATGTAGGCGGAAGGTATGGAGTTGAAACTAGAGGTTCCGAAGGGGTTGAGGCATTACTTTGCATTTAAAAGAAAATGCGCCTGCTTTCTTTCGACTAAGTAGCTTTCGACTTGGTTAGCTTTCAACTAGGTCAAATGGATTTAAAGAAATGGTTTCGATTGGGATGCACCTTTGTTTTAAATGATGCTTTCGACTAAGTCGAAGCCTTATGCTGTCGTTTACTACCTTTCGACCCAAATGGTTTCGAAGGGGGTTGCTTTGTTTTTAAAATATGGCCACTTCTCCAATGCTTTCGAAGGGATGGTTTCGACACCATCACTTCTTTTCTTACGAAATGGTTTCGAAACAGATGCTTTCGAGTTAAATGTTTTAATGAACCTTTTTCTATGATTGAAGTATAACCCAAATGGTTTTGAAAGAGACAGTTTTAATGGTTTTGAAAGAAGTGCTTTCGACTTTAATGGGTTTCTGATCCTTTTGCTCTACTTGAAGGCATAATCCAAAGAGTTTCGACCAAAACAGTTTTCAAAGGTTTCGAAGGGGTAAATTTTTGAATGGTTTCGAAAGGTTTCCAAATGTTTTAAATTGAACCCATAGGCTTTTGAAAGGTTTAGTATTTTAATGCTTTCGAAATGGTTTTAATGAATGGTTTCGAAGGGGGTAGTTCCCTAGGGTTTCGAAAGGGTTGAAAGGGTTTTTCCTATGTTTTCGAAAGGCAATATTTAAAGGTTTTAAAGAGGGATGTCTAATGTTTTGAAGCTTTCGAAGGAAAGGCTTTTAATGGTTTCGAAAGGGTCACTTTCAATGATTTCGAAAGGGTTACCTTCAAGGGTTTCTAAAGGGTAGTTTATAGGTTTTAAACAAAGGTTTTGAATGTATTAAATATGCGATATAGCCTATGTATTTTCAAGTTAAAAAGGGTTTTAACTTGTTTTGGAAAGATAGTCAATCCTCATCAAAAATCATCAATATTATTTTGAGTAAAGTATATATAACATGGCAAAATAGCTTAGAGTAAAGCTAAGAATGTATTTTCCTTGTATAAGTATGATTTAAAATGTTAAATCATTTTGAAAAGGTTTTCAAGGAAAATGATGAAGGGTGGTTAACCCTATGAAAATGATTCGGATAGATAGTCCATTTTGGTTGGACAGTTAGTCCATTTTGATTCAGATAGTTAGTCCGGTTTGCGGACATTTAGTCCAATTTGCATGGAGTCTTCCCAGTTTTCCGACAGATAGTCCATTTACTACTTATGGACAGATAGTCCATTAGTTACCTCATTATAAATTAATGGACTTAGCTATTATTATCTTTATTATATCAGTTTGATTAACCAATTTGGTTGCAGGAAAGGATTTGCAAAATATATGTTTTAAAGACGATATTAGTGAGGGAAAACCCATTCAGCTAAGCGACGTGTCTCACTTAGTATCAGTAAACTGAGATGTAATAGTATTATTCACACCAGGCTTTATGTCTGACTCGAATTTTTTGTTTCCCCTTAAATCTCGGGTGCTCAAAATTGATTTGGGTAGGCTGAGGGTTGAGGTTTTCAGGTTTTAGTCATTTTGGTGAATAAAGCTTCCGAAGACGAGCAGGTGGCTGATGGATAGCTAATTAGGAGTTATAGTTTTATCTTGTTTTGATTCCGCTGTGTATATTAAGCCAGATATGACTATATTGACTCTGATCACCTAGGGGACATCGTCATATGTCACTCTTGGCGTATTTTTGTAACGATTATATTTGATCTTTACCTTGGAAATGGTTATGGGATTATGTAACTTGGATATGAATTTGTTTTGAAATGTAATCAGTAATATGTTTTTTTGGAAATTTGTGATTTTGTTCATATTCAAGTGATTCTAATATTATGGTTACCATCAGCATTACCATATTTTGTCACCAGAAGTTAATACTATGGATGACTGTAGCATTTGTAGTGCTTAGCTTTTGGCCTCTAGATATGGGATGTTACAATTTTCTTCTTCGCCATCCCGTATTGTTAACTCAACAATGAAATCCGCCAGTGCCTGCCCATTGATTGCCCTTTGGGGATGATAAGTGATATTGTACCGACTCAACTCAATGTTCTATTTAAGAAGTCGTCCTGACATCTCTAGATGGTACATCCCCTACTTCAAAGGTTGATCCGTTAACACTTTGATTGGGTAAGCCTGGAAATATAGGCGTAACTTCCTTGATGTGATCAACAGATAGTAGGCTAGTTTTTTCAACTTTGGATAGTTCTTCTCGTCTCCAATGAATCACTTACGAATGTAGTATACCAGCTGTTGGATTCTAGCTTCCTCACGTATCAGTGTTGTGCTTAGAGCGTGAGTTGACACTGCTAGGTAGATGAATAGGTCTTCCCCGTCCATTGGTTTAGAAAAAACTGGTAGGGTCTCCATGTGTCACAATAATTCTTCAAAAGGGTCTTGCAGGCCTGATTCCATTTGAAATTCTTTTTACCCTTTTTCAATGCGTCGAAGAATGGTATTCACTTGTCTGTTGCTTTGGAAATGAATATGCTCAATGTTGCGACCTTTCCATTTAGACTTTGCAATTCCTTTTTGGTCGTAGGGGCTGTGACGTTCTGCAGGGTGGTAAATTGCTTGGGATTAGCTTCAATGCCCCTAGCATTCATGATGAAACCTAAAAATTTCCCTGAAGCCATGACGAAAGAAAATTTCAGTGGGTTAAGCTTCATTCCATATTTTCAAAGATTTTTTTCAAACATTTCCAGGTTATCTAAGTGATTTTGTGACACGCACGACTTGAATAACATGCCGTCTACGTAGACCTGCATTGTTCGTCCGATCTGATCCTTGAACATTGTGTTCAACAACCATTGATAAGTTGCCCCCTGCATTCTTCAGGCTGAATGGCATTACTCGGTAATAATACAATCTGAGGTCGGTGATGAAGCTGGTATTCTACTAGTTGGGTTTGTGCACCATAATTTGGTCATATCCTGAGTAGGCATCCATGAATGGGAGTAGTTCATGGCCTGCAGTTTTGTCTACAAGCTGGTTAATTCTGGGTAACGAGAAGCTATCCTTTGAACAGGCTTTGTTTAGGTCCGAGTAGTCAACACAAGTTCGCCACTTCCCATTGGACTTCTTAACTAGAATCGGATTCGACACCCACTCAGGATAGGTTGCATCGTGGAAGAAGCCGTTAGCCAGCAACTTATCCACTTCTTCCTTTAGCACAGCGGAATGCTCCGGACCTAGGCTGCGTCTCTTCTGCGTCACTGGAGTGTACTTGGAATTAATATTGAGTGCATGACACACTATCTTCGATGATATCCCACACATATTGGAATGCATCCAAGCAAACACGTCCAAGTTGGCGTGAAGAAATTTGGTCAATCCTAATTGCATTTTGATCCCAAATTGTGACCATATTTTTAAGACTCGAGTTGGATCATCCATATCGACAGGGACTGACACCATAATCTCTACTAGTGCCCCCTGTTCCTACCCTGAACTCTTCTTCCTATGGGTCCAAAGCCTTATCGAAATGACTATGGTCCCGAGCAAAGGGCGGTTCTGTAATGGCTATGCTGACGGTTCATGAATGTGGAGAGAGTTCCCCACATTCACTACAACAAACAGGACCTTTAACAGTGTTTAAAAAACGCTATAAAAGCTATTAATAGCGTTTTTACATATGTTGTATATCGACATGCAGTTATATGTCAGTGATATACAATGACAAGAAATAAACGCTATTAAATGTCCTTTTTAACAGCGTTTCCCTAGTGTCATGAAATCATTTACCAACGTTTGGTTGGGTGCAGTTAGAGATCTTTCTTAGCGTTTGTTTCGTGCTAAGATAAGATTTTATAGCGTTTTTTCAATGCTGTGATATTTATTTACAGCGTTTCCTTGTTGCAATAAATCGTGCTTTATGTTTTTAGATACAATTTAACGGCATTTTTAAAACGCTGTTAAAACTTTCAATGACATTTTAAAAACGTTGTGGAATGTTTTAACAGCGTTTTAAAAATGCTGTGGAATGTTTTAATTGCATTTCAGTAAACATCCGCCACAATGTGTGTATATACCACATTTCAAAATTAGCATATTAAATCAATATCACATTTCAAAATCAACATATTGTATCAATACCACATTTTGAACACATATTTGATAACCAACATATGAAATTTCATAATAAAATACACAATATTATTACACCAAACATAAATAGTTTGTCATCAATAGTTCAAAAACAAAATATAGAACAAGCAGCAATAGCAAAACAAAAGCAAGTAGTACATACGTTAAAACCAAAAAGTAGTTCTAGCAGCAAAAATAACTTCGATCCATAACTCGTTGCAACCTTTTTTTGCATCACAGTCATCTATCTACCTGTAAAGAAAAAGTAATGCTTGAGAATCAATTCATCAAAAAAGTGTACACAAAGTTAAATCAGATTCATAATGCAAACACTAAATATTCATCACACTATTTCATTAGGAGATTGACTAATACAAAGTATACAACATGCCATAAAATCAAGTAGCATTTACAAGTGAAGTAAAGTAAAAAATAATAAAGGAACTCGGCAAGACTGTGGTCCAAGCGTTCAGTAACAACCCTTGAATCTAGTGCAGCCACATATTGTATCGCATGATAACATGACTAGCAAGTGAAGTACAGATGTTCAACTTCATGCATCTAATTCTAACCATATGCACTTTGTTACTCAAGCCAATTTATCATGCGAAACTTCAAACAAAACAATGGCTCAGTATTGCAAAGTAATGGAATTATCTCAAATAATAGTGTAATTGATGTGCATAAGTCTACATCACTACATAACAATACAAAGATGGAGGATGAATGCTTTAAATCTCTTTACAACTCGTAAAAAGATCAGAATGAGCCATAAAATAAAGTTGTTGTATTATTTGTTTTATACTATTTGGAAAGGTAATCAGAGTGTATATAATCATAAAAAGGCCACTGGTTATTCCAATTTGAACTTACATGTAGAGATGGAACCAAGATTCGGTTTTTTCCCATCATGAAGAACTCCACACTGATCTAGTAGCCATGCCTAGCAAAGTGTAGTAACTCCATCTTCTTTAACATATCACACATCACATATATTCTGTTAATTATAGTTAAATGCACTAAAGATTTCAATGGTAAATTTGGAATACAGAGAAAAAGAAGATTTAAAATTCAAATTAAATATGGTACTTGAATAACTAAGGTCGAACACAAATCAAACTCTAAATTGCATATAATTAACCATTTCAATCGAAAGTGATAGTATAATGCAATATGAAAATAAAGGATAATATTTGATTCTTGAGGTTCCAGGGTTAGCCAATGAAGTGCAAAGCCAGTGAAGATAAGAAGGCTGAGATAGTTTCTACATTGAGAATGAAGCAAGCTATAAGAAATATGAGAAGCTGGAGCTACAAAGGCTGGCAGTAGAAGTGGAGACAAGGCAACTGAAAACTGATTTAGGGAAGTTGTCATAAAAGTTGACCTGAGACAGGAGTGTGTAAAACTCTTCCACTAAAAAGCATAGCCAATCCAGATATAACACAAAAACGTCAAAGCATGCAACTCAAAAGGAGAACCATCTCAAAAAATAGGCCAGAAAAAAATCCAATAGAAAGAGAAGCTGCATATAAATTTTTTGCATGCAATCCTAACACATAGACAGATTAGAAGTAACTGGAGGCTGGGATGGAGTCTAGACTCGGAAGCATCAGAATGGTGTATGAGTGGGGTAAGCTAAAGGCCATTGGTGAGTTATAAGGTGGCTGAGCTTTAAGCTAAACTTAGGTCATGATAAACTGTCACAGGTTAAGACATGAAGTCCAGCGTGTCATGACATGCTGTCATAGGTTACAGGTTTAGTACATCATACTAAAACTATTTACTACACTTTCTACTTCTACTATTGTCCATAAAGCAATAGCATACAAGGAAACAATGTAATAACAAGAACAAGCTTGTTGCTTTATGGATGAAAATTAGTGAATAAAAAAATTTAATATACTAACACTGCAAAAATATCGATAAAAAAATGAAAAAAGAGTTCGTAAAAATATGCAGGTATATGATCAGGGAGGATGAAGTAGTTTGATTCTTGATGACTCAGTTAATTAACGTGCAACACATCGAGAAGTAAATGCAAGTACTATATTCAGTTTAATAATATGCAGGTATTATATTCAATTATAACCAAGAATGATTTTTTTTTTGGTCTTTAAGAGAGTCTGGTAACATTATTAATCGAGGCACTTCAGTTCAATATAATAATCATGGCACTTTGTTATAAAGGGCATGATGTCTTGACGGCCTTACATGCATGAGAAGAAGCAGGAATGAAAAAGGAAAATATATATTATATACAGTCACTTGTCATATTTCAAGGAGTATTGAATAGAAGCACGATTAAAAAATCAGTGCCAAAGACTTTAATATAGGAAAACCCCAGCTATGAACAAGAGCTACATCAGAATCGGCTTAATCAAACTTTCCATCCATTTCATACATGCTATTATGTCTCTGGTACTGGTAAGAGCTCTAGTTGCACATGTTTTCAATAATGATGTCTGCACAAGATAATAGATTGATAAACTCTAAGTAATCAGGAAATGTTACAGAATGTAAAAATTCATCATGAATCATGATCAAATATTAAGGTTCGTAATTAACACAACTCTAAATGCTTGGTTATGACAAAAAAATCATTTCATATTTGATCATTTCTCTTACTTTGTATAAAATTGATGAAGATTGATACTCTTATTTTGCAATATATGTGTATATTCTTAATTCTTAGTTATTGGTTAATAGAGTCAATAAATAACTCCATGAACATAAAATTTGTAGGCGGTTGTTTTAAATAAATTAAAAAAGCACCAGCTTAAAACAATAATGACTTTTAACGATAAGCTAATAGCTACGTTCTCTGTGAAAGTCTACTTAATAGACAACAAACTAATGTGTATTGATGCAATATATTTAAGAGTGATATAGCTTAAGCAAAGATACCTTATTCAAGTACTTTAGTAATGACATAATACAAACTTACATTCTTATAATTTTTTTTAAATATTTTAAAATTTTATATATTTTAAGCATTATTACATATTTTAACATAGTATACATATGTTATAACCTATAACTCAGTAATGATTAGATAAAGTTATAAATTATAACACAATATACATATGAAAATTATAGTCAATCAACAATACTAATTTATATTATAATAATTAAAATCCAACATACGCTTTAGTAATGAGCCAAAAAAGAAAATAGCAACAATTTAAAAATATGAAAATAAACATTACCTTCTTCTACTTTGAGAAGAGCTTTATAGAGGTTAACAACTAATTAAAACACAAAATTGAAAAAGCAATTTTAACAGCAATATCTTACCAATATCTAAACACAACACCATATTAAAAATAAAAAGAATAGAGAATAAAGCAAAGGTTCCTGCTTTCCAAGAATATGACACCGTCTTTCAACAGTGAAAGAGATAAACACGAATGACAGAGCAAACAAGAGCAACTAATTTTCCTTTTTTCGTTGACAACTAGTTAAGTCAATAAATATATAAATTTAACTTAACCTATAACCATTCTAATATTAGTTTTAAAGAAATGCAAAAAGTAAATGATATGAAATTAAAATATGTTTAACAACAAATCTATGTCTAAATACACATAATTTTATAAAACTTGGTGAAATTAGTTAACTTTATAAATTTATACAATTTTTATAAACTTATTTACTTTGTTATATATAAATGTTTACAGCTATTTTTGTATTACTAGATTTCTGAGAAATCCAACAATACATCCTTTGCATGGTTTGAAAAATCCAACTATTTAAGTTGTTTTTTCAGATGTTGTAGTTGCTTGAGAGATTGTGAACTACAATGGTGTGGAAGTGCAATGTCAGGGTTCAGCACCAACAATATCAATTGACAACGGAAGTGGCTGTCAATTATATTTGAGCACATATTCATTGAAGGCTTTTATAACAACTACTAAATCAAGTGAGGTTAATGTGTTAGCTCCAAGTGCTGAAGCTGACAGTGATTAGGTGGAGATACTTATTGGTTCAATAACTAGAATGAATATTAGTTCAATAATTGAAAAACTGCATGTTAATACATATGTGTAGTCAATACTTATTTAACTTTGTTTGAGGGGACTCCAACTTAGTTTCAATTGTTCGTTATTCTTTGTTGAGTTTTAAATTTTGCTTTCAGACTCCAACAAAACAAACAATTAACCATTTCTGTTTCAGTCAAAAATGCAGAAGACAATAAGCAAACAATACCAAACTGAAAAAGATTATGCTAGTGCAAGGTAAAGACCACAACTGCTATAGAAAATGAAAACTAGAGTTAATACCGTAGAGTACTTTCTGTTTTATAACAAAAAACTCAAATATAAAATCATCTTTTACCATATGTAAGTTTGACTAAAAATTTAAGTACTTTTTTATATTTATGGAACAAAGTAAAAAGAGAGAAAGAGGGGAAAAACAAACATCTAACTCAACCAAAGGGTATGAGGATAAGAACCTGTTATAGATATCCCAAAAAGTAGTTCATCTCATCATGAATCCATCTGTTATGGAATTGATACGTCCATGTAAAATCTGGGCATTAACACACACGAATTTGAGCCATTAAAGCAATATCTACAATTTTTAACATCTATCAAGATTATAAGAATCAAAAACTTGTTTATCCAATTACCTCAGAAGAATGTTTTAGCAACACAAATTTGATGTTCTGATCCTGTTTATGAAATAGTGCAACATATATAGAACCTTGAGTTGACATGATTATAAACTAATATTGCAACAAAAAAAAATACATACAATATTTAACTAACTAAAGCACTTCAAGATATTTCCAAACAAACTCTTTAATTAACCATTTCCTTCCTCCTCTTTTGCATTATCAATCTCATTCAAGCAAGAAAAGTAAGAAGAAGGACAAGTAAACAAAGATGACGAACTAGTAACAGACACATTACTACTGCTGCTAAGACCCGACGAACTACCACTTATTGATTCAAAAAGCAAATCAACGTAAGCCTTAACAATATACCCATGAGTCCATTTCACGTTCATTCTCAAGTACCATTGCAGCATTTCTTCAAACCAAGCCGCCTGCATCTTTAACTTCTTCTCCATTGTTGTAGCTTGCTTCGAGCATCTCCTTCATGGAAAACTTGAAGTCATTGTATATGTCTTTTGATTCCATTTCGACTGCAATGCTCCCCTCAAAAGGGAGATGTAACTCTTCAAGTGCTAGTTCTTTACCAACGATGTTTCGGTTGATGCATAGTCTTTTGGAGTACAATGCATGCATTGCTTCCTCTACTGATGAGCTTTTTGAAATGGTAGTTGATAAGGTTTCTTCCTTGGTTGAAGTCATGCGAAAAGAAGGGGTTTCTGGTTTTGTGCATGAAGGGAAATGACATGAGAATGGAAATCATGGCCTTGTTTTCTTGGACTTGAAGAGAGATTTGAAGGGCAGTGATTTTCCCATCAAATGATTTTGATATTATATTTGAGTTTGATACTCAAAAAAATTATTGATTAAACCATGAATAAGGATGTATCAATTTACAATGTTGTATTCCAATGTCCCTAATAACTTTAACATGGGGGTGAAATGGTATTAGATAATAGCAAAGCAGATCATAGTTTTGAAATATCTGAATTCAGTAAGTCCTATAGTCAAAGTGTCACGATTGGTGATACAAACTTACCGTCAATAGCGCATTACATCAAATGAAAAAACAATTTTGATTGTGTAGTTATATACATTATAATTCTGTAACCAAGCAACTAAGTATACATGGTCAAATATCACGTAAATGTAATAAATATACCTTATTAATTTGCACATTCCAACAACATAAGCTTTTAGGTAAAATGGTTCTAAACATCCACTAGTTTTACTATCCTCGCTATATCTTTCTGCCTTATCCACTAACATGGAAAAAGAACAAGAAGACAATGTTGGTTTCAAGCTTACATGGACTTGTTTGCAAGAATATCTAGTTAAGGAAAATAATGGAATACAATTAGTCCATTAGCAACTAACTGTACTGAAATCTATGGTACCAAGAATACGCGAAATATATAACAACTCAACTCTCTATCGTTAATATGTTAAATCAAGTTTTGTTAAACTGTTAGCTCTATCACATCATAGAAACTACGCACTGGACAATACTCATTCATGACATGTGTAAAAAGGTTAAGCAGCTTAGATCAATACTCAATGTTCAGCCCTTAATTCAAAAAGATAATTAGCTTATTTATTGACTTATAAACTACTAGACTAAATCTATTAACAACCCGTTATTTTCTCTCCACCCCGTCTTAAACCATTTATTATATTCCCTACTCTACCCTTGCCAAAGCGTGAACCTGAGTATATCAAAAACAATTTTTAACTAACCTATCAAATACAATAATGAATACATACAAAGGACAATCTCCTCATTCCATGAACCAATTGTAGCCTTTTTGTATCAAGTTATTTATGGAAGTTTCTTTTAAATTTCATAATTCACTTCTTCAGGTGCCAACACATTTTAAAAATATATATAATCCTACAAGTAACCCATACCTGAACAAGTTGGTCTTCTTTTAATGCTGATAAGCTAAACAATATAGTAAATCTTCCAATAAACTCTGGAATGATACCATATGACAAAGATCTCCACTCTCAACCTATAGTTAATTGCCAAATACAATAAAGTTTGTATGATTCAAGAATCCATAATTATTAAAGAAGGGAAATCTGGGTATCAACAAACTACTAAGACGTACATTACATATTATCAACGAATTTACTGATTTACAAACCAAAGAATAAATATGGAACATACCAATTCCAACAAGGATGAAGTCACTACAACATTGGTTAATCCACTATCCCTCAAACTTGCATGTTCGGGAGCCCCAAAACTTATAGGACAATCTTTCCATCTGTAGTATAATGAAAACGCAGAAACCTCTCGGTTTATGGGAGTAGGAAATTGATAAATACTAAGGCTGTTAGATAAATTCAACTTTCTGATATTGTTTTCTCCAACCTAATTAACAAATTAACTTTCAATATTATACATAAATTACCTCAAATCAGATTATTGAAGAGAATCGTCAAAGAATTCTTTAGTGAATGGTGGTCTTAACTTTGAGTGAACTTAAAATCAGATCATTTTCTGCTGTTTGCCAAGGACAAATTAAAGAGGCATTAGGGTCGACTGAATTGGACATTGCAGGCAAAATCAGAGGATGAACGAAATTTCATTGGAGGTTTCATGTGTATTTGGTATTTCGAATAGGTTTAAAATAATCCATTAAAGGATTTGGGATTTTACGAGAAGTTAGAAGGAAAAGAAAGAAAGGAAGGCGGCTAAAGTAACCGCGAAATGAAAAAATGTCAACACAGCGTTTAAAATTCTAGTTTTTATTTTTCAGCGTACTTTTGTTAGCGGTTAGGGCAGAAACACTGACTTCTAATGCCGTCAAAACCACATTTTGTTGTAGTGATTCTTCCCATTTTCCTTTCATTTTGATTAATGTAACTCAACAACATAACATTCTCTAGGGACACTTTCATCTCCCTTTATAACTACAACTCCATTCTCCGTCGAGAATTTCATGGTCAGGCACCATGGAGCCAAAGCGATCCTAGAATCAGAAAAGGCCGGTCCAAGAAAGCTTTGTAAGTTGACATTTCATCCACAATCATGAAGGTTTGGATAAGGACTACCCTTCATTCTCCTTTTCCAAGCTCGACATGCAAATAAATCGCCCCGTCTAGCTATCTTGGTTCTCCCATAAAGCCTTGGAATTTCATTCGGCAAGCAGACACATCATTCATGCTGATCTTCATCTGATCGAACGTCTGTCAGAATAAGATGTTGACAGAACTTCACTATCCACCAGGACTCGACGTATAACTACTGGCCCAATTCTGATGGTTACCACCATCGCATCGAGAGACGACACTTCTACTCCTTCAATGTCTTGGTTTTGAAACACTATATCATCATTGAGTGTCCTTTGCTGCTTGGCTGGGGCACCATCCTCAATTACAAAATAAGTTTCTTTTGGAGTGTGCTTTAGTGAACTCACGAATCACTCTATCTCCCCCCCCAGCTCTTCTGTACTGGGTGAGAAATAGTGAAGATAACTAGTCTATGTTTCATCCGTTTGGATTCTTCTTCGATAGGTCCAAGTTGGTCCCCTTGAGTGCTTGGAACTTGAGGTCTAGCAGGCTAGTCAGAGTTTTGAGATTTCTTCATGTACTGCTGGAGCCTATTTTTCCTAATCAATTCCTCGATCAGATCTTTTAAATGTCAGCACTCATTTGTTTTAAGCCAATGATTCTCGTGGAAGCAGCAGAACTTTCCTGATTGCTTCTGTCGTTTAGATTCTTCCTTCCTATGAGGCTTTTTGTATTGCTCAGTTCCTTGAGTTGCAAGGTAGATGTTCTCCAGGCTATCATTCAATGGCGTATACTCCTCGGATTCAGGTTCTTGGTCCGCTTTCCATCCCCATCACGTCAATTATTGTCTTGGTTTTTCCTTTCCTGATTTCCATCCTTCCTTGCATTTACTATCGCAGCTCCAAAATTGTTTCCATCCCAATTGACCACTACCTTGCTGTAAACTATCTCCTTTGGTTGCAAACTAACAGTCTTGCCTTCAAATGCATCTGCCTCTTCCAATCTCAGATACTAACTCGCCTTCCGATTGAACTACTTCATGATGGTTGGTTGTTTCATCTTAATCCATCTTCTAAAGTCTGTGTCCGGATGGATAGCTCGGAGTAAAGCCATAAACACCATATCTTTATTAGCATTGCTCATTTCAGTAACTGCAATACAAACCAGTTCATAAAGGTTTTTAATGACTCATTTGGTTTCTGGAAAAGGCCAAATAGAGACATCACATCATTTGGCTAAGCCATGTGAAGCCTGAACTGTTCTAAGAATTTCCTTGCCAACTCGTCAAATATAGAAATGGATCTTGGTGGAAGTCCGGTAAACCACATAGAAGCCACAACTTCCAAGAAGATAGGAAAGCATCTACAGTGAACTATATTCGTTGCCCTAGCTCCATCCATATGCCAATTGTACTTGTACAAGTGTTGTTTGGGGTCCGTCGTCCCATTGTAAGATGGCAAAATGGGCATTGTAAACTTCTGGGGATATTCTTTCCTTTAAATGTTTTCTATAAATGGAGTTCGGCTTAGTGAAAAACCCCAATCGTCATCCTTCCTACCCTTACTTTCTTCCATCAAGCGTCTAACTATGTCCGCAATGAATGCCTCACTAGTTCGGTAGTCCACAGGTTGATTGTTAGGGGCTACGCCAAGCATTTGACTCCGCAAACAGCCTTAATTTTCCAACTGAAGTCTAGGTTCTCCAATCTTCGGGAGAACCACTTCTGTAGGATTCCGTTGGCACGCAGTTGGTTTTATAATGGCAGTTTGAACTTCTTTTCTGGCGTTTTGCCTACCTATATCAACACTTAATTCCAATTCTTTAGCATTTAGTTGCATGTCATCTTTAGAATTAGAGAGAAGCATACAATATTCTCTTGTGGAGCCTTTGTTCCAAGGTTGAGGTTTGCGGCAAGTTGTCCTTCGACATGAGGGGTACTTCCATTACCTTCAATAACAATTCTATTTGCTCCACCAGCTATCTCCTTTTGCTTTTGCTTGCTATATCTCCTATTCAAGATTGAGATGGAGGAATTTTCTTGTTCTATAGCCTCTGCAGTTTCTGGCCTAATCCTCAGGGAAGTTGGCGTCTGCAGCGCTAGCAAAGCATCTATTTTGTCCATAAGAGCTTTTTGGCTATCAACCATCTTTTGGTTAAATTCTCCTTTTGTCACAACTTCATGATGAGCAGAAGATTTTGATGCTTAATTTCCAGTATTAACTCTTGTTGGTAAGTTGGTGGTGTTATTGACTTCAACCTATTGGCGGTTTGGTCCATTACTACCAATTGTTGCACCGGTAGATCTCCCAGAAGTTGTTTTCTTTCTTCCTACCTTTGATCTTCAATGGTAAGTCTTCAAATTATTTTGAAAGTAGGATTTGGGGATCTAACTTCTGGACCTATCCAATGCAAAGTAGAGAGCTAAAACTAAGCCTGAGTTCACTAGTTCTTAATGAAACCACTAAAATGTTAAGCCAAAAAATGGATCAACGCCCTAGAGTGTGATGTGAAAACACTAGCCCTGTTAGAACAGAGCAAATATAATAAAAAGTAGAAAAAAAAATAGACACGGGGAATTTTATAGTGGTTTGGCTGTTAACTAAGTCTACGCCCACTTTATAACTGTGATTATTGATTATATATAATTACAAGGTATTTGAAAATGAACAAGTCACAAGGACATGTGTTAGACTAATTCTAAGTCCTAGAATTGCCTATAGGAACTTCCTTGGTAACTATTGAGTAGAGAGGGAGTTGAAGAAATGATAGGCTTCCGCATAGTAATGGCAGAAACTAGACCCTCTCTTAGTTACTCTTTGGTTTGTATTTATAGTGGTAGCAGCCATTCTGTACCAAAAGCTCGCTACCGGGGAAGTCCAGGAGGTGACCCAAGATTGCACAAGAAAAATGGTGGACACCCGAGTTAAGGGCTATATTCGATGGCAAATTAAGTTCCCTAATTCGGTACCAAATCTAATCCTTGGCCTTTGAGTGGCCATACTCTTTGTTATTGAGTTTTATACTTCATCTAAATGCTCTCCATGTAATTTGGTAAGTCGTTGATGAGTTTTGATCATCGTTCTTCCGCGACTTAGATATATTGCTGTTTTGATCACCATATCTTCGTTCTTGATGGCAGGCTCTCTAGAAATCTATGAAACTTCACGAATATGCTTAGGATGACTAGTAAATCACTTGCAAAAGTATGTGAACGCCACGAATAAGCACCTATATTCGGTACCGAATTAAGGTCCTTAATTCATGCTGAATATAGGACTTATCCTATTTTTGGTTCACACTTTCATGAGTTCTTCTTTTAGGCTTCTAAGTGTTTCTATCAAGTTTCAAGTCATTCCATCTTCGTATCGACGTTCTAACTCCTAATGATCTCTACTGGGTTAAAAACCGAGTTAATAGTCGCAAAGAGTGGTCGGTAAGAACTTTGATCGCATGAGCTTGGAAATAAGGGCGGAGCTTTCTTGAAGTGACCAAAAAGGCGGTACGCATGATTTTCCAGTCTTGGGTAATTTCGTTATGCGCCTGTCAATCGCTTACTGACGTAATAGATCGATCGTTGGACGTGGGATTCTTTGAATACAAGTGCGGCGCTCAAAGCATGCACCGACACTGACAAGTATATAAACAAGTCATCGTCACCGTCTAGCTTCGAAAGGATAAGGGGTCTCTCCAAATGATTCACCAGAGCTTGGAATGCATCTTATACTTGCGCTTCCATTCAAAGTTTATTTTTCCCTTCTTAATCACCTCGAAGAAAGGGATGCATTTGTCTATGGCTCTAGAAATGAACTGACTCAAGGTAGGGACCTTCCCATTTAAGCTTTGGTCCTCCTTAATCATTTTCAGGGCTTTGTTCTTTCACAATGCCTCGTTTTGCTCTGGATTGGCTTCAATCCTATGGGAGTTCAAAATGAAGCACAAGAATTTCCCTAACGCAACACCAAAATAGCATTTTAAGGGATTGAGCTTCATTCCATACATTTGGAAGACTGTAAATATCTCTATCAGATCATCAACATGGTTTGTTGGATGCCAAAACTTCACAAGCATGTTAGCTACGTAAACTTCCATTGAACGTCCAGTCTGATATTTGAACATACGGTTTTACGAGCCTCTTGTAAGTTTCTCCTGCATTCTTTAATCTAAAGGGCATGATCATATAGTAATATAGTCCGAGTTCGGTTATGAAGCTGGTGTGTTACTAATTCGGGATATGCATCAGGATTTGGTTGTATCCAGAGCACACATCCATGAATGAAAGTAGCTTATGTCCAGTTGTCGATTCTACCAACTGATCGATCCTCAAGAGGAAGAAGCTATCTTTCGAGCATGCTTTATTCAAATCAAAATAGTCGATGCATGTCCTCTACTTCCCATTTTCTTTCCCCACCAAGACCGGATTAGATATCCACTTCGGGTATAAAGCATCGCGGATGAACCCGTTGTTCTTCAGCTTATCCACATGTTCTTTAGGTGTAGCCGATCTCTCCGGAACCAAGCTGCGGCGTTTCTGTTTCACAGGAACACATTTGGGATTTATACTTAATGCATGGCTCGCTACCTCCATCGAGATCCCATACATATCCAAGTGTGTCTAGGAAGACACATCCAGGTTTGCCTAGAGAAAACCAACCAACTCCTTCATCACTCTTACATCGATCTTCGATCCAACCTTTAGGACCCGATTCAGATCATCCTGGCTGATCGGAACAGTGATACTCAACTTGACGGGAGCCGCTCTTTCACTTTCTGGCTCTTTACGTCGATCCATGCCATCGTGGAACTGACTGGGCTACCTGAGCTAGGACTTAGGCTATAGTTGTTATGCGTCCAAAGCTTTAATCTAGAGCGTCACGTCCACAATTTTTTTCTTTCTCCCTTTGCTTTGCCTCCTTTAGCTTGGTGACATAGCATTCGCGACTAGTCACCCGATTTCCCTGGATAATCCTACACCACTCTATGTATGAAACTTCATAGTCAAACACCAAGGTATTATAGCTGCTCTGAACTCAGCCAAGGCCGGTCGGCCTAAAAATGCATTGTTGGCTGAGTAAATGTCCAACGCCAAAACAAGCACGACCCACACTCGCTTGAGGTCGCCCTCACCAAGTACCATCAGTAATTCAACAAATCTTATGGCCTCAGTAACCATCCCATTGAACCTCTATATTCAAGATTTAAAAGGTTTCAAATCCTTCTCTTCCAACATCATTTGATCATATGCTCTCTTGAGCAAGATATTGACTGAACTTCCACAGTCAACCAGCACCTTTCGAACAATAGCAGGACCAATCGTGGTTGTGATCGGGAGTGGGTCAATCGTTGGAGCTTCCACTCCATCAACATCTCTATTCTGAAAAACAATATCGTCGGTCAACATTCTACATTGTTTTGCCAGAGTCCCATCTTCAATAGCGAAGCAGCTTTCATTTTCCATATGTTTTATTGCACCAACTATCTGTCCATCTCAGCTAGACTCTTATTAGCCTAGTGTGGCTCATCGATAATTGTATTATTTACCAATCGTTTTTCTAGCCACCTAAATGCATCAGCACCAGGCTTAGCTTGCCTCTATTAGGAAGACGGCCGAGAGGCATTAGAGTTTCCTTGTCAACCATCCTATGGGGCTTTCATATACTGCTATAACATTTTCTTACAAATTAACTTCCCAATCATATCCCGCAAGTGTCTGCAATCATTGGTATTGTGACCGTGAATTTCATGGAATCTACAGAACTTGCTTGACTTTCTTTCCTTCTCAGTCAACTCTCTTGGAGTCAGCCTTTTATACTACTTGGTGTTTTGAGTTGCTGGGTAGATGTTTTCTATCGAGTTGTTTAGTGCAGTATAGCTATCATATTTAGGAGTCCTAATATGATTCCTATTATCTGGCTTCTTCTTCTTAGCCCCATCATCGTTTCTTTTATGATCAATTTTTTGATTACCAACATTCACATCTACACTCCTAGAGCTTCCTCCAGTTTTCTTTATGACAACGTTGCTTTGTATCACTTCATTCCTATTTCCAGCACTAATCCTCCATGGACATTTTTCCACTTCCTCTAAGCGTAAGTATTCATTAGCCTTTCTATAAAAAGCATCGATCGTTAATGGGGTTTTCCTATCCAACCATTCCCTGTACTGCATATCGGGATGAATCCCCCTAATCAATGCCATCAGAGCTATGTCATCCTTGGGTTCTGTAACTTCTGTCATGATTGTATGGAATCAATTCAAGAAATCCTTCAATTAATCTCCCTTGGCTTGGAAGAGGTTTGAAAAAGACATCACATGCATTGGAGTGTAGCATGTAAACAGAATTATTCTACAAATTTCTTCGATAACTCAGCAAAAGAGGATATGGATCTCAGCGGAAGTCGACTGAACCACATCGTAGCTAGTCCTTCTAAGAAAATCGGGAAACAACGGCATTTCACGACATCAGAAGCTTTGGCTGAATACATATTCCATTCCTATCTCATTAAGTGCTGCCTAGGGTCCGTCGTTCCTCCGTACAACGACATTATGAATCTCTAGGTGTATCTCCTATGTAGAATGTTCTCTGTAAACAGATTCCAACTGGGAGAGGTACCCCATTCATCGTTACTCCTAAAATGATTTTCGCTAACAAGTCTCATGACCATATCCTCTAGGTAGTCTAGGTCAACAAGTTCGACTGAACGGCTATAATCAGACTTTGCTCCGAGTGTTCGTCCCGACGAATGCTCTCCACTTGAATCTCCATACCTAGGTTCTCCAGCCTCTAGGAGATCCATTCATCCAACTGTCCCCCCTGTTTGATTAGTGTGAGCAATATCATTAGCAGCAGCAAGATTCTCCAGATTCTGACCACCAGTAGCACATTCTGAAGCCAAGTTCATTCCACCTTCCAAAGGATGGGTTCTAGGCCCACCATTGGAGGAGTCGATACCGACCCCTAACCTTGGGTCAGTACCGATCCCCAAACATGATCCAGGGGCTCGTCCTCTTCCTTGGTATGATGTTTCAGCAACGTTATGGGCCTTCTTCTACTTCCGTCCCTTCATCTCTGCTCAAATGATGAGCAACTTTCAGATGAAGAACTAGAGTCACTTCTACTTCTTATAAACCCGTTTTGAGTTAGCTCATTCAACATTTTCAAGCTCTACTACATCGTTTGATTCATCTCATTCTGACTAGCCTAGAATCTATTTTCCTTCAACTTCATCATCCTTATCCTCCTCCATTCTGGTCACGACGTCGGTTGGAGTCTGGATCTGTGTTTGAGTAGTTTGGACAACTCCATCTCCTTGCTAAGGATTTTGATTCTCGGCTTCAGTAGTAACTCAGGAGTTGGTAGAACAATCTCTTCTTAATGGGGCCATGGCAGATCCTAGTAGATCTTTGCAAATTTGAGTTGTAGAATTAAAAGGTTGAGAAATTGGATCCATCTCTTGGATGTAGAAAATCCAATAGTAGGTAATGGATCCAAGTAGCCTAAGAATCTAAGTCTCTCAGCAAAAGCACAAAAATGTTTGAACCCAAAATGGCATAAACACCAAGAAGTATATGTAGAGAATAAAATATGAAGAATTATAAAATTAAAATGAGAAATAAACAAGACAAGGTCGTTTATAGTGGTTCGACAAAGTAAGGCCTATGTCCACATTAAGATTTTATTGCTTATATCTGACTTGTAGGCAGAAGTTCTTAGAGGTCGGTACAACTCCGATACTTAGATTTTCTGAATTACAAGAATATAGTGTTTGTAAGAAATAAATCCAAAACGATCTTGAAAATTGAGCCATACCTTCCTATTCATAGAGGTAGGGAGCCTACTATCTTGCATAAAATATCTCCAAGCCATTGCACACGATTTAGACCAAATCTCCCACAAAAGTAAGAGCCACATCATCAGGAAGTAGGGATCGGTATCGAACCATAGGTAGGAGTCGGTACTGATCCCTAAGATGACTATATTTGTTGTCTTCAAGTCTTCATCTTGACTTATCTTGTTGTTAGCTTCATGATTTCATGTTGTTTTCACTAATATTAGCTTGTTACCAGTCCAAATAATGGAGTTGTGCAAGAACAGAGTTGTAGCTTCAAGTGCTCATGGAGATCGATGAAGAATTACGTTGAATTAACAAATCGACATTGGAAATAGGCTTTTGGCATCGAGCAAGGCATGTAGGTAAAAAATGGGGCCCACATGAGGTGGAGATAGGACTCGATACCGACCCATAAGGTGGGGTCGGTACCGACACTTAACTTGGGTGAATTCATTGTTGCATTAGTTTGGGTTGTTTTGGCTTTTGCCTTGCGATTCTATCTGTGCTTGGTTTTTGGAATCTTGGGCTATCTCTCTAGGCTTCCTGCCTTAATACCCTTAGGTTCGATTCATCCAGTCTATCTAAACATTTCTTGGTCAAAAGGCTGGATAACTATATGTATCCACACACACACATATGTATATATATATATATATATATATTACTTTTAATTTAAAACATAGTTTGTAGTTATTCTTATATGCATACATATATGTGTTTGAGTGTTCAAATTGTTTTGAGATCGCATTAAAGATAAATAAATCAAAGGAGATAACTTCTCCATCATTTCCTCCCCTTATTTGTTGTTTACTTTAACATAATTGATTGTCATTTTGAATATATACAAACTTTTGATTAGTTAAAATAACTTAATGATATATTATACATAAGTAAATATAAGTAAACTATATATACACACATACATATACTGTTATTTTATATAATTTCAAAATAAATTATAGACAACAAAGGCATATATATATAAAGGGCAAATGCTTTCGCTGCGGTGTGAATTCCAATACCTATATACGTACACACTAACTATATACACTGCTTATATGTTGCACTTGCACTATACACACATGAATGTATTATCATTATTATATATTTAAATTCAAATTAAATTAAAAAACCCTTCTAAAAAATTTAAATAAAAAAGATTTTATTTAAAACCTCATTAAATTGGGTTTAATAATCTTTTAGACTTCATAGGACTAATAGATCCAAATATGGATCTTTTTAAATTTACCCTTTAACTCTACTACGGGTTGGCCCGATTCCAATAATGTATTAGTGTCCAATAGCCTATGCGGTCTAAATTAGTCATGTAAGTACAAACTAATTCAGTTTGCCCACATAGTAACGACCTGGAATTTCGAACACTTCGTATTTAATATTTGAAATATTTAACTATTTGTGTCTAAGATTTAATGTGATTAAATATGAATTTATAACCTTGTTATATAATTTTTAATTAATAACTAATGGTAGAAAACTTATTTTTTTAAATGTGTTTACAAAAATATACAATTTGGGTAAACACTGAAAATGTAACCGGAAAATGTTTTGTAATAAAATCAACTTTTTATTCAATACAAGTTGTGTAAATATTTTGCAACTTGTACAGTAACATATGAACACATTAACAAGTATTAGAACATCTCTCTTTTTATAACAAAATATTAATTAAATTAAGTATTTAATTAATAAAAGAAGCGAGGACTAAAGGACCTTTAAATCAAGCCATAAATCAAGGAGTGATTTAAGGAAGGTATGTTTCTGTTAGAGTATGGCTTTATCATGTTGAAAGTACTTTTGCTTTATAGTTAAGGAAGGGGTTTTGAGATCTTTTCCACACATTTCCTAACTCTATAAACACACACACACACATTCACTTCATTTCTACATAAATCCACTTCTAAATAATGTCTTCATCTTCTTCTTCCTCTTTTCTAACTTTCTAGAAATCATATCAAACCAACTCCTTTTCCTTCACAGTTTTTGTATATCCTTAGGAAAATATTACATCATCTCCTAACAAGTCAAAGGTGGAAGAAAAGAAGCAAACCCCCTCCTCCATGTCATAGTCGTGAGCAATAGAGGGAGAGGCAGGTTGGGCTGTGAGCAAGAGAGAGGTGGTGGTAGACGTGTGATTTAGGGAAGAGAAGGAAGTTTTTAGTAATGCTCTGGATGGAGTAGGAGGTGTTAGTAGAAGTGTTGATTTATTGAATGTTGGTAGGAAGAGATATGGATTGATAAAAGTGAGTTAATCTCGCTTTGAATGAATTAATAAATTGATAATTACATGTTGAATAAACATGATAATTTTTCTTACTATTATCTATGATAATATATACTAATTACTTAAAGTTATGACCCTTGATTATATGCTTCAAAAAGTACGTAGTTTGTTAAAGTATTTGCCTTATAAACCTTTGAAATGTGTTGATTAAATTAAGTACATTCGAATGTTTAAATAAAATTTTAATAATTACATAAGCAAGGTTTTAATGCAACCAGTTTTCTAAATTACCTGGCTTCACTCTTGGGCGAGGAATAGAATAAGTTGAAATATCGAAAACGAGTTAAGTATACTTCAATAATGATATCAATTTACCAAAATAAATCCCCATTATGCTATTATATAAATTTGGACATTTATTAATATATACCAGTTAATTCTGATTTATGTATTATTATTCAATTTGTTGAATTGTGATAAGTTCATTTGAACATTTAAAGTGGAAAATTGATTAGTATATATGTTAATACATGTTTAGTAGTAATATGATTTGAATTAGGAATCATATATGTGTCTAATATGGAATGACACTAATTACTGAATTGAATACGAAATTGCCCGTATAGCGATGGTCGCTATAAACGCACTTTGAAATCCCTTAACTTTAATTTGTGTAAAGTGTTTATTTAAGAACATATTTTGATATAACTTGTTTTGGTTAGTTTATAAACTTCTATAAGTTTTTTGAAAATCAAAGGACATATTTTGAAAAGTTATAAAAAAAGCAAATCGAAGTTGTAAAAGATTGAAGTGAAAAGGTCGTTATATCGACGCTTTTAAATAACTTGTTTTTGAGAAATAGTGTTTATTTCTGTAAAAACATTCTTAGGGTTTTCTTTGCCTTTTTAAAAATTTAATAATATATTATTCTTCTTGTAAAAGTTTTGTAACTTAAATCATTTGATAACTAGTTAAACGAAGGGGCAAAAGTTATAGCAAAATATTCGCTATATAAGCAGTTCGGTGAAATACCTTACTTTCAAGAATTTATATAAAATGATTAAAAGATATTCTTTGTGATTTTTCTTCATGATTTTCAAGTAGCCAAATTATACTAACTATTGAAAAAATAATGGATCTAAAATCAATTTTTAAGGTATTTAAAACTAGACACAAAGTAGTAGAAAAATGTGATAAAACTAGTAACAGAACTTTAGGCAGCTCATCTGTAAATGATGTCTTTGTTGATTGAAGATATAATTTTTTTAAAAATGATATTTAAATTTAGTATTTTTCTTAACTCTTTTTAGGGTTGTTTTCTAACTTATAATAGAGTGTTTTAAAATTGGTTCAAGTTTAAATATATTTTTAATAATTAACTATGAATTCTTAAACTAAGTAGCTTTTAAAATAAAACTTTTTTTCTATCTATTTCAAAATTCCTTATTTTTACATAATATTCTACATAAATAATTATTATATATTTAAAGTAGTTTTAAAAGTGTTTTAATATATTGGTAAGTATTTTAAAAATATTTCTATATATAAATTTTAAATATTAAAATAAGTATAATAAAGGAAGTTTGGATTTTAACACTTAAGTTAAAATAAATGGTTTTGTGAAATAAACTAAAAGTTTGTTATCTTAGCTAATAAGTTTGGACATGCTTTAATCTTTAAAATAAATGTTAAAGTTATTAATGGATAAGTAAATAGTTTTGGATTTGTAGCAAGAATATTTTAGCAATATTAGTTTTTAAACCCTTAAATTATATTTTTGAAGAAATATTATAAACATATTTAGATCTTTAATAAAGGAATTTTAAAGATAATAAAAAGTATTGGAATATTTTATAAAAAGATAGAAAAGGTTATATGTTTAATTTATAAAAGAAAAGGAGTTTATTATAACAATGTTTTGGAAGTAATTGTTTTAATCTCTTTGATTATATTTTAAAGTAAGTAAAACTTGTTAAGTAATTTGTGAACATACTTATACCATTGGAATAAGTATATAAGTACTTTTTAAGTATTGAAAAAAAAGTATGTGAATAATTAAAAATATATACAAGTGTATAAAGGGAGTTTTAATTAATAAAAGGAGTATTAATTAGTAAAGGAAGTTTTGACTAATGAAAGAAGTCTTATTAGATATAAAGGTATTTGAAAAAAGGAGTTTTAAACTAATAAAGATAAATTAATTAAAAAGGGATTGAAAGTCGTTTATATGACCTGATCATGATTATGGGTTTACCATGCTTGAATTCTTATGAAATTAAACTTATGTTTTGATTGTTTATTTTTATTTGACTGTTAAATAACCGACTATCAAACCTTGGCCTAAATATGCAATCCTTCTAAATATTGGTGGTATAAAAATATTTCCTACTTAACACCAAAGGGTTTTAACTTTGAAAATATCTAGAAGAAACACGAGAATTATATGGTACAGTTATCTTCGGCGATGTTATACTGTACATATAAACCCGTTGGCTCTTCTAGGACAATGATAAGGAAATCCATCCACTTAAATAGTTAGGAGGTGATCTCCGCTCTTATGTATGTCTGTTTATTTCCAAAAGAACCGATATTGAGCATTCCAGAAAATCATCTATTGGTTTATGGGACACCCGGTAAGTGGATGAGTACTTGTACACTACAAGAAAATATCAATAAACGGCACTTCAATATAGCATCCCTTCCTTATGTGATGTAATATGCAACTATAAATGTACGATTGATAAAGATACAGCATTTGGATGAGAAAACTCTTGGGGGTCTTAATTTTTTTATTCTCGCTTCTTATATTCCTTACTCATTTCCTATTTTCATTCTCATCCGAAAATTTCTTCCCCCCAATGCAAATAAATCATACTTCTCTTCCTTTTTTGAGACCTGGTGAAATCAATTTCTCACTGTAAGCTATCTCCACCTAAAAATGAATAAAATAAAACCCTAGATTTCATTTCTACTTTCATTTTAGTGGAGTCTAGACCTCTCCTTGTTCTATTTGCGAAATCCTAAAACTTGACAATTTCATTTCTTCAATTTCTATTTTCTACTTATGTCATCTTGGCTTTTATTTCGTTGTTCCAGGTATATGCTCTTCTAATTTTGACCTTTTGGTATGCTTTAGTATTTCTATTTGACTATCTCCATATCTCCCACTATAGAAATCAATCTCCTCTTTCCACCAAATTACAAATTTTGTATGTACAGTTTTGCGGTGCTATGTGGGTGGAGAGAAAATGAGTCGCTATTGCATACAAGAAAGGGTGTGATGATAATAAATAAAAATGGTGGTTATCAATTTGTTTTTAGTTTATTATTTTATTTGTTCGAGAATATTCGATAGTGAGCCCTATCTATTGTTGGTTGTTTGATTTTAAATGTTGCTGTATGGTTGTATCAACCAGTAACTTTTGTTTTGCTTAGCATAAACAATTAATAACATCCTTCATTATTTAAAACATGCATTCATTCTTTTTATTTAAATGGTACTTTTATATACAACATGTCACTGGGACAACATATCACATGTCAATAAACGTTCGAATCAAGCTACACAAGTTTCGAACTTGTGACCTCTCGCATCAAAGCCGAATCACTTAACCACTTGGACAATTGTGCTTGTAGGTATCAAAAAAATTACATTCGTTACCACCTTTTGGGATTGGACTCTTGCATTTTTTGTGGACATGTTAGTATTTAGGACATTTTTGCGATCTTTTGAGAAATTTTCATGTTTGGTATTGAGAAAATCATGGATTTGTATGTATACATGACTATAGTAACAATTTTTTAAGGTTATCTCTTCTTTTATGCCTGAATTTACTTGTGTACTCACTCAATGTCATAAAACATTAACATTATCAATTCCATGTCGTGATGAATTTTCCTCCAATTTAAATACAGTTTCTTACCAAGAAGTGATTTTATTCCGGTAATGATAATAACTTCTTTTATTTGCACATTACTTTGTTGCTTCTCATTTTTATATTTGCTATAACACATAGTGGTTTAGCAAGTCTTCAAGATAGCTGTGAGAAAGTCATCGATGGGCTTTTCATGTGCCATTTGCAAGAATTTCGCTTCTTTTGGTACTTAGTACAATTTATATCTCTACGTTTTGAAATCAATTCAATTGTCATTTTTATTAGAATTTCATATCCTACAAGGTTCCTTTTGTTATAGGTTTACTTCATCAATCACCGGTATGATGGAACTCAACTTTGGTAACTGCAAAGTGTAACTGGACTCCATGAGCATGTTTGGATCTCAAACTTCATCTCCTTTATATTTCTTTATCCATCTACCATCATTTTTTTAGAAGTTGCAGTAGTCGATAAGCGAAAAAAGCATTTATGGGAAATTGGAATCATGAGAATCACTGAACATCCGCAGGTATCTTACATTTGTTAATTTGTTCTAAAATGAACTGTAACGATTTGGATTTTCGCGTTCGAAAATCGACATCCATACTTTACATTGTACTCGAATGCCGCAGATTCGAGCGTTCAAATCCGAGTCGCCGGAGCTTATAACACAGTTAAGTAAATATCACAGCGGAATTAAAAAAATATAGATATACAACATCTGATACAATATCCAGGTACAATGATGATACAATGAATATCTATATACATCAGAGATATGATACAATAAATTGCAGCGGAAAGAAAAATAGATAACATCAGCAGCGGATAATCTTCATCTCCAAAGCACGATCCAGAAATAGCTCAAACTCCCAATAACGAGGCACAAAGATAAGCAAGTGCAGTCTGATCCAAAGACTGAACTAGCTCCAGGTAATCTACTAAACCTGAATATCTGAAAAACCAAACTCTAGACTGCCCGTGTGGAAAATAGTGGGCACCCAGAGTTTAGGAAGGGAACAATAAACTCCAGATCAGTCATGGGACTGGTGTGAGCAACAAAAACAGTTTATCTTTAAAAACAAATAGCAGAGAAGTTTTAAAGTCAATTCGCAATGCTTTTGGAAAATGAAACTACCATAAGGCCTACCGCCACACACACAATGCAAACGCAGAATTGGAGGAGATTTCTCCTTATGATAGTCAAAGATGCTTACTACGCAAAATCAAATCATTTTTGATATTATTATTAGTGCATAGTGTAGAAAACATTTCGAAAGTATAATATTAATCTTAGCCAGCATAGACATTTCGCACTTATGCCTACTATAGCTACCATGTTCAATAGCAGGTTACCACCACATTCCATGGCAGGTAATACAACTAAAACCGTACAGGGCTCGTATTGTTTTGTTTGGATTTCCAACAAATGGTCAGGCTAAGGAACTTCCTATTCCACGAAAGAAACGCCTCTGGCGGGACGTTCCGAGAACCACACCGTTCTCTGCCAAACAAGGCCGGCAACCCCTTTTCCCAAGGGATAAAAGAAACCTCAGATATGCCACCCCCGGTCCTTTGGGACCTTTAACCGAGGTACCTCTAATCCAACATCACACGTCATAAATAAAGTGTGTCCACATGAGTAAGTATCTGGGCTCCATACCATGATACTACCCTTTTCCAAAAGGAATGGTCATACCCTAGGGGAGCTACCCCTGAAAACCTTACCGCACAATTCCTGTTTCGACCATTTCCGGGTTGTGAGGCTCGACGAAGTCTCGTCCACAAAGCTACGCTTTTTCAAAAAGCCACGCTTTGGGTCAACAGATGATCAACCTATGATCACAAAGATAAATGATCAAACAAATGATCATATCACAAATGATCAAACACTGATCATCACACAGCAACACTCAGCATGCCACATTACCAAATTGGGATATATCGCTGATAAATTTCAACTACATAACCTCTGAGCTCGTACGTCTCAGAGAAGGGTGTTAAGCTAAGAGAATAAATTCTCCGCCACCAAACAGAAATGTATTTGAAAGAAATCGGCTTTATATCTCAAAGTGTAATGTCAGACATGTATCCATATAAGTCTGTTCCGGGTTCGAACAGAACCGAAGGCACTTCTCACGAAGCCATTGCAATTCCGGATAACTTTCAATCACGTCCGGACTTCCCGTCACAAAAGAGTGATATAAATCTCTATACCGGCGCGACTCAGTGCAGAGACATTCGACGGGTTGTCCTTTCATTTTCGAAAAATATCCGGTCTTCAACACCGGTCTTCAAATGCTATCCATATACGACGTATCACTTATTCGGAATGGGTTATGTGACACAAAGGTCCTCTCCCGGCTAAACCGAATAGTGAGTGCAATATTTAAAAATATACGGATATTGGGATTTCAATTAAGTCACAACTTAAACCCAAACTTTCTTTTCAAATGGTTTAACAAATTACCATTTCAAATCTTTTAAACAAAAAGATTCATTTTAACAACCTTCAAGGGTTTTAAACAATTTCCACACTTTAATCTTTTTAAACAAAAGATTCATTCACAAATTTTCCAAATCAATTTCCATTTTAATTTAACTCGTTAAATCTTTAAATCAAAGATTTAACTTATAGCTTTCGAAATAATTCCATTTCAAATGATTCAAACAAATCATTATTCTAAATCTGTTAAAAATAAACAAATTCAATTCATAGCTTTCAAAAAGAATTCATTCATAACTTGGAAAACCATTTTTCAATTCAGTCTTGAAATTCCTTTAATTAAACTGGAATTTCATTTCTTATCTGAAAGCTTCTATTCCTTTAAAACAAACAGTTTTTATTTTGGAAATCTGATTCATTTATACGAGTTAAAATCTTTGGGTTAAATTCAAATTCTCAAAATTTTACTTTTAAAACAGTTTAACCCATATATAACTTGTACAGCATCTTTAATCCCTAATTTCAAATCATAGGGTTCAATTTCAAACTTAAATTCAAATTTAAATCAAATTATTTAAATTTCTAAACTCGATTAAGTTATTCAAAATAACTTTTATCTTTGAAAATTCCATTTCAAAAGCTTTTCACTTTAAACCCAAATTTCCGATTTCAAAATCAATTGAAATTAAAATTTCAATTTCAAAAACATCAATTTTAAATTATCTGTGACTTAACCGATTTCCACGTGAAATCCATATTTGTGTGTGTATGGTGTAGTCCAGGGGTTTTACACACAATAGTGCAACATCAATCATCATAGATATATCGATAAGCGGTAAAATCGATAACGCTTATCTTCATTCACAGATTCATAGATAAAATAAATTTATCAGTCACAAAGATTCATCATTACAATTCGATGTGGGTTTCGGATAACCAACTGGAATCCGACTCCCTGTCGCATCGAAATTCAAGTGTCGTTTTACGGGTCAAGGGTTTCATATTCACATAGTAATATATCACAGAAACAGAAATCACAGCTCAGCACAACATAAACCAGGGTATATCACAAATGATCATATATCAAGGATATCAAACAATTCACATTCAATAGAATTCAAACATTCATAAGTAAAGTCAGTTAATTGTCTGGTTAATTTAAATCATATTAATTTCTTATGAATTTATTACTAATCCTAGTTAATCAATTATTAATAAATTACAAATTATTTTGATTAATTATTCTTTGATCATTTATAAATTAACCATCAATAATTAATTTAACCTTTTATTATAATTCATCAACCTTTAATTATTAAATAATTAACTTTTAATTATTAATAAATTACTTTTAAATTTAGTAATTATCTTTAAGTAATTAATCATCAACTTCCATTTGAACTGGAATACAACAAATCTTGATTTCAGATTTAACTTAAATTTAAAACTTCACTACATTTTAAACTTCATTTTTAAAATTCAAGCTACTTAAACATTTTTAAAGTAGTTAAAACAATTTTAAATAAAAACTTTATTTTTTTTTAAACTGAATTTTCATTCAAACTAGAATCAGTTTTGAATTTAGTTTTAAACTGGGTTTAAATCTTTGCTTTACAGTTTTAAACTTAGTTTTAAAATTTTAAAACTCTACAGGTTTTGAAAAGTCTGAAGCAAGCTATACCCGAGCCAAATTTTGATTTACTCGAGCCTTACTTCGAGTTCCTTGCCTCCCTTTGCTGCTTCGAGAAATTTCTTCAATCGCACGCGCTACACCCCGGGTTTCTTCCCTCGTCTTCCCCCAAACAACTCACGCTGACACGCCGCCAATCCTCGTGGACGTGCACAACTGGGATCGTCACCTCCGGTAGAACTGCTGGTCGCCAACACGTCCACGATGATGCTCTCGAATATCTCGAACACTCAAAGGCTCGAACAAATCGTGATTTCGAAATCTCGTCCCCAATCCCAAAACTGGAACGAACAGAACCCTCAAACAAACGCCTTGTCTCGCCTCCTCCGATCGTCAGAGACCACAAATTTTGGTCCACGGTTTCGTCGACATGTAACGATTCTAATGACGCCGGTGACATGAAGTCCGGTCGCCTATCGACGGCGCAGCTCCGACGTTTTTACTTTGAACGAAAATGGGTTCTTAAACCCTAGTTTAATCTCGTATTCAAAATCTATGCAATGGAAAAATAATTCGACAATTTTCTCATCATCAACGAAGCTCGAACAAGCTTCAATCCAAATTTCAATGTTTAAAAATTCCTCGGTTACCAGAAATCGATAAAAAGGCATTTCCAGTTCATCTATGAACTGCTCCTAGTATCCTTAACTAAAAATTCCCATTTTTGTTTTAAAAATCCTCTTTTCGAATGCAGTTTCAAGTTATACAATTTAATCGATGAATTAAGATTTTCAAATTTTTCCTATATTCATACTTTTACTGTAAAAAAAAACAATTTACAGAAACAATATTTCATTATCAAGCTTCAAACAATTCCAGGCTAAAATTTTAAGTTTAAACAAACACAATTTGTTTAGAATCCTAAGTTAAAATGTTTTGTACGAAGAAGTGTTAAGTTTTCCTTATTTTCTTTGCTCTGTAACCAAAATACAGAGGGACAAGCCACATAAAAATTCCCAGAAGTATTTAAACTACTTTGCTAAGAAATCATTTTTCCCTTCTTTTAACCCTAAGACATGATTAACAAACATGTTTCATTTTGGATTCTAGAACCTACAGGAGATTGGAGAGGGGATGTTTATATTGTTACAGGTTTTAAAACCTGGAACAGAGCATGCCTTAGAGTAGACAGACATGCACAAAACATAACTAACACACCCAGATTTCTGCATGCACATTCCTTCAAACACTTCAAACATATAAGGATTTAAGTGTCGCTCACCTTGGCAAATATTTGAAACAGAGGCTATATTGGTTTTGAAACTGCAGTTTGAATCTCCTCTCTGTTTTGTTTTCTTTCTTCAGCAAATTTGTTTTCAAGCTTGTGTATAAAGTGATGATCTTCTTTTTTTTTGTTCTTTGCTATATTTATTTTTCTTCTCAGTTTGGAAGATGGACGAAATGAAATGAAGATGATGAGAAGAAATGAAGTTACAGGGTGTTTATTTGTGTTAGTACTGGGTGATATATTGTTGTTTGTACAAGTTTTGATCAGTGATATTTTTTCGTTTGGGGGCTATGCAGATTTTTTTTTGTGGTGGCTGATAAGTATTATATTGTGTACTAAGGTGAAGGCATTAAATGAAATGGTCCTTTATGTTTACAACCTTACCTTATTAGTACATAGATATTTTATATTTTACTTTGTTTATACACTTGGATTCTTACCTGCATTTCGGCTGAGATGATACTAAATCGTGCTGAGGAAAGGTGGTATTAAATGCAATGTCTTCTAATTTGTTTACAACTTATGCTATTTTATTTTCTTCTTCTATGTACTTGGTTTCCAGCCTATACTTTCTTCTTTTATTTGTTTGAATGTGTATTTGTTTTGTTGACAAATATTTTACTTTGTTTTGTGTTCATTTTACTTATATATATATTTTTGTTTGTTATTTTACTTTGTATTGTAAATAAATTTCTATTTTAATTATGTTGTTTGAATTTAACTATATGTTACTTTATATTTAATAATTTATCTTATTATATATATCTATTTGAATTTGTCAAATTTATTTTCTATTCCTAGTTTAAATATTTATTGAACCATCTATAATAAATGCTAATTATTCTATATTCATTTGGTAATATAAGTGAATTTCTAAATTTAGTTTGTTATTAGATTTTTATCCAATCTATTTATTCTATACTTTATATCTTATATATTTCATGTTTTTTTTAACCCATTTATTTACAATTTAAATTCAAGTCAAATATATATATACATTTACAATATTTTTAAATTGAAATGATTCATATAGAATATACTTGAATCCAGGGAAACTCGCTCCATTTTATCGATTTATTTTACTATCTTTATCCAAAAATTGATTTAATTATTAACTTAAATAAAAATCTAGGGTCGTTACAAACTTCCCCCCTTAAAAGAATTTCGTCCTCGAAATTCGCAGGCACGAAAACAACACAGATAGATAGATTCGATCTCCTATAATTCTTCAAACACAAGATACGAATTCCAAACTCAAGTCGGAATATCTCAAAGTATACATAACTTGTCCCTCTTCAGACTTTGATATTCACAAGAAATTACAATAGAATTTCAATTCGGTTTTAAACGATATCGTTTTATCGATATAATTCAATTTAGCCTTCATATTTTATTAGTCAATTTAATTCAATTTAAAATTCCAATTTTCAAATTCATTAAGGTTTAAATCCAAAAGGCTGATAAGAAGTCGATGAAGATACGAAATAAGAATCTCCTACAACGATTCGTAGAGCCATCATCACATCGAAACTTCTTCTCGTAGCTGATACGAAGCAATGAAAAGAATTTGGAAACGAATCAAAGAATATTGATAAGAAAGTTGTTTCCACTGTCGCAGGGTATTGACCATTTATAGTCGTATTCCCTTGTCCCCTATCTCGTCCTCTTCTTGCACTCATACTCACTATCTGTGGATAGCAAGAGAATTTACTGAGACGTTCGAACGAATATCTGAGAAATACTCATTCTAGAGTTTACTTCACTCTCTAATGAGCTACTTAACGTGTTATACTCCTGAGCTAAAGTTCAACCTTAGCTTTGATACCAAATGTAACGATTCGAGACAGTGGGCACCGGTAGGCTTTTCAACCATCCCAGCCCCACCGTGGCTTACACTGGCACCTCGCAGTTGCTTTTACGGCCAGCCTCTCAACTGTCACGGCCTCCGCCTAACCAACCCATCCCTCTCAGGGACATGTAGGGGTAAGAGTCTCCCGTTCGCCACCAAACCGCGAAGCGAGAACCCCCTATCATGCTGTAATATAGCAAATGCGATCCATATACGACGTATCACTTATTCGGAATGGGTTATGTGACACAAAGGTCCTCTCCCGGCTAAACCGAATAGTGAGCGCAATATTTAAAAATATACGGATATTGGGATTTCAATTAAGTCACAACTTAAACCCAAACTTTCTTTTCAAATGGTTTAACAAATTACCATTTCAAATCTTTTAAACAAAAAGATTCATTTTAACAACCTTCAAGGGTTTTAAACAATTTCCACATTTAATCTTTTTAAACAAAAGATTCATTCACAAATTTTCCAAATCAATTTCCATTTTAATTTAACTCGTTAAATCTTTAAATCAAAGATTTAACTTATAGCTTTCGAAATAATTCCATTTCAAATGATTCAAACAAATCATTATTCTAAATCTGTTAAAAATAAACAAATTCAATTCATAGCTTTCAAAAAGAATTCATTCATAACTTGGAAAACCATTTTTCAATTCAGTCTTGAAATTCCTTTAATTAAACTGGAATTTCATTTCTTATCTGAAAGCTTCTATTCCTTTAAAACAAACAGTTTTTATTTTGGAAATCTGATTCATTTATACGAGTTAAAATCTTTGGGTTAAATTCAAATTCTCAAAATTTTACTTTTAAAACAGTTTAACCCATATATAACTTGTACAACATCTTTAATCCCTAATTTCAAATCATAGGGTTCAATTTCAAACTTAAATTCAAATTTAAATCAAATTATTTAAATTTCTAAACTCGATTAAGTTATTCAAAATAACTTTTATCTTTGAAAATTCCATTTCAAAAGCTTTTCACTTTAAACCCAAATTTCCGATTTCAAAATCAATTGAAATTAAAATTTCAATTTCAAAAACATCAAATTTAAATTATCTGTGACTTAACCGATTTCCACGTGAAATCCATATTTGTGTGTGTATGGTGTAGTCCAGGGGTTTTACACACAATAGTGCAACATCAATCATCACAGATATATCGATAAGCGGTAAAATCGATAACGCTTATCTTCATTCACAGATTCATAGATAAAATAAATTTATCAGTCACAAAGATTCATCATTACAATTCGATGTGGGTTTCGGATAACCAACTGGAATCCGACTCCCTGTCGCATCGAAATTCAAGTGTCGTTTTACGGGTCAAGGGTTTCATATTCACATAGTAATATATCACAGAAACAGAAATCACAGCTCAGCACAACATAAACCAGGGTATATCACAAATGATCATATATCAAGGATATCAAACAATTCACATTCAATAGAATCCCAACATTCATAAGTAAAGTCAGTTAATTGTCTGGTTAATTTAAATCATATTAATTTCTTATGAATTTATTACTAATCCTGGTTAATCAATTATTAATAAATTACAAATTATTTTGATTAATTATTCTTTGATCATTTATAAATTAACCATCAATAATTAATTTAACCTTTTATTATAATTCATCAACCTTTAATTATTAAATAATTAACTTTTAATTATTAATAAATTACTTTTAAATTTAGTAATTATCTTTAAGTAATTAATCATCAACTTCCATTTGAACTGGAATACAACAAATCTTGATTTCAGATTTAACTTAAATTTAAAACTTCACTACATTTTAAACTTCATTTTTAAAATTCAAGCTACTTAAACATTTTTAAAGTAGTTAAAACAATTTTAAATAAAAACTTTTTTTTTTAAACTGAATTTTCATTCAAACTAGAATCAGTTTTGAATTTAGTTTTAAACTGGGTTTAAATCTTTGCTTTACAGTTTTAAACTTAGTTTTAAAATTTTAAAACTCTACAGGTTTTGAAAAGTCTGAAGCAAGCTATACCCGAGCCAAATTTTGATTTACTCGAGCCTTACTTCGAGTTCCTTGCCTCCCTTTGCTGCTTCGAGAAATTTCTTCAATCGCACGCGCTACACCCCGGGTTTCTTCCCTCGTCTTCCCCCAAACAACTCACGCTGACACGCCACCAATCCTCGTGCACGTGCACAACTAGGATCGTCACCTCAGGTAGAACTGCTGGTCGTCAACACGTCCACGATGATGCTCTCGAATATCTCGAACACTCAAAGGCTCGAACAAATCGTGATTTCGAAATCTCGTCCCCAATCCCAAAACTGGAACGAACAGAACCCTCAAACAAACGCCTTGTCTCGCCTCCTCCGATCGTCAGAGACCACAAATTTTGGTCCACGGTTTCGTCGACATGTAACGATTCTAATGACGCCGGTGACATGAAGTCCGGTCGCCTATCGACGGCGCAGCTCCGACGTTTTTACTTTGAACGAAAATGGGTTCTTAAACCCTAGTTTAATCTCGTATTCAAAATCTATGCAATGGAAAAATAATTCGACAATTTTCTCATCATCAACGAAGCTCGAACAAGCTTCAATCCAAATTTCAATGTTTAAAAATTCCTCGGTTACCAGAAATCGATAAAAAGGCATTTCCAATTCATCTATGAACTGCTCCTAGTATCCTTAACTAATAATTCCCATTTTTGTTTTAAAAATCCTCTTTTCGAATGCAGTTTCAAGTTATACAATTTAATCGATGAATTAAGATTTTCAAATTTTTCCTATATTCATACTTTTACTGTAAAAAAAACAATTTACAGAAACAATATTTCATTATCAAGCTTCAAACAATTCCAGGCTAAAATTTTAAGTTTAAACAAACACAATTTGTTTAGAATCCTAAGTTAAAATGTTTTGTACGAAGAAGTGTTAAGTTTTCCTTATTTTCTTTGCTCTGTAACCAAAATACAGAGGGACAAGCCACATAAAAATTCCCAGAAGTATTTAAACTACTTTGCTAAGAAATCATTTTTCCCTTCTTTTAACCCTAAGACATGATTAACAAACATGTTTCATTTTGGATTCTAGAACCTACAGGAGATTGGAGAGGGGATGTTTATATTGTTACAGGTTTTAAAACCTGGAACAGAGCATGCCTTAGAGTAGACAGACATGCACAAAACATAACTAACACACCCAGATTTCTGCATGCACATTCCTTCAAACACTTCAAACATATAAGGATTTAAGTGTCGCTCACCTTGGCAAATATTTGAAACAGAGGCTATATTGGTTTTGAAACTGCAGTTTTAATCTCCTCTCTGTTTTGTTTTCTTTCTTCAGCAAATTTGTTTTCAAGCTTGTGTATAAAGTGATGATCTTCTTTTTTTTTTTTGTTCTTTGCTATATTTATTTTTCTTCTCAGTTTGGAAGATGGACGAAATGAAATGAAGATGATGAGAAGAAATGAAGTTACAGGGTGTTTATTTGTGTTAGTACTGGGTGATATATTGTTGTTTGTACAAGTTTTGATCAGTGATATTTTTTCGTTTGGGGGCTATGCAGATTTTTTTTTGTGGTGGCTGATAAGTATTATATTGTGTACTAAGGTGAAGGCATTAAATGAAATGGTCCTTTATGTTTACAACCTTACCTTATTAGTACATAAATATTTTATATTTTACTTTGTTTATACACTTGGATTCTTACATGCATTTCGGCTGAGATGATACTAAATCGTGCTGAGGAAAGGTGGTATTAAATGCAATGTCTTCTAATTTGTTTACAACTTATGCTATTTTATTTTCTTCTTCTATGTACTTGGTTTCCAGCCTATACTTTCTTCTTTTATTTGTTTGAATGTGTATTTGTTTTGTTGACAAATATTTTACTTTGTTTTGTGTTCATTTTACTTATATATATATTTGTTTGTTATTTTACTTTGTATTGTAAATAAATTTCTATTTTAATTATGTTGTTTGAATTTAACTATATGTTACTTTATATTTAATAATTTATCTTATTATATTTATCTATTTGAATTTGTCAAATTTATTTTCTATTCCTAGTTTAAATATTTATTGAACCATCTATAATAAATGCTAATTATTCTATATTCATTTGGTAATATAAGTGAATTTCTAAATTTAGTTTGTTATTAGATTTTTATCCAATCTATTTATTCTATACTTTATATCTTATATATTTCATGTTTATTTTTAACCCATTTATTTACAATTTAAATTCAAGTCAAATATATATATATACATTTACAATATTTTTAAATTGAAATGATTCATACAGAATATACTTGAATCCGGGGAAACTCGCTCCATTTTATCGATTTATTTTACTATCTTTATCCAAAAATTGATTTAATTATTAACTTAAATTAAATAAAAATCTAGGGTCGTTACATGAACAATGCTCACCCTAGTTTGAACTAGTTTGAACCATTAATTCTTTAGAGTGGTGAGAACATCCCATTTTTCCACTAGAGCAGAAGAGCTTGTCCAGTTATATACAACTACATAGCACTATAAAGTTTAACTCATGTTAATTAATCTTTTATATTCAGTTTAATTTAGGGCAACTATCGGTTATCTCTGTATAAAAGTTGCAAAGAAGCGAGAGTATAAAAAGAAATTTAAAAGTAGAAGTTTTGTACATGAAATAAAATCTACGAACAAATATTAACGGAGCTCTAAATGACAGTGGATATCAAAGAGGGATTAATGGTTGTATGGTGCTGATTCTTCTTGTTTGAAACCTTTAATCTCATTTCGATGGAGGAAGATTTTTTGAAATTTTTTGGACCACATCATAAATATAAGAGATTGTAATTTGCAGCTTATTAAATATAATTATACAGTTGCAATAAATTATAGTCGGTAAAGATCCATTTACATTGTTGTTAGAATTAAATTTAACAAAAACATAATCGAATTTGGAAGAATAAGTTATCAAATAATTAATAAAGAGGATAATGATGTCTCTTCGTAGTTAAAAACATACCATTAATGTTTCATCAAATGTTGGTATGGATAATAATGCAATTAATATTGCTAACAAACAACCATGTTGCCTTTTCCTTCTTCTTTATGATTAGTTTTCTCTCTTTTTATTACTTTGATTCTCCTGTTGATTGATTTTGGATTTATCTGAGGTGTAACTTTGCCTAGGAGTTTCTAATCATTGTTTTTTCTTCTGGCTAGAGATCTTAGAAAGCACTAAAACTAATATAAAGGTTAAATGCATTGAGATAAAAGGGATTACAATATTAAGCTAAAAACCATTAACTTTATATTGGATAATTTGGCAGGAAAAAGGGAGATCTTTCAACTAATGTTTATCAAGCAGACAATTGGAGAAAAGAACCTTTTTTTTCTTTTTTCCATTTTGGATGATTATGCAACACAAATATATCATTTATAGAAAAGGGATTTTTTTTACTTCGTGTTGATAGAGTTGAGGTGATTTGTGATGTCAACATAATTATTTGTGAAGAGATGGGTAAGGCACAATCACATAACACATTTGAGCCATAATCACATAACACATTTGAGTCATTCTAACGATAATTATCTCAAATTCAGTTATTAGCTCAAACTCAAATATATTCTTGCTATTCTCTGAATGTCCATGGAAGTTAATGCTTGCATATTCTCATAGTTCATCCTCTCCCTCTGTCCCTTACATGTATTTTTTGGATGTCCTTCAATAAGTTGTCCAAACTCTTTTTTTATCCATTTGTTATCCTTGTTCCACATTTAATACCTTATTGAAAGAATAAATAAAATTTTATTTATTAACCACTGTGCATTAACTTTAAGAAACGTAAGCAAATCGCCTTATAAAAATAAAAATGTGGATTAACCGACTAATCTTGCATATATAAATAAAAGTTTCCATAAATACATAAATAATTACCAAATTTCTATTTTATATCATATCATTTTGTTATCAATATCTAGCTTGGCCATTTTACCCAGATTGCATTCATGCTAACATGGTAAAGAAAGGCAAGTTACTAACTTAACATTCGCACTGTTGAGCATATACTTTTACTAGGTGAAATTCTTCCAAAACCATTTCCACAAAATAAATAATGAAACCATAATAATACCTTTAACATTTATAGAAATAGGTAATTTAATGGTTTATTGATTTAAAATGGAAAATGTCAAAATCTAATTAACTTGTGACAAAAGGAAGCATTAATTAAAAGAAAACTAACACAAACAAAATATTATTAAAGGTGGATCTAAATATAATTACATGTGTATTTTTGTTTTATTATGGGCAAAATAATAACTCATACACAAAGAGAGAATGTATGTGGAAATATTCTTTAAGATTATTAAAGATATATAGTAAATGTGGGTATCGATAATAAATACTCATCCAATAGTAGTAAATTAGCCTAAAATTTATCTTCTAGACTAAGAGTTTCCAAGGTTTCCATCATATTTCTATCATAGAGCCAAATATATATAAACACTTTATAAATATGTAAGATCACTAGGCAGATGGTATATAGTCATAAAGAGGACCTTTCCAACTGTGACATTATCCTTACTAGGTTGCTAGTTATTTTTGCAATGTACTATGTTATACTTAAGTAAAAAGTATGTAAACTTGCTAGCTAAAAATGCGTCGATAAAACAGTTACATGTTAATTTATTCTCCATAATAAGGATATTGATACTGTTTTTATAGTAACAATTAATATCCATAATATTGTATTTAAGATAGCAATTATGGTACGTGCTATTCATAATACGAGTGTGAACCCTTGTTACGCACACGATATTCTAAAGTTACATAAACTGAAATAGTTAAAATGTGATATTGATAATTGTAATGGTGATTCCAAAATACAGAAACTGATCAAACAATTATAATATAAAGCGAATTTCTCACTTTGAGGTTGTAACTTTAAATAGATATCTATACTGATATGGTTAAATAAACAAAATATTCTTTATACTGAAATTTTTCTAACAACAAATTACATAAAACATGAATGTATCTAGTCAAAATTCATTAAAAAAATCCATATTGCACCGGAATGAGAGATTGAAATGTAGAATGAAGAAATTTTAGAATAATGTTAAAAAGGAGAAAAGAATATTTTTAAGCGGAATATCATAGAGTTCAATGGAATATCATGGAAATTCGATCCAATAGCAAAAAGTATTTGCAAAATATAATAACGTAAAAATTACTCTTAATGTTCCATTTATTGAACTCCAAATTGCATAAAATACTTTCACGTCTAATTACCAGCAAATGAAATGGGAATAATCAAAGAACAAAAGATCATAAATAAGCCTCCAAATTGCATAAAAAGTAAATTAGTATAATATAGTTACATTAATCTTTGATATATATATATAAACTATTGAAAACATTTTTAGTGTTTTGGAATAGTTGTTACACTTGAATTTACTAAAATTTAACAAATGAGTAATTTTATAGTGGAAAATTGCCCAACCAACAAAATTTCTAGCTTATTTATTTTTATTTATTTCAATATTCAGATATAATTTAGACACTATCTATAGTTTTTTAAGAGGTTCAACATAAAGAAATTAACTTTTAACGTTCTTTGTTTTCATTGTATCAACCTACAAACAGATTTGACATATTCGAAGAAGAAATGATTCATATATAAACCTGCAAATTACGTATAAAAGCAAATTAGTTTAATGTGGTTGACATTAATTTAATTTTTTTGTATAACAAACAAAATATTGAATTCACTTTCAATATTTTAATTATGCATCTTTTAATTATGTGTGATATCCCGGAAATTTGGCAATATCAATTTAATAATATTTATTAATAATTAAATTGATTTGTTGATTTATTTTATAAATTGACAAGTTTAATTCTTTTAAAGGTTAATAATATTTTTAACTGGCAAATTTATTTCTTTTGAAAACTAATAACATTTTAATTTGGCAATATCTTTTCTAACAATTTTAAATTGAGAAGATTTATCTTTCTAAAACTTATATAAAATGTTTATATTTATAATGTATATATATATATATATATTGGTATATATATATTATAAATAGGGAGTCTTTAAGTTAAATAAAAGTTATGTTTTCAAATTATAATATATATGTATTAGAAATGTAGAAGCTTAATTTATAAAAGATAAATACATTTTATACTTGTAAATATTTCATAAATAAAAATATATAACTTAAATAAATTAATAAAGAAAAGAATTAACACTTGTAAATCAATAATGAAGTATTAACACTTATAAGACACTTGTAAAGAAAATAGGCATATGTGTAAGTTAATTAACCTCTAAGAAGGACAAATGTCCACATTTTCTTTTTAATAATTAAATTAAATAAATAACATATGAAAGAAGAAATATATTTTTACTTTCAGCTGAATTAATCTATCTTCACTTCTTTCTCCACAAAAAAAAAAATACAATTCGAATCTAAAATCAAAAAGAAAAGTGAAAACCTGGAAATCAAAATTGAAAGCAAAGCAAAATCTAGAAATTTCAAATGAAAATCAAAGAAAGAAGATCAAGACAACAGCAATTTCAAATCTTCAATATGCAATCTAAAGACATGCAATCAGAGAAATAAATCAACAGCAAGTTTAAATTCATAGCAGCTAGATTCAAATTCAACTAATCAAAAGAAGTTCAAAAATCTGGAACATCAGCCTGGAAACAAATCTGTCTTCTGTTCTCTGTTCCCTGATAAACAAGTGAGTAAACTTTATTTAAAAACTGATTTAAAATCTGAAATTTAAACTATGATGCAAGTCTTGTTGTTGGCATAAATATCTGGATTGGAATGCATGTATATTTATGAATATCCCGTGCTCTGTTTAACAAGTGAGTAAACACTATTTTAAAAACAGTAAAATCTATTTCTAGGTTTGTATGTGAGATGAATGTGTAGTGATATGGTATGCATTGTTTACATGAATGATTGGAATGAATGCATGTGAATAAATTGTTATACTGGTGTAATGTTATATATCTTCTTCTCTGTTCTTGTTACAGGTTATGGTTTGATATTATAAATTAAAAATCTCACAATAGAATCTATATTTGACTTTGATGTGTAAATGAAAGATGTTTGTTGAAGTATAATAAAGCTTATAAAAATAGTTCCAGGGTTGTAAATTCGATAGATAATTTTTAAAAATAAATATAACAGTGAAAGACACATATATGTCAAAATTTAATTTATTTAATTTTAGATTTAGTTTGCATAGTCGTATTCGTGGCAGAGAATCGTGAATTTAGGTGGTTTAAACATGATTTTTAAGATTGGGATGATTGAGATTTTTCGAGTTGAACAGAAAAGTTATTTCAGTCAATATCTGATGATCGGCGACGTTGGGGTGCTTGATATTTGGGCTGGAGATGGTCTGAGGGATGGGGGTGTCAGGAAAAATACTGGTAGTATTTATCGTTGGTCGAGGCGGTGGGATTTTGGCGAAGTAGGGTTTTAGGCTGCTTTTAAATGGGTTGAACTGTTGAGGAATTTGCGACGTGGGTGATGATGCGGAGGCGATCGCGAAGGGGTGGTAGGGTGGTTCGTGACGTGGTGATGCTCTGGTGATGTTGGCCGAGTTCATCGATGAGGGAGTCGACGGCGTTGGGGGAAGTTGCGGTCGAAGTTGGGTTCAGTTTTTCGACCGAGGAGCGAAATTTCGATTCGCGAGTCATTTCTTCGATCTGGGTTAAGATTTTGTCTCACTCGCGATCGTGTGATGGTGTTCGATGGTCGCGACGACCTAGGTTGGCCGGAGTTAGTGGGAGACGTGCACGTGCACGATTTTTGTGCACTGGATATTTGAATTGGGGAAGACGAGTTTCGACTCGAAGGACCTTCGCGTTCCCTCGTGATCGACTCGAAGAAGAAATGAGAGGCTGGGAAACTCGGGGGCTGGCTCGTGTAGAATGAGGTGTTGCTCGGGTTTCTCGGTGACAAACTCGAAGCCAGGTAGTTGGGGAAAGCTCAGTATTTAGGTGGTATAGCTGAAATGTAAATGCAGATTTTACAAGTTGTTTAAATTAAAATAAAAGTCGAGTTAAGTTATAGAACAAGTTTATAAAGGAAACGCAATATAAAGTTAAACTTGTTGTTTTAAATATGAAAATAAATCAAACATTTGGAAGTGGAAATTTAATTTATATTTCAAATTTAAGTGTGTTTTAAGATGATTGTTTTTGAAAACAATTATCTAATTAAATTGAAGTTCAATTTAAAAGAATGTTTTTAAGATATTAAATCAAAGTTTAGGTTAAAATTCTAAGTAATAATTTAAAGACTAAGTTTTCAAATTTATATTGAAAATATTTAAGTTTAAATTAAATGTTTAAGGTGTCTTAAATTTTAAAATTGATTTCTAAATGTTTTATTTTCAAATAAGGTTATGGCTATTAATTTTGGGAACCCAATAGAATAATTTGTTGTTAAGATTATTTAAAATTTGATTTAATTCAAATAATTTAATTATGAAGATAAATAAGGTTAATTTATCTTTGTTATTAACTTGAGGATACTTATTTAATATAATTTGTTAATAAGTTAAAGTTTAGTTAAGAATAATGTTTCTTAATTTATTAAGGATTTTTAAATATAAATTGTAAATTAATTAATTGTTTAAATTATTTTAAATAATTAGTTAATTATTTATTTAATTTTAAATAATCACTTAATTATGATTTAATTAAGTATGATTACTTAATAAAGAAATTATTAGTTAATTATTGAATATAATCACTTATGGAAGTAATTAAATGGAAATTACTCATAAGAGTAATTAGTTGAAGTAATTAATGGATATTCATTTGATTAAGGAATTAATTAATATAATTGTTTTAAAGTTAATTAATTATGAGGTAATTAAATAAGAAGTGATTAAGGTTAATTACCTAGTTTTATTAATTAAATAATTTATTTAATTAAAGGATTAAGGTTAATTAATAAGGTAATTAATTATTTGTTAAGGTAATTAATTAAAAGGTAATTAACTAAGGGAAGTAATTAAGGGAAGTTAATTACTGGATTATATTAATCAAAGGTGATTAATAATTATGATTAATTAAGAATAATTACTTAATGTAATTAATAAAATAATTAAAGGTGTAATTAAAGATCATTAGTTTATAATTAATGATTTAATTAAGAATTGATTAATTAAGATTAATAAATCAAATGATAAGTGATTAATTATAATTAATTAAGGCTTAAAGTAATTGATTATAATTAATTAATTAATGAAGTAATTAAAGGTTAATTACTGTATTTGATTAAGAATAATTAATTTGTGAAATTAATTAAAGATAATTACTTAAAGGTAATTAAAGTATAATTAATCAAGGTGATTAATTAAAGTGGATAATTAGAGAAAGATTAATTAATTTATTGGTAATTAATTAATGATTATATAAGTAAGATTTATGATGAAGTAATTAATTTAATTTATTTTAAATTAATTAGAAATGAAGTAATTAATTTAATTCACTTTAAATTAATTAAAGATATAGATAGTTAATTTAATTCATTTTAAATTAATTATCTTATGATTAAGTAAATCATTGCTTATATAAGAATGAATGACATTGATTGTCTTGAATGGATGTAATCTCAGAAATGAGATAAGATATTGTGTGATATGAATACTTGGTTGCATTATGATGATAATATAGATTAACTATTGTGATGTTGATATGGATTACCTATTTGGTTATGAATCATCTGTTTAATTGATAATGTGATTATCAGTTGTGAATTGTGAATTATCTATCTGTATGAATATAGATAAGTTAAATTGTTTAAACCTTTAAACAACTTGGCCTTAAAAGATACGTTTTGGATTTCGATGAGACCGGGATCGGGTTTGCTACATTACAGCATGATAGGGGGTTCTCGCTTCGCGGTTTGGTGGCGAACGGGAGACTCTTACCCCTACATGTCCCTGAGAGGTAAAGGCCTTGTGAGGGTTGGTTGCGAGTCGAGAGGCTGGCCGTAAAAGCAAATTCGAGGTATCACTGTATGCCACGGTGGGTCTGGGATGGTTGCAAACCATAAACTTAATTTATGGTTGCTTAAAAGACATCAACCCAAAACTGAAATTTATTTCAAAACTCAAGAATCAAATCTAAAATCATCTTCTCAATCAAAAACAGAAATATATTTCCAAACCAAGCAAATACAACCTGAAAATCATTTCCAGATCAAAAACCCTGTAATCTGAAATCTACTCAAACCTGTAATCTACCAAAACTCTGTAATCTTTTCAAACCAGAGAATCCAAGAATCAAGATCAAAATACTCCTCAAATTCAAGTTCAAAAACCTGTAACAAATTCTCCTAAACATTTTTCAAAAGCCTGTAACCATCCTTCAAGTATGCATGCAAGTATATCTGAAGCCAAAGAAAATTCTTTCCAGTTTCAAATCAAAGCATTTCAGTTTCGAAGTACTTTCTTCTCCAAATTCAAAGATTCCAGTTTTAAAGAAATCAAAGTTTTAAAGCAATTCAAAGTTTCCTGTTTCAAATCTCAAGCCTCTGCCTTTTTAATCTGGTGAGTAAACCTTTATTTTAAAACAGTTTCAAAATCTGAGAATAAACTTAAATGTTGTGATTGAATGTTTATAGTAATATGGTTTGCATATGATTTTATCTGAGAATGTATGCTTGAATAAATAAAATGTATATACTAACTTAGTAGGTATAAACACATGTTCTCTGTTATTCAATATGAGCAAACTCACTCACTACTTATGTGCCTTTGATACTGTGGTTGATTTTGAAGTATGATTGTTTGAAAATGTGTATGCATGAGTGTTTTAAAATCTTAAATACATGTTTATACAAATGAAGAACTGTGAGTATGTCTGGACATAAGTGACCATCTCTGTTCTCAGTTTTTAAAGTTTAAAACTTAGATTAGAAATTCCAATTCCTCTCCCTCTAATCTCTGTTAGGTTTAGGAATTTAAACAAATTAAGTTTGTTTAGTCATAAGCTATGGTTAAAAATTATTTTCAAGAAAAATTAACCTGTATTCTTCTAGAAATAAAGGAAAGACAGTAAAAATCTATAATCAGGTAAAAACTCAAGTATAATAATTTTTGGATTCACCTATATAGTCGTAATCTCCATTAGAAACCGTGAATTTTAAAAGTTAAATTACAATTTTTAACTTAGATTTGAAAGAGAAATTTGAGGATGAACGGAAACCACGTTTTGGGGAAATTCTGATGGTCGGTGACATTGTTGGCCTCGTGATTGAAGTCGAAGCTTTCTGGTGGGTCGGGGGTTCTAGGAAAAATGATCGCGTGATTTTACGATCATCAGGGTGGCTTGACGACGATGGTGTAGGGTTTAAGGTCAGGATTTGGATGGATGGGTTATCGTGGTTGCTGCATCACCATGGGAGGACTAGAGATGACCGGTATGGGGGGTATCGGAGCATTTACGTGTGACGTAGCTTTGGTCAAGATGGCATGGATGATCGTGGACGAGATCATCGGCGATGGGTGAATTTTTGATTGTTTGGCTACAGTTTTTCTATCGATCTGCTCAATTTCGATTCTCTGTCGAAATCGATAAACTGGGAGGTCGAGGAGGATGGAGAGGCACACATACGTTCGATCGTGCACATGCACACCGTGACCAACCACCTCTGACCATCCATGGCACCCTCAACCAATCGACCATCGATGCAGCAGCTAAACCCAATTATCGATTCACACATTCCAGCCTTCGATCGAAATCGAGCAATGCAGATGGAAACGAGAAATCAATATCGCCAGAAAACACCTCGAAACCATGACGCCGTTCACCAGAACCCACTACGATTCCGGCCACATCTCCGCGCATCATCCACGCAACTACCTACCAAAATTCATGCGACTCGATGCTTTAGAAACGACACAGCAACCCAATTACAGACCTCGATCAAACTTAGGTTTAAATCCTTCTCCGACCCAACGCCGCCGCCACGGTGGGTACATAAATCACCTGACATTTTTGCCGAGACCACCAAGCTTCACTCTTCCTCCAGCAAAGTTCCTGACCACCCCGAGCCCAAACATCACCAGAAATCGCTCAAAGACCATTTTCTGGTCATCCTCGAAATACACTCTCGATTCCAATCTAAAATTTTTAATTTAACTTTCTAAAATCATAATTTTAGATGGTGATTCTGATTATATAAGTGAATCAAAGAGTTATGATACTTCAGATTTACCTGTTTATAAGTTTTCACTGTGTTTTCTTGATTTACAGAAATATACAAACTTATTCCACTAAAACTAAATTTTAGATCTTAGTTTATGTTTAAATATACATAATTTGTTTGTACATCATATCCTAAAGAAGATCAGGGAAGGAGATCTAATAATTTTATCAGATTTTAAATTCTGAACCACAAGAACAGAACAACAGTTTTTATATAACATGCACACAATTTTCTATATACACATATACATACATTCAGCTTTAGAACATCCATGCACACATATATTCAAACATACAGCACAATTTTACTTCTAACATTTACCACATGCAACAAATTTAAAACTGTTTTAAACTTTAGTTTACTCACCTATTTAAGATGAACAGAGCATATTAACAATTTAAATCAGACATACACACTTCAATTCTCACATGCATACAGAGTATATACATATAAATAAACATGCAAAGATACTTCATTTTAGAAATCATTCGAAAGCAAGTTTATATCTATTTTAGCTTTTGAAAAAGATGTTTACTCACCTATTTAAGATTGAACAGAGAAGTGATAAACTGGAATCTTTTGAAAACTGGAAGCTTTTGAAATTTCATCTGCTTCATTTCTTTTTAAAAACAGGATAATTAAGATTTAATGATATAAAATAAATTAGTAAGGTAATTAAAGATAATTAAGATTTAATGATATAAAATAAATTAGTAAGGTAATTAAAAGATAATTAAGATTTAATGATATAAAATAAATTAGTAAGGTAATTAAAAGATAATTAATCAATTTAATTAATTTATAATTTGGATTTATAAATTAGTAATTAAGGGTTAAATTGATTAATTAAGATTTAATTAAATTAATTAAAGGTTAATTAGGTTTCCGTATACCGGAATTCCAGGTCTGGAGACCCGAATACCACATCGATCCAAATTAACGATAGGTCGTGAATCTCAAGTGAAGATGAAGATTTAGAGTGCAAGGGTTATTGTCGTTAACTCTGAGGGTGATTCCAAAACGAGTGTAACGAGATAATGCCTTCGGTTTCGTTCGAACCCGGAACGAACTTATATGGATTGAATGCTTTCAGCACATCGTCAGGCGGACGATGAGCATTCTAAGTGATATGTTCTGATTAAAGGTAATCGTAACCTCAAGCCTCATCAACCGGGAATGGCTAAAACAGGGGAGGTGCAGCAAGGCTTCGTGGGTAGCACCCACTGAGAGCAAGATAGATCCCTGTCTAGAGGTCCCTTTTCTTTTATTCGGCTTAGTGTGTGGTTGGTCGCGCCAACCACGGGATTGTCTTGTTCGGGATTATCCAGTAAGGGATGGTTCCGGCTTTGTGTTGCAGGGGAGCGGGCGTACTCCTCGGTACGGTGATCTAGGCCACGTACTGTGACGGGCGGTACCCCAGTAGCCCTGCCATTGTATGGAATCCAAACTCCAATAAGCGCCGTACGTATTAGTTGTGCCCAACTATGTTGGAATGTGAGATGTAAGCATTTCAGCTATTTCTGTATTTTACTTGAAAACCCTAGACCCTATTATAATATAACTGGATTTCCTATCAAATGTTTTGGTTAGCGTAAGGTAAAAACTTTTCCATGTTTATGTGTGGGAAGTCTTACGTGATACCTTTGTTTTCAAAAGGTTTTGAAGTTAAACAATTTTAACCCGTTTACTCACACCAGACCCATGTCTGACCCAAGTGTTTATTTCTGTTTTATAAACTCTTGGGTACTCAAATTTTTACGAGTAGCCAAGGGATTCAGGTTTAGCTTTGACGAATATTCTGGAGGAGCAATGGAGCAGGAGGCTTCGGCGTTCGTAGATATAGTATTCCGCTGTGTTGATATCTGTGATAGTGTCTTGTCTTGTATTTGAGTTGTAATGTCTAGACAGATGTTTATAACTGTCTAGTAAGTGATGTATATGCTGTGTAACTCTGTAAATTGTTGTATACTATGTAATAGTTTATGTTATTAATATAATTTATTCGTTCCGCTGTGAGATCGTTGTTGTTGTTTCTTTCTTTCTTCTTTTCTTTTCTATTTTCTACCCCTTTCTTTCTTCATAACGATGCGACTTTCTGGGCATAGAAAGTCGGGTCGTTACATTTGGTATCAGAGCAGTAGGTTGAGTGAATACCTAGGCTCTGAAGTGGTGTCTATCTTGAGAGCGCGTAATTGTTAATTATATAAAAATGGTTTTATATTGTGTTAATTGATCGGTTGAGTGGTATATGGATTCTGGTCAATACGAGTAGCTAACGTTATTGATAGGGATCTCTAAACACTTGAACCAGGTCAACGGACACAATATTGTTTTAAAGAGGTAAATGAAATAATTTTACCCAGAAATAATTTCTATATAAAAAGATCATTTTAAATAAATATATATATATATATATATGTATTTCTACCTATTTGTTGGGTTACCTGTTCGGGTTTTCCAATATGAGTTATAAAGGTAGATAGGGTGGTAGTGTGTGTAACACAATTACCAATGGTTAGAGTTTGAGTGTTGAGGTTGGAAGTGTAATTGTCGAGACTGTAGACCTAATACTGTCTCGAGTAAACTTTGTTGTGATGTAAAGATTTCATCAATCTCCGAAGGAAACTGTTTAAGTTCGGAGTTTATCTTTGAAGTTGGATGAATAGAGTAGATCTATTGGATGAGCAGAAGCGAGTGATGGTATCTCAGGTAATAGTAGCTGTGTGATGAGACGCAGTGACTATGGATGTTCCCGAAGATGTTTTCTTTGGAACAAGTTGTGGAAGTAGATCTGTTTCGGTGTTGTGGCTGGGTCCAGCGGGGTGTTTCTTTTTGCTTTGAAGTCCGAGTTTCTCAAAGAGTTTCGGATAAGAAGTCTTTGGTATCTGTGACAGCAGTGCAGCTCGGAGTGTTCTGTGTGTTAGCAGGAAGTTTCTGGCTGAGTAGTTTTTCTGAAGTTGGAGTCCAGAAGCAGCTGAGTGAATCCATTTCTTCGATGAATTGGATAGTTAAGTATGAGCTGTTCTAATTTGTGAAGAGAGAACAGTATCTGTGGAAGTTAGGTCGAGTTGATCGCAAAAGAGACTTGCGATTGTTTGAGTGTTCTTTTGGGTTATTGGAGATTGAGATTCCATATCGACTTGATTCGTGGAGTTACCGGAAGTTCAGCTTAGTAGAAGGATGTCACCGAGAGAAAAATTTGGTGAAGCAGCTCAGAATTCTTTGGAGAGGGATTGATCAGTTCTAATTTTCTAGAGGGGATTCTGCTAGGATGTTTTGACCAAATTGAATGGAGTCGCTAAGATTTTATGGTATGGTGAACTGTGGATGATCAAGTTTGTGCTCGAGTTTCTCCGACGGCATTCTCATCTGTTCAAGATCAGAGTTGTGCAGCGGAAGCAAGATAGCAGCTATTCTAGAATGGAAGCAACCGAGAGTTGTAATTTTCTTCGAGTAGAGGATTTCTATAGGAAATTCAAGTGTATCTCTAAGTTGAAGGAATTTTCAGGATTTGGAGGTAAAGTTGTCAAGTGCAACTGTTTTGACTATTTCAGATAGGAGAGGTAGTTCGAAGTTCTCTAATGTTTGTAGAATAGAGTTGTGTTTTGGATTTCGGCATATTTTTGAGAAACCATTTTGTTGAGTAGGATCCGGAAATTGGTTTGATGTTGGTCTAATCTGTTTCAAGAAGCATCAGCAAGGGTTAAGCTGATCAGGAAGAATGAAGTGACTCAGGATCGTCAAAGGAGTTATGCAGTTAAGAATTGATGGAATTTGGAAATTGATGTTGAAATTGGATATTGTTTTAAGTTTTTCTCCGATCAAAGGAGATATAAGATTTGGTAAGACTGGAGAGTAAGCTCCGGAAGTATTATGAGATTTTTCTGTGTTCTTTGGAGATTAGATTTTGATCCCCAGGATTGAGTTGCCAGTTCGGATAACTGGAATTCATTTTATTTCACATATCTCTGAGGAATATGTGTATGATTCATCGAGTGATGAAATCAGCAGTTCAGAAGGATTTGGTAGTTGAGATGGTTTTGAGTTTAGTCTGATATTTTGTTCAGGTTTGTAATCTAGATGGGAAGGAGTTCTAGACTATTGTAGATAGTTAGTTAAGATCCTGTAGAACGAGTATCCCGGTATATATATATACTTGGGGAAACTCGAGGAAATTCTATCCAGAATTTGTCTGGATAGTTAAATTTGTTTGATTAAATTGTTTGCTATGATTGTTAGAATATGATTGATATGTATGGTTGCTGTTTAAAATAAAATTTTGATGGGTTATTAAATTATCTTTGCTTTTAAATTTCGGGGACGAAATTATTTTAAGGGGGGAGGAATGTGATATCCCGGAAATTTGGCAATATCAATTTAATAATATTTATTAATAATTAAATTGATTTGTTGATTTATTTTATAAATTGACAAGTTTAATTCTTTTAAAGGTTAATAATATTTTTAACTGGCAAATTTATTTCTTTTGAAAACTAATAACATTTTAATTTGGCAATATCTTTTCTAACAATTTTAAATTGAGAAGATTTATCTTTCTAAAACTTATATAAAATGTTTATATTTATAATGTATATATATATATATATATTGGTATATATATATTATAAATAGGGAGTCTTTAAGTTAAATAAAAGTTATGTTTTCAAATTATAATATATATGTATTAGAAATGTAGAAGCTTAATTTATAAAAGATAAATACATTTTATACTTGTAAATATTTCATAAATAAAAATATATAACTTAAATAAATTAATAAAGAAAAGAATTAACACTTGTAAATCAATAATGAAGTATTAACACTTATAAGACACTTGTAAAGAAAATAGGCATATGTGTAAGTTAATTAACCTCTAAGAAGGACAAATGTCCACATTTTCTTTTTAATAATTAAATTAAATAAATAACATATGAAAGAAGAAATATATTTTTACTTTCAGCTGAATTAATCTATCTTCACTTCTTTCTCCACAAAAAAAAAAATACAATTCGAATCTAAAATCAAAAAGAAAAGTGAAAACCTGGAAATCAAAATTGAAAGCAAAGCAAAATCTAGAAATTTCAAATGAAAATCAAAGAAAGAAGATCAAGACAACAGCAATTTCAAATCTTCAATATGCAATCTAAAGACATGCAATCAGAGAAATAAATCAACAGCAAGTTTAAATTCATAGCAGCTAGATTCAAATTCAACTAATCAAAAGAAGTTCAAAAATCTGGAACATCAGCCTGGAAACAAATCTGTCTTCTGTTCTCTGTTCCCTGATAAACAAGTGAGTAAACTTTATTTAAAAACTGATTTAAAATCTGAAATTTAAACTATGATGCAAGTCTTGTTGTTGGCATAAATATCTGGATTGGAATGCATGTATATTTATGAATATCCCGTGCTCTGTTTAACAAGTGAGTAAACACTATTTTAAAAACAGTAAAATCTATTTCTAGGTTTGTATGTGAGATGAATGTGTAGTGATATGGTATGCATTGTTTACATGAATGATTGGAATGAATGCATGTGAATAAATTGTTATACTGGTGTAATGTTATATATCTTCTTCTCTGTTCTTGTTACAGGTTATGGTTTGATGTTATAAATTAAAAATCTCACAATAGAATCTATATTTGACTTTGATGTGTAAATGAAAGATGTTTGTTGAAGTATAATAAAGCTTATAAAAATAGTTCCAGGGTTGTAAATTCGATAGATAATTTTTAAAAATAAATATAACAGTGAAAGACACATATATGTCAAAATTTAATTTATTTAATTTTAGATTTAGTTTGCATAGTCGTATTCGTGGCAGAGAATCGTGAATTTAGGTGGTTTAAACATGATTTTTAAGATTGGGATGATTGAGATTTTTCGAGTTGAACAGAAAAGTTATTTCAGTCAATATCTGATGATCGGCGACGTTGGGGTGCTTGATATTTGGGCTGGAGATGGTCTGAGGGATGGGGGTCTCAGGAAAAATACTGGTAGTATTTATCGTTGGTCGAGGCGGTGGGATTTTGGCGAAGTAGGGTTTTAGGCTGCTTTTAAATGGGTTGAACTGTTGAGGAATTTGCGACGTGGGTGATGATGCGGAGGCGATCGCGAAGGGGTGGTAGGGTGGTTCGTGACGTGGTGATGCTCTGGTGATGTTGGCCGAGTTCATCGATGAGGGAGTCGACGGCGTTGGGGGAAGTTGCGGTCGAAGTTGGGTTCAGTTTTTCGACCGAGGAGCGAAATTTCGATTCGCGAGTCATTTCTTCGATCTGGGTTAAGATTTTGTCTCACTCGCGATCGTGTGATGGTGTTCGATGGTCGCGACGACCTAGGTTGGCCGGAGTTAGTGGGAGACGTGCACGTGCACGATTTTTGTGCACTGGATATTTGAATTGGGGAAGACGAGTTTCGACTCGAAGGACCTTCGCGTTCCCTCGTGATCGACTCGAAGAAGAAATGAGAGGCTGGGAAACTCGGGGGCTGGCTCGTGTAGAATGAGGTGTTGCTCGGGTTTCTCGGTGACAAACTCGAAGCCAGGTAGTTGGGGAAAGCTCAGTATTTAGGTGGTATAGCTGAAATGTAAATGCAGATTTTACAAGTTGTTTAAATTAAAATAAAAGTCGAGTTAAGTTATAGAACAAGTTTATAAAGGAAACGCAATATAAAGTTAAACTTGTTGTTTTAAATATGAAAATAAATCAAACATTTGGAAGTGGAAATTTAATTTATATTTCAAATTTAAGTGTGTTTTAAGATGATTGTTTTTGAAAACAATTATCTAATTAAATTGAAGTTCAATTTAAAAGAATGTTTTTAAGATATTAAATCAAAGTTTAGGTTAAAATTCTAAGTAATAATTTAAAGACTAAGTTTTCAAATTTATATTGAAAATATTTAAGTTTAAATTAAATGTTTAAGGTGTCTTAAATTTTAAAATTGATTTCTAAATGTTTTATTTTCAAATAAGGTTATGGCTATTAATTTTGGGAACCCAATAGAATAATTTGTTGTTAAGATTATTTAAAATTTGATTTAATTCAAATAATTTAATTATGAAGATAAATAAGGTTAATTTATCTTTGTTATTAACTTGAGGATACTTATTTAATATAATTTGTTAATAAGTTAAAGTTTAGTTAAGAATAATGTTTCTTAATTTATTAAGGATTTTTAAATATAAATTGTAAATTAATTAATTGTTTAAATTATTTTAAATAATTAGTTAATTATTTATTTAATTTTAAATAATCACTTAATTATGATTTAATTAAGTATGATTACTTAATAAAGAAATTATTAGTTAATTATTGAATATAATCACTTATGGAAGTAATTAAATGGAAATTACTCATAAGAGTAATTAGTTGAAGTAATTAATGGATATTCATTTGATTAAGGAATTAATTAATATAATTGTTTTAAAGTTAATTAATTATGAGGTAATTAAATAAGAAGTGATTAAGGTTAATTACCTAGTGTTATTAATTAAATAATTTATTTAATTAAAGGATTAAGGTTAATTAATAAGGTAATTAATTATTTGTTAAGGTAATTAATTAAAAGGTAATTAACTAAGGGAAGTAATTAAGGGAAGTTAATTACTGGATTATATTAATCAAAGGTGATTAATAATTATGATTAATTAAGAATAATTACTTAATGTAATTAATAAAATAATTAAAGGTGTAATTAAAGATCATTAGTTTATAATTAATGATTTAATTAAGAATTGATTAATTAAGATTAATAAATCAAATGATAAGTGATTAATTATAATTAATTAAGGCTTAAAGTAATTGATTATAATTAATTAATTAATGAAGTAATTAAAGGTTAATTACTGTATTTGATTAAGAATAATTAATTTGTGAAATTAATTAAAGATAATTACTTAAAGGTAATTAAAGTATAATTAATCAAGGTGATTAATTAAAGTGGATAATTAGAGAAAGATTAATTAATTTATTGGTAATTAATTAATGATTATATAAGTAAGATTTATGATGAAGTAATTAATTTAATTTATTTTAAATTAATTAGAAATGAAGTAATTAATTTAATTCACTTTAAATTAATTAAAGATATAGATAGTTAATTTAATTCATTTTAAATTAATTATCTTATGATTAAGTAAATCATTGCTTATATAAGAATGAATGACATTGATTGTCTTGAATGGATGTAATCTCAGAAATGAGATAAGATATTGTGTGATATGAATACTTGGTTGCATTATGATGATAATATAGATTAACTATTGTGATGTTGATATGGATTACCTATTTGGTTATGAATCATCTGTTTAATTGATAATGTGATTATCAGTTGTGAATTGTGAATTATCTATCTGTATGAATATAGATAAGTTAAATTGTTTAAACCTTTAAACAACTTGGCCTTAAAAGATACGTTTTGGATTTCGATGAGACCGGGATCGGGTTTCCGTATACCGGAATTCCAGGTCTGGAGACCCGAATACCACATCGATCCAAATTAACGATAGGTCGTGAATCTCAAGTGAAGATGAAGATTTAGAGTGCAAGGGTTATTGTCGTTAACTCTGAGGGTGATTCCAAAACGAGTGTAACGAGATAATGCCTTCGGTTTCGTTCGAACCCGGAACGAACTTATATGGATTGAATGCTTTCAGCACATCGTCAGGCGGACGATGAGCATTCTAAGTGATATGTTCTGATTAAAGGTAATCGTAACCTCAAGCCTCATCAACCGGGAATGGCTAAAACAGGGGAGGTGCAGCAAGGCTTCGTGGGTAGCACCCACTGAGAGCAAGATAGATCCCTGTCTAGAGGTCCCTTTTCTTTTATTCGGCTTAGTGTGTGGTTGGTCGCGCCAACCACGGGATTGTCTTGTTCGGGATTATCCAGTAAGGGATGGTTCCGGCTTTGTGTTGCAGGGGAGCGGGCGTACTCCTCGGTACGGTGATCTAGGCCACGTACTGTGACGGGCGGTACCCCAGTAGCCCTGCCATTGTATGGAATCCAAACTCCAATAAGCGCCGTACGTATTAGTTGTGCCCAACTATGTTGGAATGTGAGATGTAAGCATTTCAGCTATTTCTGTATTTTACTTGAAAACCCTAGACCCTATTATAATATAACTGGATTTCCTATCAAATGTTTTGGTTAGCGTAAGGTAAAAACTTTTCCATGTTTATGTGTGGGAAGTCTTACGTGATACCTTTGTTTTCAAAAGGTTTTGAAGTTAAACAATTTTAACCCGTTTACTCACACCAGACCCATGTCTGACCCAAGTGTTTATTTCTGTTTTATAAACTCTTGGGTACTCAAATTTTTACGAGTAGCCAAGGGATTCAGGTTTAGCTTTGACGAATATTCTGGAGGAGCAATGGAGCAGGAGGCTTCGGCGTTCGTAGATATAGTATTCCGCTGTGTTGATATCTGTGATAGTGTCTTGTCTTGTATTTGAGTTGTAATGTCTAGACAGATGTTTATAACTGTCTAGTAAGTGATGTATATGCTGTGTAACTCTGTAAATTGTTGTATACTATGTAATAGTTTATGTTATTAATATAATTTATTCGTTCCGCTGTGAGATCGTTGTTGTTGTTTCTTTCTTTCTTCTTTTCTTTTCTATTTTCTACCCCTTTCTTTCTTCATAACGATGCGACTTTCTGGGCATAGAAAGTCGGGTCGTTACATTATGCATCGAAATAATGATCCAGACTTAATTTATAAAAAAAATACCATATACAAACCATTATTACTTATTTTAGGAAATAAAAAGAAAAAAATAAACTATCAACATGTTATACTTTAGATTCTAAATATTGTACAAACTTTTGTTTAAATGTAATTTTAATAAAAAGTGAATATTTGAGATAATTCAAAGAAAATTGTTTATATAGAACATAAAGAACGAATTGTATAAAGTAGTAAAAATTCTAGTTAATTGAGTGGGAAAGAGAGTTAGATATCCTTTGTGTATAAATCCAAATTATAATCAAATTATGACCATTTATGAAGATTGAATTGTTGTGACATGATTTTGAGATCTTAAGGAGTCTAAGACTAAAGAGTAACTGAAATAAAAGAATGAAGCAAATGGGCTAGAGATCCAACTTTAATATATACAGTATAAATTATGATGCCCTTTTGAGTTCGTGTGAAGCTCGAGAGTAAAGTAAAAAATAGAGTGAAGGAGCAGAAGAAAAAGATTATAGAATTTATTTTAGATCAGAAAAATAATATTTTTTTATAGGGATTGAAGTACGTAGATATGTAATATTTTATGGAATAGAATGAATGCAAAATTAGTAAACAAATTAAAGGAAATGGTTAAAAGGGAGTGGTTTGGTTTAGGGGAATAAATGTCAAGGATAAATTTTCCATAAAAGTCAATAATTGATAGAGGGAGAAACTTTTAACTTGTACAAAATTATCACAAAAATTTCCATTATTACCCTTCATTTCATTTAGAATCATTTTCATTATTTTCCTTTTGTACCACTTCAATCTAAAAGCAAATAAAATACTGATATTATTTTTGTTTGAACAAATAAAAAAAATCTTGATTAAATAGATGATTGCATACCTTATTTTGAACCTCCATCAAGATATAAGATCTAAAATCTCTTCCAAAGACATCATCAAAATATTAAATATAAGAGAAAAAAATACTCCTATAGTCTTTTTAGTGTAGTGATTTGATTTTAAGAAACAACTGCCACAAAACCAACCCGCAAACCCACACAATTCGAGCTGACAATAAACCACACATGTCCAACCCAAATTGAATGGTAAGACGGATAGTTATGGGAAAGAAAGAAGAAAGAAGAAGAGAAGAAAAGAAAAAGAACTAAAACAACACAGAATCTCACAATCGCAGCGGAACAACATATAATATAATATCAATGAACTTTACAAATGAGAAACTGCAATATAATTTACATATATCTATCAGAGTACAAAAAATCACTAATCATCAGCCTGGACATTTATAATAACCTCTCCTCACAAATGCTGACAATTTAAACAAAAATGCGGTGGAAAATAAAAATATATGTGAATACGACCTGAAGACCTCCAACTCGTTTGCTGAAGCCCCAAAGCATCCAATCAAAATCTGTAAATATGCTTGGTCTGACCTGAGCATTGGAAAGGAAGAACGCCCGGATCAGTCTAGTAAACCAGCATGAGTAAACACATCTCAACTGAATTTTAAAGTTAAAAACTTTTCTTTATCAAACAAAGGTATCTTGTAAGACTACGCTGCAAATAAACATGGACGGGTTTTTACCTTACGATAACCAAAACATTTCATATCAAATCCTGTTATATTATACTAGCGTCTGGTATACAAATAATATTATAATAGCCAAAAAATTTACATTGGTTAAATTTGACGACATAATAGGTTTACAAACAAAATGGAAGCCAGGTATTGAATAATGGATTTCCATACAATTGTAGGTAAGGGACTACATTCCGTATAGTACATATCTAAAGGAATGTACCGAGGATACACAAAAAATCCTCCGCATCTAGCAAGACCGGTCTATCCCTATTTGGCACTCATATATGGCCTGGATAGAAACCGAATATGCCATCACCCCGGTCATTACCGACCTATTCGAGACATCTCGTAGCATACACCACATACCCGACATATAGAGGGTTATCAAGAAAGGTGATGATCATACCCTAATGGTTGCGAACCACATAGCCTTACGGTGTACTATGTTTAAGCCATTACCGGGTGATGAGGCTCAAGGTAATGTTTACCCTTCACATAGCACATTCCACTTTGAATGCCACACTGCCATTCCCACAATCATACAACTGATTTCTACAAACGTATAACTCATGAGCTCGTACATCTTAGGAAAGGGTGTTAAGCCAAGAGAAGTTGCCTTCTCCGCCACCAAACAGATGATACATTCATAGAGATCAATTGATGTAATTAGAAATGCAACGTTAGACATTCGTCCATACAAGTTGTCCATGAACAGGACAAACCGAAAGAACTCTCCTACCACATCCCGTCGGGAATTACCCCTAGGATTAGTAGCCAGAAGTCCTTGCATATCGAATATTTTCATAACAAAGCACTACTGCCACCATATACTTATAATATGCATCGCAGGTCTAGTGGCAAGTAGCCCTGCATCATGAAGATCTCCGTCTTTAAAATCATCATCATAAACCTGCACTTTCAAACGCATAAATTGGTCTGGAGTGGTTCTCGGATAAATCCGACCCCGGTCTCTCTGGACCAACAACGATAAAGAGGCCCTCAACCTCATATGAAAACCAAGTCTCATAGACTTATCACGTTTCCAACTCTCAACTTTCTATCCTTCGGCCAAGAGGGAAGCCTGGTAGATTGGAGTAACATAAACACTCTGCACTACTCGAATCAACATTCTTAATCCAAATGATAATCAAGCCTACTCAGTCAGCTTTGTGCTAAGTATACGACTAATCAGTTCACACATCAAGTTAAGGAACCAAAAATTTCTAAGTTTGATAGTCGGTTATTTAACTACCAAAGCAACAAACAATATCTAGCACATAAGCAGTCACTAGGCCCATTTAATTAATCTTTTATTAATTAAATCAAGTTCCAAATATTTACTTCAAATTATCTTTAAAAGATATATTCTCAAAACCATTTCGATCCTTTGATATTGGAAAACATTTCCATATACTTATATCAACGGTACAAGTATATTTAATAAAACTATCATTTTGGAGACATGCCAAATAGATTTCTATAACCGTACAACTCCCAAGTTCATACGCCTCCGAACGGGAATTAAGTATAAGAAGTAGTGCTTCCTATACCACCAAGCCTTTAGTACGTTGATAAGAACCAATTCGTATTTCACAATGGAAGGTCAAAACACAATTTATTGGGTCAAAACGAATGTTGTGTAAAACATCGTTACGACAACTCAAAAACACTAGTATATGGATTTGATTAATTATATATATATATAAATCCTGTATACTATATAAAACATTTAGTTTCGAAAACCAATTACTGTAATAATAGTGTTTTAATCCATGCCTTTCATACTCCTCCGAAAACGTCTATTACAGCAATAAATGTTGAAATCCATGTTTTCGATAATTAAAGCATTTTAAATCACTTTTCAAAACCATTTAAACTTCATTTGAAATTACTGCTTTGAAAACTTTAATTTTAAAGATTATCACTTTAAAAACCATTAACTTCACTAAAAATCTTACTTTCAAAACATTCCTTTAAAAGATTATTTAACTCTTAAACTTAAATGTATTTCTTTTATATAAAAATCCATATTTAAATCTCAACATAAATCATTACCATATTTATAAAACTATGTTTATAAATCTCCTTTCTATTTTATAAAACTCCTATTTTATAAAACCTCTTTATTTATAAAATTCTATTTATAAATCATTCTTTTATAAAAACTCATTTTACTATCAAAATCCACTTATAAATCCATTTTTTTATAAATCTAATTTATTTATAAAATCCATTTGTAAATCCATTTACCAAATAAAATTTCAAATCCATTTTCAAAATATTTAGAGATTCCAATTATAATTCTATTTCTTTATTTATAAAATATCACTTTTATAAATCCTTTATATAAACTTATTCAAAAATCTCCATTTAAAAATATTTCACAAAACTATACTTTATAACATCAAAAATCATAATTTTTATTTGTTTAAAAATAAATTCATTCCTTTTAATAATTTAAAATTAATTAAACCATATATACTTTCAAAATCACTTTGAAAATCATTTCAATTCAAAATCACAATTTTATAGTATTTCAAAATACTAAAAATGTGGCCCAGTGCTACTATAGCACTAAATAAGCAAAAATATATCAATGTCATCAAATATGGCATCCAACACACCATATATCAAAATATATGAAAAATAATATCAACAATGTGAGGACTCCTATTGGATCCCTCAAACCTATCCCCTTGCATCCATACAGTATATAATCAAATAATAAAAATCAACCGCTTCGTGGCAGGATCGTATACAAAGGGTCATCTGTTTATACACGAGAACGTAATAGGGTCTCATCCACTCCAATAGGCGGGAATATATCCAAACCAACTAATAAAATAGTAAATCATCTAAACAAGCAACAAACATCATAAATAAAATTACTCCCACTTATATAAAAATATAAGCAGGCCAGAGAGGTGAGTTTACTCACAGAAATTCCAGAAATCGCCAAAGCGCTCTGGTTTGAATTAAAATTGAACGGTCGTTCAGTTTAATCCAAAATTTCCACTAGCTCCAAATCCATCCAATCCAACTCCATAATGTAGTACTCGCCGATACGATCGCAATGCAACTTGTCGCGCTCAAAACTGACCTCATACGAAAAAGTAATGGATTAACGAACGTACGAAATAATTAAATTATCATTACCTTAAACTAATTAAATTTTAAATTAAACCTTATTCCCACTCTCCCTCTCTCGTACACGATTTCCAGGCTCGAGCTTCCATTTTTCTTTTTTATCATCAATCGCGATAAACCCAAACGCCGCCGCTGCCGTCCACGCTTACTCGCGCGCGCCTACCGCCACACCATCGCTCCCATTGCCTACCGCCACGCGCCACACCACGTGCGCACCCAATTGCAGAAAACTAACCCACCAACCCCTTCGAATGCGCCCCCTAGCCGCCGCCATGGTTTGTCGATCGACAATCGACTTATATGGATGGGTTCATGAGGATGAGAGCAACAACTTCCATGTTGATGGTTTTGACTAATTTGGCATTGATTATGTTAAGAAACGTGGGCCATTGATGTTAGGATTTGGGAAATGGTGGCTAGAGCTTGGCTTTAGGGTTAAATTGCAAATGTTGAAAGTTAATGCCCTTTTATAGAAAATTTCGAAGGCACTATTCATTCGCTAAAATTTCGAACTCCAAACGAAGCATGCCGCCTAGCGTTCTATATGTTATACCCCTATTCCAAACACAATATATATCGAGGCCCAATTCTATCATATACATAAGTTAGCTTTTTAAATCAAATTATATTAATTTAAATTCCTTTAGTTAATTTCTACGCGTTTCGAACTCGCACGACTAAACGATATGCTCAATCGCCATGAAATTCGACATTAAGATAGGATGGCGGCTAGAGAGGTGGAAACTACATGGGAGAAAGAAGGGATGAGATGGAAAAAGAAGAGAGGGGGTATGGTACAAATGGCATTTTTGTAATTTCACTTGTTAACATTTTATAAATACAAATTTCCTAAATTTTTTCACATTTTCTCATTCTCTTTTTCACTTTTCAATCTCCTAAAGCTCTTAAGCATGCTTTCATGGCTTCTCATTATATTTTAAAAATTCATGAATCTTAGAGTTCCACTTTAAAATCACTTTCAGATTTTCTAAAACACTTCTTCCTCCATTACTTCACTTTCTCTTTTAAGTTCAAGTCGCTTCCACCAAAAAAAGTCAAGGTCGTACCCTTATATGGTTGAGGCCGAACCATATAGTGCTAAAGCTAAGCACATCTCCAAGTTTTCCAAGCAGAGTTCAAGCCTTTTTCCATAGGATCTGAAGTCTTAAGCTTCTACACAAGTTTTAAAAAAAGAAAAAGGGTTTCGTTGGATTTTGGGTGAATAAATCTCTAAAATTTTGAAAGTATATACCTTTATATATATGTTGTTATACGGTTATATGTATGTACTATTGGTTGGTTGGATTATGGAAGTGTTTGGATGTGTATGTAAATGCTAACTTATGGTTTAGCATTTGACATGAATTGATGGTTAAAGTAATATGTTTGGTTAGAAAGTTGTGACCTTGGATCTGTTATGGAAACGATTGGTTTATACATACATGCATGGATTATGGATAGATGGTTTAGAATTAGAAACTTGAGATGTTAAAAAGGGCTTGAGATCCATTTCCATGGTTTACTAGTTCTGATTTATAAAACGTTTCCATTTTAGTTTCTATCTTTGGTTCAAGATTTCAAATCCTTTCTTTTTATGTTTTAAAGGAAGTAAAGGATAAAAGGATGAAGTTTTAGATGGTAACTTAGAAAATTAATTCTAAGTTATTACCTCTATAGCGATAGTCGCTATGGATGCACTTTGGAAGTATATGATTTTCAAGTTTACTTTTAAAATTGTTTCGAAAACCATTTCAAACTTAATTAGGTATTATAAACTTAATTAACTTTTAATTTATGAGTTAAATAATTGATTTATTTATTAAAAATAATTATTAATTAATTAAGTAATTAAGTTAAGTGATTAGGGTTTAAGAATTAATTAATTAAGTTGATCATTTTTAGTTAATTAAGAAGTTTTAATTAATGATTAATTAAGTTAAGGGGTAATTATTTTAATTAATTTTGTTTAATCAAGTTAATTGTTTTTAAATTAATTACTTGATTAGTATTTAATTATTTAATTAATTATTATTTAATTAAGAGTTATTTATTTACTTAATTACTTATTAATTAGGGTTTAATTTATAATAAATGGTTATTAAATAAAGTCTAATTATTTATTTATTTTTAACTAATTAGGATTTAATTATTATTCAACTAGATCTTAGTTATTTAATAAGTTTTTGATTAATAAAAGGTAATTATTAGTAATTAATTAAGACTTAACTAAGATAATGAAGATTTTAAGTTTTGATTTAAATATGATTAATTAAGGATTAATTAAGCTTTAATTTATGATTTAATGATGATTTATTTATTATTTTAATTTATTTAAACTCCAACAATTCTTTATTTTAAATCAACCTTTGTTTTTAAACCAAGGATCTCTTGTTCATGCCATTAAGTAGCCAAACAAATTAAAGTAGTTATAGTAAAATGTTATCATGTTTATTGAAAATAAGTCGACCTGTACTTATCACAAAGACCACATTTTTGAAACGTGATAAATGCAAGGGAGTTAATTTTGATAATCGGGTCATGATAACTTAAGCATATGGAAGGTAATTATATATGTTTAAGTCTTTACATCCTGATAGTGGGATTGTCCACTATAAATAATTTTACCTTTTAAATTATCGAATGTTGGTTTGGAGAGACCGGGATCAGATATTAATCCGAAAACCACTTCAAACTAACGTGAACGTTCATATTGGAAATAGTAAAGGCAAGGTTCAAGATGAAGGCTATGAAGTGCCTTTGGTTCGTTCATCTCCTAAACAACTTGTATGGATGAGTGCTGACATTTCGTCAACATATGGAAGGCAATGTTAGCATTCCAAATGGAAATTCTATAATAAAGGTAAAAGTAGCCTCATGCCTCATCAATCGGGAATGACTAAAACAAAGGAGATGCAGCAAGGCTAAGTGGGTCGCTCCGATTAGGGTAAGATTATCCCTATCTAAAGTCACTATTATCAACTCATGTATGCTTCGGTACGGTTATTGATCCCAACCGAGGGGTGATTTTATTCGATACTATCCAGTAAGGGGTAGGCCGGTCTTGTGTTGGCAGGGGATCCAGGCGAGGTCCTGGGTGTTATTTTACCTAGAGATGCACCATGATGGGTAGTACCCCAGTAGCCCAGTCATTGTATGAAATCCATTCTCCAATAAGTGTTGTACGTTATTAGTTGTATACAAATATGTTAAAATATGAGATGTAAGCATTTTATCTATGTTCTATTTTACTTGAAAACCCTAGACATTGTTACAATATCACTGGATTTCTGTTTAAGGTGTTTTGGTTATCGTAAAGTAAAAGTCGTCCGTGTTTATGTGCGGCGTGGTCTTACGAGATACCCTTGATTTTAAAAGTGTTTTAAAAGTAATAATTCGGTTCTTTGAGGTTACTCATACCAAACCCATGTCTGACCCAGAGTTTTATTTCTTTCCTTAAACTCTTAAGTACTCAAACTTTTATGAGTAGCCAAGTGATCCAGGTTTCTCACGATTGCATTTGGAGGAGCTGGAGCAAGTGGCTTCAACGTTGGCTAACTACTATCTTATTCCACTATGTATATATGTATGTATTTTGTATTAGTGATGTAAGTACAGGTAGTTATAACTGTCCTAGTTTGGAACTTGTACTATAATGACTCTGATGTACTATTATGGCAGTATCTCTATAAAATCTTATGTTGATTAATATATGTTGTTTCATTCCACTGTGAGATTCTATGATTGTGAAGTTTCTTCTTATCTTTCTTTTTCTTATACCCTTAATGACTCGTCTTTCGGAGTAAGAAAGGTAGTTCATTACATTTCAAATGACTGAAATTCTAGGTCGTTACAGCCACATATGGATTTATTAGAAGAAATTAATTAGAAATTTTAGATCAAAAGTTATTAAACTGCCAAATTCTAATTTGGTTTCTCTTAATATTTGAGCACAACGTAGACACCATCCATAGATTTTAAACAGTTTCAATATAAATAATTAACTTTCAACGTACTTTATTCTCAATGCTACAAGTAATTAGATTGTGTGTGTATGAAGAACAAAAGAACCAAATATAAACGTGCTAATTACACAGAAAATCATAAATTGGTTTAATAGAGTTAATGTATGTTCTTTGAGAAGTAACTAATTAACAAAATGAAATCACTATCTATATTTTAATTATGCATACAGATTCATGATCTAGACATAATTTATAAAAATGACAAAATAAAATAAATTATACAAACTAATTCTTACCTATATATGGGGAAAATGAAGAAAAAAATATATTATATAGTTGTCTTCAGAGATAATAAATAAAATTTCAAAGAGAAGTGAAAACCTACAATGATCATTTTTTTTTGTAGAAATGGTGTTTAAAAAATGAAGAAAACATACAGTAATAAAAAATCAAGTGAATTAATAGGGAAATAGAGTAAAATACCATCAAAACAAAAAACTTAGCACTATATTATTTGACCATTTCTGATGATTTAATTTGAAATTCAAATTTGATGTCATTTTGAGTTCTCATGGAACTTGAGATAAAAGAAACAGTATAATGAAATATAGAAATAAAGAGAGTGGAGATTTTATTTCTGATTAGAGAAAAGAAACTCCTTCTTAGGGACGGTTTTGACTTCAGTCAGAAATAAAACTGAATTAAATACAATGAGTAAAAACAATAAATGGGATAGTCAAAGAGGCATGCTGTTACAACTGAATATATTGAAACTTGTTAAATGAGAAACTTTAGAGGAATAAACTGGAAATATACGGATGAATCACGTAGAAATGAGGATTTTAACTCTAAAATTGTAAGAAAAAGACAAAAAGATTAGAAGAGATCTAACTTCAACACACTCACACACAAACTAAGAACGTTAAATTAAAATACATTATATAAACCAATTCTTGCTTATTTGTAGGAAAAAGGGAGAATAATGTAAACTCATGTATGTTGTACTTTAGTACTAAAACATTATACGGACTTTACCATTCAAGATAATAAATGCAATTTCAAGGAAACGTGAAGGTCTGCAATGATTCAAAGTGAATTGCCCCTAAATATGGAATATATAAAATGAACTATATGTAGAGTGAAAATAAAAATTTAGTGAATGAGTGGGAAAGAGAGTTTAATATCATCAAAGTTTAAACCTTACCATAATATTTTATGGCCCATTTTGATGATAGAATTGTACAATTAAATTTGATATCATTTTGAGTTATTGTGGAGCTTGAGATTAAAGGGAACTATAATGAAAGATGGAAATAAGGAGAATAGATATTTACTTCTAATGATAATAAAGAAATTTTGCTTATGTTTAAAGTTCATAGATATATAAATTAGATTTGAACAACAAGAGTAAAACCAATAAATAGGAAAGTCGAAGAGATATGTTATTAAGGTTGAGTATATTAAATATTGTTAAATGAGAAATTACAAAGTGTTAAATGTTTGAATATACTCATGAATCATAAATCTTGTTGAGTGTATCAACTCTATTTTAATTAAGAAAATGTTTTTTCTTCATTTCCCTTATCTGAACGATTCTTCCTCTTAATCAAAAGAAGAAGCCAAAGAAACAACTGCCACAGATGGATTTATTAAAAGTAATTAGTTAGAAATTTTAGACCAAAAGTCATTAAACTGCCAAATTCTAATTTGGTTTCGTTTAATATTTAAGCACAAAATAGACATCATCCATAGATTTTAAACAGGTTTAATATAAATAATTAACTTATAAAGTTCTTTATTCTCAATGCTACCAGTAGTAAGATTGTGTGTATTTGAAGAACAAAAGAACTAAAAATAAACCTGCTAATTAAATAAATCATAAATTTGTTTAATAGAGTTAAGATTGTTCTTTGAGAAGTAACTAATTAGCAAAATGAAATCACTATCTGCATTTTAATTATGCATACAGATTCATGATCTAAACATATTTTATAAAAAACAATATAAAATAAATTCTAAAAACTAATTCTTACTTATATATGGGAAAAATTGAGAATAAAATATTATATAGTTATCTTCAGGGATAATAAATGACATTTCAAGGAAAAGTGAAAACCTACAATGATCAAAGATTTTTTGTAGATATGGTATTTAAAAAATGAATAAAACATAGAGGAAAAAATCAAGTGAATTGATAGGGACATAGAGTAAAATATCATCAAAATTAAAAACTTACCACTATATTATTTGATCCTTTCTGATGATTTAGTTTGATATTCAAATTTGATGTCATTTTGAGTTCTCATGGAACTTGAGATGAAAGAGACAGTATAATGAAATATAGAAACAAAGAGAGTAATGATTTTATTTCTGATTAGAGAAAAGAAACTCCTTCTTAGGGATGGTTTTAACTTCAATTAGAAATAAATTTGAATTAAGTACAACGAGTAAAAATAATAGATTGGACAGTCAAAGAGGCCTGTTGTTACAGCTAAATATACTTAAACTTGTTAAATTAGAAACTTTAGAGGGGTAAACTAAAAATATACAGATGAATCATGTAGAAATGAGGATTTTAATTCGAAAATTACGAGAAAAAGACAAAACGATTAGGAGAGATCTAACTTTAACACACACATACAAAACTAAGAATGTTAAACTAAAACACATTATATAAACTAATTTTACTCATCTATAGGAAAAGGGAGAATAATGTAAACTTAAAGTATGTTGTACTTTGATACTAAAATATTATACAGACTGTTTGCGCCAAAATTGGTCACAAACCCCAAATGTCGTGAAAGCACCAGTGTATGAACACAAATCAGCAGTATATAATCACAGATCACAGATCTAAGTAATGTAGAGGATAAAAAGTGAAGAATAATAAACTTAAAACAGAAAGAGATAGACAGAGACAGAAGGATTTATAGTGGTTCGGTGATCTTGCCTACGTCCACTTTGAAGTTGATTGCTTTATTGATGTTTCTTTGATGTTTACAATTGATTTCAGCAAGTTACAGCGAATAACAATGATTTGCAGCAGTGAAATTCGTTGGTAGCAACAGCAATGGAGTTCAGATCTGGATCCGGCAGAGTCTGGACGTTGGAGATCTCATGGAAAGAGAAGAAGAACCCCTTTTCTGTTGGCTTTGGGGGTCTATTTATAGGTGTAGGAGGCTGATATTTCGCTCAGATCTCGGGAGACCCTCTCTGGCACGTGACCAGGCCCGCGCGCCCAAGCCCGTGAAGTTTCGGTCCAATCCGTGATTGATACGAACAGATTTCGTATCGATCAATATTTCATCCAATGGAGTCGAAATTTGGCGTGGACATTCTTCAACATTGACGTAGTCTTCTGTGAAAATTTCATAGCATTTGGACTTGTAGATTAGGAGATATGAATGATACGAATTGGGACTCTCGGTTGGCTGTTTCGTTCGACTCGCTCTGTTCGACTCGCTCTTCGACTCGATCACTTCGAATCGGTTCAGTAGCAGTCCCCTTCGTGTTGAGACATTTGTGTTGTCTTGTTCGAATCGATAGGAGGTGGAAGACTTCGGATTGATACGAAGTGGAGCGAGTCGAAATGCAGCTCTTTGATGGAGTCGAACCAGATGGAGTTGAACAGTTGTCTTCTGAAGGATGTGGAGCGAGTCGAAGAGAGGTTTTGAGATGGAGTCGATGCGGAGCGAGTCAAAATGGAGTGAGTCGTTCAGTTGTTTTCTAAGATATGCGGAGCGAGTCGAAGTGGAGCACTTCTGATGGATGCAAAGCGAGTCGATCTGAGCGAGTCGAAGTTGGCTTATGCGGCGAGTCGATCTGAGCGAGTCAAAGTTGGCTTATGCGGAGCGAGTCGAAGAGGGCTGTTTTTTAATCAACTTTGCATCGGTTGTAATTTGAGCGTACGAACTCGGATTGACCTGAAATTTGGAATGTTGACTCTCATAGCTTCGTTTGTCGTGTCATACCAATTTTGGCTCGATCCGGACTCGAACAAAATTCGTCGATATCCATAGTGAACCTGCGTATAACCGATTTTATAGATGAATTGTCTTTGGTCTGTAGTCAAGTTCTTGGTGTCACGGCCTTGCCAAAAGGCGGGATAACATTTGCCCCCCAAAACATGCCTTGTGATAAGAAGGTGTGTTTTGTAATGCCATAAGCTGGATGTTCATGTTCTGTTGATGACTTGCAAAGCAATTGATAGTTTTATTTGACCACGAATGACGATCGTTCGGGATTGTATGTCATTCGAGGTGATACGTGACCGTTCGCGGTCGGTTGCCGTTCGCGGCAAATGGTGACCGTTCGTGGTCGGGGTGCAGTTCGAGGCGATTTGTGATCGTTCGCGGTCGGGTGCCGTTCGAGGCGATTTGTGACCGTTCGCGGTCGGGTGCCGTTCGAGGCGATTTGTAACCGTTCACGGTCGGGTTCCGTTCGAGGCGATTTGTGACCGTTCGCGGTCGAATGCCGTTCGAGTCGATTTGTGACCATTTGCGGTCGAGTGCCGTTCGAGGCGAATTGTGACCATTCGCGGTCGGGTGCCATTCGAGGAGAATTGTGACCATTCGCGGTCGGGTGCCGTTCGAGGCAAATTTTGTGTGCCCGGGGGGGACTTAGTATTATCAATGTCAGATTTCACGTTCGAGTGAGTTTTTGAGTTGTTTGTGGTGGCAGTTTATCACCGTCTCAGAGCATGCCTGAGGACCGTTCGCGATCCCTTACATGTGTAAGTGGCTTACCCGCCATGGAATCACAAATGGCATACTTTTATTTAAAATGAGTTTTTTAACAGAAATGTTCAACGAAATCAAGTTTAACATCAGAAATGGAAAATAAAAGTAAAACAAGGGACGTCAAAGTGCAAACACCTACACCGTTGCGATCAGTAGTCGTATCAGAGCATGCCTGAGGATCGTTCGCGGTCCTGTACATGTGTAAAAAGACTTAATCGTGTTGGTGTCGAGTTTGCTACTTATTCGTCATTATCTCAATCAATTGATGACAAGCTGACGCCTCGATCTTGAGCCGTCCCCAGTAGGTGCAGGTGGTGGCCGCTCCCGTTCCACCGTTGTTGTTCCCCTTCTTACATACTGTGATAGCATACCATTTCGGATATGTCCCTCAACCTCATCCTTCAAGTGTCTGCAGTCATTCGTGTTATGACCATTCAGCTCGTGGAACAAGCAGTACTTGTCTGACCTTCTTTCATTGTTGGTCGGATCTCTTCTCATTGGCTTTCGATAAGGAATCTGCCCCTTGGTGTCCTGGTAGATTCGCTCCAAAGTCTCATTCAACTCCGTATAGGAGGTGAATCTTGGTTCCTTCCGTGGTCGTGTAGGTCCATCACTATTATCCTCAGCCTTTCGTTTCCCTTTACCAGTCCCTGAATCTGTTCTAGGGGGATTTTCACCCTTGACTGCATAAACCTCAGTTCCTTCTCCTTCCTCTCTTTCAGCGTTTGCATCCTCTAATCGTAAAAATCCTTCAGCCTCGTGATAAAATTCTCCCAGATCCATAGGTGGATCCCTTGTCAATGAATTCTTGAATTCTGTGCCATCAGCTATGCCAGATATGGCTGCCATCAAAACCATGGATGGATCGGGTCGATCCACTGATGCTGCCGCTGCGTTGAATCGTGTCAGAAAGTTCCTCAAAGACTCCTCGGTTCTTTGCTTCAGTGCTGCCAGACTCATCACTTTCTTGGGTCTTGAAATGTGAACCCTGAACTGCCTCATGAACCTTTCGGTCAAATCGATCCATGTTCCAATGGAACCGCTCTCCAGCTGTCTAAACCATAGTGCTGCGATGTCTGTAAGATACAATGGAAAGCACCGGGCCATGACTTCCTGTGATGCCCCCAGCACTTCCATGTGCCTCATATACCTCGTCAGATGGACTGCAGGATCCGTCCTTCCATCGTACATTTCCACTGATGGTAGTTTGAATTCTGGTGGATTCCTAGCTTGCCTGATTGTAGGAGCAAAGGGACTCCTATTCACATCCTCTAGATCTCTATTTACTAGTCCTCCTCTCATGGCTCGTCTGACCATCTCTGCCAATCTGTCATTATCTCCAAGTTGTAGTCCTTGTCCGTCGTTTCCAATTCCCCCCCAAGTTCACGAGGGATTCCTGGAATCTGTTCTCCTGGCTGAGCATTCATTTCTTTGTCAATGTCACGTTGCGTAGTTCCGCCTGGTACTCCGCTCGGGGTTGGGCCAACATGCTCTGGGTTATTGCCCCCTAGTTCTGGCGCTGTGTCGATGGTCCTGCTCCGTTCTGAATTCTAGTTGCTCCTTGATTTTGCGCTCCAAGCTGCCCAATCTGAAGAAGAAAATTCTGGATCATTTCCTCTTGTCTTTTCATCATTGTCTCCATCTCATTCCTGGTGATGAAGATTGATGTCTGATTTGCACCTGAAGAAGCCATTTGACTCCCTTCATGCTGACTTCTCTCTAGCCTTTGTCTTCTATTTGATTGCTTGTTATAGCTCTTATAGATCTAAATTCTTCCAGCTTTTAAATCTGGTATAGCGGGTGCTAGTTCTTATCAGTGAAAGCACCAAAGTGTTTGCACCAAAATTGGTCACAAACCCCAAATGTCGTGAAAGCACTAGTGCATGAACACAAATCAGCAGTATATAATCACAGATCACAGATCTAAGTAATGTAGAGGATAAAAAGTGAAGAATAATAAACTTAAAACGAAAAGAGATAGACAGAGACACAAGGATTTATAGTGGTTCAGCGATCTTGCCTACGTCCACTTTGAAGTTGATTGCTTTATTGATGTTTCTTTGATGTTTACAATTGATTTCAGCAAGTTACAACGAATAACAATGATTTGCAGCAGTGAAATTCGTTGGTAGCAGCAGCAATGGAGTTCAGATCTAGATCCGGCAGAGTCTAGACGTTGGAGATCTCAAGGAAAGAGAAGAAGAACCCCTTTTCTGTTGGCTTTGGGGGTCTATTTATAGGTGTAGGAGGCTGATATTTTGCTCAGATCTCGGGAGACCCTCTCTGGCACGTGACCAGGCCCGCGTGCCCAAGCCCGTGAAGTTTCGGTCCGATCCGTGATCGATACGAACAGATTTCGTATCGATCAAGATTTCATCCAATGGAGTCGAAATTTGGCGTGGACATTCTTCAACATGGACGTAGTATTCTGTGAAAATTTCGTAGCATTTGGACTTGTTGATTAGGAGATATGATTGATACGAATTGGGATTCTCGGTTGGCTGTTTCGTTCGACTCGCTCTGTTCGACTCGCTCTTCGACTCGATTCAGCAGCAGTCCCCTTCGTGTCGAGACATTTGTGTTGTCTTGTTCGAATCGATAGGAGGTGGAAGACTTCAGATGGATACGAAGTGGAGCGAGTCGAAATGCAGCTCTTTGATGGAGTCGAACCAGATGGAGTTGAACAGTTGTCTTCTGAAGGATGTGGAGCGAGTCGAAGAGAGGTTTTGAGATGGAGTCGATGCGGAGCGAGTCGAAATGGAGCGAGTCGAAATGGAGCGAGTCGTTCAGTTGTTTTCTGAGAGAAGCAGAGCGAGTCGAAGTGGAGCACTTCTGATGGATGCGAAGCGAGTCAATGTTGGCTTATGCAGAGCGAGTCGAAGTTGGCTTATGTGGAGCGAGTCGAAGAGGGCTGTTTTTTAATCAATTTTGCATCGGTTGTAATTTGAGCATACGAACTCGGATTGACCTGAAATTTGGATGTTGACTCTCATAGCTTAGCTTGTCGTGTCATATCAATTTTGGTTCGATCCAGACTCGGACAAAATTCGTCGATATCCATAGTGAACTTGCGTATAACCGATTTTCTAGACGAACTGTCTTTGGTCTCTAGTCAAGTTCTTGGTGTCACGGCCTTGCCAAAAGGTGGGATAACACGGACTTTACCATTCAAGATAATAATTGCAATTTCAAGGAAACATGAAGGCCTATAACGATTTAAAGAGAATTGTCTATAAATTAGAGTATATAAAATGAACTATATGTAGAGTGAAAATAAAAATTAAGTGAATGAGTGGAAAAGAGAGTTTAATATCATCAAAATTTAAACCTTACCATAATAGTATATGGCCCATTTTGATGATTGAATTGTGCAATTGAAATTTGTTATCATTTTGAGTTATTGCGGAGCTTGAGATTAAAGAGAACCATAATGAAAGATGGAAAAAAGGAGAATAGATATTTATTTCTAATTATAATAAATAAATTTTGCCTATGTTTAAAGTTCATAGATATATAAAATAGATTTGAATAAAAAGAGTAAAACCAATAAATAGGAAAGTCGAAGAGACATGCTATTAAAGTTAAGCATATTAAATCTTGTTAAATGAGAACTTTCAAAGCGTTAATTTCTTGAATATGCACTTGAATCGTCAAGAAAGAAGGATTTAAATTGGAAAACTATGTGACAAAAAGCAAAAGAATTAGGATAAATCCAACATTAAAACATACATGCATACATAAATATACATATACATATATATAAAGACACACACACATATACATACATTTATAATTAGATTACATGAAGTTAATGGTTGAAGTACAAAACAATTTATGATAAAATTATCCTTCATTATCACAAAAATTAGATTTTTAGACAAAACTACCACAAAAATTTCCATTATCACCCTTCATTTCATTAAGAATCATTTTCATTATTTTCCTATCATGTCACTTCAATCTAAAAACAAATAAATATTGATATTAGTTTTGTTTGATCAAATAAAAAAATCTTGATTAAATAGATAATTGCATACCTTAGTTTGAACCTTCATCAAGATGTAAGATCCTAAATCTCTTCAAATGACATCTTTAAAATATTGAATATAAGATGAAAAAAATACTGCTATCGTCTTTTTTAGTAGTGATTTGGTTTTATAACGGAAGAATCAATTGTTCAAGCCTTCCCTTTTCAGCTCTATTTTAATTAAGATTTTTTTTTTCATTTCCCCTTATCTGAACCGATTCTTCCTCTTTAATCAAAAGGAGAAGACAAAGAAACAACTGCCATAAATGGATTTATTAAAAGTAACTAATTAGAAATTTTAGATCAAAAGTTATTAAACCGCCAAATTCTAATTTGGTTTCTTTTAATATTTAAGCACAACATAAGCATCATCCATAGATTTTAAACAGGTTCAATATAAATAATTAACTTTCAACATTCTTTATTCTCAATGCTACCAGTAATTAGATATTTTTTATATAAAGAACAAAAGAACCAAAAATAAACCTGCTAATTAAATAGAAAATCATAAATTGGTTTAATATATTTAAGATTGTTCTTTGAGAAGTAACTACTTAACAAAATGAAATCACTGTCTATATTTTAATTATGCATACAGATTCATGATCTAAACATATTTTATAAAATAACAAAATAAAATAAATTCTATAAACTAATTCTTACTTATATATAGGGAAATGGAGAATAAAATATTATATAGTTATCTTCAAGGATAATAAATGACATTTCAAGGAAAATTTAAAACCTACAGTGATCAAAGATTTTTTGTAGATATGGTATCTAAAAAATGAATCAAACATAGAGTAAGAAAATGTCAAGTATACTAATAGGGAAATAGAGTAAAATATCATCACAATTAAAAACTTACCACTATATTATTTGATTCTTTCTGATTATTTAATTTGAAACTCAAATTTGATGTTATTTTGAGTTCCCATGGAAATTGAGATAAAAGAGATAGTATAACGAAATATAAAAACAAAGAGAGTAAAGATTTTACTTCCGATTAGAGTAAAGACACTCCTTTTTTGGGATGGTTTTAACTTTAGTTAGAAATAAAACTGAATTAAGTACAATGAGTAAAAATAATAGATGGGATAGTCAAAGAGGCATGTTGTTACAACTTAATATACTGAAACTTGTTAAATGAGAAACTTTAGAGGGGTAAACTGGAAATATACAGATGAAGCATGTAGAAATGATGATTTTCATTCTAAAATTATGAGAAAATGACAAAACGATTAGGAGAGATCTAACTTTAACACACAAACACAAAACCTAAGAACGTTATACTAAAATACCTTATATAAAATAATTCTTGCTTATCTATAGGAAAAGGGATAATAAAATAAACTCTAAGTATGTTGTACTTTGGTACTAAAATATTATATGGACTTTACCATTCAAGATAATAAACATAATTTCAAGGAAACATGAAGGTTTGCAGTGATTTAAAGAGAATTGTCTATAAATATGGAATATACAAAATGAACTATATTTAGAGTGAAAATAAAAATCGAGTGAATGACTGGCAAAGAGAGTTCAATATCATCAAAGTTTAAACCTTACTATAATATTATATGGCCCATTTTGACGATTGAATTATGCGATTGAAATTTGATATCATTTTGAGTTATTATGGAGCTTAAGATTAAAGAGAACTATAGTGAAAGATGGAAATAAGGAAAATAGATATTTACTTATGATGATAATTGTAACGATCCACTTTTCTGTACAGTCTAAGCTGACAATAAACCGCACAGGTCAACTCAAATTGAACAAAAAGGCAGATTGTTAGGGGTGAAGAAGAAGAAAGAATATAAGAAGAAAAACTAAACAATACAGAATCTCACAGCGGAACGAATGATCTATAATATACCACAAGTCTTTATGAAAAAAACCGTAATATGTATATATATACAAACATCAATCAGAGTATGCTAACCTAATTCAGCCTAGACAGTTATAACAATCTGTCCTCAAAATTGATGATAGCATCCAATGAATACAGCGGAAAATATAACCATCAATGTGAGTATGTCTCTGGACCTCCAACTCGTCTCCCGAAGCTCCAAGCATCCAAACTAATCTTTAATATACTCGGTCTAACCCGAGCATTATAATAAAATAACACCCGAGTCAGTCTAGAAAACCAGCGTGAGAAAACACACCCAACTGGATTTAAAATTATACGAAAATCTTTGAAAATCAAAGGTATCTCGTAAGACCACGCCACACATAAACACAACAGGTTTTTACCTTACTAACTAGAACACTTTTTGAAACACCCCACACCCCTTAGTATTCCTAAAAAGGGCACACGAAAAGATATGGTGCGTTATAGGTATAGTTAAAGCATCACAGTGACTAAGATTCACAAGATAAATAAGTAAGAACAGCGGAAAACATTAAAAAAATAACTTATCATTCAGAATTAAACTTCATTTCAAAATATTTCATAAAAACATAACATGTCTCAAAAACTCAAAATGTCTCTTGTCTCATGAAAATACATCTCAGTCTGATAAAATCAGAGTACAAAAGTAACAATAATAATCATAATCCCTCTCACAAGTGCCAATCCATCATAAGCCAAATGAAAAAGATGAAAAGCAGAAGAATACATCTGAAATGGGAAAACACCGAAAATGAATCTCCAAGCAACCTAAATCAACTATCCTCAACTCTGCTGGCCTATTAGGGCAAAATGGGAAAGATAGAGGAGTGGGTCAGACAATAAGTCTGGCGAGTGAAAGTAATCACTAGCATTTCTAAGAAAGATAAAGGTAATAGATTAAGCAATAGTTCTAGCTTGAAAGGAAAATACAGAAAAGATAAAACTGGCAGAAAATACTGTTTCGGATTTTGTTCGACTGTTTGCTTTGATTGTTTGATTGTTTGCACTTGTCTTAAACTACTATGATTAGGCTGAAATCCTAATCCTATCTCAACTGCTAACTTGATTAGGCTGAAATCCTAATCCACTGATCGGCCTTTCCTATCTTTGTTGTGCCACTGCGAACCAATCATGTTGGTCACAACAAAAGACACCTCTTTAGCGCTTAGGACGCAGTAGCGAATTATTTACCCTAATCGATGCCGCACGCTCGGTCATCGCCGGTACACGCTAACTGTCGCCCCTTATTTGACCGTTTATTTACCCTAATCAGCATAAGCATGCCCAGCCTTACCTACGTGTGAGTCCATCAGTCCTCGACCTGAAAGGGAATGCTGTCGATACTGGTCCTAACAAAAAAAATCTTCTAGCTTTACGCTCCTTGCCCAAATCCCCATATTTGAGCCTCTATCTATTGGCCACTTATTTACCATAATCAGCATAAGCGTGTCCCAGCCTCACCTACGTGTGAAACCATCAGTCTTAGATCTGAAAGGGAATGCTGCCGGTACGGGCCCTACTTCTATATTTGCTTATTAACTTAATCCAAGATCTAAGTTTTAAAGTAAGTCTCTTCTGTTATTTCTGTGATATTTGCTTATTAACTTAATCCAAGATCTAAGTTTTAAAATAAGTCTCTTCTGTTATTTCTGCTATATTTGCTTATTAATTTAATCCAAGATCTAAGTTTTAAAATAAGCCCCTTCTGTTATTTCTTTCTTTCTAATTATAACCTACATTATAATTGTTCTTGCAGCTGTTACTCTTCTAATTTCTCTTTTTAGTTATAACCACTTGTTATAATCATGTTTGCAAATATCTTAAATTTGCCTATTTCAGTCTATCTCCATTTTATTTCAGTTTTTCTCATTTTACATCTGATTTCTGTAAATTTTGTGTTATTCTATTTTAATCCATATTTGTGAATTCTTCTCTTTTAATATTTTATTCACGTCAAAAAGGATTAAATCACTACAAGAAAAGTTAGTTTTGACAGCAAATTTATGCAGCGTTTTTCATACTGGTGCAGTCCTTCAATTGGTTAAATAGATAAAAATAGTATAAAAACGCTGTTTTTACGATCGCCAATTTTTTTTGCGGGAAAGCCCAAATATTATTTTTGGTGGCCGCTCTTTTCCCATTTTTTCCATCACCCCAAAGAAAAAGGAAATAAACCTAAAACAATTTCTCCTTCCTTTCTTTTCGTCAATATTCATCCTCTACCTTCACACTAATATTCCTTTCTTCTCGATTTCTCTTTTACATCCTTCATCTAACCCAAAAATAAATTATATGTTAATTGGCAGCACCATTGCTTTTACTAAAATGATGGCGAGAGTAGCAACAACCATTAATTTGGTGACAGGATGATCGATTTTGGGTGGTGGTTGATTTGATGGTGGCTGTGATTGATTTGGGAAGCTTCTATAGATTTTGGGGGTCCATCCATGATTGTATGTATCCCATGAATCTTATCCTATCTTCTTTTCATTATGTGATTTTACTATGTATTTTCATTTTTTACACTTTTTATTTTCTTCATATTTGGTTTTGAACTGAACTGAAAGTCAATATGTCATTGAATTTATCAATTATTTGATGAACCTTCCAATATTTATCTTCCATCTAGATATTAGAAATCTAAAATTTAGTAAATTAGCTCCCATCACCCAAATTTGACTCAGTAATTCTTTATTATTAAATATTCATAACATAACATGATGACTTACACTTTGAATATGTAAAAACTAAACAAAATTAAGCTATTGTAGTTATGTAATTTTTCTAAGAAAGGTACATGTTTTTCACTTGTGTAGAATAATGAAAACTGTGGACTTTTAAATTTATCTACACTACTGTTGTTCAACCATCTAATTCATATATCTAGGAATAAACTTGTCCATCTCCATATAGATTTTACATAACATAATAATAATTCAATCAAACTTCAATATCTTCATAGTTCTTTGTAAGTAAATGTATTTGTGGATAAAAGTGGTTTATATCTTAAGAAATAATGATGTAAACTCATATCTAAAATATTTGGTTAGGATAATATGTCAAATTATTATTTTTATACTTTTGGTGATTTTTCTAATCACATTAAGTTTGTAGATACAAAATCATACAATTCGTTTACCTATTTCCAATATTTTACATATTGTATTCGAACCTTCTATAACACTTGAAAGTCCATTTTGCATGATATTTGTGTTAAATATCTTTTTTGGCATATATATAGAGATCATTGGGCTTATAATACTTTTATTAGCCTATGTTCAACCTGATAATTTAGCAAGACAAGAAGTAATGTTCAATAGCCTATGGAAAACAACATATTTTTAGGTGGAATTCTACTTATGGGACTAAAATTCATACTTTAGAATTTATACTTGATTAAGAACTGTATGCTCACCCATTTCATTTAATTGAAATCCACAAGAAGAAAATTAGTCAGTAACATTTAAAAAACTGATGAAAACAATGATAATCATGAGCATAATTTATGAGATTCACTTAAACTTACTATCTGCCCCGGATAAATATCTATTTTTTCTCAAATAATTTGCAATGGATGGGCAGAGCGAGAATTCAAATTTGAAGTAGAAGCGATTGGAAAAGTTCGGCATAAGAACTTAGTAGATTACTTGGATATTGTGCACAAGGTGCACACATGTATCAACTTTCAATTTTTCAGTTATTGAGTAAATTTTCATTATAATCATGAATAATGGTATCCTTTAATTATAAAAAAGGATTATTCTACAGGATGGCATATCCTTCACAAAGCACACAAAGTGTTGATCATACTATACTATAAACGACAATAAGGCCATTCATGGTTATTTGTGTTAATTATTTTTCTAGAACTATACTCCAAAACACACGTAACTTAGCATGATATTTGTGTTAAATAAATTTCTTATTCATTTCATTTATTTTCTGATTAGAAAGTGCATAAATCATACACAAGTTGGCATGTTTTTCTTACCATACGTGAAGTATACGTTAAATAGCTACCGATTCGCATTAATTATTTATTTCAACACATTAAACCAAATATAAGTGATTCTACATGAAATTTAGTCAGTCTACACTTGCTAATTATAAAGTGAAATGTTCACTTGAAAAAATTATGATGCAAATTCTGTGTTTTCCACTAGCAAGTATGGAGCTACAAGGTTTCTTGATCCAGTATAGCTAAGTGAGAGCATAAGGATCAAATTTTGCCTAATGACTGTTAAGGATTTACCATGGATCATGTATTTTCTGAAGGATGGTGTGAATAACCTTAATTGTTGCCACATGATTGGAGTCTTCCGGCATGGAATATACAGTAGTGAATTGATGATGCGGTTGTTATTCATGGTTTGCTAATGTGAATTTACTGGTGATTGCCATGTGAACCATGTTTTTTGGGAAATTCAAACTGTTGGTTTGATTTGGTTAAGCCAAATAAGCATGTTAAAAAAATATTCAAATTTATCAATACATTAACCTGAGCTGGCATTTGTTTTAGCATTATGAATAGAAGCTTGTTGCAGTGGAGAATGAGCAACTGAATCATTGAGAGTAACTATAACTACAATAGGCTTGCCATGATGAGTTATTAATTGCACTTCAGGCTGCACATCATCTTGGCTAGAACAACTGCAGTTGAGTGGGGGTGAATTGCAGTTGATCGATCATGAGCATTTGGAGCTGGAGCTATCACAACTTGATTGGCATGAGCTGTCAGAGATTGAGAGACAACCTAAGGAGCTTCAGTATTCTACATACAACGGGGAAGCACAGCATATGATTGAGCATATGCATGCAACATGGAATTATTTTGAATAGTTTCGGAGCATGTTACTTATGCATTTATGCATCAGGAGAAGCAGTAGAAAATTAAAGTGTAGCATGAACTAGAGTTGTTTGAGTCCGAGTAGGAGCTGCGTGGGTGAGTCAATAAACAGTAGGCAACAAACCATGTAAAATAATTTCTATTACAGTTAGATCTCCTGGAGTACACCATGGATAATTGCAGATGCGGTAGGGATATGAGCGGTAGCTTGATGATTATTGATAGAAGCACGAGACTGAAGTTTATTAGTCTGTGCATGTACACGAGATGCATAGTTTTGTGCATTTGACAGAGGCAAAACAGTGGCAATTGAATGTGAATTACTAAAGTGACAAGTAGGTGTGGCATTGGATGGCAATGTGAGGTGAGCAAGTGGGTGTTGAAGTCCTGCTGTATAGAGATCGGATGGTGATGTAAGGTTGAAGGGTGGGTGACGCTATATACATCGGGGTGTTGCATGAAGACGAGGTTATGCTCTGCTAAGGCAATTAATGGAGAATCTTAGAAAGAAATGTTGTAGCAGAGTATCAAAAATGTACCCATGTATTTATATCTATCATGTCGTAAAGGTACCCATGTATTCAAGAAATGTCATATACCATCTATGTTTGTAGTTTTTTTGCATCACTATACTTTATTTAATGAAGGCTAAAACAATTAATTGTTAATTTGGATATTACATTTTTCTCATTGTTTAGGGTCCAAATTCCCGACGATACAATGGCACAAAATAGGCATTCTCAGGAAGTTCAGTGTCAGTCTATGCTCCACACTCAACAGACCCGAACAGATAGGCCCATGAGGTTTCATACAACGTATACATCCATCATTTCTTCATGTGTTTCTTTTCTGGTGTAATTAATATTTGCCAATTCTATAATTAGACCGCTTTAATTATCATAATAAAGTACACCTTATTATTGTTCATACACGACAAACACTTCTCTTTTTTTATGTAAAACAATAAATCATGTGTAACCTATGTATTGTACATAAATTAATATATATTAAAATTATATAATATATGTATATAATAAGTATAGGAATCAGTACAAACTCTATTGTAATATGCTTGAGTAACCACAGTAGTTTCTAATCCCCTGAAATTTGTACAACCCCTTACATAATATGTATGGGTTATAGTGATGATAGTATATGGTCTGATGGGTGTTTCATCTTGTTTCTATTTTTTTAGTTGCTGATCTTTGGTTTAATTTTTTTGGCAAACTGCAGTAGTATTTTTATCCCCATTACTAGTCGCTCATTCATATAGTTTTAGGTATGTGACTAGTAAGGAAATTATTGTTTTGAGATATCAAGATAAGTTAGATTCTTGAGGTTTCCGATGGATGCTGGAATTTGTACCAGTGAGGTTTTGGTTTATTGCAATTGTAGCTCATTGAGTTTACTAAGTCTTCCAATAGATAATGAGATTGTCCGAGATCTCTATGAATCTTAGAGTTAGTTTCCTTACTCTACCCATTGTGTAAGGTTCACATTCGATGCCTTGCTATTGGCAGCAGTCGGTTGATTCTTTCCAGTGGATAATATTGAAGAACTGTAGATAGATTTCTTCAACTTTAGTAGTACTTCTAAGTCGTTTTTGTGGCAAACAAATTTTGAGTTTAACGATGTTGATGGTACTAAGGCCAAAGACACAAAAAAGATGATGAGAATTAAGAGAAACGAGGAGGTAAGCATATTTTCTGTTTTGATGATTATCATATGTTGAATAGGAGTAGAGATAAGAATGAAAAAAACTTAAAAAAAAGCAATGGTTTGATGAAGATAATGAAAAAGACTTAAAACAAGCAATTTAGGAAGCTCTTAATCTGCCATTATCAATACGTTATAATGATACATGTCTTATTCATAGTATCATATGAATACATTTTTGTAAAGGAGAGAGTCGTTATTCTGCATTCCAGTTTAAATGTACTATATAAGCATGGTATGATAAAATATATTCTAGGTACACTTTTCCTTCTTGTTTAGTACATAATTATTTGTATCAGCCATTCATAGACGTATCTAATCTAATACACAACATTTTATCATTAGTTGCTAGGTTTAACAGAAGCTTTCATGATTTCTTTCCTACCCAGAAAAAAGATAAATAACTTTTCCTTTTCAGGCAAGCATTTTCTCCCAACGTTAGAGTTCAAAAGTTCTTGAGACCATTTCCATAAACTGGGTGTTCATCTTTGATAAATACATTAACTTGAGCAACTTCTTGTATAAATTTAAGCTATAGAGCAATGTAACTTGCCACAATGTCAAGATAGCCAATGTTTTCACTTTGGAAAAATTTCTTCCCTTTGATCTCTTTTTCTATAATGCTCAAGTATTCTTTTGATTTCTGTATGTAGGTCTTTTGATCTTCACATTCGCTCCGGTATGCTAGTCTGAATGTAGGAATACACTGAAGGCAATAAAGACTAATCATTGGTAATGAGCTTAATTTCTTTTCAAGCACCGGTATATTGGCACATGCATTGATTGTGTATATGAGAAATATTGTTGTCACAAAATAATAATAATAATAATAATAATAATAATAATGTGAAATGGAATAAAGATTAAATCTATTATTCTTTAGTAAATATAATTTAGTATCAAAATGTGAATGAATGAATAATGGATGAAAGATTCGATAGAAAAGTGAATTAAAATATAATCTAGACTATTATTTCCAAATAAATAGTAATTTGTAATGCTAAGTTTTATTTGGGTCATGCAAAGTAGCGTATTTGCACTAAAATCCATAGCTCCTGTCACCTTATCTCTCTGTTTTGAGCTGCTTTGTTTCAAGCGTCATGTTGATTCACCATGGTCTATATGGAGTTCAGCTTGGTGCTCACTTAGTTTCTATGCACCATCTTTTCAATCAGCACATGTGTCACTACATGGGCAACCCATACCTTGGACAACCATATAGAGGAAAATTTGAATGGAACGTCCAACCTTGTTGTTTTTACCTCTTTAACAAATAAAGTAATTTTTTTTTCGAAAAAGGGTACTTATATGAGATTAATCGACAACATCAACAATCTACTTTCTTGATTTGTAGATAGACCACTTCATGCGACGGTTGTATGTAGCAGAGAGAGAAAAGAGTGAAAGTTTAAATATTCATTTAAATCCCATCTGAAATAACATGTGTATTAGTTTTATTTATTTATTTATAAAGGCAAGACAGATAAAAATGCTCCATAGTAAGATTAAAAAAGAAGGTGAAAATGTCAAGTTACCAATTTGTGCCCTTCCATTTCAGGTTCTACTGCCCATGATAAAAACGAAACTATAAGAGAAAACATTAATGAACTAAATTCAATTATCAGCAATTTTGATCTTATAAAAACTACCAGACTAAGTATAATTAGGAATAGAGACAGTTTAAAGTAAAGCTTTATGCGCTGACTTTACAGTTTGAATCTTGTATTGGGAGCAAAGACGAACCCGTACTTGCCAACTTGGTTTTAAATATATATAACTTAATCCATAAAGTTATAAGAATCTGAATGAATTGTTCGTAGATATATGAATAGATTGGATAAAATTGAATAATCTAATTTGCAACTGCTGATCTCCATCAATTAAATCAATATTTTCACTTAGGTTTCTCATAGGTATAAATTTTGATAAAGGATATTACTATAGTATATGAATTTGACACCAATAGTTAGTGCATGCTTTTTTAATCCTTTTCACAATACGTCACATATCATTTACTAAATCCCACTTGATGATATCTTTCACCCTAGATCGTAATTGCAAATATTCTTGAAGCTAAAATAATGTTTAATTAATGTTTATGGATCAATCCCCTAGAAAGGTTACAGAGTTTTCTTAAGTAGCATTTAAGTAGAACAGATATGAACTAAATAAAGTTAAAATCATGATAAACAATTGTAAGATGGGTTTTCATTTTACAGATTCACAATTCACGACAACCATACCGTCAAGACGTTATGCCAAACATACCAAGTTAAAATCAAGATTTTACCATGACTGCAATTTTAGAGAGACGCGAAAGTACAAGCCTGTGGGGTCGCTTCTGTAACTGGATAACCAGCACTGAAAACCGTCTTTACATCGGATGGTTCGGTGTTTTGATGATTCGACCGTTAAGTTCTCTAAGAGAAGGCGACGAATCCTAAAAAATGTGAACGGTGATTGGATTGATGATAAAATGGAATCCTGGGTCGCGGAAAAGCACTTCGAATTGTTGATTCATCGCCAGAGATGGCTTAGAACCAATAGTTCATTATCTAATGGATCTTTCCGTTCTAATACTCCATCCGAGCACCGGCAGACGGAAAGGTCGGCTTCCCTAAAAGCTTGGCCCGAATGAGTTAAAGTCAAGGAAAATATCACAACAACCATACCATCATGATAATTGAGTTAAAATCAAGCTTAAATTCAACCATAGTAGCCAGAGGTGCAGCACCTACACGATTGCGCTCGAACTGGTACAACCCACGGTCCCCAGTAGAACAATTGCCATGGTCCGACTCATCAAATGTACATCCAGTCCTGGCCCGTATGCGGCCCACCCAAGTAGCTCTCATTGTTGGTTCACCGCCAGTGGGAAGAACAAAACCTGTAGATTTGGTTGGATCAGTTACAGCATTTGACAGTATTCCAGGCTATAAGGTTTGGCTGCATTTGTTTGCAATTGTGAATGTAGGCCAATGCGCTTGTTTTGTTGCATGACATCATCAAGATCAGCGCATTCGTATGAAATACCTTTAAGCTCTAAACCCATCTCTATTCTTTTACTGTAAGGACTTTTTTTGTACCTCGGTAATTTAATTTCTTTTGCAGCCATTTTTGCTGTTCTTAATGAAATTATCACTTTGTTTTTTAATATATGTATCTTTATATAGTAACATAATTTTCTTATTTTAGTGTTTTCCGTTTAAAATGAAAGTGAAATTTTAAAATGAAAGTGAAAGTGATGTAGGAATTTTGAACTATTACTAAACTGTATGTTAATTCCTTGGGAAAACTACACTGAAAGTTTAGATTTTGATCTCCCAGCTAACATGCTTAAAAAGAAAATTTTGTTAGGTAAAAGAAAATTAATTATAGGATTCATATTAACTTTTTCCAGTTTGTGTGTAAATATTTTGGGTTGATTCATTCTATGCTTTAATTCCTCTTTTTTTTTAAATGTTGATATTTGAACTGAACTACTAATGGGTACATAGAGGAATTGCTCAAGAGTGTGCTTTGGATGGTTATATAGATTTATAGTATTTCTAGACGACTGAATCAGAGTTTTTCTTTAGAGCAGATAAACAAGAAAATTAAGGTATTTTTTATGTTATTAACATTTTATAACTTTTAAATGGCACAAAAACATTTGCATGTGTTAGTTTTGAAATTATGTTGTGTTATCATTATTGTAGATTGAGATGGGAAAATAAGATGATGGGCATGATGATTTGAGTGGCATTTTAGGGCAGCTTAAGGGCATGACCGTCTACATGGGTACTGAAATAGGAAGGTTTTAACTTTACTTACTATCCTTTCATTATCAATTATACATTATATTTATTGTTTATTCTAGCTGATATGTCAAAGAAAATGGTAGATATATGCATGTCAATACTCTGGTATGTTATAAAGCAACTTCCTATGTTGGTATATTAGTTCTATTTCTATTGTTTAGACAGTCAGACTGAGTATTACATTTGTCATGATCCAAATTTCAGCGTTCGAAAATCGGCACCCGTACTTCACTTGTACTCGTATGCCGCAGATTCAATCGTTGAAATTCGACTTGTGCCGGTGCTTATAACACAGTAAGTATAACAACACAACGGAATAAAGAAATGGATAATATCATATACAACTCCAATGAATACAATATCCAGAATGATATACAACAATGCTATCAATATGATACAAGAATATCAGAGACAAATAATAATGTTTCAGCGGAAACAACAGAACTGATAACTCCAAATGATCTGAAAAATAGAATGCGTCCAACAACTCCAACATCCAGATCGAAACACCATCACGTTGCACCAAGATAAGCAACGTTAGTCGTCCGTGAACTCCAAAAACTGAACTAGCTCCAACTAGTCTACTAAACCTGTCTATCTGAAAAACCCAACTCTAGACTGCCCGTGTGGAAAATTATGGGCACCCAGAGTTTAGGAAGGGAACAACAAACTCCGAGTCAGTCATGGGACTGGTGTGAGTAACAAAACAGTTTATCTTTAAAACAAACCACAAAAGAATTTTAAACATTGAAATCCGTAATGCTTTTTGGAAAATGAAACTACCATAAGGCCTCCCGCCACACACACAATGCAAACGCAGAATTGGAGGAGATTTCTCCTTATGATAGTCAAAAATACTTACTACGAAAAATCATTGGATTATTATTTTTAGTGCATAGTGGAAAACATCTCAAAAGTATAATATTAATCTTAGCAAGCATAGACATTCCGAACTATGCCTACTATAGCTACCATCTAAACAGTGGTGACCACCATAAGTAAATGGCAGGTTCTACAACTAAAACCGTACTAGGTTCGTATTGTTTGATTGGATTTCCAACAAATGGTCAGGCTAAGGAACTTCCTACTGCCACATGGATACGCCTCTGGAGGGACCTCCCGAGAACCTACCCGGATCTCTGCCAACACAAGGCCGGGTTACCTCCGTAACTAGGTAACTACTACTCGAGTATGCCACCCCCCGGTCCTTTGGGACCTTTATCCGAGGGCCCTCGATCACAAAGCAACAATCACACAGAAAATGAGATTGGAGCAACCACACAGGTAAAATATCTGGGCTCCATACCATGATACCACATTTTTCCAGAAGGAATGGACATACCCTAGGGGAGCTACTCCTAAAACCTTGCCACATCTTTCCTGTTTCAACCATTTCCGGTTTGTGAGGTCCGATGAGGTCTTGTCCACAAAGCTACGCTTTACACGAAAGCCATGCTTTGATCAACAAATGATCATCAACACACAGCAACACTTAGCATGCCACACTACCAAATTGGGAGTATATCATTGATAACCTTCAACTACATAACCTCTGAGCTCGTACGTCTCAGAGAAGGGTGTTAAGCTAAGAGAATAAATCTCCGCCACCAAACAGAAATGTATTTGAAAGAAATCCGCTTTATATCTCAAAGTGTAGTGTCAGACATACAACCATACAAGTCTGTTCCGGGTTCAAACAGAGCCGAAGGCACTTCCAAAGAAGCCCTTGCAATCCGGGTATTCACAATCCCGATCGGACTTCCCATCACTTAGGAAATCTCTATACCGTAGCTACTCAGTGCAGAGACAATCGATAGGTTATCCTATCGTTCTCGCAAACACTCGGTCTTCACCACCGGTCTTCAAATGCTATCCATTTACGTCGTATCACTATTCGGAATGGGTTATATGACACAAAGTCCTCTCCCGGTTAAACCGAATAATGAGCGTGATATTTCAAAACATATGGATATTGGGATTTCGATTAAGTCACAACTTATTACCCAAAACTTCTCTTTCAAATGGTTTAAACACATTACCATTTCCAATCTTTTACACAAAAAGATTCAATTCATAAAGTTCACCCAGTTTCACAAAGATCTATTCATAGATTTTCCAAATCAATTTCCATTTCAATTGGATTAACTCATTAAATCTTTAAATCAAAGATTTAATTGATAGCTTTAAAAACAATTCCATTTCGAACTTTTATACAAAAGGTACACCTTTCCAATTTCAAAACAAAGTTTAACAATCCTTCACAAAGATTTATTCATAACTCGGAAAACCATTTTCATTTCAAACTTGAAATTCTTTTGACACAAATTGGAAATTCATTTCATATATGAAAGCTTCTATTATTTGAAAACACATAGTTTTCATTTCAGAAAATATAATTCCTTTATACGAGTTAAAGTCCTTGGGTTAAACTCAAATTCTCAAAACCATACTTTTAGAATGGTTTAAACACATTTATAACTTGTATAACATCTTCAAACCATAATTTTCAAACATGGAATTCAATTCCAAATTCTTTAAATTGGAAACTTTACCAAGTTATTTAAAATAACTTTTATCTTAAAACTCATTTTCAAAGCTTTAACATTTAACCCAAATCCATTTCCAAAATCAATTGCAATTAAAATTTCAATTTAAAAAATATTAAATTTAAATCATTTGTGACTTAACCGATTTCCTCGTGAAATCCATATTTGTGTGTGTATAGTGTGGTCCAGGGGTTTTACACACAATAGTGCAACATCAATAAATCATCACATCATCAAAGATTTAAACATATCAATATCGATAAGCGGTATATTCCTATAACGCTTATCTTTTATTCACAGATCACAGATATATATATATATATATATATCACAGATAATAAATTGCAGTCATCCTAGATAAATAAATTACATTACATATCACAACACAAATCAGGTTATATCACAAAGCATCACATATCAGGGATATCAAACAATTCAACATCCAATATAATTCAAACATCCATAAGTAAGAACAATTCAATTATTTGATTAATTTAAATCAGATTAAGATCTATGAATACATTTACTAGTCATGGTAAATTAATAATCAATTAATTAACAAATATTTAATAAATTATCCTTTCGATTAATCATTAATTAACCCTTACTTAATAATTAATTCTCTTAATCAATTACAATAACTAATTAATTACTCCTTAATTAATCATTATTCCTTAATCACTTTTATTAATTGATTAACCTTTAATAAATTAATTATTCTCAAATTAATTACCTTAATTAATTTATCACATTATCCTTAAATCAATTATTGCTTAATCACTTGACTAATCAACTGTAATCATTAATTAATATTTAATTAATAATCTTTAATTCACAAATTAATTACATTGATTAATCCTTTAATTACACTGAGTAATCATCACTTAATTACTTCCCTCAAGTAATTATCCTTTAATTACTATCCATTAAGTAATTTCCCTTTTTATTACCTCCAGTAATTTCCATTAATTACTTCACTAATTAATTACACTTCATTAATTACATTAAGTAATTATACTTAACCCAATATCAAGTAATTATCTTTAATTAATTGAACTTAATAAATTAATTAACATTTACCACATTAACTTAATTAATCTTTAATTACTTTGATAAATAAATTCCTAATCATTAATTAATAGTCTAAAATTATCAAATTAATGATTCTTAATTACAAATTAATTTAACCTTAATTTATTTATTTAAACCTTTAATAAATTAATTAATTCAAATCATAAATTAATTAACTTATTAATTTAACCACTTAATCATTTTAAAATTTTAAATGAATTACAAATCATTAATTAACTTTAAGATAAAACATCATTTTCATTAATGATTTAATTATTATTTTCAAACCATATTTGAAAGCATTTTGACTTCTAAATTCTTTTTCAAAAACTTTTGATTTATAACTTAGTTTAATCCTTGATTTAAAATTTTAAAATTAAATTTAAAATTTTCAAAACAGAACAGGTTCCTGTTTTAGGACCTGAACAATATTTGACCCGAGAAAATCTCAGGTTTTCTCGAGTTAAAACTCGAGTTTTCTCACTTTTTCCCCGGGTTCTATCTTTCATCAAATTTTCTTAACTAAGTTAAAGTTTAAACTGTTTTATTCCCACGCGAACTCGAGTTTCACTTCGGGTCAAAAAGCCTTCCCGCTCGAGAACTACCCGAGTCACTCACGAACCCATCACCAGACACAAAATCCTCGCCGTGCACGTGCACCCACGTTCGCCAACGCTCCGACGACCTCCACCCCTTCCGACCAGTTACATATTGACTTAGCAATCGATTCAAGTCGTCGATTCCAAAACACATAGCCAAAATCGAAATCGAGCAATCCAGTTCAAACCTAGAACTCGACATCACCAGAAAATCCACTCGACCACACGATTTCGACCACTAGAGTGCCTACAATTCCGGCCACAACTTTGACAACCACCATACTTCCATCTCCAAAAAGCCGGTGGCACTCGATCCACCAGAGACATCGCCATGATCTCATTTCCAGACTCGACTAAAAACAGTTCGAAAACCCTATATCGACCAAACCCCGACGCCACGACGAATTATAAAATCATCAAGCAATTTTCTGATGATCTACAATCCTCCACCCAGCTACAACCTTGTTCCCGAGACCCAAAACTATTCTGATCATCAGAATTAACTAGAAACCCAAAATCCGTTCATCAATCCATATCTCTCGAATTACTCAATTAAAATTCATGATTTTAATTTTAAAAATCCTAGATTTCGAAAAGAAAAACAATTATGTACCTCAAACAAATAATCATTATGATTGGGATTTTGAATTGTTTTCATATTTACTTGTTCTTTTACTTTCTGTTACAACCAGCCATTGATTCCATTTGAAAATATTTTTATTACTGATATCTTGTTGAAACAAACAATTCTTGTTTACAAATTAGAGCCTAAAGAAGATCAGGAAGGAAGAACTTATGATTTTTATCAGATTTAAGCTCTAAACCACAAAACAGAACATCAGTTTAATATAGAAATGCACACACAATTCTCTATATACATATATATACATGTATTCAGCTTAAAACAAACATGCACAAACCAAACATCATTCATCTCAAAACATCACAGGCAATAGATTTATTTACTTAAGTTTTAAATAAATTGTTTACTCACCTTGTTTTCCAGAAGAAAGAATGAACAGGGCCTCTTTCTTTTGACACAGGCTTTGAACTTCCAGTTGTAAATCTTCACTTGATCCTCTGGCTTGAGTTGATTTGTATTATAGTTTATGTTGAATTTTATTTAAGGTTTAAGATGGTATTTACTTCAGAGGTTACTCAATTTTTTAGATGAACGAACTGATAAAGATGATGGATAAAAGATTGTTGTACAGGGTGATATTTTTTCCTCTCTAGTACTATAGGCAGAGATATTGTATTGGAATGGTGGTTGATATGATAATATGGTGACTTGTTTTAATTGCTATGTACAAACATACTTATCCAATTTGATTTTTGTAAATATATATTTACTCTAGTGTCTTCTTTTGCAAGCTAATATTTTTTTTTCTTTTTACATATATATTTTTCTTTCTTTCTTTCATTTCGGCTGTACAAATACGAAGATAGTTTGATGTCTCCCTTTACAAGCTTTCTATACATGTATTTTTGTTTCATTTATTTTTCATTTGCAAGTGTACATGTTTTTGTTTTCTTTTGTCTTATATTTGAATGTTTATTTTATTTTCTTTAGTCTTATTATTTTATAATACAAATAATTTCTATTTTTAATATGTTGTTAGAATTTATCTATGTGTTACTTTATATTTTACATAGTTTATTAACATGTTGTTTGAATTTATTTATGTATTTTTATTTTTTATTTTTTATCTTATATATATAAATTTCTAACTTATATATTACTTTTTTGACTTTAATACGTATTGTCTAAACATCCTTTGAAAATTATTTTATATCAATTACAAAATATAACTTTCAAAATATTCATTAATATTCATTTGTATAAATAAAGGCACGTCTAATTTAATCATATCCAAAATCCAAATACATATTTATTTTGTAAGATATTTTATTTTACTTTATATATTCCTATTTTAACATAAAATTTAAATTCAATATATCTATAAATTCAACTTATTTATGCATATATATTCACATATATAGACAAGATTTAAATTCAAATGATTTAACACATACTTTATTTGAATTTGGGGAAACTCAGATAAATTTACCAAATAATTTTACAATTTTTATTCAAAAATTGAATTAATTATCAATTCAAACTTAGTAAAAATCCGGGATCGTTACAGGCTCCCCTCCTTAAGAAATTTCATCCTCGAAATTTTCCAGGGAGACACAAAGACAGGTGAAAAATGTTTCATCAAATCAAACTGAGCATCTATTCAGCATTTGGCTTACCAAATCAGAATATCAATAATAGATACGAGAACGAATCTTTTTTAATAATTTTTCACAAGATACTTGGATTATCCAGATCTACGAAGTATGCAATGGCATTGGTTAGTCCGAAGGGATAACTAACCATTCGTAGAATATATTGGGACCCAAATTGTATAGATATATGGATAAAATTTTCAAAACTTTTAGTTTAGAAACCAAATTATACCTATCAACCATAGCAACCAAAGCAACCAATTCATCCAAACACACAATTCTGACCTATTTGGAGTTTATGTCCCATACAAATATATCAAATCTTCTTCCAGGAACTATCAAAGAATTGAGAAGAGATGTTGAACAAAAGAGATTGATAGAGAAAAGATTGTTTCCTTGTTGTTACAGGGTATTGACCATTTATGGTCGTATTCCCTTGTCCCCTATCTCATCCTCTTCTTACACTCATACTCACTATCAGTGGATAGTAAGAGAATTTACTGAGGCTTTCGAACAGATATCTTAGGGATTACTCATTCTAGGGTATACTTCACCCTGTCTCTAATGAGCTACTTAATGTGTTATACTCCTAAGCTAAAGTTCAACCTTAGCTCTGATACCCCGCTGTCACGATCCTAATTTTAGCGTTCGAAAATCGGCACCCGTACTTCACTTGTACTCGTATGCCACAGATTCAATCGTTGAAATTCGACTCGTGCCAGAGCTTATAACACAGTAAGTATAACAACACAGCGGAATAAAGAAATGGATAATATCATATACAACTCCAATGAATACACAATCCATAATGATATACAACAATGCTATCAATATGATACAAGAATATCAGAGACAAATAATAATTTTTCAGCGGAAACAGCAGAACTGATAACTCCAAATGATCTGAAAAAGAGAATGCGTCCAACAACTCCAACATCCAGCTCGAACCACCATCACGTTGCACCAAGATAAGCAACGTCAGTCGTCCGTAAACTCCAAAAATTGAACTAGCTCCAACTAGTCTACTAAACCTGACTATCTGAAAAACCCAACTCTAGACTGCCCGTGTGGAAAATTGTGGGCACCCAGAGTTTAGGAAGGGAACAATAAACTCCGAGTCAGTCATGGGACTGGTGTGAGTAACAAAACAGTTTATCTATAAAACAAACCACAAAAGAATTTTAAACATTGAAATCCGCAATGCTTTTTGGAAAATGAAATTACCATAAGGCCTCCCGCCACACACACAATGCAAATGCAGAATTGGAGGAGATTTCTCCTTATGATAGTCAAAAATGCTTACTACGCAAAATCATTGGATTATTATTATTAGTGCATAGTGGAAAACATCTCGAAAGTATAATATTAATCTTAGCCAGCATAGACATTCCGAACTATGCCTACTATAGCTACCATCTAAACAGTGGTGATGACCATAAGTAAATGGTAGGTTCTACAACTAAAACCGTACTGGGTTCGTATTGTTTGATTGGATTTCCAACAAATGGTCAGGCTAAGGAACTTCCTACTGCCACATGGGTACGCCTCTGGAGGGACGTCCCGAGAAACTACCTGGATCTCTGCCAACACAAGGCCGGGTTACCTCTGTAACTAGGTAACTACTACTCGAGTATGCCACCCTCCGTTCCTTTGGGACCTTTATCCAAGGGCCCTCGATCACAAAGCAACAATCACACAGAAAATGAGATTGCAGCAACCACACAGGTAAAATATCTGGGCTCCAAACCATGATACCACCTTTTTCCAGAAGGAATGGACATACTCTAGGGGAGCTACCCCTGAAACCTTGCCGCATCTTTCCTGTTTCGACCATTTCCGGTTTGTGAGGTCCGATGAGGTCTCGTCCACAAAGCTACGCTTTACACGAAATCCATGCTTTGATCAACAAATGATCAGCAACACACAGCAACACTTAGCATGCCACACTACCAAATTGGGAGTATATCATTGATAACCTTCAACTACATAACCTCTGAGCTCGTACGTCTTTGAGAAGGGTGTTAAGCTAAGAGAATAAATCTCCGCCACCAAACAGAAATGTATTTGAAAGAAATCAGCTTTATATCTCAAAGTGTAGTGTCAGATATACAAACATACAAGTCTGTTCCGGGATCGAACAGAGCTGAAGGCACTTACAAAGAAGCCCTTGCAATCCGGGTATTCACAATCCCGAATGGACTTCCCATCACTTAGGAAATCTCTATACCGTAGCTACTTAGTGCAGAGACATACGATATGTTATCCTATCGTACTCGCAAACACCCGGTCTTCACCACCGGTCTTCAAATGCTATCCATTTTCGTCGTATCACTATTCAGAATGGGTTATATGACACAAAGTCCTCTCCCGGCTAAACCGAATAATGAGCGCGATATTTTTGAAAACATATGGATATTGGGATTTCGATTAAGTCACAACTTATTACCCAAAACTTCTCTTTCAAATTGTTTAAACACATTACCATTTCCAATCTTTTACACAAAATGATTCAATTCACAAAGTTCACCCAGTTTCACAAAGATCTATTCATAGATTTTCCAAATCAATTTCCATTTCAGTTGGATTAACTCATTAAATCTTTAAATCATTAATTGATAGCTTTCAAAACAATTCCATTTTGAACTTTTATACAAAAGGTACACCTTTCCAATTTCAAAACAAAGTTCAACAATCCTTCATAAAGATTTATTCATAACTCGGAAAACCATTTTCATTTCAAACTTGAAATTCTTTTGACACAAATTGGAAATTCATTTCTTATATGAAAGCTTCTATTATTTGAAAACACATAGTTTTCATTTCAGAAAATCTGATTCCTTTATACGAGTTTAAGTCCTTGGGTTAAACTCAAATTCTCAAAACCATACTTTTAGAATGGTTTAAACACATTTATAACTTGTATAACATCTTCAAACCATAATTTTCAAACATGGAATTCAATTCCAAATTATTTAAATTGGAAACTTTACCAAGTTATTCAAAATAACTATTATCTTAAAACTCCTTTTCAAAGCTTTAACATTTAACCCAAATCCATTTCCAAAATCAATTGAAATTAAAATTTCAATTTCAAATATATTAAATTTAAATCATCTGTGACTTAACCGATTTCCTCGAGAAATCCATATTTGTGTGTGTATAGTGTGGTCCAGGGATTTTACATACAATAGTGCAACATCAATAAATCATCACATCATCACAGATTTAAGCATATCAATATCGATAAGCGGTATATTCCTATAACGCTTATCTTTTATTCACGGATCACAGATATATATATATATATCATAGATAATAAATTGCAGTCATCCCAGATAAATAAATTACATTACAGATCACAACACAAATCAGGTTATATCACAAAGCATCACATATCAGGGATATCAAACAATTCAACATCCAATATAATTCAAACATCCATAAGTAGGATCAATTCAATTATCTGATTAATTTAAACCAGATTAAGATCTATGAATACATTTACTAGTCATGGTAAATTAATAATCAATTAATTACCAAATATTTAATAAATTATCCTTTCGATTAATCATTAATTAACCCTTACTTAATAATTAATTCTCTTAATCAATTACAATAACTAATTAATTACTCCTTAATTAATCATTATTCCTTAATCACTTTTATTAATTGATTAACCTTTAATAAATTAATTATTCTCAAATTAATTACCTTAATTAATTTATCACATTATCCTTAAATCTATTATTGCTTATATACTTGACTAATCAACTGTAATCATTAATTAATATTTAATTAATAATCTTTAATTCACAAATTGAATACATTGATTAATCCTTTAATTACACTGAGTAATCATCACTTAATTACTTCCCTCAAGTAATTATCCTTTAATTAATATCCATTAAGTAATTTCCCTTTTTATGACCTCTAGTAATTTCCATTAATTACTTCACTAAGTAATTACACTTCATTAATTACATTAAGTGATTATACTTAACCCAATATTAAGTAATTATCTTTAATTAATTGAACTTAATAAATTAATTAAAATTTACCACATTAACTTAAATAATCTTTAATTACTTTGATAAATAAATTCCTAATCATTAATTAATAGTCTAAAATTATCAAATTAATGATTCTTAATTACAAATTAATTTAACCTTAATTTATTTATTTAAACCTTTAATAACTTAATTAATTCAAATCATAAATTAATTAACTTATTAATTTAACCACTAATCATTTTAAAATTTTAAATGAATTACAAATCATTAATTAACTTTAAGATAAAACATCATTTTCATTAATGATTTAGTTATCATTTTCAAACCATATTTGAAAGCATTTTGACTTCTAAATTCTTTTTCAAAAACTTTTTATTTATAACTTAGTTTAATCCTTGATTTAAAATTTTAAAATTAAATTTAAAATTTTCAAAATAGAATAGGTTCCTGTTTTAGGACCTGAACAATATTTGACCCGAGAAAATCTCAGGTTTTCTCGAGTTAAAACTCGAGTTTTCTCACTTTTTCCCCGGGTTCTATCTTTCATCAAATTTTCTTAACTAAGTTAAAGTTTAAACCGTGTTTTATTCCCACGCGAACTCGAGTTTCAATTCGGGTCAAAAAGCCTTCCCGCTCGAGAACTACTCGAGTCACTCACGAACCCATCACCAGACACAAAATCCTCGCCGTGCACGTGCACCCACGTTCGCCAGCGCTCCAACGACCTCCACCCCTTCAGACCAGTTACATATTGACTCAGCAATCGATTCAAGTCATCGATTCCAAAATACATAGCCAAAATCTAAATCGAGCAATCCAGTTCAAACCTAGAACTCGACATCACCAGAAAATCCCCTCGACCACACGATTTCGACCACCAGAGTGCCTACAATTCCGTCCACAACTTTGACAACCACCTTACTTCCATCTCCAAAAAGCCGATGGCACTCGATCCACCAGAGACATCGCCATGATCTCATTTCCAGACTCGACTAAAAACAATTCGAAAACCCTATATCAACCAAACCCCGACGCCACGACGAATTATAAAATCATCAAGCAATTTTCTGATGATCTACAATCCTCCACCCAGCTACAACCTCGTTCCCGAGACCCAAAACTATTCCGATCATCAGAATTAACTAGAAACCCAAAATCCGTTCATCAATCCATATCTCTTGAATTACTCAATTAAAATTCATGATTTTAATTTTAAAAATCCTAGATTTCGAAAACAAAAACAATTATGTACCTGAAACGAACAATCATTATGATTGGGATTTTGAATTGTTTTCATATTTATTTGTTCTTTTACTTTCTGTTACAACCAGCCATTGATTCCACTTGAAAATATTTTTATTACTGATATCTTGTTGAAACAAACAATTCTTGTTTACAAATTAGACCCTAAAGAAGATCAGGAAGGAAGAACTTATGATTTTTATCAGATTTAAGCTCTGAACCACAAAACAGAACATCAGTTTAATATAAAAATGGACACACAATTCTCTATATACCTATATATACATGTATTCAGCTTAAAACAAACATGCACAAACCAAACATCATTCATCTCAAAACTTCATAGGCAATAGATATATTTACTTAGGTTTTAAATAAATTGTTTACTCACCTTGTTTTCCAGAAGAAAGAATGAACATGGCCTCTTTCTTTTGACACAGGCTTTGAACTTCCAGTTGTAAATCTTCACTTAATCCTCTGGCTTGAGTTGATTTGTATTATAGTTTATGTTGAATTTTATTTAAGGTTTAAGATGGTATTTACTTCAGAGGTTACTCAATTTTTTAGATGAACGAACTGATAAAGATGATGGATAAAATATTGTTGTACAGGGTGATATTTTTTCCTCTCTAGTACTATATAGGCAAAGATATTTTATTGGAATGGTGGCTGATATGATAATATGGTGACTTGTTTTAATTGCTATGTACAAACATACTTATCCAATTTGATTTTTGTAAATAGATATTTACTCTAGTGTCTTCTTTTGCAAGCTAATATATATTAATTATTATTTTTTCTTTTTACAAATATTTTTTTTTCTTTCTTTCATTTCGGCTGTACAAATATGAAGATAGTTTGATGTCTTCCTTTGCAAGCTTTCTATAAATGTATTTTTGTTTCATTTGCAAGTGTACATGTTTTTGTTTTCTTTTGTCTTATATTTGAATGTGTATTTTATTTTCTTTAGTCTTATTATTTTATAATACAAATAATTTCTATTTTTAATATGTTGTTAGAATTAACTATGTGTTACTTTATATTTTACATAGTTTATTAACATGTTGTTTGAATTTATTTATGTATTTATTTTTTTTATTTTTTTTATCTTATATATATAAATTTCTAACTTATATATTACTTTTTTGACTTTAATACGTATTGTCTAAACATCCTTTGAAAGTTATTTTATATCAATTACAAAATATAACTTTCAAAATATTCATTAATATTCATTTGTATAAATAAAGGCACGTCTAATTTAATCATATCCAAAATCCAAATACAAATTTATTTTGTAAGTTATTTTATTTTACTTTATATATTCCTATTTTAACTTAAAATTTAAATTCAATATATCTATAAATTCAACTTATTTATGCATATATATTCACATATATAGACAAGATTTAAATTCAAATGATTTAACACATACTTTATTTGAATTTGGGGAAACTCAGATAAATTTACCAATTAATTTTACAATTTTTATTCAAAAATTGAATTAATTATCAATTCAAACTTAGTAAAAATCCGGGATCGTTACAACATTGAACTGCTTTTTTTTCTAAGTTATACTTTTTTGTTTTATTTATTGTGGATATGTTTTATAAAAATAACCATGTTAACTAAATTAACTATGTTTTATAAAAAAATTAATTAAATTTATAAAAATTAAACATGCTAAATAAGTTTCGTAAAAATTAATTAAAATTTTAAATACAACCAATTCTTTAAAAGTTAGCTATCTTTTATTAAAAATTAACCAAGTTAACTAAGTTTTATAAAAAAATAACTATGTTAACTAATTTTATATATTAATTAAGTTTATAAAAATTAACTAAGTTTTATAAAAATTAATTAAGTTTATAAAAATTATTTAACTAAGTTCATAATATTTGACTAACTTAATTAACTAAGTTATAAAAATTACTTAACTAAGTTTATAATATTTTAACTAAGTTAACAATGTTTTATAAAAAATTAGTTAAATTTTTAAAAATAACTATGTTAATAAGTTTCATAAAAATTAATTAAAATTTAAAAATAACTAAGTTTTTAAAAGTTAACTATCTTTTATAAAAATTTAACCAAGTTAACTAAGTTTTATAAAAATAACCATGTTAACCAAGTTTATATAATTTAACTAAGTTTATAAAAATTAAATAAGTTTTGTAAAAATTATTTAAGTTTATAAAAATTATTTAAATTATAAAAAAATTAACTAAGTTAACAAAGTCTTATAAAAAATAATTAAGTTTTTAAATAATTTACTAAGTTTTATAAAAATTAACTAGATTATATGAAGTTAATAAAAATTAAATATGTCTTATAAAAATTAACTAAGCCTCACATATATGAAGTTAAGCTTTTTTTAAGAATAAGAGAAGTTTTCTATCCAATGACAATACCCATCATATTTTCATTATTAGATTGACCAAAAATAATTGTTTCTAAATTAAATTTTTATTGGAAAAATATAATTGATCACAATCAATGTAATTATTGTAGTGTTGAATGCAAAAATGAAAATTATGTTCTGCATATTGGAAACTAAAAATATATATGTAAAAGTGCAAATTATCTACAAAGACTTGGAAAATAAATAAAAATTACCTCCTTTATATTAAAAAAATATATGATATGTAAGAACAAACATAAGTTAAAACACTGTAGAAAATCTAAAATTTTTGAAACACGTCTAAATTACAAAATAAGAGTGTAGATTGACTGCAATCAAAACATAAGTTAAAACACTGTAGAAGTAACTAGTCTTTGTGTTTCATTTCATGACTATTTAGTGGTCGGATTATTTACATTTTTGGAACTTCCAGTGGATTCATGGAAAAATTAGCATGATCAATGATATTACGTAGTGGGTTTCTATTTTTCCTGGAATGGGAGTTTTACATAATGTGCTCCTCTAGAACTTCCCTTAGTTATGCATTGCCCGGAGATGACCACTATTAGCTAAATTCTGCAAAGCGGCTTGTTTGTTGTCATCACATGTTGTAATCTAAATGTTCTCATTTTATAACCACTGTTAGACAGAGTATTTCGATCGTTAGAGAGTAGAGAAGAGATGAATTTGCTGAAAGTCAAGTAGCTAATATTCCTTAGTGATTTTCCCGACCCTTTGCTCTTTAAATACTGAGATTGTCCATGCATAAACTGAAAAAACAATACACATTGAATTATATACTGATCAAATACAAACGGTACAAGTTAATATTGTAACTAACCTTGCAATTAATAATACCAAAAAACAAGTATAAAGAAAAATTTCAAGCTCATTCTTTCACATGTTTGTTTTATAAAGCTTAAGATAACTTGAGAACTAGCTACTTAATGTTTCTGTCTTTTAATCCTAATCAAGTACATATAATGAAGAACTTTTCATTTACAGGTGGATAGATATATTTGATGGAAAAAAATAGTAACATACCGTAGCAAGTTATGGATTCGAAGTTACTTTTGATGCCATAACTACATTTTGGTTTGTATGCTTGTATGTATTGCTACTTTTGGTCACTAGTTGCTGCTTGTTCTACATTGAAATATTATGAGCTTATTATCTATTTTGATGTAAGAATATTGTGTATGTTTATTATGTAATGTTTCATGTTAACTGTAAGACGTGTGAACAATATAATATGTTGATTATAAAATGTGTGATTAATATAATATATATATTTGTTATGAAATATATATGTGTTCATATAAACCGTGTTATACATAAATTGTGGCTGCATATAGAGTTGGAACCTGCTATATATTGGTTAGGAACTGAGCGAAATACGATAGCCTTTATAAAATGCTATGAAAATATTTAACAACGTTTCTAAATCACTATGGAAAAGATTATACAGTGTTTTCGAAACGCTATAGAAAGTTTCAACAGCGTTTCTGAAACGCTATAGAAACGCTATAAAATAGGAGCCAAGCATTTCAGAAAACGCTGTAAATAAGCATCATAGCAGCAAAAGAAATGCTGTAAAAAGAAACCACAACAATGAAAAGAACGTTGTAAAAAGTTAACATAGCATATTATAAGCGCTATTGAATATATCAACAAAAACGCTATAAAACATATTAATGGCATAAAAAACGCTATAGATACGTGGATTCTACAGCGTTTTCTGCCTTGCTATGGTATATGTTTGACCTATAATGGCATGTTAATACATCGTAGTTAAAAACGCTGTTAAAGGTTTTTATAGCGTTTTCGAAATGCTATGATAGGTACATTTTGTTGTAGTGAATCTTTTAAAAAAATAGAAACTAACATTTACAGGCTAAATTCCAACTTAAAACAGATGTAAATAACTATAAATAACTGAATAAAATAGCTGAATAAAAATAGATTGAAAAGAACTTCTGAAATTTACTTTAAAACTGACTGTAAATAAACTTACATAAAAACTGTCTCAAAATTGTAGAAAAACTACAACTATTGAGAACCCTATTATTTTAAATTGCTTACAAATATAAAATAATTACAAAACACTCACCTATGGTCCCTAGCTCTAGTCATGGGCCTTCCTAGATCCACTTCTAGAGCGTAGAATATTTTTATCAAAACGATTTCCTCTCTAGAAATTTTTCCTATTTAGGGTTCAGCCTCAGGCAATGAACCCAATTGGGAGAAAATCTGAATGAGAAAAATAGCTAGGCTTAGGGTTCTATTTTAGTGTGGCTTAGGGATCTCAGGCCGTTGGATTTGAAGATTAAATCTGGTGCAACCACGTCATAGGCTCACTAGGAACTGTCGGATGCAAGCACGAACGCACAGGATTTCACGAAAATCGGATTATATGGTCTTCGGCTTGTACCTGGACGAAATAGCATCCAGGCAAAATGGCGGGTCGACCTATGTACATTGGGGGTCGACCTGTAGGTCGACCTGACCAATCCAAGGGTCGACCTCTATAGGGTCAATTTTTTTCGTTTTTGTTTACTTAATTCTGATTTCTTGTTTCTCTTGTAACTTCTCCATACTAGCTCGGATTTCAACAAGTTATATATGGAAATTGATCAGAAAATTACCACGGACCCAATGGTGCAACTTCCGTGGCTCGATTCTGAAAATTTCACAAACTTATTTTATTGTTTAATTAATTTGTTAGTTAATTATTATAGCTCAAATTTGGGTTGTTACATTCTCCCCTCCTTAAACGATTTCGTCTCTGAAATCTCCAAGGACAGAAGAATGAAATAAATATTTTCATCCAAATTCTACAACCACATATTCAACCATCATCCATTACATCCATTTTCCTTAAGCTTTCTAATGCAATTTATGTTATATTCAATAGTATAGTGTCAATGTCCCTAACTAATGCAAAAGATTAGGCGGTCTACTGATTTAGTCGACCTCCTTTTTATGCAATCATGTCTGTGCCATGTATCCTAATGAATGCAAGTTTCCTAATGATAACTGATAGTTTTACATGCGTGCTACAATCATCATCCAAATGCAACAATCATATGATAAACACTCATTATAGCAACCATGAAAATAAAATAAAAATGCAAGTGCACACACATACATATGCATATGCTTTACTGACCTAGTTAGGCCGATCTCTAAGAGATAATAATGCCTAGTGTGTGCATATGCATCCATTAGCATCCACTAACAAACACTTGCAACCACTTGCGTCCAACATACATAACATGTTCTAGTAACATGTTTAAATTCAGTCCTACCATCCATAGGTTAAATCCTCAGATCTACCCTTCCAAAGGATACTAAAGGAAAGAACCTGTTCAAAGCTATAGATGGAAATAGGAAATTCAAGACGTACTATCAAAAAGATGCGGATAAGAGGTACCTATTTTCTCCTCAGCCTCCCATGTATCATCCTCAATACTATCTCCCCACTGCACCTTAACCAAAGGGACTTCCTTATTTCTAAGCTTCTTGATATCATGCCCAACGATCTTTGTAGGAATGCGACGAACCGATGCTTCTCTCTCCACTTCAATTTCCTCAAGTTGGCTAGGTTCCACTACCTCTGTTGAATCATGTAAGCACTTTATCAAGTGTGAAACATGAAAAACATCATGAACTCCCGCGAGCCTCTCCGGTAGTTTTATCTAATACGCCATCTTCACTACCCTTTCCACAATGGGGAACGGTCCTACGAATCTGGGAGCAAGTTTCCCACTTGATCCAAACCTCACTACCTTTCTTAGCGGAGACACCTTAATGAAAACCAAATCTCCTACCTCGAACTCAATATCCCTTCTCCGCTTATCTGCAAAGGATTTCTGTCTATCTTGGGTCGTCTTCATTCTTCTTCTAATCAAATCAATCTTTTCCGAAGTCTCTCCAACCATGTCGGGACCAAGTAGCAATCTTTCCATAGACTCCAACCAACATGAAGGCGACTTGCAAGGTCTTCCATAAAGGGCTTCAAAAGGAGCCATCCTAATGCTAGCCTGAGAACTATTGTTATAAGCGAATTCCACTAAAGGAAGGTGCTCCTTCCAAGTTCCTCCAAAATCAAGAATGCACATCCTCAACAAATCCTCAAGAAATCTATTAACTCTCTCTGTTTGTCCATCCATTTGAGGGTGATAGGTCGTACTCAATCAAAGTTGTGTCCCTAAAGCCTCTTGCAACTTCTCCAAAACTCGTTAGTTAAGATAGGATCTCTGTCGCTCACTATGCTAGAGGGAACTTCATGAATTCGAACTATCTCACAAATGTATATGGATGCCAAATAAGGTGCTGTCCTCTTACTCTTGACCGGAATGAAGTGGGCGCCCTTAGTCAAACGATCTATAATCACCCAAATACTGGTATTCCCCTTCCTAGATCAGGGTAAACCATCTATAAAGTCCATCAAAAAAAATTATCCCACTTCCATTCGGGTATATCCAATGGTTGAAGCAATCCACCAGGCCTCTGCTGCTGCGCCTTAACTCTTTGGCACACAAGACACTTAGCCACAAACTCTGCTACATCCTTCTTCATGCCACTCCAATAAAACACTCTCTTCATGTCCCTATACATCTTATCACCGCTCGGATTAAGAATCATCCGAGAATGGTGTCCTCTGCTAGAACTGCTCTCATCAAATCACCAGTGCGGGGGACATAAAGTCTTCCATCTCTCCTTAGCCACCCTTTACTATCGATGGAATAGCATTGGAGATGTCTAGATACCTCTCCTCTGCTAATCCTATCCAGAATATTCACAAGCTCTGAATTCTCTTGCTGCCTTGAGCCAATCTGATCTGTGAGGGTAGGCTTAACCTCAAATGCTGAAATCTTAGCAAAATCTCTGATAAACTTCTTATAATAACCAGCTAAACCTAGGCAGCTTCTAACTTCGGTAGCATTCTTGGGGGCCTTCCAATCCTGTACTGCTACTATCTTAGCGGGATCCACAGCTAAACCCTCTTTTGAGACTACATGCCCCAAGAAATGCACCTCCTCACGCCAAAAGTGACACTTTGAGAATTTTGCTTTCAACTGATGAACACGAAGTGTATGAAGAACCTCTTCAAGGTGATTAGCATGCTCTTCCATACTCTTGGAAAACACCAGAATGTCCTCCACAAACACTACAACGAACTTATTTAGGACATCTCAAAAAACATGGCTCATCAAATCTACAAAATAGGTTGGGGCACTGGTCAGTCCAAACGGCATAACCAACCACTCAAAGAATCCATCGGGTGTCCTAAATGTTGTCTTATCGATGATATCGTCATCATCAGCGACCCTAAGCTGATGAAATCCAGTGGCTAAGTCAAGCTGAAAAAATACTGAAGAGCCAACCAACTAATCGAAAAAATAGTCTATCCTAGGAAGTGGGTAATGGTTCTTCTTCTTGAGATTATTCAACTCTCTATAGTCTACGCAAATTCGAAGGAACCATCCGCCTTTATAGCGAAGACGACTGGCGCTCTCCACTCAGATATGCTCCGTCTGATGAAGCCTTTATCTAGTAGCTCACCGATCTGCTTACTTAACTCCTTCCTCTCCTTAGGAGCCATATGTCCCACGGTCAATGCCACTGGCTTAGCATTGTCATTCAGATAGATCCTAAAGTTGATCTCTCTCTTAGGGGGTAGGCCCTAACTTCCTTAAAAATTTCTGGGAAATCTCTAACAACTAGAACTGAATCTAACTCTCCTAGTGATGAATTAAGGGAATAAAGAAAGGTCAACATGACTGACCCCTGTGGGTTGTAAGAAACCTCGAGAGTCCATCTGCTACATGTCTCTAGTCTAACGACTCTCCTCTCGCAGTCAAATATCACACCATAAGTGGATAACCAGTCCATTCCCAAAATCATCCCATATCCCAAAAATCCCAGTACATAGGCGTCACAATCAAACTCTACGCCTAGTATAAAAATTTTCAAACCCCTACAAATAAAGGATAAATGTGTCGATCCTCCTATGGGGTTTGAAATAACTATAGGGTCTACAACTAGAGAAGTATTTAAGTGCAAACAATCAACCAAGGAACTAGAAATGAAAGAATGCGATGCTCCGGAGTCAAAAAGAGTTCGAATAGGAAAATCTGGAATAAATATCAAACCTTCTACAGAGACTTTCCTACCTCGATTCGGTCCACTACTAGAAGGTGCTGCATCCAAAGCCTGTACTTGCACCGTAGGTGCGCCTGCTCTCTCCCCCGTCTTCTGAGGACAAGCTCCACTAAGGTGTCCAGACTGCCCACAGTTGTAACACCTCCCATTCATCGTGTCCTTCTTACAGTTCTTTGTGAAATGCTCAACCAATCCACAATTATGACATTTCTCGCCCTTCTTGATCTGTCCCTTTTGAGGTCCTCCTCCTTTCTTCTTGTCCTTATCCTTCTTATTCTTCCACCACTGCTTCTTACAGTTTTCTGATTTAGGAACCTCCTTAACCTCTTCTTTCTTAGCAACATCTGATATGAGAGCCATTTCCACAAGTGACTCATACGTCGCTCTCTTGGGTACGTGTGTCAATGCCAACCCTTGGAGGGGCTGGTTCAAACCATTAGCAAACTTAGTGGCCCTCTTATGCGGTGTATTAACAAGATCCATCCCGAACCTCAATAATTAATTAAACTAATTTATATACTCTTTCACCGAAAGATTCCCCTGCTTCAAACTAATGAACTTCTCCTACCGCATGCTTTCCTCGGCTTGCAACAAGAACTTTCTCTCAAACCTTTCCCGAAATCCAAACCAACCAATGTCTCTACCCTCCATCTCTACAATCTCCCACCAGTAAGAAGCATCTCCCTTCAGTTGCCAAGATGCAAGCTGAACTCTCTACTGGTCCTCCAATCTTAGCAGCCCAAATATCCGCTCCGTATTCCTCAACCAAGCTCGTGCCTCTACGAAATCCTCTGTGCCAGAAAACATCTTGCCTCCTAGACTAGCGAAGTCCTTGCATAGCTTAGAAAAATTGGCTTCTGCAAGTGGATTAACGGGACCTCCACCCGCCGGTGCTGCACTAGGCGCTTGCCCTTGCACCTCTGGTGCCGTAGCTTGGAGGTATCTACGAAACCAGCCAGGGGCTTGGACACCCTCTGGAAGATTTGGGGCATCCGCCATACTATGCAAAGAAAAGAAAATTTAGGCTCGAAAGAAGGTTGAACTGGACTTTGAGGGGATTTTTGTAAAAACTCTTTTATACTTGAAAACTATTTCTATAATAAGAGTTTCTTTCTGAAAAATACTTTTAGTTTTAAGATATGTTACCTTTTAAAAATACTTTACTTTTAAAACAAGTTTTTAGGAATCCTGTAACCTTAGGCTCTAATACCAAATGAAACACCCCACACCCCTTAGTATTCCCAAGAAGGGCACAACAAAGGATGTGATGCGTTATAGATATAGCTAAAGTATCACAGAGACTAAGATTCACAAGGTAAATAAGTAAAAACAGCGAAAAAATTAAAATAATAATTTATTATTCAGAATTAAACTTCATTTCAAAATAAGTCATAAAAACATAACATGTCTCAAAAACTCAAAATGTCTCTTGTCTCATGAAAATACATCTCAGTCTCATAAAATCAGAGTACAAAAGTAACAATAATAATCATAATCCCTCTCACAAGTGCCAATCCATCATAAGCCAAATGAAAACGATGAAAAGCAAAAATATACATCTAAAATGGGAAAACCCCGAAAATGAATCTCCAAGCAACCTGAATCAACTATCCTCAACTCTGCTGGCCTATTGGGGGGAAAAGGAGAAAGATAGAGGAGTGGGTCAGATAATAAGTCTGGTGAGTGAAAGTAATTACTAGCATTTCTAAGCAAGATAAAGGTAATAGAATAAGCAATAGTTCTAGCTTGAAAGGAAAATAAAAAAAGATAAAACTGGCATAAAATACCATTTCTGATTTTGTTTGACTGTTTGCTTTGACTGTTTGCTTTGATTGTTTGATTGTTTGCACTTGTCTTAAACTACTATGATTAGGCTGAAATCCTAATCCTACCTCAACTGCTAACTTGATTAGGCTAAAATCCTAATCCTACCCATTGATCGGCCTTTCCTATCTTGTTGTGCCACTTCGAACCAATCCTGTTGGTCACAGCAAAAGACATCTCTTTAGCGCTTAGGACGCAGTAGCGAATTATTTACCCTAATCGATGCGGCATGCTCGATCATCGCCGGTACACACTAACTGCCGCCCCTATTTGACCCTTTATTTACCCTATTCAGCATAAACGTGCCCAGCCTCACCTACGTGTGAGACCATCAGTCCTTGACCTGAAAGGGAATGCTGCCGGTATTGGTCCTAACAAACAAATCTTCTAGCTTTGCGCCCCTTGCCCAAATCCCTAGATTTGAGCCCCTATCTATTAGCCACTTATTTACCCTAATCAGCATAAGCGTGTCCCAGCCTCACCTACGTGTGAAACCATCAGTCCTAGACCTGAAAAGGAATGCTACCGGTATGGGCCCTACTTCTATATTTACTTATTAACTTAATCCAAGATCTAAGTTTTAAAATAATCCTCTTCTGTTATTTCTATGATATTTGCTTATTAACTTAATCCAAGATCTAAGTTTTAAAATAAGCCACTTTTGTTATTTCTGCTATATTTGCTTATTAACTTAATTCAAGATCTAAGTTTTAAAATATGCCGCTTCTGTTATTTCTTTCTTTCTAATTATAACCTACGTTATAATTGTTCTTGCAACTGTTACTCTTCTAATTTCTCTTTTTAGTTATAACCACTTGTTATAATCATGTTTGAAAATATCTTAAATTTTCCTATTTTAGCCTATCTCCATTTTATTTTAGTTTTTCTCATTTTACATCTGATTTTTGTAAATTTAGTGTTATTCTATTTTAATCCATATTTGTGAATTCTTCTCTTTTTAATATTTTATTTGCATAAAAAAGGATTAAATCTCAAAAAAAAGAAACTAACATTTACAGGCTAAATTCCAACTTAAAACAGATGTAAATAACTGTAAATAACTGCAATTAACTGTAAATAACTGAATAAAATAGCTGAATAAAAATAGACTGAAAAGAACTTCTGAAATTTACTTAAAAATTGACTGTAAATAAACTTACATAAAAACTGTCTCAAAATTGAAGAAAAATTACAACTATTGAGAACCCTATTATTTTAAATTGCTTACAAATCTAAAATAATTAGAAAACACTCACTTGTGGTGCTTAGCTCAAGTCCTGGGCCTTCCTGGATCCACTTCTAGGGCATAGAATATTTTTATCAAAAAGATTGCCTGCCTAGAAAAAAAATTTCTATTTAGGGTTCAGCCTCAGGCAATGAACCTAATTGGGAGAAAATCCAAGCAAGGTTTCAAATCTCGGATTTTGGCCAATATCTCGGGCAAATATCTCGGCTGTCTCGGACGATATTTAAAAGACTTATATGCCAAATCTCGGATTTTGGCTAATATCTCGGATTTTCATCTCGGCTGATCTCGGGGAGATTTAAAACCTTGAATCCAAGTGAGAAAAATATCTAGGCTTAGGGTTCTATTTATAGTGTGGCTTAGGGATCTCTGGCCGTTTGATTTAAAGATTAAATCTGGTGCAACCATGTCACAGGCTCAATAGGAACCGTCAGATGCAAGCACGAACGCACAAGATCTTACGAAGATTGGATTATAAGGACTTCGGCTCATACCTGGGCGAAATAGCGTCCAGGCAAAATGGCGAGTCAACCTATGTATATTGAGGGTCGTCCTATAAGTCGACCTGACCAATACAAAGGTCGACCCCTATGGGGTCTAATTTATTTATTTTCTCGTTTTTGTTAATTTAATTCTGATTTCTTGTTTCTCTTGTAACTTCTCCCTACTAGGTGGATTTCGACAAGTTATATATGGAAATTGATCAGAAAATTATTTTAGTGTTTAATTATTTCATTAGTTAATTATTATAGCTCAAATTTTAGGTTGTTACACTTTTATATAAAAATCGTGTGCTATTAAAATAGTATCAAAGTACAAGTACTTATTAAAATAGCTGAAATGCTTGCATCTCACATTTCAACATAGTTGGGCACAATCAAAACTGTAAGGCGCTTATTGGAGAATGGATTCCATACAATGACTAGGCATTGGGGTACCACCTATCATGGTACACGTCTAGAAATGTATCGAGATCGAACCTATCGATCTTTGCCAACACAGGACCGGCCTACCCTTTGCTGGATAGTACCGAATATGTTATCACCCTGGGTGTTCCCACCCTATCGAGCGCCCTCTTTCCCATGCACAACCATATCCATAATTATATTATAATATATCCAATGTTATCTAGAAAAGTGATAACATACCCTACTTGGGTGCGACCTACTTAGCCCTGCTGCATCTCCCATGATTTTCAATCATTCCCGGTTGATGAGGTTTGAGGCTACGATTACCTTTTAAGAAATTTACACTTCGAATGCTCATTGCCCTCCAATGACAATGTGCTGATAGCATTCATCCATACAAGTTCTTCTGGGTCTGAACAAACCGAATCTCCAAAATCACTGTCTTAATCATCTTCACGATTTCACAATTCGCAACGCTCCAATCGGATCGAAGTGGTTTTCGGATAATCAAATCTGATCCCGGTCTCTTCGAAACAATCAACGAATTTGGCCTGATTTGATGGTCGGTTATTTAACTATCAAATTACACACATAAGCAGTCACTAGGACATATTATAAATCTTCCAAAACATTTATTTCAAATATCTTTACAAAGATATATATTTAAATCTCTTCTAGTATTTCAATATTTGGAAAACGATTTCAAGTACTTAAATCCATAATAGGATATTTCAACCCATATCAACACTTAGAAATATTTCCGAATCCAACTTATAATTAATTACTTAGAAAAATATTTCTATATAAATCATTTCGTCGTTAAAATATCTCCAAAACTTTTAAACTCCAATATTTAGGAAAATATTATAAGTCTATTTCCCAAAATCATTTCTAATATCCATACTTAGGAAATATTCCGTACTTATCTAATAAATTTCCGAAATCCTTATTACTTCCTTTTACAATTTCCCAAAAATTATCGATTATACTTATTTATCATCCGACTAAAAGTTTTTAACTTCTTTTATGAATTCTAATTCATTTTTGAAGTTTCTGTATTTAAACACTTTGGAAATTTCCTTAAGTTCCAAGAATTCCATAATAAGATTTTCTTTTATAAAATCACATTCATTAATTAAAACCCGGTTAACAAATCTTGAGAGCATTTATAAATAAATTGAAATCATTTATTTTTAACTCCATATATATAATAATAAGTACTCTTAAAGAATAAAAATTATTTTCCAAAACGCTTTAAGTAATTATTTAAAATATCAAAACACATGTAAATAAACAACGATAACTCATTTCCAATTTATTTTTAAATAAAACCAATCGATTTACAAAACTTATTATAAAAATTCGAATTCATTTCAATAAATATTAATATTTTAATAACCAATTTTATGAAATATTTCAATACTAAAAACAGTCTTAAATTACATTGTTTAATAAACAAAATTTTCCTTCTAAAACCAAACTTAACTTCTCGATAATAATATATTTTTAAAATTCCAATATAACCAATTTCAATTTATAAATCCCTCTCGATTCATGACACATCGATTCATTCCGATTCCATAACCATTCTCACATTTCAAAATAGAATCCGCTATTTCTTTAAAAAACCGATTTTCACTTCTCGTTATAAATTCACTCTTGTGAATTTATATTTCCAATTTATCAAATGATAATCATTTCACTTTATTTATATCATCGTTTATAAATTGATAAACTCACTCGGATTTCACTTGTTTATAAAACATTCTCATTTATAAACTTCATTTTAAAATCTATCACTTTATAAATCCCATTATTTGTTCAAGTCCGTTTTAAATATTGATTTAAACTCCTTATCCATAATTTCAGAAATATCATTTAAAAAAGCCATTGTTAAAAATCCCTTATATAAATTATTTTTAAATTTCTATTTAAAATATTTTATGAATAGTTAAGTACAAAGCCAAATTCAAATTATTGTTTTACCCAAATCAATTTTCTTTAAAATAAATCTGAAATTCGATATAAATATTTCCATTTCCAGAATATCCTTTGAGTTTCTTTTTAAAATTAAAAAACATTATCTATGGTATTTATAATACCAAAATTAAAGCCAGTGCTACTAAAGTATCCAATAAATCAAACATATCACAATCCATAGCAGGATGTTCACACGCATCGTATATTAACATATATGAGATTAAAATCAACATTTTTGAGGAATCCAGTTGGATCCCTCTAGCCTGTTTCCCTGTAACCACAGATGTTATATAATCATAAAAATATAATCACCGTTTCGAGGTGAGATATCACAATAAAAAGGGTCATCCGCTATTATGCGGGGCGCATAGTGTCTCATCCGCTCCAATCGGCGGGAAATATACCCAACTATTAACATATACTACTATATATAGTATAACATCCAACTGATAATATAATTCAGTATATTATCTAAACAATCAATAACAATCAGAAATAAATATTCAAGCAACCAATAAATGATATTTGTTGACTATATAAATTTTTTTCTGATTATCCAAAAAGATGAGATTAACTAACCGAAATTTCACATTGTCGACGAAGCGTTCCGGATTAGAACTAAAACCGGACGATGTCCGATTTTAGTCCAAAATTTCACATTCTCCAAATCCAACCAAACCAATTCCATTGCGAAGCACTCGTCATCACGATCGCAATGCAAAAGGTTTTGTTCCAATCGTACCTCATATGCAGGAGTGTTATGCAATATATAAGTTAATGATTTTAAATATAAGTAATTAAACATTAATCACCATTCTAAAAAGTAATTACCAAATAAACAATCTTCCCACTATCTCCCTCCTGTGCCTGTGCACGCGAAGAGGAACCCAACTGGCCGTGCACGTTCTTCCAGTGATACAGAGCTTGAGACCTCCGTTCGACAAACTGATTTCGACAACGAACGTCCCTCGACAATCTGTTCTCGCCTATATTCAAAAATCAAAGCAACCCTTAACCAAATTAAACGCGACCTGACACCTTCACTGTCGCCGTCAACATGTCGTGACCCCTCCCCCCCCCTCCATGCAGCCGAGCTCTGCCAAATCACCACCCGAGAAGTCAATTTCCACCACGAATCCAAAAACAACCTCCATTTCCCCTAATTCATCCTCTATTCGCCACAAACCCAAACCCTAGCTCCACCATAAAACTGTCGAACCCCAAAAGTTCGATCGCACCCATCAAAACACATATCAGAATGAAGCTCTAGTCAAAATAAGAATTTTAAAGCGAATTCCAGATTTTATTATTGAGTAGATTTCGTAAAATAAATTTTTGAATTGTTTGTTTTTTTTTTGTTTTTTTCTCTTCCTGTAAGTTGCATTTAAATATGAAGGTGGGAAGGTGAAAGACAGCGTAGGGTGGCTGAACACAGGGTAGCGGGTGGCTGATAAGATGTGTTAGGGTATGTAAAGTCAAATGAATAAAAATACATATTATTTAAATGCAAAATATCTAGATAATAAATCCGAACCCTGATCGAGGCGTGTGCCTGGTGTTCCTAATGTTATACCCCTATTCCGAATGAAATGGAACTTTTTTCGGGACCTAATTTGATCGTATGCAGAAGATAGCTTTTTGAATCCAATTATTATATTAAATTTTAATATTAATTTCAACGCGTTTATATCCGGTACGACCAAACGATGAATCCAATTACCACGAAATTTGAAATCCGATAATAATACACTATTGCGGATCCAATGGAACTAGTTTCATCAAACTCCGAGACTGTGCCCCGGAAAGCTATTTTTATATGTTAATTAAAACGAGTTATTTTTAAAATCGAGTAAATCGCCTTTGAATCAAATTTTAAAAGTTTTATTATCTTCATTCTTATTAATAGAAATTAAATAGGCCTTTGAATCATTTTTATCCAAATAAAATCCAAGTTTTAAATTATTTAAACGATTTTCAATTATTAAATTCAACAATTAAATAATCCAATAAATCATTATATTTGAAATTCGAGTTATTAAATCTAAAAATTTAACTTTCAAATACTTAAAATCAATTAAATATTCCAATTTCAAATAGCCAAAATTCTGGGTCGTTACATTCTTCACCCTTAAAAGAATTTCGTCCTTGAAATTGCTAAGGTAGGAAAATGCCCAAACCCATTTCTTTCTAAAACAAATTAGTTGAAATAACATCCCAAATCCCTTTTTAAGTCTTTAACATTCCAAAATCAATTTGATGAAACCTTGTCATTACTTTTACTAAGTTTCCAAATTCATCCATAGATTCCAACTAATATATCCATTCAATCATTCCAAGTTATAACTCAAAATCCAATTTTTAGTTATCAAAAATTTCTTCAAAATTTCTAACTCTTTAAATTTGTGGAAAATTTGTAACGACCCAGAATTTTGAACGAATTAAATTGGAAATATTTAATTAATTTTAAATGTTTGAACGGTAATTTAATTTGAATCTCGAATATAATTCAGAATTTGGCGATTAAATTTTATAATTTAATCTATTGAAAACTGGATAAGAATTTACATCTTCAATTTACAGTTGAAGAAAAATATTTCGAAAGTTTCTAAAATTCGTATTTATAATACTGAAGATAACAGGAGCTTCAAAAATTTAATTATAAACTGTTCTGTTCAGTCTTGAAATTTAATCGGTTAAATTGAATTTTAAAAATAGTCAATTTTCAAACGGTCTCGGAATTCGACGAAACCAGTCCCATTGGGTCCGTACTATTGTATTTTTGTCGGATTTCCAATTTCGTATTTTTCGGAGTTGATATGTGAGAATACGACAGGCAAACGCATTGAAGTTTTGAACGGTTTCAACTTAAATTTAAAATTTGAAATGGATCAACATCAGACACTTTCATCCCTAAAATCATGCCTTAAACCACGCCAAATATCACGGAAGAAATCGTGATAACCATAACTCTATACCTTCGTTACTCCTTTCCTTTGTCTATTCAAACATCTGATCGAAAAAAAAAATGGTGAACGAATTCAAAATCGCGAAATCAACGGCCGAGCATTGGAACCTTTAGCTCCAGCTTCTTTTAAAACCAAAAATCAATTCGTTCCTCCTCTTTTCAAATCAAAAACAATGGCCTCAGCCTTGTGAAAAAGAAAAAAAAAATGTCGCAATGTTGAAAGCAAACTCGAGCTCGCTAGCGACGAAGGCGGAGTCACGTTGTGGCTCGAAACCACGCGCGTGATTGGGCGAGGCAAGGGGCGGCAACTGGCAGGCGATGATCGAAGCTAGGGCTTCGCGGTGAGGGTAATCGCGATCTGGAGTCTCGATTGGTTATGGGTTGTCAGGCGAAGTCGAAGCTGATGGCAGTGGGTTTCTCGAGTTCGACGAGGCCAGGGCAGTGGCGGCGACGTGGGCTCGCGACTGGGGCAGCGACATCGAGCTGAGATGGTGGCGACGACACTGTCAGGTTAGAGTCGCGAGGCAATGGAACAGCTAGGGCTTGGGATAGTGGCGCGCGAGGCAGCGTCGTGGCAGTGGCAAGGCGATACAGTTCGAAGATGATGTCGCGTGGTGGTCAAGCCCGGTAATGAAGGCTTGGTCATCTCGAAATCAGTCGAGCAGTGAGGTATTTTATTTATTTTTCTTGATTTATTTTATTAAACATACGTATATGCGAGTGAATATATATACATATATTTATGTAGGAGATTAACAGTAAAGTTTAAAAATGGGAATTTTGGTAAAGTTTTTATATTTGTAAAGTTGAATAAAAATAAATGTATATGCAGAAGTTTATAAAGAAATTTTTATAGATTTTGAAAAAATATATATATATATATATATATATGCAGTTTCCATTTTTTATACTGGCAGTAAAGGAAATGATATGAAAATAAATATATGGATTAACTAGTTTAACGAAGTTTATTCGTTGTTTAGTAATATAAAGATGTTTTTTTTTTGGAAAATTTATTTGAATAAATAATTAGTTAAGAAAATTTATCAAAGGAAAATTTGATATATACAGTAAGTTTGAAAAACGTAAATTTGCATATGTATATATATTATATACAATAAAGGAAAGTTATTTTGAAAATTAAGATGCTTAGTTAAACAAATTTATTTAAAGAGGAAATTGGTTTGAAATAAAAATCATTGGATAATTTAAATTACCAAACGAAAATTGGTTATTAGGTTTATTCCGAATATTGATAAATCGTATAAATGTTTATACAGTTTGAAATCGTAAAGGGAACAAGACAAATTGGATTGGATTGCAAAATTTAATGCTAAGGTGAGATTTTCTCACTCGAAGGAAAATTTAATTTTCGCAGTTATTGATTTGACTGTTTGACTGTTTGGATGTGTGATATTAGATATGATAGGATATATCTATATATATAGCAATATATACATATTGGCATATGTATATATTGGATTGATGATTTCCCGCCTCGTATAGCGGATGAGACCCTATTGCGCCGTTAGTAAGCGGATTTATAAAAACCTATATACCGCGATAATTCCGTACTGGAGCGGAATTGGTATTGTGCTAACGTCTTTGGATGCAGGGAAACAGGTTGGAGGGATCCAACTGGACCCCTCAATATTGTTGTGAATTTATTTTATTGTGATATGATAATTCTGTGAATGATTATATTGATACGATCGATGATATTGATGATTGGGAATTGTTTGAAAATAAAAATTGGCCGAATGGATGTTTGATATCATTGGATTCCAAAATATACGAAATTGGATTTTTGAAATCAAAAATAGGAATTTCTAAATGAATCAATTTTAGAAATTTACTAATTTTGAAGAAAGGAATTTTTAAAGTATAAAAAGTTAATTTTTATAATCTTATGGAATAAATTCCAGAATAAAGTGAAATTGCTAAATAAAAGAATTTCATAAAACAGTGATTTTAAATTGAAGAATTTAATTTAAATCTGGATTTTTAAATAGATTGAAAGAGACAAAGAAATTTATTCTCTTCAAAAGAAATTTATTTAAAATGAAATAAGTTGGAAGTCCAATTAGAAATTAAATTTATGAATTGAAATAACTTGGGAAATCAATGTAAAAATGATTTCAAATTGAAGAATTCTTTTAAAAATAGAATATTGAATAAATTGGAAAGAATAAGGAAAATTATTTAGAAATGATAAAATTTTGGAAATCAATCTGTAATTGATGTAGTATTTGGAAATGACGTTAAAATGGGTTTATAAAAGGGTAAATTTTACAGTTGTAAAGTTTTAAAAGAATGATCTTTGTAAATAAATGAAATTATAAGTATTTAACTTATAATATGGATTGTGGTATATAAATTGAATTGTGAATTGAATTGGTAAATAAAGAAGATTTATAAACTGAAGTTTTTATAAATAGAAATAGAATTTATAACCGTGTTTATAAATTCGAAATAGGTTGAATATGATAAATCTAATATAGAAGATTATTTAAGAAGATCTATTCACGATTTTGAATAGCGAATTTTTATTGAATAAAAATGGGTAGAAATGATTGAAATGGGGTTAAGTAAATTTTATTCATGATTTTGGACAGTGAATATATTGTTAAGTAAAATGGATTCATTTTTTGAAGAAGTAATATTTTAAAAATGAAGTTAAACATTTTAAAGGTGTTTTAAAATGTGTTATGAATCGAAAGCATAGATTTCAACATTTATTGTTGAAATAGACGTTTTCGAGAAATTTAAGGAAATGGTGGACTATAACACTGTTGTTATAGTAAATGATTTCCGAAAGGAAATATTTGGTATAGTATTGGGATTTATATATATCTATCTAAATTTCGAATCCCTATACTAGTGATTTTGAGTCGTCGTAACGATGTTTTACGTAACATTCGTTTTGACTCAAATAAATGTGATTTAAGAATGATTTCCTTAAAGAATGAGATATCTACTTAATTTTGATTTTAAGTATATCGAATATTTTCAAATGTTGAAAATAAATAGATTTGTGAAATACTTATTTTTAAATAAGTATGGAAATGCTTTTCCCAATGTGAAATGAACTGTTTGAGTTTTTATCTTTTAAAGATAAATTGAAAAGTGAATATTTGAAATTGTTTTCAAATGATTAAAGTGTGGAAATTTTATATCCAGTAAAAGATATTTTTGAAGATGGAATAATTTGGGAAAATTATTTGGAATCTGATGATGTTGCACATCTTTATTGATAGTTAAATAACCGACTATCAAAATTACCTTTAGATAGGTATTTGTTGTGAATTGGATGAATTTGGATGCCACACTTATTTTTGAATTTACGCTCACTATTCGGGTTAACCGGGAAAGGACCATGGGGTCGTATAACCCATTCCGAATATGTGATACGTCGTTATGAATTGCATTTGAAGACCGGTGTTGAAGACCGGATATTTTTGAAAACGGAAGGATTACCGTCGAGTTACTCTACATCGACTGATCTTCGATTTAGAGGTTTTATCACCCTTAGTGACGGGAAGTCCGGACGTGATTAGAAAATTATCCGGATATGCAAGGGCTTCGTGAGAAGTGCCTTCGGTTCTGTTCGATCCCGGAACAGACTGGTATGGATTGTGTGTCTGACGTTACAATTTGAGATATAAAGCTGATTTCTTTCAAATACATTTCTGTTGGTGGCGGAGAATTTATTCTCTTAGCTTAACACCCTTCTCTGAGACGTACGAGCTCAGAGGTTATGTAGTTAAAATTTATCAGCGATATATCCCAATTTGGTAACGTGGCATACTGAGTGTTGCTGTGAAATGATCAGTGTTTGATCATTTGTGATATGATCATTTGTTTGATCTTATATCTTTGTGATCATAGGTTGATCATTTTGTTTGACCCGAAGCAGGGCTTTTTTTGAGAAAGCGTAGCTTTGTGGACGAGACTTCATCGAGCCTCACACCCCGGAAATGGTCGAAACAGGACGAATGCAGCAAGGTTCTAGGGAGTAGCGCCCCTTAGTGTATGTCATTCCTTCTGGATAAAGGTGGTATCACGGTATGGAGCCCAGATACTTAACCTCTGTGGTTACTGCATTATTTTTTTCTATGTGGTTTGTTGGAATCGGGGATCCTCGGGAAGATCGGTGATGATCGGGGGATGGCATACGCGTGTCAGTAGTTACCTATTTTTGCAGAGGTAACCCGGCCTTGTGTTGGCAGAGATCCGGTTAGGTTCTCGGGTCGTCTATTCCAGGGACGTACCCATCGTGGATAGGAAGTTCCTTAGCCTGACCATTTGTTGGAAATCCAAAGAAACAATACGTGACTTGTACGGTTTTAGTTGTAGAACCTGCCATCTAATATGGCAGCTATAACAAGCATACTATAATGGTACCTATGCTGGCTAAGATTTATATTCTACTTTCGAAATGTTTCCTACACTATGCACTAATAATAATATCAAAAAGAATTTGATTTTTGCGTAGTAAGCATCTTTGACTATCATAAGAAGAAATCTCCTCCAAGTCTGCGTTTGCATTGTGTGTGTGGCGGGAGGTCTTATGGTAGTTTCATTTTCCAAAAGCATTGCGAATTGACTTTAAAATCTTCCTGTTGTTTATTTTAAAGAATAACTGTTTTACGATCTCACACCAGTCACCATGACTGACTCGGAGTTTATTGTTTCCTTCTAAACTCTGGGTGCCCACAAATTTTCCACACGGGCAGCCTAGAGTTATGTTATCAGGATATTCTGGATATTCTGGAGCTTTGGAGATAAGCTGGATGACGAGACGTAGTATTTGTATCTAATAGTATTTATTCCGCTGTGTATTCTGTATGAGGACAAGTTATATAACTGTCCATTGTTGTACTGAGTTGTATATTGACTCTGATGATTGATGTACGTATAAACTGATATAGTTCTTTGTTTTAGAAGACTATGATTATCTATTATATATTGTTCCGCTGCGATGTGTAAGATTCTGATATTGTTTTCTGTTTCTGTTCTGTGTGTTCTGTTGTTCTTCTTCTCTACTTTCTTTCTTCTTCTTCTCTTTTTCTTCTACTTCTTCTTTCTAAAACCCTCACTATTGGAGTTTCCGGCACTCGATTGCTCGGCAGTCGATAAAGTGAGTATCGATGTCGAATTTTCGAAAGTCGAAAATTTCGGGATGTGACAAAGTGGTATCAGAGCATATGGTTAAGCGACAACCCTGCTCTGTTGGGTGTTACTCATTAGAGATAGAGTCAGCAGTACTCTAGAATGAGTTGAGTGTAATAATAGATATGAGCGCGTATTTGTTAGTGAATATAAAAATGTTTTATATTGTGTTTGCTTATCCGTTGAGATGTTTGTGAATTTTGGTCGGTATGTGGGACGCCATATTATCGATAGGGATTTCTAAACACTTAAACGAGGCAAGACGACATAGTATTGTTTTAAATAGGGTAAATGAAATATTTTTACCCAAAACTATTGTTGTATATAAAAGAAATGATTTTTCTGTAAATTACTATAGTATATGGTTGCATGGTTGCTAGAAGTAATAATATTAAATTATTCCCATTGGGATTAAATAAGAAATTGAAACCGAAACTCCAAAGTTAAGAAATTAATTCACATACGAATGAAATCTGAGGATATAAATTATAAATGTGATTTATAATTTAAAACAGGAATTCCAGAGAAGTATTTGGAAATGTTTTGAAAAGGATTTGAAATTTTGGAGATTTGGAAAGATTTAAGTTCTTTTTGGATTTGAAAATGAATTTCAAAGGTTTTGAAAAATGTTCTGGAGAGTTGAAAGCTCTAAACTCTTTTTCGGTCGCTGGAAAATAACTTCGGTAATGACTGCAGCATTACTGATGTTCATTTTCGGGTTTCCAAAAGAGGAATTGCTGCCAAATTGTTTTAAATGGAAGTTGTTTGGAAAATTTGGATTTTTGTTTTGGAAATTCAAATGGAATTTGAATTGTTTTCAAATGATTTTGAAAAAGTGGAAACGACTCTGGAATCCCATTTAAAAATACTTATGAGAATAATAAATGAGTTGATAACTTATACAATTTGTTGTGAATTTAGATTGAATAAATTTAACTTAAGGAATTTTGAGTTAAATTAAAGTAAGTATAAGTGAATCAATAAAAAATTCAAGTAGTAATTTTTGAATATAAGTTATATAACTTATAAAATTGAGAATCTGAATTGGATTGATAAACGAATTAAGCTATTGAACTAATTGAATGTTGAATCAGTCTAATGTAAATGAATTAGTGAATGAGTTTCAGAATGAATAAATAAAAAATTGCAATTGTAAGTGCAAGAGAATAAAATTGAAATGTTAAGATTCATTTTGAATTTGTAAGAAAGTAAGACTGAATTTGAATTTGATTGTGAAGTATTAAACTAAAATTAGTAAGTGAAGCTAATTGAATGAAGATAAAATTGAAATTGTAAACTGAATCCAAATTAGATTGAGATTGTGAATTGAATTCACATGAATGTGAAATGTAAAATTAAATGATAATGAATATGTATAACTTCAACAGTGAAGTAAGCTAAAGTTATATAAGCAGTTGATATTGAAAATTTTGTAATAGAATTTGCAAATTGGATTGAATGTTGTAACTAGATATAATGGCTAGTAGGATATACAGGTGTATAAAGGGATTGGAAAATTTATTTCACAGATAATTTGAATTGCTCGAAAAAGGTATGTATTTGAATTCGAATATGAGTTTTTGATGATTTCTCTCTAGCCGCTTGGCTTTTTCTTTTTCTTTTTGAAATCTGAGAGTCCGTAGGGATGTTTTGTAGTCGTGCCGTATTAGCCGCGCAAAGGAGACGCTGGCGAAATTTTTCGAAAATTCCGAGTGTTAGAAAATTTTTGAGAAAATTTGAAAGTTTAACATTTGAATTTAAACTCGAATTTGAATTTTGAAGTAAAACAATATTGTTTGAAAACTATGAAAGGTTTGGAAAACTAGTTGAATGATAACGAATCTTTAGTAGAAAGATTTGTTTTGGAAAATTGATAAAACTATTGATGTTGAAAGATAGTAGACGAGTTAAGGACCACTTTTCTTAACTTGAAATTTCGAGGACGAAATTCTTTTAAGGGGGGAAGTTTGTAACGACCCAGAATTTTGAACGAATTAAATTGGAAATATTTAATTAATTTTAAATGTTTGAACGGTAATTTAATTTGAATCTCGAATATAATTCAGAATTTGGCGATTAAATTTTATAATTTAATCTATTGAAAACTGGATAAGAATTTACATCTTCAATTTACAGTTGAAGAAAAATATTTCGAAAGTTTCTAAAATTCGTATTTATAATACTGAAGATAACAGGAGCTTCAAAAATTTAATTATAAACTGTTCTGTTCAGTCTTGAAATTTAATCGGTTAAATTGAATTTTAAAAATAGTCAATTTTCAAACGGTCTCGGAATTCGACGAAACCAGTCCCATTGGGTCCGTACTATTGTATTTTTGTCGGATTTCCAATTTCGTATTTTTCGGAGTTGATATGTGAGAATACAACAGGCAAACGCATTGAAGTTTTGAACGGTTTCAACTTAAATTTAAAATTTGAAATGGATCAACATCAGACACTTTCATCCCTAAAATCATGCCTTAAACCACGCCAAATATCACGGAAGAAATCGTGATAACCATAACTCTATACCTTCGTTACTCCTTTCCTTTGTCTATTCAAACATCTGATCGAAAAAAAAAAATGGTGAACGAATTCAAAATCGCGAAATCAACGGCCGAGCATTGGAACCTTTAGCTCCAGCTTCTTTTAAAACCAAAAATCAATTCGTTCCTCCTCTTTTCAAATCAAAAACAATGGCCTCAGCCTTGTGAAAAAGAAAAAAAAAATGTCGCAATGTTGAAAGCAAACTCGAGCTCGCTAGCGACGAAGGCGGAGTCACGTTGTGGCTCGAAACCACGCGCGTGATTGGGCGAGGCAAGGGGCGGCAACTGGCAGGCGATGATCGAAGCTAGGGCTTCGCGGTGAGGGTAATCGCGATCTGGAGTCTCGATTGGTTATGGGTTGTCAGGCGAAGTCGAAGCTGATGGCAGTGGGTTTCTCGAGTTCGACGAGGCCAGGGCAGTGGCGGCGACGTGGGCTCGCGACTGGGGCAGCGACATCGAGCTGAGATGGTGGCGACGACACTGTCAGGTTGGAGTCGCGAGGCAATGGAACAGCTAGGGCTTGGGATAGTGGCGCGCGAGGCAGCGTCGTGGCAGTGGCAAGGCGATACAGTTCGAAGATGATGTCGCGTGGTGGTCAAGCCCGGTAATGAAGGCTTGGTCATCTCGAAATCAGTCGAGCAGTGAGGTATTTTATTTATTTTTCTTGATTTATTTTATTAAACATACGTATATGCGAGTGAATATATATACATATATTTATGTAGGAGATTAACAGTAAAGTTTAAAAATGGGAATTTTGGTAAAGTTTTTATATTTGTAAAGTTGAATAAAAATAAATGTATATGCAGAAGTTTATAAAGAAATTTTTATAGATTTTGAAAAAAAAAAATATATATATATATATGCAGTTTCCATTTTTTATACTGGCAGTAAAGGAAATGATATGAAAATAAATATATGGATTAACTAGTTTAACGAAGTTTATTCGTTGTTTAGTAATATAAAGATGTTTTTTTTTTTGGAAAATTTATTTGAATAAATAATTAGTTAAGAAAATTTATCAAAGGAAAATTTGATATATACAGTAAGTTTGAAAAACGTAAATTTGCATATGTATATATATTATATACAATAAAGGAAAGTTATTTTGAAAATTAAGATGCTTAGTTAAACAAATTTATTTAAAGAGGAAATTGGTTTGAAATAAAAATCATTGGATAATTTAAATTACCAAACGAAAATTGGTTATTAGGTTTATTCCGAATATTGATAAATCGTATAAATGTTTATACAGTTTGAAATCGTAAAGGGAACAAGACAAATTGGATTGGATTGCAAAATTTAATGCTAAGGTGAGATTTTCTCACTCGAAGGAAAATTTAATTTTCGCAGTTATTGATTTGACTGTTTGACTGTTTGGATGTGTGATATTAGATATGATAGGATATATCTATATATATAGCAATATATACATATTGGCATATGTATATATTGGATTGATGATTTCCCGCCTCGTATAGCGGATGAGACCCTATTGCGCCGTTAGTAAGCGGATTTATAAAAACCTATATACCGCGATAATTCCGTACTGGAGCGGAATTGGTATTGTGCTAACGTCTTTGGATGCAGGGAAACAGGTTGGAGGGATCCAACTGGACCCCTCAATATTGTTGTGAATTTATTTTATTGTGATATGATAATTCTGTGAATGATTATATTGATACGATCGATGATATTGATGATTGGGAATTGTTTGAAAATAAAAATTGGCCGAATGGATGTTTGATATCATTGGATTCCAAAATATACGAAATTGGATTTTTGAAATCAAAAATAGGAATTTCTAAATGAATCAATTTTAGAAATTTAATAATTTTGAAGAAAGGAATTTTTAAAGTATAAAAAGTTAATTTTTATAATCTTATGGAATAAATTCCAGAATAAAGTGAAATTGCTAAATAAAAGAATTTCATAAAACAGTGATTTTAAATTGAAGAATTTAATTTAAATCTGGATTTTTAAATAGATTGAAAGAGACAAAGAAATTTATTCTCTTCAAAAGAAATTTATTTAAAATGAAATAAGTTGGAAGTCCAATTAGAAATTAAATTTATGAATTGAAATAACTTGGGAAATCAATGTAAAAATGATTTCAAATTGAAGAATTCTTTTAAAAATAGAATATTGAATAAATTGGAAAGAATAAGGAAAATTATTTAGAAATGATAAAATTTTGGAAATCAATCTGTAATTGATGTAGTATTTGGAAATGACGTTAAAATGGGTTTATAAAAGGGTAAATTTTACAGTTGTAAAGTTTTAAAAGAATGATCTTTGTAAATAAATGAAATTATAAGTATTTAACTTATAATATGGATTGTGGTATATAAATTGAATTGTGAATTGAATTGGTAAATAAAGAAGATTTATAAACTGAAGTTTTTATAAATAGAAATAGAATTTATAACCGTGTTTATAAATTCGAAATAGGTTGAATGTAATAAATCTAATATAGAAGATTATTTAAGAAGATCTATTCACGATTTTGAATAGCGAATTTTTATTGAATAAAAATGGGTAGAAATGATTGAAATGGGGTTAAGTAAATTTTATTCACGATTTTGGACAGTGAATATATTGTTAAGTAAAATGGATTCATTTTTTGAAGAAGTAATATTTTAAAAATGAAGTTAAACATTTTAAAGGTGTTTTAAAATGTGTTATGAATCGAAAGCATAGATTTCAACATTTATTGTTGAAATAGACGTTTTCGAGAAATTTAAGGAAATGGTGGACTATAACACTGTTGTTATAGTAAATGATTTCCGAAAGGAAATATTTGGTATAGTATTGGGATTTATATATATCTATCTAAATTTCGAATCCCTATACTAGTGATTTTGAGTCGTCGTAACGATGTTTTACGTAACATTCGTTTTGACTCAAATAAATGTGATTTAAGAATGATTTCCTTAAAGAATGAGATATCTACTTAATTTTGATTTTAAGTATATCGAATATTTTCAAATGTTGAAAATAAATAGATTTGTGAAATACTTATTTTTAAATAAGTATGGAAATGCTTTTCCCAATGTGAAATGAACTGTTTGAGTTTTTATCTTTTAAAGATAAATTGAAAAGTGAATATTTGAAATTGTTTTCAAATGATTAAAGTGTGGAAATTTTATATCCAGTAAAAGATATTTTTGAAGATGGAATAATTTGGGAAAATTATTTGGAATCTGATGATGTTGCGCATCTTTATTGATAGTTAAATAACCGACTATCAAAATTACCTTTAGATAGGTATTTGTTGTGAATTGGATGAATTTGGATGCCACACTTATTTTTGAATTTACGCTCACTATTCGGGTTAACCGGGAAAGGACCATGGGGTCGTATAACCCATTCCGAATATGTGATACGTCGTTATGAATTGCATTTGAAGACCGGTGTTGAAGACCGGATATTTTTGAAAACGGAAGGATTACCGTCGAGTTACTCTACATCGACTGATCTTCGATTTAGAGGTTTTATCACCCTTAGTGACGGGAAGTCCGGACGTGATTAGAAAATTATCCGGATATGCAAGGGCTTCGTGAGAAGTGCCTTCGGTTCTGTTCGATCCCGGAACAGACTGGTATGGATTGTGTGTCTGACGTTACAATTTGAGATATAAAGCTGATTTCTTTCAAATACATTTCTGTTGGTGGCGGAGAATTTATTCTCTTAGCTTAACACCCTTCTCTGAGACGTACGAGCTCAGAGGTTATGTAGTTAAAATTTATCAGCGATATATCCCAATTTGGTAACGTGGCATACTGAGTGTTGCTGTGAAATGATTAGTGTTTGATCATTTGTGATATGATCATTTGTTTGATCTTATATCTTTGTGATCATAGGTTGATCATTTTGTTTGACCCGAAGCAGGGCTTTTTTTGAGAAAGCGTAGCTTTGTGGACGAGACTTCATCGAGCCTCACACCCCGGAAATGGTCGAAACAGGACGAATGCAGCAAGGTTCTAGGGAGTAGCGCCCCTTAGTGTATGTCATTCCTTCTGGATAAAGGTGGTATCATGGTATGGAGCCCAGATACTTAACCTCTGTGGTTACTGCATTATTTTTTTCTATGTGGTTTGTTGGAATCGGGGATCCTCGGGAAGATCGGTGACGATCGGGGGATGGCATACGCGTGTCAGTAGTTACCTATTTTTGCAGAGGTAACCCGGCCTTGTGTTGGCAGAGATCCGGTTAGGTTCTCGGGTCGTCTATTCCAGGGACGTACCCATCGTGGATAGGAAGTTCCTTAGCCTGACCATTTGTTGGAAATCCAAAGAAACAATACGTGACTTGTACGGTTTTAGTTGTAGAACCTGCCATCTAATATGGCAGCTATAGCAAGCATACTATAATGGTACCTATGCTGGCTAAGATTTATATTCTACTTTCGAAATGTTTCCTACACTATGCACTAATAATAATATCAAAAAGAATTTGATTTTTGCGTAGTAAGCATCTTTGACTATCATAAGAAGAAATCTCCTCCAAGTCTGCGTTTGCATTGTGTGTGTGGCGGGAGGTCTTATGGTAGTTTCATTTTCCAAAAGCATTGCGAATTGACTTTAAAATCTTCCTGTTGTTTATTTTAAAGAATAACTGTTTTACGATCTCACACCAGTCACCATGACTGACTCGGAGTTTATTGTTTCCCTTCTAAACTCTGGGTGCCCACAAATTTTCCACACGGGCAGCCTAGAGTTATGTTATCAGGATATTCTGGATATTCTGGAGCTTTGGAGATAAGCTGGATGACGAGACGTAGTATTTGTATCTAATAGTATTTATTCCGCTGTGTATTCTGTATGAGGACAAGTTATATAACTGTCCATTGTTGTACTGAGTTGTATATTGACTCTGATGATTGATGTACGTATAAACTGATATAGTTCTTTGTTTTAGAAGACTATGATTATCTATTATATATTGTTCCGCTGCGATGTGTAAGATTCTGATATTGTTTTCTGTTTCTGTTCTGTGTGTTCTGTTGTTCTTCTTCTCTACTTTCTTTCTTCTTCTTCTCTTTTTCTTCTACTTCTTCTTTCTAAAACCCTCACTATTGGAGTTTCCGGCACTCGATTGCTCGGCAGTCGATAAAGTGAGTATCGATGTCGAATTTTCGAAAGTCGAAAATTTCGGGATGTGACAAAGTTTCGCCAGCATCTCCTTTGTGCGAACAACTACAAATCGCCACTACGGGCCCAAACCAACAAAAGAAAACAAAAGCCAAGTGGCTCGTCATAAAACCATCAAATCAACAACGATTTAAACATGTACCTTTTTGCTAGGCGACCAATTTTCTTATAAAACCAAAGGCATCAATTTAGCTCTTGCTTTTAAATACCTGCATCTTATATACAAGTGATTTCCAATCATATAATTCAAAGTTATTTTATTTTGTACATTTTCATTCTCAATATTTGTTTTACTTAAGCTCGTACGATGTACATATATCATTCGTACGCAATATCAAATCTGATCGCTCACTCGATCACACAATTTCACTTCCGAACTAGTATCGTTCACACGACCACTCTAGTGCGGACTCAGATTCAGTTCCTTGATCATAAACCGTTATTCTCCTTGCATAGCCGTATACTATGATAGAGAATCTCAGAATCAATCAAAAATCCATACCTACTGTTCGCCGTCGAGAATCAAGTGAAAAATCCCACTCGGATCGATATAAATTTTCTCGAAATTATATGCTCGAATCTGGATCAAACCATTATGCGAATAAAATAATATACGTACAACTTACGTATTTATCCCCATTGATTTCCTAGCTATTCCAAATTCCTTTTATTCACATTCATTTCATATACATTCAATTATTTACAATCACTATTCACATTGCTTAATTCACAATCCCTTATTTACTTATTATATTCCTTTCAATACTAATACCTTTTAAGAATTATTCCACCAAATTCTATTATCAACACATTTCACTTCATACTTACTTCATTTATGAATTATTCCATAAATTTTCTTAAGTCTGTTATAAACATTTTATACACAAGTTTTAATGTTTATTATCACTTCACCACTTAAGTCTATATCCATTTTAACTCAAATCTAATTCCAATTTCAACATTCGGTTTTGTCAATCAACATTCCAAACCATATCCAATTCACTAATTAATTTAATTAGCTCATTTCATTAATTTATTTCAAATCTCAATCAATTCCATTTCCAAAAATTATTTCATTTAGCCCAACTGAGGCTAAATTTTCAAATTCCACTTTATTTAACTTAATTTAAGTTAACTTTCATTCCACGGTTAAATTTCAAATTTTTACTTTTCTGCATTCACATTCAACAATTTAAAACATTGCTTTAACTTGCTAATTTCCAAATTTTAAAAGTTATCAAACTTATTTTCTCATATTTCAATAAAACATTTAAATGAAAATCCCAGAGTTTGAACACCTAGTTCTAAAGTATTTCAAATCATTTTTGTAATCATACACACACACACACATAAATCCCTTGGTATATCAAATTATTCTTTTGAAATTCAAAACCAAAACCAGTTTGACCAACACAAAACTCCAATGGTAGCAATTTCTCTTTTGGAAACTTGAAAATGAACGTCGATGATGCTGCAGTAATCAACGAAATTATTTTCCAGCGACCGAAGTGAGTTCAGTGCTTTCTATTCCTTTAAAATCCTTTTAAAAATATTTCAATTATTTCCATTCAAAAACATTTTCCAAATAATGCTATTATTATTTTCCAAAGCTTTGAAAAACATTTTCAAAATAAACGAGATTTAAATTCTCAAATTTCCAGCTTTTAAATCCGTTATAAATCTTTTTTATAAACCATATTAATATAATATACTTCAGGAATTTCATTTCATTTCAATTTATAAATCACATTTACAAATCATATTTACATAATTCCATTTTTTTTATGAAATTATTTCTTGAATTTTAATCTTATTTTCATTATAATATCAAGTTTTATTCGATCACAGCAACAAACAACAAATGATAATAGTTTAACATCATTTCCTAACAACCAAGCACACCATATATAACTATAATAATTTTTGAAAATTTATTCTTTTACATATAAAAATAATCAAGGTAAAATTATTTCATTTACCCAATTTCAAAACAATACCATGTCGAGTTGCTCTGTTCCAGTGGTTAGAGATCCCTATCAATAACGTTAATTACTCGTATTGACCAGAATCCATAAGCCACTCGATAGACCAATCAACATAATATAAAACAATTTTTGTATCACTAACAAATACGCGCTCATCTATATATACACTCAAACTAATTCTAGGGTACTACTGACCCTATCTCTAATGAGTTACCCCACCAAAACCAAGGTTCTCGCTTAACCATCAGCTCTGATACCACGTTGTAACGACACACTTTTCTGTACAGTCTAAGCAGACAATAAACCGCACAGGTCAACTCAAATTGAACAAAAAGGCAGATTGTTAGGGGTGAAGAAGAAGAAGAAAGAAGATAAGAAGAAAAACTAAACAATACAGAATCTCACAGCGGAATGAATGATCTATAATATTCCACAAGTCTTTACACAAAAACAAAATTGTAACATGTATGTATATACAAACATCAATCAGAGTATACTAACCTATTTCAGCCTGGACAGTTATAACAATCTTTCCTCACAATTGCTGATAACATACCAATGTATACAGCGGAAAATATAACCATCTACGTGAGTACGTCTCCAGACCTCCAATTCGTCTCCCGATGATCCAAGCATCCAAACTAATCTGTAATATACTCGATCTGACCCGAGTATTATAATAAAATAACACTCGAGTCAGTCAGGAAAACCAGCGTGAGTAAACACACCCAACTGGATTTAAATTATACTAAAATCTTTAAAAATCAAAGATATCTCGTAAGACCACGCCACACATAAACACGACGGGTTTTTACTTTACGATAACCAAAATACTTTTATATAAAAATCTTGTGCTATTATAATAGTATCTAAGTACAAGTACTTATTAAAATAGCTGAAATGCTTGCATCTACATTTCAACATAGTTGAGCACAATCAAAACCATATGACGCTTATTGGAGAATGGATTCCATACAATGACTAGGCACTTGGGTACCACCTATCACGGTACATGTCTAGAAAATGTACCGAGATCGAACCTATCGATCTCTGCCAACACAGGACCGGCATACCCCGTTGTTGGATAGTACCGAATATGTTATCACCCCAAGTGTTCCCACCCTATCGAGTGCTCTCTTTTCCATGCATAACCATATCCATAATTATATTATAATATATCTGAGGGTATCTAGAAAAGTGATAACATAGCCTACTTGGGTGCGATCCACTTAGCCCTGCCGCATCTTCCCTGATTTTTAGTCATTCCCGGTTGATGAGGTTTGAGGCTACGATTACCTTTCAAGAAATTTACACTTAGAATGCTCATTGCCCTCGAATGACAACATGCCGATAGCACTCATCCATACAAGTTGTTCTGGGTCTGAACAAACCGAATCTCCAAAATCACTGACTTCGTCATCTTCACGATATCACAATTCGCAACGCTCCAATCGGATCAAAGTGGTTTTCGGATAATCAAACCTAATCCCGGTCTCTTCGAAATGATCAATGAATTTGGCCAGATTTGATAGTCGGTTATTTAACTGTAACGACCCGACTTCCTATGCCCAGAAAGTCGGATCATTATGAAGAAAGAAAGGGATAGAAAGAGAAAAGAAGAGAAGAGAAAAGAAACAACGTCAGAATCTCACACAGCGGAACGAATAAATTATATTAATAACACAAACTATTACATAGTATACAACACATATCAGAGTTTACACAACTATACAACACATACTAGACAGTTATAAACATCTGTCTAGACATTACAACTCAATACACTACAGAGATACAGACACAGCGGAACTACTATATCTACGAACGCCGAAGCCTCCTGCTCCATTGCTCCTCCAGAATATTCGTCAAAGCTAAACCTGAATCCCTTGGCTACTCGTAAAAATTTGAGTACCCAAGAGTTTATAAAACAGAAATAAACACTTGGGTCAGACATGGGTCTGGTGTGAGTAACAGGTTAAACTTGCTTAACTTCAAAACCTTTAGAAAGAAAAGGTATCACGTAAGACTCCCCACAAATAAACATGGGTAAGTTTTTACCTTACGCTAACCAAAACATTTGATAGGAAATCTGATTTTATTATAATAGGGTCTAGGGTTTTCAAGTAAAATATAGAAATAGCTGAAATGCTTACATCTCACATTCCAACATAGTTGGGCACAACTAATACGTACGGCACTTATTGGAGTTTGGATTCCATACAATGGCAGGGCTACTGGGGTACCGCCCGTCACAGTACGTGGCCTAGATCACCGTACCGAGGAGTACGCCCGCTCCCCTGCAACACAAAGCCGGAACCATCCCTTACTGGATAATCCCGAACAAGACAATCCCGTAGTTGGCGCGACCAACCACACACTAAGCCGAATAAAAGAAAAGGGACCTCTAGACAGGGATCTATCTTGCTCTTAGTGGGTGCTACCCACGAAACCTTGCTGCACCTCCCCTGTTCTAGCCATTCCCGGTTGATGAGGCTTGAGGTTACGATTACCTTTAATCAGAACATATCACTTAGAATGCTCGTCGTCCGCCTGACGATGTGCTGAAAGCATTCAATCCATATAAGTTCGTTCCGGGTTCGAACGAAACCGAAGGCATTATCTCGTTACACTCGTTTTGGAATCACCCTCAGAGTTAACGACAATAACCCTTGCACTCTGAATCTTCATCTTCACTTGAGATTCACGACCTATCGTTAATTTGGATCGATGTGGTATTCGGGTCTCCAGACCTGGAATTCCGGTATACGGAAACCCGATCCCGGTCTCATCGAAATCCAAAACGTATCTTTTAAGGGCCAAGTTGTTTTAAGGTTAAAACAATTCAATTCTTATCTATATACACAAAGATAGATAATTCAATAGATAATCTACATTATCATCCCAAACAGATAATTCACATTATCATTATAATTCAACCAAACATCCATATCATATATCAATCATATCCCATTAGAGATATCAAACAATGAAATACATTCAATCTCATTCATCCATCCTTAAGCAATGATTTATATCATCTAATTAATTTAAAGTGAATTAAACTAATTACTTCATTCTATAAATCCTGCTTACTTAATTATTAATTAAACCAATTAATTAATCATTACTCTAAGTATCCATCTTAATTAATCATTCCTGATTAATTACCCTTTAATTACTTTAAGTAATTAATACTTAATTAATTTCACAAATTAATTATCTTAAACTATTCAGTAATTAATCTTTAATTACTTCATTAATTAATTAACTATATTTAATTACATTAATCCTTAATTAATTACAATTAATTAATTACTTTAATCACTAATTATTTATTAATTAATCTTAATTAACCAATCCTTAATTACATCATTAATTAATTAATGATCCTTAATTATTCTTAATTAATTATCTTATTTAAATTAATAATTAATTAGTCACATTTATTAATCACCTTTGATTAATCTCATTTAGTAATTAACTATCCTTAATTACTCTTCCATAAATTAATTACTCATTAATTAATTATCTTTTAATTAATCCCTTGATTAATTATACAAAAGTAATTAAATTCAAATTACTTCCATTATTTCATCTCCCTTAATTAATTACATCCAGTAATTACCTTTAATTACTTTCCTAAGTAATTCTTTAATTACTTCCATTAAGTAATTACTTAACCAATTCATAAAAGATTATCATTCTAATTGATTATCAAAATTAATCCCATTAATTAATTATTTAATTATCCCTAATTAATGATCTCTCATTAATTATTAACAATTCTTCATTTAAGTAATTAAACTTAAATCAACCATTTCTAATTACAAATAATTAATTCTTAATTACTAATTAATCTCTAATTACTTAATCAATTGCTTAATTAATCTTTAATCCTTTGATTAATTAATCCCTAATCATTTATTAATAATTTATACTTATCTAATTAAATGATTCTTAATTTCAAATTAATTACCTTTAATTAATTTACTTAAAATCTTAATTAATTAACACCAAATCATTAATTAATTAAATTATTAAATTACTCTTTAATTTCCTTATTAATTTAATGAATCCTAAATCATTAAACCTTAATTAATCTCTAAATTAAAGTATTAACCTTTACAACTACTTTAATTATTATTAACAAAAGACTTTAAAACATTTACTTTAAAATCTTACCTTAATTCATTTCAAATTAAAGATTTTAAATAAATTACAATTTAGCTTTAACAAATTTTAAAGCCAATTTACAAAATCTTTTTAAATCCAAATGTTAAAGGAATACTTAACATTTATAAAAGAAATTTATAAGATTTCTAACCCAATTCATTTAAAATTCAAACCTTCTTTAAACATTTTAAATTTGTTTAAACATTATAATTTAATAAACTTATTATTTCAACTAGGATACAAATTTAAATTGAATCCATACTTTAAAATTTGATTTAAAACTTTGTTTTAAATCCTACTTTATATTTTTAAACTCATTTTAAAATTTAAAACCCTGTCAGATTTTAAACTGGAACATCACAATCTACCCGAGCCTATACAAAAATACTTCGAGGCAAAACACTATATTCTTCGAGTCACTCACGTGAGAATCTCGAGTCGAACCCGAGACTACATCTTTCCCAAACAAACAAACAACCCAGACACCGTGATATCTCGTGCACGTGCACATCTGAAAACTTCGACGCCGACCATCGATACCATCACCGGCATATCGTCTACGACCACCCCTCACGATCGCGACCTCCAGAACCACGAACAACTCCAAAAATCGAATTCGAGCAATCTCGATCACAACCTGGAAACAGACCCCAATCCTGGAAAATCCTTCGAACTCATCCCTCCGATCATCAGATCGTCTGAAATTCTGGCCACAACTTTGACAACGTTCCCGCTCCTATTTCTCCAAATCTGGTGGAGCTCGATCCACCAAAGGCGCCTTGATGATTGAAACTTCCGACCATTCGAAAACTAGGGCTACAGCCCATTCCGATCAATCCCCATCGCCACAGAGCTTTGACATCACTTCTGCTATTTTTCCCTACCTCACCCATCATCCAACTATCTCCAGTGAGAACCACGTCTCCGACAAACTACTAGATCATCAAAGATCACCCAGAATTCAAATTCTGGCCAAACTCAATCTGCTCCTACTATACCCCTCTAAAAATTGTGATTTCACTTTTAAAATTCATGATTTGGTTTAAAGATTCAATTTATAATCCTGGAATGCTTAATTATCATATTTGAATTTTATACAAAACTAAAACTTCCCTGTTCCTTTATATTTACAGAGTAGTTTTCATTTTATTTTAACTTAATAAAATTTTAGACTCTGATTTAGACTGGAACAAACAACATTTGTTTAAAGTCTAAGTCCTAACAGAGATTATATTAGGAGGTATTAAATTTTTGATCATGATATTTACTTCTAAAAGAAGAACAGATAAAAACAGGTAAGAACAGATACAAAATTAAACATGCATTTATATATCCATAGAAATTCAATCATATCCATGCATTCGATACTTCTTTTATTCCAGAAAATTCACATGCAAACAAATATCCCTACTTAAGTTTAAAAAGAAAGTTACTCACCAGAAAATGATGAACAGGCTTCCAGATTTATTTGAAAGACTTTTGACACTTTTAAAGCTTTGATTTTAAACTTGAATTGCCTCTTTGCTTTGATTTAAACTGCATGCTAACTTGTTTGTTGAGATGTTGCTTAGCTTCCAGATTTACTTTCTTTTGATTTTGAAAAGAATTTACAGGCTTTATTCCAGACTTTGAAAAATGCAGGCTTGATGATCTTTTGAAAATGATGCAAGCTTTAAATTTTGAAAAATGCATTACAGAGTTGAAGGAGAACTTTTCAGAGGATTGATTACAGGTTATAAAAGTTTCTGGTTTTGAGAGGAGGACTGAGATACATATTTTTGTTTACATGCTGAAGACTTAGATTTGGAAATGAGTTTCAGGGTATTGTTCTGAGATTATGGATTTGAGGAAGATTGATTACTGATTTGTTTTGAGAGGATTTGTTTTTGAGAGGAAACGATTTCAGGTTTGTTTCTTTCTTCTTTTTTTTTCAGTTTAGATCTGAGTTTACTTAATTTTCTTTGCTTTTGAATTTGTCAAAGAAATGGATAGAGAAAAGTATATGTATTTAGGCTGAAAATCATTTAGTAAAAATAAAAGAAGATTAAATCTAAAAATGCCACTTGTTTTAGAATTCAACACTTGTCATATATCTTTGTTCATAACTTAACACATGTTATTTTGAGTCTTAATATGATAACACTTGTATTTTAAGTAATACTTATTTATTTTAAATGTAAATAAAAAAGCCTTTTCTTTATTTATTTAAATGCTTATCTATTTATAAATTACTTTCAAAACTAATTATATTTATAAATAAAAGTTTATACGTATATTTTAAAATCCAAAACTATTTAAAATATTTATCTTTGAATTTCAAAACTTATATATATATATATACACTCTTAAATCCTATTTATTAAGCAATATTTAAAAAGAAAATAAAATAAACCTTATTATTAATCTTATTTAAAAATCATATAGTTATTTGTTTAAATAGCTTTGAAAACTTAATATTAAATAAATCATAATTTCCAAACTATAAAAATATACATTAGAAATTTAAAACAAGATTTCATTTATTATTTAAATTTCAAATCCAAGCTTATCTATTTACAATATATACATATATATATACATTATAAATAGAAATCATTTTATTAATTTTTTAAAGGATAAAATTCACTAATTAAATATTCATTTAATTAGATTTTTAAACCAATTCAAATATTTTTATCAAAGATTAACAAATCAATTTAATTATTTAAACAGATTATTAAATTGATATTGCCCCAAATTTCCGGGATATTACATTCCTCCCCCCTTAAAATAATTTCGTCCCCGAAATTTAAAGCAAAGGTAATTTAATAATCTTTTTAAATCACAAGGATGTATTATCATCCATATGCTAACAATCATAGCAACCAATCATCCAAACAAACAATTCTAACTATCAAGCGAAAAATTCTAAATAGAATTTCCTCGAGTTTCCCCAAGTATATATATACCGGGATACTCGCTCTACAGAATCCAAACAATCAATACCACTAAGCTATAGAGCTTCTACTTATCTAGATTTACAAAACTAAACAGAATATCAGACTACAGACGAGTCTGACTCAACAACCAAATCCTCCAGAACTGCTGATTCCTAAACCAGAGATAGATCAAACACGTACTCCCTCAGAGATACGTAAAATACATTGAATTCCAGTTATCCAAACTGACAATTCAATCCAGTAGATCAAACTCTTATCCAAATCAGAACATAGAAAAGATCCAAAACAACTCGGAGCTGACTTCCGAGACTTACCCAATCTTATAGCTCCCTTTAACCAGAGAAAACTTCACAACAACGAAGTCTCCAACTTTGAATTTCAAATTCCTTCGTCTCTTATCCACAAAATCCTTCAGACAATCCTGGGCTGTCTACAAATCCTTCCTGATCAGCTCAACCTTCGCTGATGCTTCTTGAAACAAACTGGATCAAAAATAACTCAACTAAATGATCCTCTCAAGATCTACCAAAAATCCAGAGCACAAACTCTACTCTATCAACATCAGTAGACTACAACTTACTTCTCTTATCCGGAAAAGACAAAACAGATGCACTGCCAAGCTGGACTCAAATCCAGAACAAATTTCCAATCCAAACACTACAACTTCCGGTTGTTTCCACTCTAGAACAGCTGCCACCTTGCTTCCGCTGCACAACTCTGATCTGGAGCAGATAAGAATGTCGTCGATGAACTCGAGCACAAACTAGACAACTTATCCCGTAAAAATGGTTCAACAGATCCATAAAAGAAAACTCAAATACTCCATCAAACTTGAGCTGCTTCACCAAATTCTATCTCTAGGAATCATCCTTCAACTAGACTGAACCATCGGTATCACTCCTGGAATTCAGTTGATAAGAAAACTCAATCTCTAAATGCTGACAAATCTCTGACTTCCCTGAAGACATCCAGAAAAATCTTCAATAACCCAAGAGAACACTCAGCAATCGCAAGTCACTTTTGCGATCAACCCAATCAATTTCCAAAGAAAACTGTTCTCTCTTAACAAACCAGAACAGCCCATACTTATCTATCCAATCCATCGAAGAAATGGATCCACTCTGCTGCTTCTGAACTTCACCTTTAGAAAAACTGCTCAGCCAGAAAACTTCCTACCAACACACAGAGCACTCCGAGCTGCACTGCTGCCACAGATGCCAAAGACTTCTTGAGAAACTCGAACTCCAAACCAAACAGAAACACCATGCTGAACTCAGCCCCAACACCGAAGCAGTCATACTTCCTTAAACTTGTTCCAAAGAAAACATCTTCGGGAACATCCATAGTCACTGCGTCTCCTCACACAGCTACTTCTTCCAGAAGTTATCAAGATACCATCACTTGCTTCTGCTTAATCGACAGATCCAACTCTACTCATCCAACTTCAGAGATAAACTCCGAACTTTAACAGTTCCCTTCGGAGATCGATGAAATACTATACCACAACAAAGCTTACTTGAGACGGTATGAGATCTACAGTCTCGTCAGATACTTCCAACCTCAACATTTAAACTCCAACCATTGGTAGTTGTGTTACTCACACTACCACCTTATCTACCTTTATAACTTATATTGGAAAACCCGAACAGGTAACCCAACAAATAGGTAGAAATATATATATTTAAAATGATACTTTTTATATAGAAATTATTTTTGGGTAAAATTATTTCATTTACCTCTTTAAAACAATATTGTGTCCGTTGGCCTGGTTCAAGTGTTTAGAGATCCCTATCAATAACGTTAGCTACTCGTATTGACCAGAATCCATATACCACTCAACCGATCAATTAACACAACATAAAATCATTTTATATAACTAACAAATACGCGCTCTCGTATATATATACACTCAGACTCAAACAGGTTGTTATAGATCCTATCTCTAATGAACAATCCTTCCGAACCTAGGTATTCACTCAACCTAGTGTTCTGATATTCACTTAACCAAAAGCTTAGGTATTCGCTCAACCTATGCTCTGATACCAATTGTAACGACCCGACTTCCTATGCCTAGAAAGTATGATCATTATGAAGAAAGAAAGGGATAGAAAGAGAAAAGAAGAGAAGAGAAAAGAAACAACGTCAAAATCTCACACAGTGGAACGAATAAATTATATTAATAACACAAACTATTACATAGTATACAACACATATCAGAGTTTACACAACTATACAACACATACTAGACAGTTATAAACATCTGTCTAGACATTACAACTCAATACACTACAGAGATACAGACACAGCGGAACTACTATATCTACGAACGCCGAAGCCTCCTGCTCCATTGCTCCTCCAGAATATTCGTCAAAGCTAAACCTGAATCCCTTGGCTACTCGTAAAAATTTGAGTACCCAAGAGTTTATAAAACAGAAATAAACACTTGGGTCAGACATGGGTCTGGTGTGAGTAACAGGTTAAACTTGCTTAACTTCAAAACCTTTAGAAAGAAAAGGTATCACGTAAGACTCCCCACAAATAAACATGGGTAAGTTTTTACCTTACGCTAACCAAAACATTTGATAGGAAATCTGATTTTATTATAATAGGGTCTAGGGTTTTCAAGTAAAATATAGAAATAGCTGAAATGCTTACATCTCACATTCCAACATAGTTGGGCACAACTAATACGTACGGCACTTATTGGAGTTTGGATTCCATACAATGGCAGGGCTACTGGGGTACCGCCCGTCACAGTACGTGGCCTAGATCACCGTACCGAGGAGTACGCCCGCTCCCCTGCAACACAAAGCCGGAACCATCCCTTACTGGATAATCCCGAACAAGACAATCCCGTAGTTGGCGCGACCAACCACACACTAAGCCGAATAAAAGAAAAGGGACCTCTAGACAGGGATCTATCTTGCTCTCAGTGGGTGCTACCCACGAAACCTTGCTGCACCTCCCCTGTTCTAGCCATTCCCGGTTGATGAGGCTTGAGGTTACGATTACCTTTAATCAGAACATATCACTTAGAATGCTCATCGTCCGCCTGACGATGTGCTGAAAGCATTCAATCCATATAAGTTCGTTCCGGGTTCGAACGAAACCGAAGGCATTATCTCGTTACACTCGTTTTGGAATCACCCTCAGAGTTAACGACAATAACCCTTGCACTCTGAATCTTCATCTTAACTTGAGATTCACGACCTATCGTTAATTTGGATCGATGTGGTATTCGGGTCTCCAGACCTGGAATTCCGGTATACGGAAACCCGATCCCGGTCTCATCGAAATCCAAAACGTATCTTTTAAGGGCCAAGTTGTTTTAAGGTTAAAACAATTCAATTCTTATCTATATACACAAAGATAGATAATTCAATAGATAATCTACATTATCATCCCAAACAGATAATTCACATTATTATTATAATTCAACCAAACATCCATATCATATATCAATCATATCTCATTAGAGATATCAAACAATGAAATACATTCAATCTCATTCATCCATCCTTAAGCAATGATTTATATCATCTAATTAATTTAAAGTGAATTAAACTAATTACTTCATTCTATAAATCATGCTTACTTAATTATTAATTAAACCAATTAATTAATCATTACTCTAAGTATCCATCTTAATTAATCATTCCTGATTAATTACCCTTTAATTACTTTAAGTAATTAATACTTAATTAATTTCACAAATTAATTATCTTAAACTATTCAGTAATTAATCTTTAATTACTTCATTAATTAATTAACTATATTTAATTACATTAATCCTTAATTAATTACAATTAATTAATTACTTTAATCACTAATTATTTATTAATTAATCTTAATTAACCAATCCTTAATTACATCATTAATTAATTAATGATCCTTAATTATTCTTAATTAATTATCTTATTTAAATTAATAATTAATTAGTCACATTTATTAATCACCTTTGATTAATCTCATTTAGTAATTAACTATCCTTAATTACTCTTCCATAAATTAATTACTCATTAATTAATTATCTTTTAATTAATCCCTTGATTAATTATACAAAAGTAATTAAATTCAAATTACTTCCATTATTTCATCTCCCTTAATTAATTACATCCAGTAATTACCTTTAATTACTTTCCTAAGTAATTCTTTAATTACTTCCATTAAGTAATTACTTAACCAATTCATAAAAGATTATCATTCTAATTGATTATCAAAATTAATCCCATTAATTAATTATTTAATTATCCCTAATTAATGATCTCTCATTAATTATTAACAATTCTTCATTTAAGTAATTAAACTTAAATCAACCATTTCTAATTACAAATAATTAATTCTTAATTACTAATTAATCTCTAATTACTTAATCAATTGCTTAATTAATCTTTAATCCTTTGATTAATTAATCCCTAATCATTTATTAATAATTTATACTTATCTAATTAAATGATTCTTAATTTCAAATTAATTACCTTTAATTAATTTACTTAAAATCTTAATTAATTAACACCAAATCATTAATTAATTAAATTATTAAATTACTCTTTAATTTCCTTATTAATTTAATGAATCCTAAATCATTAAACCTTAATTAATCTCTAAATTAAAGTATTAACCTTTACAACTACTTTAATTATTATTAACAAAAGACTTTAAAACATTTACTTTAAAATCTTACCTTAATTCATTTCAAATTAAAGATTTTAAATAAATTACAATTTAGCTTTAACAAATTTTAAAGCCAATTTACAAAATCTTTTTAAATCCAAATGTTAAAGGAATACTTAACATTTATAAAAGAAATTTATAAGATTTCTAACCCAATTCATTTAAAATTCAAACCTTCTTTAAACATTTTAAATTTGTTTAAACATTATAATTTAATAAACTTATTATTTCAACTAGGATACAAATTTAAATTGAATCCATACTTTAAAATTTGATTTAAAACTTTGTTTTAAATCCTACTTTATATTTTTAAACTCATTTTAAAATTTAAAACCCTGTCAGATTTTAAACTGGAACATCACAATCTACCCGAGCCTATACAAAAATACTTCGAGGCAAAACACTATATTCTTCGAGTCACTCACGTGAGAATCTCGAGTCGAACCCGAGACTACATCTTTCCCAAACAAACAAACAACCCAGACACCGTGATATCTCGTGCACGTGCACATCTGAAAACTTCGACGCCGACCATCGATACCATCACCGGCATATCGTCTACGACCACCCCTCACGATCGCGACCTCCAGAACCACGAACAACTCCAAAAATCGAATTCGAGCAATCTCGATCACAACCTGGAAACAGACCCCAATCCTGGAAAATCCTTCGAACTCATCCCTCCGATCATCAGATCGTCTGAAATTCTGGCCACAACTTTGACAACGTTCCCGCTCCTATTTCTCCAAATCTGGTGGAGCTCGATCCACCAGAGGCGCCTTGATGATTGAAACTTCCGACCATTCGAAAACTAGGGCTACAGCCCATTCCGATCAATCCCCATCGCCACAGAGCTTTGACATCACTTCTGCTATTTTTCCCTACCTCACCCATCATCCAACTATCTCCAGTGAGAACCACGTCTCCGACAAACTACTAGATCATCAGAGATCACCCAGAATTCAAATTCTGGCCAAACTCAATCTGCTCCTACTATACCCCTCTAAAAATTGTGATTTCACTTTTAAAATTCATGATTTGGTTTAAAGATTCAATTTATAATCCTGGAATGCTTAATTATCATATTTGAATTTTATACAAAACTAAAACTTCCCTGTTCCTTTATATTTACAGTGTAGTTTTCATTTTATTTTAACTTAATAAAATTTTAGACTCTGATTTAGACTAGAACAAACAACATTTGTTTAAAGTCTAAGTCCTAACAGAGATTATATTAGGAGGTATTAAATTTTTGATCATGGTATTTACTTCTAAAAGAAGAACAGATAAAAACAGGTAAGAACAGATACAAAATTAAACATGCATTTATATATCCATAGAAATTCAATCATATCCATGCATTCGATACTTCTTTTATTCCAGAAAATTCACATGCAAACAAATATCCCTACTTAAGTTTAAAAAGAAAGTTACTCACCAGAAAATGATGAACAGGCTTCCAGATTTATTTGAAAGACTTTTGACACTTTTAAAGCTTTGATTTTAAACTTGAATTGCCTCTTTGCTTTGATTTAAACTGCATGCTAACTTGTTTGTTGAGATGTTGCTTAGCTTCCAGATTTACTTGCTTTTGATTTTGAAAAGAATTTACAGGCTTTATTCCAGACTTTGAAAAATGCAGGCTTGATGATCTTTTGAAAATGATGCAAGCTTTAAATTTTGAAAAATGCATTACAGAGTTGAAGGAGAACTTTTCAGAGGATTGATTACAGGTTATAAAAGTTTCTGGTTTTGAGAGGAGGACTGAGATACATATTTTTGTTTACATGCTGAAGACTTAGATTTGGAAATGAGTTTCAGGGTATTGTTCTGAGATTATGGATTTGAGGAAGATTGATTACTGATTTGTTTTGAGAGGATTTGTTTTTGAGAGGAAACGATTTCAGGTTTGTTTCTTTCTTCTTTTTTTTCAGTTTAGATCTGAGTTTACTTAATTTTCTTTGCTTTTGAATTTGTCAAAGAAATGGATAGAGAAAAGTATATGTATTTAGGCTGAAAATCATTTAGTAAAAATAAAAGAAGATTAAATCTAAAAATGCCACTTGTTTTAGAATTCAACACTTGTCATATATCTTTGTTCATAACTTAACACATGTTATTTTGAGTCTTAATATGATAACACTTGTATTTTAAGTAATACTTATTTATTTTAAATGTAAATAAAAAAGCCTTTTCTTTATTTATTTAAATGCTTATCTATTTATAAATTACTTTCAAAACTAATTATATTTATAAATAAAAGTTTATACGTATATTTTAAAATCCAAAACTATTTAAAATATTTATCTTTGAATTTCAAAACTTATATATATATATATACACTCTTAAATCCTATTTATTAAGCAATATTTAAAAAGAAAATAAAATAAACCTTATTATTAATCTTATTTAAAAATCATATAGTTATTTGTTTAAATAGCTTTGAAAACTTAATATTAAATAAATCATAATTTCCAAACTATAAAAATATACATTAGAAATTTAAAACAAGATTTCATTTATTATTTAAATTTCAAATCCAAGCTTATCTATTTACAATATATACATATATATATATACATTATAAATAGAAATCATTTTATTAGTTTTTTAAAGGATAAAATTCACTAATTAAATATTCATTTAATTAGATTTTTAAACCAATTCAAATATTTTTATCAAAGATTAACAAATCAATTTAATTATTTAAACAGATTATTAAATTGATATTGCCCCAAATTTCCGGGATATTACATTAACAATCAAATTACACACATAAGCAGTCACTAGGCCATATTATAAATCTTCCAAAACATTTATTTCAAATATCTTTATAAAGATATATATTTAAATCTCTTTTAGTATTTCAAAATTTGGAAAACGATTTCAAGTACTTAAATCCATAACAGGATATTTCAACCCATATCAACACTTAGAAATATTTCTAAATCCAACTTATAATTTATTACTTAGAAAATTATTTCTATATAAACCATTTCGTCGTTAAAATATCTCCAAAACTTTTAAACTCCAATACTTAGGAAAATATTATAAGTCTATTTCTAAAAATCATTTATAATATCCATACTTAGGAAATATTCCGTACTTATCTCATAAATTTATAGAATCCTTATACTTCCGTTTACAATTTCCCAAAAATTATCGATTATACTTATTTATCATTCGACTAACAGTTTTTAACTTCTTTTATGAATTCTAATTCATTTTCGAAGTTTCTGTATTTAAACACTTTGGAAATTCCTTAAGTTCCCAGAATTCCATAATAAGGTTTTCTCTTATAAAATCACATTCACTAATTAAAACCCAGTTAACAAATCTTGAGAACATTTATAAATAAATTGAAACCATTTATTTTTAACCCCATATATATAATAATAAGTATTCTTAAAGAATAAAAATTACTTTCCAAAACGCTTTAAGTAATTATTTAAAATATCAAAACACTTTTAAATAAACATCGATAACTCGTTTCCAATTTATTTTAAATAAAACCAATCGATTTACAAAACTTATTATAAAAATTCGAATTCATTTCAATAAATATTAAATATTTGAATAACCAATTTTATGAAATATTTCAATACCGAAAACAGCCTTAAATTACATAGTTTAATAAACAAATTTTTCCTTCTAAAACCAAACTTAACTTCTTGATAAAAATATATTTTTAAAATTCAATATAACCAATTTCAATTTATAAATCCCTCTCGATTCATGAGACATCGATTCATTCTGATTCCATAACCGTTCTCACATTTCAAAATAGAATCCACTATTTCTTTCAAAAACCGATTTTCACTTCTCGTTATAAATTCACTCTTGTGAATTTATATTTCCAATTTATCAAATGATAATCATTTCGCTTTATTTATAAACATCATTTATAAATTGATAAACTCACTCGGATTTCACTTGTTTATAAAACATTCTCATTTATAAACTTCATTTTTAAATCTATCACTTTATATATCCCATTTATTTTTTTCAAATCTATTTTAAATATTGATTTAAACTCCTTATCCATATTTTCAAAAATATCATTTTTTAAAAACCATTGTTAAAAATCCATTATATAAATTATTTTAAAATCTCTATTTAAAATATTTTACGAATAGTTAAGTAAAAACCCAAAATAAAATTATTCTTTTACCTAAACCAATTTTCTCTAAAATAAATCCAAAATTCGATATAAATATTTCCATTTCCATAATATCCTTTGTGTTTCATTTTAAAATTAAAAAATATTATCTATAATACCAAATTAAGGTCGGTGCTACTATAGCATCCAATAAATCAAACATATCACAATCCATAGCAGGACGTTCACACACATCATATATCAACATATATGAAATTAAAATCAACATTTTTGAGGAATCATGTTGGATCCCTCCAGCCTGTTTCCCTACAACCACAGATGTTATATAATCACAAAAATATAATCACCGCTTCGAGGCGGAATATCACAATAAAAAGGGTCATCCGCTGTTATGCAGGGCGCATAGTGTCTCATCCGCTCCAATCGGCGGGAAATATACCCAACTATTAACATATACTACTATATATAGTATAACATCCAACTGATAATATAATTCAGTATATTATCCAAACAATCAATAACGATCAGAAATAAATATTCAAATATCTAATAAATGATATTTGTAGACTATATAAATTTTTTGATTATCTAAAAAGGTGAGATTAACTCACTGAAATTTTCTGTTGTCGCCGAAGCATTCCGGTTTGGAACTAAAACCGAACGACGTCCGATTTTAGTCCAAAATTTCACAATCTCCAAATCCAACCAAACTAGTTCCATTGCGGAGCTCTCATCATCACGATCGCAATGCAAAAAGTTTCGTTCCTATCGGATCTCATATGTAGGAGTTATGCAATATGTAAGTTAATGATTTTAAATATAATTAATTAAACATTAATCACCATTCTAAAAACTAATAACCAAATAAACCATCTTCCCACTGTCTCCCTCTTTTTCCCGTGCATGCGAAGAGGAACCCAAATGGCTGTGCACGTTCTTCCAGTGATACAGAGCCAGAGACCTCCGTTCGGCAAACCGATTTCGCCAAGGAACTTCCCGTGAAAATATCGTCTTGCATATATCCAAAAATCAAAGCAACCCTCAACCAATTTAAATGCAACCTGACACCTTCACTATCGCTGTCGACATGTTGCGACCCCCCCTGCAGCCAAACTCTGCCAAATCACCACCCGAGAAGTCAATTTCCACCACGAATCCAAAAACATCCTCCATTTCCCCTAATTCTTCCTCTATTCGCCACAAACCCAAACCTTAGCTCCACTATAAACTGTCGAACCCCCAAATGTTCGATCGCACCCATCAAAACACATAACAGAATGAAGCTTTAATCAAAATAAGAATTTTAAAGCGAATTCCAGATTTTATTATTGAGTAGATTTCGAAAAATAAAATTTTGAAATGTTTATTTTTTTTCTTTTTTTTCTCTTCCTGTATGCTACGTTTAAATATGAACGTGGGAAGGCGAAAGTCAGTGTAGGGTGGTTGAACGTAGGGTAGGAGTGGCTGATAAGATGTGTTAGGGTATGTAAAGTCAAATGAATAAATATATATATTATTTAAATGCAAAATATCTAGATATTAAATCTGAACCCCGATCGAGGCGTGCCGCCTGGCATTCCTAATGTTATACCCCTATTTTGAATGAAATGGAACTTGTTTCGGGATCTAATTCGATCGTATGCAGAAGATAGCTTTTTGAACCCAATATTATATCAAATTTCAATATTAATTTCAATGCGTTTATATCTCATACGACCAAACGATGAATCCAATCGCCCCGAAATTTGAAATCCGATAATAATACACTATTACGGATTCAATAGAACTAGTTTCGTCGAATTTCGAGACTGTGCCTCAGAAGGCTATTTTTATATGTTAATTAAAAAGAGTTATTTTTAAAATCAAGTAAATCGCCTTTGAATCAAATTTTAAAAGTTTTATTATCTTTATTCTTATTAATAGAATTAAATAGGCCTTTAAATCATTTTTATCCAAATAAAATCCAAGATTTAAATTATTTAAACGATTTTCAATTATTAAATTCAACAATTAAATTATCCAATAAATCATTATATTTGAAATTCGAGTTATTAAATCTAAAAATTTAACTTTCAAATACTCAAAATCAGTTAAATATTCCAATTTCAAATAACCAAAATTCTGGATCGTTACAATAATAAGGAAATTATGCCTATTTTTAAAGTTCATAGATAAATAAAATAGAGTTGAATAAAAAGAGTAAAATCAATAAATAGGAAAGTTGAAGAGACATGTTATTAAGGTTGACTATATTAAATCTTGTTAAATGAGAAATTTCAAAGCGTTAATGTTTGAATATACACATGAATCATAGAGAAATAAGGATTTAAATTGTAAAAATATGTGATAAAAAGCAAAAGAATTAGGATAATCGAACATTAAAACATACAAGCATACGTGCATACATATATACATATGCATATATATACATATACATATACATATACATATACATACATATACATATAAATACATATACATACATACAAACATATATATAATTAGATTACATGAAGTTAATGGTTGAACTAGAAAAAAATTATAACAAAATTGTAGGTCTTAAACTAAGTATATGTTTATAGATTTCTTGGTTGGTATATTTATTATTTTCCTTAATTGTTATAATAAGTGTTTATTGAAGGCACTTGTTAAACACTTTATTTTAATAAAACCGAACATACAAAATTTGAATAAAGATCATTCTTATCGATGTAGCTGAAAAGTATAAAACCGTATGACATGAGATTAGATTTAGAATGCAGTTTATATGTAGATTTTATATGTTGCACGAGACCTAATAGAAAATTAAATATTTTTAAATGAATTAGGTGATTCTAAAATTTATTGGATAAAACTAGGTTAACCAGATTCGAACCGGGGTGCTTGAGCTTAAACTAAACCAAAGCAAATAACGTTATTGTAAGATAAGAAGATATAGGAATGGCTAGCGGGAATTGAACTTGTGACCTTCTTCAGAACATACTTAATCAAGGAGAGATGAGTATTTAAATTCTAAAATTAGGAGAAAAAATAAAAATTTGCAAGTGAGGTCCGACTTTAAGCTATATAGTATAAGATGGGTATCTCCATAAAATAGTGTTTATCAAACAAATTAAAACTAGTATCGGTTAATGCCTATAATAAAAAAATTTAGAGTAAAGAGGGAAAACTGTTCAAATTTGTAAAATAAAAAGTTCAAATTAGAGTCCAGTGTTTACAGTATCTAGTTTGTCCAAATATTCAATAAATGAAACCAATGCTTTTAAGATTTTATCTCAAGAATCACTCACCATCCCAAATTGAAATCAATAGCATGATCAGAAGCATCAAGATCTTGTTTTGACTGAGAATATCATGGAAAAAAACACGCAGTGATAATTTATGTGATGCCATGCAACATAAGGGATGCCCACCTAATAATGATTTTACAGGTATAAATAGCTGTATGGAAAATACTAAATATTTTAACATGAAAAGAAAGAAGTTGTTCTAACTTATGGGGAAGGCTAGCTCAAATCTTGCTGAAGTCATTATTAAACTCGAGCTTTTTGACAGGTTAGTGCCTGATGCATTTACAGTTTTCTATGTTGGATCAAAAAATTACCAAATAAAATTAAATATGAGGAATAGGTCATATCTTATATGATTTAACCTTGTAAATGATATCATTGATTGTGTTTATTTGTATCTTTGGTTTGATATTGTTCTAGAGAACAGTTGAATGGAAGAATATTATTATCTACATTTATGGATTTTGCTTAGCTATAATTTCTTCAACTATACGACTTTAAACTTTAGTTCATTACCATTTTATAGATCCATTATAAAGGATTTTTCCATTTTATAAACAAATAAGAAGTTACTTGGACATGAGCCTTCTTTTTAGTTCTGATCACATTCTTTAATGAACTAATCATGTCTCCTCATGTCATTTGTATGTTCGATTTCAAGTTTGAAAAAAAAAGAGTTATTATGATACCGGTGTTTTCATGCCAATTTTCTCATGTTTGTGAATGTTCAAAGAGTTTTAAAAGTGAACTAGTTAATTGAAGTTTGACATGGAATTGTTCTCAAAGATGAGAGTGGCAACTTCAAATGCACCCTAATATATTCTAGAATCAATTCACATTTTGCTTAGCACGATGAGCATTAATTCTCAATGCATGGAGGACTTATTGGAGTTGGTACAATTATGAACCCACATTGACTAGTGCTAATAGGCTTTTTGGTTAAGTTCTTGGTGAAGTTGGTTCTCTACCCGATGTTTTTGTTGAGCTTTAGGTATGTATTCATTTTTTGTGTTATTCCATTTCAATAACCTAGCATTCATGTTTATTTGCACCCTAACTTTCAGTAGAATGTGTATGATTTAGAGTCAGACTAGCTAATTGAACCTGAGGTTCGACATGTGAATATGTGTGAACTCCTTATTTCATCTTGTCTTATTACAAGTGCAGTGTGATGATATATATTGTACGAGTGTAGGCTAATAAACTCCTTTTTATATAGTCATGTACTTGACCACCATAACACCTCAATCTTTATGTCATTATAAACCGAGCAGTGTAGCCGGGTAATAAATACAACTGAACATCAACCATATTTATAATGCATTTCAGGTTAACTAAATTTCATTGAGAAGGCTATTGGGAGTAAGAAAAAATGGTGCAGAAAAGCAAGGAAAAGCGGCAGCAAAGATAACAAAAGTAGAAATTCCGATGCTTAACATTAGTTCTATGTCAATGAGAGCCAAAGTGATTGCAGTGAAAAACGATCTAACATTGGGTTCATGTCAAAGGTATGGTTTTATGCATTTAAATGTGTATGTTATCATAGAGTATATTTTGTTATATATGACATGGATCCGATCTTGTTTTAATCGTGTAAATATATATTGAATTGGGGTGTGTGGAAAATCACTAACCGTGCAACGGAGGTGCCATTGGAATTTTATGAAATCCAATAAGTTTATAAAAATTAATAAGTTCTATAGGAATTTAACTAAGTTGATTTTATTTTAAATTAACTGAGTTAACAAAAATTAATTAATTTTTACAAAATATAACTATGTTAAGCAAGTTTTATAGAAATTAAACACATTTATAAAAAATTAAATAAGTTTTACAAATTTTTAACTAAGTTAACAACGTTTCATAAAGAAAAATCCAACTTTATAAAAAATAATCAAGTTTTATAAAATTTAACAAAGTTAACTAAAATGTTATAAAAATTAACTATTTTATAAAGTTCAACTAAATTGACTAAGTTTATAAAAAATTAATTAAGTTAACCAAGTTTTATAAAACTTAAACAATTTTCTAAAGTTTATAAACCTTTGATAAATTAATAAAAATACATGAAGTTGTATAAAAAAATTAACTTAGTTAACCAAGTTATATATAAAAGAATTTTTCTAAATATTAACAAAGTTTTATAATAATTAACTAAGTTTTATAAACATTAGCTAAATTTACAAAATTAACCTAATATATAAAAAATGATCGATTTTTATAAAGTTAACTAAGTTTATAAAAATTAAATAAGTTTATAAAAATAATAAGTTTATGAAAACTAGTAAAGTTTAAAAAAAATTAGGTTTATAAAAATAACTAAGTTAATGAAATTGAACTTATTTTTATATAAGTTAACCAAGTTTATAAACATTCGAATAAATTAACTAAGTTTGTAAACTTTAACTAAATTTAAAAATTAATTGAGTTATATAATTATTAAAGTTGTTTATAAAATTTAACTATGATTTTTCAAAAATTGAACTAAATTAACAAAGTTTCTAAATAATTTATTAAGTTTAATAAATATTTAGCAAAGTTAATTAAGTTTCTAATATTTAACCAAGTTTAATAAAAATCAACTAAGTTTTATAAAAATTAAATAAGTTCATAAAATTAATTGCATTAATAACAACATCAATAATAGTAGTAGTTTAAAATGAAATAAGTTCATAAAAAGCATATAAGTTCAATAAATTAACTTAGTTTTATTAAATGTTTTTATTAAATTTGAACTAAATTAACTAAGTTTTATAAAATTTAACAAAATTTCATAATTTTTTTTATAAAAATTAACTAAATTTAATAAATGTTAACCAAGTTTATAAAAATTAATTATTTTTTATATAATTTAACTAAGTTTTATAAAATTTAACTAATTTAACTAAATTTTATAAACATTAGTCTAGTTTACAGAAAGTAAATATTTTTTGTAAACATTAACTAAATCTTATAAAAATTAACCGATTTATAAAAATTAGCTAAATTTTATAATAATTAAATAATTTTATAAAAATCAACTAAGTTAATTTAGTTTTATAATAATTAATAAGTTTATAAAAGTTAACTAAGTTTACAAAATCAACTAAGTTAACTAAGTTTTATAATTATTATATAAGTTCATAAAAATTAATTAAGTTAAACGGTAAAACATGACCGTTAGATATATGAGGTCAATACATACTTATTCTAATTTGAGTTTGAATTTTGAATAACAAGTAATATAAACAATCCTTAACTGTGATAGCATTATATATTTGACATAAGATTATGTAGAATGTGTATCGACATTAAGTATCTCAATATGTTTTTATGTATGTTTGTGTTTATGCCTTATTCATATATCTTTTCATGCATGTCTTTATGCACATGCTTTAAATGCTCTCTATTTCGTGTAGGGTATTAGATGTTTGAAGATGATAAACATGGACATTCTACGATCATGGTATTTTGGTATTTTCCTTTATAAAGTCCTAATGGTACTATTATCATGTATGTTTGAAAATATCGACTATGAAATATTATATACAATATTGAATTTGGTGTAATTCTGATTATGTAAAATATATAATATGCTTTGATTATCAAAAGTTTCATATTATTGTTCTTTGAGTTGATTGAATTGTTCATGAATTGAGGCAAATATATCTTGCGTTAGATGTTCTAATGTATAGAAATAATTTGGTATGCAATAGAAAACCTACAATAGAGTTTTTGATATGATGTAGAATATGCAATAGCGTATATTAAATGCTATAAAAATTCAGCATTTTCACAGCATTTCTTCTTTATGCTAGAATAGGCCATGGATCTATTATGACATGTTATACAGCGTACATAGAAATGTTGTAGATCTTTGATAATAGTTTACAAATTCTATTAATAATGGTTTGGAAATGCTATAAAAATTAATAACAGCATTAACCAAAATGCTATAAAAAATATTTTTAGCATTGACAAAAATCCTATGGAGAATATTTTACCTCAGTTTGAAAAATGCTATAAAAATGTTTAATAACATAACTTAAACATGGTTAAAACCTATTGTTTTAGCGTTTCATCTAATGCAATGGTAGGTCCTTGACTTTTAATGGCATGTTGTTATACAGCATCATAAAAAACGCTGTTAAACCCTTTTATAATGTTTTTCGAACATTGTTAAAAGCACTGAATGTTATAGTGGTAAGAGATGACTCGTGTCGTAACCACTCCAACAACCATATACATGTTCTATGGAGGAGTTCCAAGATCCATTTTAGATATTGGAACCCATGTGTGGTTCTGAGAAACATTGGGATATGGGAATCCATGTGGGATTCATTATTTGATCGAGTTTTATTGAAAACTCATGTGAAGATACAGATGGTATCCTCATCATTGATATTGACTAAAACCAGAGATAGGATGCATAGCCATAGGGTTAGCAACCCACGAGGGTGCATGCGGAAACCTTCCTAGAGTTACTTACAGATATGCATGTGAAAGCGGTGCACTCGGCTAGTTTGGCCAGCTATGTATTTCCTATGTTACATCACTAGGGATGTATGCTTCTTGGAAGGATATCTTTGATCCTTGTGCAAGAGATCCGCCCCATAGCTATGAGAGCGTCTTCGTGGAATCCTACACAATTAGCGAACGTGCCTTAGCAGTTTAATTTGTATACCTATTATTGTTGTGTTGTACACTCATTCACAACACATCTACATATTTATTTTCAACTCTAGACATTATTATAATATCACTGGATTTTATATAGAAATGTTTTGGTAGCGTAAGGTAAAAACCCATCCGTGTTTATTTACGGTGTGGTCTTATGAGATACCTTTATCTTGAAAGGTTTCATAACATTAAATAATTCATATGACTTGAGTATCTCACGCTGGTTTACTAGACTGATCTGAGTGTTATTTTCTTATAATGTCCGTAGTTTTTATTTCCGCTACATTACTTTGTTTATATGTATCAGTAATTATAAGGACAGACAGTTATAATTATCCAGGCTGATGATAAATTAGTTTGCTCTGATTATTGTACACATGCAGTTTTCTTTATAAAGGAACATATTAATATTATATGTTATTGTTGTTGTGAGATTCTAATGTTTTTGTTCTCCTTTTTCTTTTACCCTAACTTTTGTCTTTCCAGCACTTAGGTGCTCGACACGTGAATACCATGGATGTATTAATGCTGACATTTGGGGGTTGAAAAGGCGATCATTACATCATGGTATTAAAGCTGAAGGTTAAGCGAGGACCTTGGCTTTGGTTGGGTATAACTCGTTAAGAGATAGGGTAATGGAATGCCTTATTATGGGTTGAGCTTATTATGTATATGAGAGTACATATTTGTTATTTGTTATAACAATGTTTTGTATTGTGTTGATTGGTCTGTTGAGCGCTTATGGATTTTGGTCGACATGTCTGATCAACGTTGTCGACGAGGGTCTCTAAACACTTGAACAAAACAAACCGACACAGTGTTGTTTTCCAAATTGGTACATGAAATAATTTTACCTAGGATTATATTTTATATATAAAATAATAATTTACAAAATGATTGATATATTTAATTATTATATGTTAGGAAATGATAATATTCAATTATTAACATTTATTGTTTGATTGGTTATGCTCGACCAGTTTATGAGCATTAGCTATTGTTTATTGAATAGTAAGTAAATTACATTTTCACACCATGGGTTGGGTAGATAGTAATTTGTAGGAATATTAAAATGAATACCTTGTGAATTACGTTTCATGGTTTGACTATAAGGCGTTCGATGGTAATGATGGGTTAAAAAGTTAACTTTAATAAAAGTTGCTTAGCATAATCTAAAAGAAAGGTAAGATATTTAAAAGATAATGATGTAAGGAAATGATTTTATATAAGAAAGTATATAAATATAGTTTATACAAATATAGCTATGGTTTATATAAATAGGGTTTAGGTAAATATGACTTATATAAAAACGATTTATAAATAAGAAGGATTTAAATCGAAAATTTAAGAACTTAAATCCCGGTGTTTTTGAAAATGGTTTCTAAGTGTTTGGAGTAAATAATAATAGTATTATTTGAAATTATTTTAAAGGACTAATGTTTCTAAAAGAGTTTTAAGAATTGTTAGAGTTCGAGGTTACTCTCGGAATTAACAAGTCGATTTAGGAAACAAATTTATTTTATGTTAGCTAGTTCAAGTGACTCGGAATTGACTGAAAATTGGTAGGAGATGTGTCAGGTGGTAAGCACTTCTCTTTAGTATTACCCTTCTTAATAATGGGGATATATGATACTTCTTGGTATGACCTAGTTCCATGCATCATTTTGTTGTTACTCGATCTATATGAATATTTTCCATGGATTTTAAAGAAAATATTTTGGAAATTGGTTTTGAAAGTATTGGCTTTATCCTTAGAAGTATGATGCAATATCCAAAAGAAATATATATATATATAATCATTTCAAATTATTTGAAATAAAACCCGAAGTTTAACTCTTAATTTTTCTGTAAAGATATATTATGGATGCATGCATCCCATGCATTTGGATAGTTTGGTTGTGCATCTTGTTTGATATGTTGATTGGTAGTTTCCAATTATTGAAATGAAATGGAATTTTCGGTGATTTTGGATAGTCGGGAACTTCCAAATTGATTTAGAAATTAAAGCTAAGTACTTTTGTAGAAATATAAAAGTTGAATTTTTATAACTCTTAAATTGAAAAGATTATAAGTTGAAAACATGTTTGAAAATTATTATGCATCTTGTTAAAAAGAACACTCAATTTTATTGGGCCAACTAATAAACGTCTTTACTTTAGAGTTGTCTAAGAAAAGTATACTCTAGTCTTGAGTTTGGATAACAGAGTCCTACTCTACCTGCTACTTGCCTAGCCCAATGGATAAAGTAGTCTAGAAGGTCGACTCAATTATAACATCCAAATTTATTTTGGGCCTTCGTTGAAATTTTAGTAAGTTAAATAAATATGAAAGTTTGTATATACTCTTAGGATATAGTAGAGTATTATATTAGTATGCACTTAAGTCTCGAAATATTTTAAAAATGAAATTGTGTTCCAAGAAATGTATTTTAAATAAAGTTGAGTTTTTATAAGAAATATTTATGAACTTAGTTAACATTTTATGAAAAAAAATTAAATAATTTGAGTAGTAAAAACAATACTATTTTGGTAAATAAATATGAACTTAAATCATGAAATGTTTTATAAGTAAAGTTGTGGCTCTTTGAAATAATTATTTGATATTTTATAAGCAAAGATAAGTCTTTATGAAATGTTTATAAACTTAAGTAAAATCTTATGAAATAGTCCATAAATAATTTTAGTATTATGTAAAGGAATAATTTGTGTAAATAAATGAGAATTGGAAAGAAATCGGTATAGTTAAGAAACCAATTGAATTAAGTATGTAAATTGTACATAGACCATTTTATTCGCGTTACAATTCCTGATCTTGGATTCAGTACATGATTTCGAGGTGGTCTACACCAGTCCGAGTAAGGATTTTTCACTAGATTTTTGACGGCAAACACTTGATACACATTTTTAATATGATTTTTATCATAGTATATGGCTATTTAAGGAGAACGGAAGTTTCTAATCAAGAAACTAGATCAGAGTCCGCACTAAAGAAGTCATGTGAGATATACTAGTTTGGAAGTGAAATTTATATGATCAAGCAAATGATCGGATGTGATATTATGTATGGATGATATGTGTACATAATATGGGCTTTAGTATAATTATGTACTATGTTTGCTGGCTTATGGAGAGTTTGGGAATGGACTCTTCGAATTATTTGAGGTAGTATGAATAATCGACTAAATAATAACCCAAGGCAGTTGAGCAAGAGGTGCACTTAGTATTTTAATTATCATCCTTATGCGATGAGACACTACAAGAAAATCGGTCTTTGGTAGCAAAATTCCATGGCGTTTGATATGTAAGTGCAACTAATAATATTTCACTATATATTATAAAGGTAACATAAAATTGATAGTATCCCGCCTTAACTAAAAAAATTCTGCCTTATCCTAATAAACGTAACAAAAAATTTCGGTCTTCGTTATTCATCTGCTGCTTAGAAAAATTTCTCCTCTACTTCTCATAACTAATAAACGTAACAAAAAAAATTTCCCTTTTCGCTTCAACAAAATCCACCTCACCCTTCATTTTTGAATCAATCATTCCTCCATTTTCATCGTCGTTGTAGCACTCCATCATTCTACTCCTCTCTCCACCGTCGCGTAGCCCTCCAGCAAGTATTTCTCCTTACTGTACCCTAAATAGGTATATTTAGGTATGAATTTTATAAATCGATTTTGTGATTCTATTTGTATTTCATATGAATTTGTATGCATCTTATTTTCAGATTTCTGCGTAAATCCTAACTGGAATAGTTGATTTAACCCTAATTGGAATAAACACTAACTGACATAGTTGATTTAACCCTAATTAGAATAAACCCTAGCTGAAATAGTTGATTTTATATGACTTTGTACGAGACAAAGAGTTCCTAAATTTAACTTAAGTTCGAGTCATTTCCTATATTCTGTTAATGCAATATATTTGCTTTGTTTGTATCCAATTTATATTTCATGACTATCTTATGTTTGATAAATTTTCGGTAATATCTTATTTACTTAATTTCCCTCAATATCTTGTTTTTGATTGGTGAAACTATGGGCATACGAGGATTTGGTTATAATTATAATTATTAATTTTCCACCAGTGCAATGAAAAAATATCAAGAAAATTTGCATAATAAAATTAATATTTACTATTATACTTCTTGTGCTTCTAACAATAACAATTGTTTAGTGGACCACAATTCCAAAATGAGTTTTTTTTGCATGAAACAAAATATCAAGTAAAGAAACCATCCAAGTGCCGAGCCCATAAAAGCGAGTTGAAACTTGAAGCTACTAATACAATGGGTTGGAGACAAAGAATGTTGGAGGCATATAGATAGTAAACACACAATACAAGACTTTCATGTAAAAGTTATAAAAAATAAAGAGTCATATAATCAGTTACTTGGTATTTTGCAAGAAGTTATGCAAGCCTGAGACTGCCCACGGTTCATCTAAGCATGTATTTACTATAATAATACATTTTTAATCAAATAATTAGTCTCTTAGATACATCATTAGGAATAAAATATTCTATTAAGTAGCTTTTCACAGGGATGCTAGCTATTTGCTTATCATAAACTGTCATTGTTGTTTTAAATTGGTGTCTTTTTTGTTCTCTCAAACACAATGGCCTACAAAATTTATCTCCGTGAAACTAATTGGCATTATGTATTGACTCCTTTAACCAATAACCAAAAATACTCATATATTCAAAAATAAGAGTATCTGTCTTCATTAATTTTATAAACAAAGAGAAATGTCGAATAAAAAAATGATTTTTTCACAATCCACCATTTAGATTTGTGTTAATTATGAAACTTGATATATAATCATGATTCATGATGAGTTATTTTCCAACATTTTCACACTCCTTGATGCATTTGATTAGAACTTTTTTCCCATTTAGTTCCCTTAATAAATAAAAATTTATTCCACTTTATTTTCATTGTCATAAATTTATGTAAGTTTAGGCAATGATCCATGATATACAAACAATGAAACCACCGTAGATGACAAAGTATAATTCGTACAAAGGGGAGAAAATAATATATGTACAGGTTAATTGTAACGCCCCACTCTGAGACCCACTGTAACAAAGAGTATTACGGTAGTAATACTGTCTGTTAAAGCGGAGAATAGAGTATAGTGGGAGCGACCATTTGTAATCAAGCTATAACTATCTACCGAATACGTCGAAAGGTGGAATCTTTTTAAATTTTTCTCAATCAGGTGGTTCGACATATTCGGTAAATACTTATAACGAAATTACAAATGGCTAAAGATCTATCAGGACAAAGCATAATAACATAATGAAATAGCATCACAGAACAGAATCACATAACAGATATAATATCCCAGAACAATACATCATCAATACAGATCCAAATACTATAAGTGGGTACAAAGCCACTGCTCACACATGTGAGTCAAAAATATATACATATCAAAGTCTGAATAATAACAGAGTAGCGGAATAGTGGACAAATAAAAGCGCTATCTATCAGCATAGTAGATAATGTCCAAGCGGAAGCACAGAAGCTAAGTCCAGAGACCTAACCTGAAACAACTCGGTCTGACCCGAGCGAAAACACTCGGGTCAGGCTAGCTAAACAATCAGTAATAACTGAGATATATAATAATGCGGTACATAAATAAAATAGTACTTATCCAAAGAGAAGTATATTATTAACCACATGAATATAATGACGATCCCTAATCATCAATAACAATAAAATCTTCAAAGAGAAATCAACACCAAAGTGTAGAATAAATAAAATCGCCTCATATCATCGGCGTAGCCAAAGCTATAAAAAGATGCCCATAGGCAATAATCCCAAGAGTGACCAGAGTCTGTAATCAATGCCCAAGCAAAGATCGATGCTCCAAAGAGCAATGGGGATATACTGAAAAGTCAATGAAATCCAACAATGAAAAGCAGTGTCCAGAGACACCGTGAATCCACAAGGCAATCGCACTTACATCGTATGGTTCCATAGAACCAACACCGAATGGCGGTACTCGAATGGATATAAAAATCATCAAATAATACAAGTTTTGCACGTGCACCGACCAGAGTCGTTGTTGCCAAGTACTGTAAAGTTGTGATCGATCACTCGCACAGATGCGGAACGCGCGAAACGGCGAAATCCTTCCCAGAAGGATAAAGGCCCAGAGGCGCATACCGAAAAATAAACTGCTCCATAGAGCAGGTGTCCAGAGACGGTTGCCCAGAGGCGTGGTGACCCAGAGGTCCAGTACTGGCCGCCCAGAGGCTAATGTGTCACTAACTTCTTGGAAAGGAACCCGTAAAGTGTTAACAATGAGTCCCATACCCCACGTTCGCACTAAACGGTTTCTTAACCAATAGCAAGCTCACACTCCAAACAATAAAAAGTCCACCTCGTATCATCGGTAAACTAGACCCAAAGGTCAAAACGATCAATCGAATAGGTCGGGGATTAACCGGAAAGAAAATACACACGGTTCCATAGGCCGGAGATTTCCTAACCGTTTAAGCACCTTTCCACTTCGCTCGACGTGCTAAAAAGTGAGTGTGAGGTTTTTATTATAGAAAATAATGGTGCGAAACGGATTTATAATTGATTTTGAAATCACTTTTAAACGGCTTTTGAAAAATCTCCTATTATGGAGTAATTAATTTAATAATTAAAAATAATATTATATAATAATTTCGAAAGCCATTTAGGAGTGAAAAATCTTTTGAAAATGATTCATAAAACCCGTGTACGAAATCTAGAGACAAATCTCAAAGAAATCAATGAAAACCAGAAAATCATCAAAAATATTCTAAGTGTTTGTAAACATTCAAAAACAGCTGCGAACCCAAGTTCGGAAATTTATTTGGACCAGCAAACTGTGTCCAAATGTCATGAAAATTTGCAGGCATGTAGTCCAACATCCCTGCTCCAAACTGCAAAAATAATCGGGAAATTCCGACTTGAAACGAAGAAACGGCGTCGTCTCAAAGTCGGACAAAAATCATAAAACTTTACTGTGTCAAAACAGTGTAAAGGTCCCACTTCGACGACATGGTCGAAGGGTCACATGAACTCAAATCTTGATGAAAATTTGCAGGAGGGTAGTAAAGTACTCCTACTTTGATATGCAACAAGAATCGTTTGGTTTCGACTTGAAACGAAGAAACGACAATGTTTCAAAGTTGGTCCGACGATAACTGAAAATGATCACTATTGTAAAACAGTTTCTGGGTGCTACTTCGGCAATAGAAACGAAGTATCTAATGCACCCAGATCTAGACCAAACTTTGCATGGTTAAAGATCTCGATCTCATCTTTTTAACGAGACCAAAAATGATGAAATCCGACAAAGGACGAGTCCGGGATGGCGTCGCAAAGTCGGGGTTCTACACTGAAAACAACGGGAGAAAAGAGACTAAGGCCTATAGCTATGCACTAACTGGCCAGAGATGAAAAACCATAATTTTGGCATAGTAAACTTCAAATTCTGGCAAAATGAATAAACTGAAAGTTGTAGCTTAGTTTCTAAGCTTTCCGGGATGACCAAGATCGTCAAATTCCGACCAGAGATGAAAATTCTATGACTAAAACAATTCTCAGATCAAAATTTTATATCACTGTCGTTGTGCTCTCTGGACAGTGGTAAGAATGCACAGTTTTGACCAAATTAACTTCGAAATTTCATGAAACTCAAAACATGAAAGTTTTAGCCCTAAATCTATGCTTTGCAGAACATCCAAAATTATCTAATTCGGATAAAAAACGAGAGAGATACATGCAAAACAATATCAGATTGAAACTTAAGATAACTTGTTAAAGATAGAATTGGTCTTCTGTCTTTGAATGCATTTCAGGTCATCTAAATGGCAAAATTACAGAAAACACACTGAACAAAAATTGTAGCTTATGTTTTAAGCTTTCCGGAACATCCAAAATTATCTAATTTGGATCAAAAACGTGAGAGATACATGCAAAACAATATCAGATTGAAACTCAAGACAACTTGTTAAAGACAGAATTGGTCTTCTGTCTTTGAACGCATTTCAGGTCATCTAAATGGCAAAATTACAGAAAACTCACTGAACAAAAATTGTAGCTTATGTTTTAAGCTTTCCGGAACATCCAAAATTATCTAATTCGGATCAAAAACAAGAGAGATACATGCAAAACAATATCAGATTGAAACTCAAGATAACTTGTTAAAGACAGAATTGGTCTTCTGTTTTTGAATGCATTTCAGGTCATCTAAATGGAAAAATTACAGAAAACTCACTAAGCAAAAATTGTAGCTTATGTTTTAATCTTTCCGGAACATCCAAAATTATCTAATTCGGATCAAAAACGACAGAGATACATGCAAAACAATATCAGATTGAAACTCAAGATAACTTGTTAAAGACAAATTGGTCTTCTGTCTTTGAACGCATTTCAGGTCATCTAACTGGCTATATTACAGAAAACTCACTGAACAAAAATTGTAGCATATGTTCTAAGCTTTCCGGAACATCCAAAATTATCTAATTCGGATCAAAAACGAGTAACTTATGGCCAAATCAATTTCAGGGTTTTATTTTATCAACCCTGTAGTTTGTTGTCAGGTCAGCGACAAACAAACGTGATTTCAACCATTCAAACCAAAAAATTAGGCAAAGCTCAAAACATGAAAGTTATAGGCTACAGAATAAGCTTTCCAGAACTTTAAGAAAATCTTAATTCCGATTTAAGATGAATGAGATATGCCTAGTTTACTAACAGCAATAAACTAATTATAATTTCAGCTAGCATATATTACAAGTACCTTATGTGCACACCCCAAAATGAAAGCAAAGATGATCAAAGAGCTATGATTCACATGTTACATAATAAAACATGTGTTGCTAACTGATTACCAAAATCAAAAGATGATTAAACACATATTAGAAGAGGTTTTTAGCAATATACCTCTCTAGAAAGCAACAAAGACTACTATAGCATCAACCCAAGTTAGCAAAAGATAATTAGGAGGCTATAAGATCAAAAAAACACATAAAACATGTGTTACCAAATCAATTTCAGAAATAAGAAAGATATAAAAATGGATTTGAGGTGGGTATTTGCATTACCTTTGCATAGAATGACTTGCATAAGCTAAAACTAGAAGGAGATGAAGATGGAGGCCATTTTTGTTATGAAAGCTTTAGGAAATGGTTAGGGTTTTGATTAGGGTTTTGATGAATGAGGTTAGGAGAGTTTGAGATAATTTATAGAAGAAGTTTAGGGTGGGTTATTGGGTAAGGTTTAATAACCCAATATGAAGAGAGTTATTTCCATGTTTTCCAAAAATTAGTCTAAGTGTTCATGTATGTTTATAAAACTCACTTTTCTTATTCAAACCCATTTTAAATCCTCTCCTAAAATATTTAACTTTTCAAAAATAACATTTTATCCTCATTTTAAAATCCCATATTTCCCATTTAATTAAAATAGCCTTTTTCAAATAAATTTTGTTATTCCAAATCCTTTTATGCTTCATTAAAATAAATAAAATCCTAACTTTTATTTATTAATTGGTAATGTAAATCCCGGGTTGTTACATTAATAGACTAGTTACTAGGGGCAATAACAAACTAGTAAATGATCTTATTCTATTTCTAGGAATAGTTCCTTTTTTTTGCTTTTACCTATTCACTTATATTTTTTCTTTTTAAGTATTTATGTACTGTGCTTAAATCATGTTAATTGTGTCCAAAGGAATATATATATAAAACTATATTAAACGATACTTGATCTATTGCAACAGCTACTTTTGATGTGTTAGCATAAGTCTGTATATCGAAATTAACAGTTATATTATCCGTGATTCAAAATTAGAAACTAAAATGGTTTGCTAGACACTATAATCTTATAAATTGCTTACTAAATGTTTTTTTTTGGAAAATGGTACTTTATTAACAACGGAGAATAAAGCATATATTTCCATGATATGCCTCATTAAAACCTTGCAATCCCCCTAACCTAAACGGGTGCCTTACAAGGAAAAAGAGTACATATCACTTCCATATATTAACATTACAAAATCATGTCTATAGAAAACAAGGAGTTGAAAAGATGGAGGAGTAAACTAACACAATACGCACTCAAAATCATCCTTAAAAGCTCCTTGATCTATAGACACGAAAATACATCTAAAGAAAGAAAAAAGAACCAAACACGTGACACCGACAAGAGGACTACACGTGGTTTAAAACAACAGCTCCAGCAGAAACGAAGAGCAAATTATCTCCGGGAAGTAGAATCGTCCAGGAAAGAGAGAACAAGCAACTAGATCGGAAAAGAAATGGATCTAATATAAATCCAAAAGCAACCACCAGCTCCAAATTCTAGAATCTTCGATGAAGAGCAGAGGCAAGAAAAACAGGGTCGAAAGCAGACAAATACGAGATGAGACCGAGATTTGTTCATGGAGGTTGCTGATGAATTTCAAAGCTAAGATTAGCCAAGATAAGTCTCGTCTCTGAATTCATCACTTGGTTTTGCAATATATACTTTAAAAGTATTTTAATATCTTGTAACAATAGGGTAGTTCTGATAGATTCCGGCATCTCGATTCCTCTAAAAATTCTGTTGTTCCTTTCACACCATATATTCCAGATGACGGAAGTGAAAGTTAAATTGGTAATTTGTCTAAGTATAGTGTCCTTACCCTGTCTTTGGCTAATGCATTCCAGAATTTGATTAATGTTGCAATTATGATTACAGTCAATCTTAATTTTATGCATGATATTGTCTAGTAATCTTCTCGAGTATGGACAGTTAAAAAAAAGATGATCCCTGTCTTCTAAATGATTAGAATAAAGAGTACATTGTTGATCTATATTAGAGTTCCATCTGCTAACTCTCTCCTTAGTGTTTAACTTATTCTGTATGGCCATAAGCGAACAAATAGACATTTTCGGCGCACACCCTTTATCCCGTATAATATTGGTCCAGAAATGTTCTGTGTGCTTGTTTCTGATATGGTTCCATGCTGATTTCATAGAGCATTGTTCATTGCTATTCGGATTCCAAACCCAATAGTCTTTTTCCTTTTGTGTTTGAATGTTAATATTATGAATTATATTATGAAATTGAGAAGGAATATTGTCCATGCTTTGTTTCCAGCTATTATTAGAAATTAACACAGAAACAGTTGTATTATGCTTATTTACCACATCCATGGCATCCCTGCCAACTCTATTAATTAATGTAGATCCATTGATCCATGGATCGAACCATAGATTTGTGGTTTGTCCATTAACAATATTCTTATTTATGAGACCATTGCACCACTGTCTAGCACGAAGTAATGTTTTCCAAATGAAAGAAGCAGTTGGATTCATAGTAGCAGTCCAGAAATTATCTTTTTTATTGTATCTATTTTTAGTCCATTTAGCCCATAGCGATTCACCATTAATAAATTTCCACAATAGGTTAACAGCCACTGCTTTAGATAAATCTTCAATTTTCCTTATACCAAGCCTCCTTCGTCCTTAGTTTTACACACATCTTCCCAACTCATTTTGTGATTTTTAGAATTCCACAAAAAATTAGCACACAATGAGTTGATTCTTTGAATAACAGTTACTAGAAATTGTGAAAACTGCAGCCAAAACTGAATCAGAGGGTGAATGACAGTTTTTATTAATTCAGCTCTACCACTTATATTTAGCATCTTACTTTGCCAATGGCTGAAATTTTTATTTATTTTGTCTATCAGCAATCCAAAATCCCTTGCTCTTAATTTATTATTCGATAAAGGGATGCCCAAATAAATTACTGGCAGACTGCCAATGCTCAAGTTTAAAATGCTAGCAATTTGATTTTTGTTCGTGGCGCTTTTACTAAGAAATAACATAGATTTATTGCTATTTAATTCCAATCCTGCAATACTATTCAAGTCTTGAAAGATATGTTTGATACACTTGGCATTGTGAATAGAAGCTTTGGCTATGACCAGAATGTCATCTGCATATATCAAGTGAGTAATCAACGGTTCTGTTGGGTATATGGGTATAATATTACCTTTGAGGAATTCCATGTCAAATTTTATAGTCAATAGTTCCATAGCTATGGCAAATAGATATGGTGAGAGGGGGTCACCTTGCCGAAGACCTCTTGAACTGTTAATGAACCCATATGGTGTGCCTTCAATTAGAACCGAAAAAGATGGGGTAGAGACACATTCATAAATTAGATCCACAAATTGAGGGGGAAAATTCATCGATATCAGCATATGATGAATAAATTCTCTGTTGATTTTATCATACGCCTTATGCAAATCAATTTTCAGACATAGATTGTTAGAATTTTTTCTGTTAAATCTTCTAATCATTTCGTAAGCCATAAGGGAATTTTCTGTGATTACTCTACCAGGAATAAAAGCATCCTGGTTATAAGAAATAAGAAAATCCAAATAACTTTTCATACGATTACAGAGAAGATTTGCTAGAATTTTATACAACACATTGCATAAAGATATCGGTCTGAAGTCAGTCATATCTGTAGCATTTGGTTTTTTTGGGATAAGACAGATAAATGTATGATTTATTTCTTTAATAATTTTCCCAGTGTTAAGAATACCATTCATAGAATTGCATATATCATATTTGATTTGTTCCCAATGGAGTTTGTAGAATTTGGAGTTGATGCCATCTGGTCCAGGTGAACTATTGTCATTAATTTGAAAAATAGCATTTTTCACTTCCTCAAGAAGAAAGGGTCTGCATAGATTACTTTTTGCATTATATGACAAAACTTTCTTGCAAGTTATGTCTGGAAAATGAAATGTATTACTCGGCGTAGAGAAAAGATCTGAAAAATAATTTATGGCTGTAAGAGCAATATTTTCTGATGTTGATGACCAATACCCATTGTCATTTAGAATAAGATTAGTTCTCCTGCTAGATTTCTTTGAATTAATATAGGAGAAAAAAATTTTTGTAGGTTTATCTCCTTTCGTCAACCAGTTAATCTTCATTCTCTGTTCGTTTTCTGTCGCAACACATCTCATAATTTCATGAATCTGATTATTCTTAGCACTATATTCTTCTGAAAGGTTGATATTTAGAGGATCTCGCACTAATTGATTGTAGGTGTTATTAGCGTCCTCTTTTAATTTTTCCAGTTGAGAATATATGTTGGATTTTGATTTGGACCATATTTTCAGAGCAGCTTTTACATTTTTAATTTTACAGAGGAGAATGTAAAGATCGTTACCTGAGAATTCCGGCTCCATCGCCATCTGAACAGTGTTCTGATAGCCTTGTTGAAGATGCCACGCATTATTGTACTTGAAAGGTATGCAAGTTTTACTTTTCTTTTGCTCTACAATTTTAATCATGGTAGGGGTGTGATCGCTTATGGAATAATTGCCAAAATTTATACCAAAATGGTTAAACTTATCAGTCCATAACTTATTAACAAAGACTCTGTCTATTTTACTGTGTATAGAGAAATTGAGTCCCCCTCTCCATGTGTAGTGATTACCTGAGAAGTCTGGCTCAATGAGATTAGATTTATTAATACAGTCTATGAATTCCTAATCACCCCTATCGTTATGAATGTTGTTATTTAGTCTATCAGTAGGGGTTAAAATAGTGTTAAAGTTGCCTGCCACTATCCAAGGAAGGTTAATATTCATAGATTGATCAATGATATAGTTCCATAGATCTTTTCTCCTCGTTTCCTCATTAAATGCATAAACAACGGTACAAATCATGCTGAGACCACTAGCATTATGAAGGATGCAGGTGATGTATTGATCATTCGTGTGACATATAATGTTAGACCACTGAGTCGAATCCCAGAAATTAAGAATGCGACTTTTTTGATCATCTAAAATGTTATGAGAGAAATTCCATTTAGGTTGAATTTTATTCGTAAATTTATCAATACTATCTAAGGATAGTTTATTCTCAAGAATGCTAATAAAAGAAAATCTATTACTGTTCAAAAGCCTAATAATTTCCAACTATTTGACAGGGGCATTCATACCCCTAATGTTCCAGAAGAGGAACTCCATCTACTGATGGCTTTCGGTTTTGCTACTGTTTTCTGGGGGAGTAGCATTCCCCAATAATTTAGCTTTCTTCGAGTTTTTATTCTTGCCTTTTAGTTGATTAACAATGGAAATCCATGCAGGGTTATCTACCACATCAAGTTGTAGTGTGGCTTTAAATTCAACTGGGGCTTCGTCTGTCCTGATTTTCCGCGTGTTGCAGTGTTTTGAGTTGCTTAGGGAGGTGGAGTTTTTGTCAAGAGAATCAGTCCTTGTATCCATATTAGAGCAATCTACATTAATGTTATTAGAGACACCATTATTATTTTCTGAATTTGTGTACCTTTTCTATAGTAATTTATGTTTTTCTTTGTTCAATTCTGTTGGATTAGCATTTGTAATAACATTCGATCTGACTACACTTGGTTGGATAACTTGTCTATTTACTGAATTGTTCTGAGATGCTTTAATCTTGTCTGTCTTAAAAAGCTTCTGTTCGATGACTTTTTCAAGTTCTGTATCATCTGTTGTCATATTAGTATTGGATTGAGAATCTTGGAGAACTTGCTTGTTGCTATCTTCTTTTGCCAAATGGTTCCCATCAATGTCAATAATCATGTCAGAATTTCCTTCGGTTGTGGGTTTATCATTCATTTTTGGTTTCCAAACCTTATTAAATTGAAAGTTGATCTCAGCGTGACCAAAACTTGAGCAATTTGTACATATCGATGGTTGATAAGGAAGTATATGACACCAAATGAGGCACTAAGGCATGAAACCTGCAGGTATTATATGATGAGATGAGATATATGTTATCAAATCAAACTTAAAAGTTCAAACTAATAAAAGTAAGAGTGCTTATATGATTACCATTGCCATAAGTTTTGCAGTACAAAAATGTTGTAGTTTCATGCATTTGTAGAAAATGAAAATTAAAAAAGAAGAGAAATAACCATTCTTCCTTTTTTATAAGAAACAAAATGACAATTCTTGCTTTTTTGGAGATTGAATATTGAGATTTGTTTGATTGCATTGTGACTAAAATTTTATTATGTATATATTGTGATTGATCAGTTTTCCTTTAGTGCATACTGCATTTTAACTCGATTGATGTTTTGTACGAAGCTTGGATTCAGATTTAGTGCATCTGATGGTAGTTTATATTTAACATCGACAACTTTGTTCATTTGTTCTTATATTATAGTTTCTCATCTCTACAACGTATCTATTCAGATTAATGCATTCAATTTTTAAATAAGATAAAACATAGTTATTGTTTCAATTGAACTATTGTTGGTACATTGAACCCAAGCGATTTTTACAAATTGTTCGAAATAGCAATTCCACTTAATAGCTGAAATATAATAATGCTTAAAGATAATATAGCATAATAATAATGACATACAAAATTTCTATAAATTTTTGTTATACTAGGTTGCAAATGTAAATTTTTTCAGTGCTACGACTATAGCTACTTATATTTAAGGTATTTGATAGGGGAAATTAATAATTTAATTTGATTTAAGTTGTACTAATAAATATTTGATATAGCAGCTTAAAAGGTTATTGCATTTTATTTAGCACATATCAGATTATTATTTATCTACATTGCTTTTAATTTTGCATCTCACTATACATTTCTTTTGTAGAGCTAAGAGCTAGAGGATTACTTGAGTCTAAAGTGCAGCTGAAAGAAGCTAAAGAAGATTTGTGCAAGCCAATTAAACTAAAGGTACAACTTCAAATCAATGGACTTCATTCACACATATTTCATATAGTATAAAGTTAAAAGAATAGATTTTTTGGAGATACGTATGACACTTCATATAGTACTTCATACAGTATCAAGTTAATGGTATGCTTTTATTACTATACCCATGGACTAATTAATTTTTTAATTTTTTTAAATATATTGCCTTTTCTGAGTGATGCTTTTATGTTATACAATTGTTGTTACTAAATCTATGCAACGGTGGCAAGAATTAAAATGTAACAAGCATTTTAAGGATTTTTGTGTTAGCAATTGTCAAGAGTGATGTTTGATATTGCGTTCTTACTCATATACGAGTGCGAACCCGTGCTATGCACATAGATTATTTTGAAAAACTTGTTATATTAAAAATAACCATAGCTTTATAATAAGTATTGGCAATCATTTCCATACAGAAAAAAATTAAATGAACTTGTAGCATAAATAAAGTGTTGGTCAAGTTCTCAATTACACATGGTGTTTTTTATATATACACTTATAAAATATTATATTTAAAATTTATTAAAATTTATTTATTTTATCTTTTGAAAGAAAAAAGTTATTCACACATATAATGTGAATATTTTGGTGTGATTGTAATATGTTAAAATGAATTTGATTTGTATTAAGTGCATCTCATTATGTGCATTTCTATAACATTATTATGAATTTCATTTCTTTTTTTAGCATTAAGTTCATTTTTACATTGATAAGTAGATGTACCTCATAATATCTATGTTTAACGATCTTATATTTATATACTTTCTTAGCTTCTCCCAACCGAATCATTTTAATAGTTAGCCTCCAACTTTTTGCAAAGTTGTTGATCTATAAAAGGTGTGATTTATAATATATTTATGTTGGAAAAATATTCATGAGTGAGTACTGATATCTGCCTAAAATCGACTGTTTGATGCTTTGTCAGCTGGTTGTTTCAAAGTTCAACCATAGCAAAGAAAAAAAACATATTTATTGCAATTTTTTAGTAATTTCAATTACATACATAATGATAATAAATTGAACAAAAAATTATTTTCTTTACTAGGAATAAAATGTAAATATATTGAAGATAATGTACAACGATGTTGTTAATATCGTTATTGGATACTTATCGAGCAAGTACTGATATAAGATATCTGCAATACAGGGAAAATTCGAATTATATTGGTGAAATATAAGAATTATAGTTATAGTCTTTACTACGTAATAATAACCTAAAGATATATGATATTCTAAATACCAAGATGAAACGGTAATTTAGTAAATTATTTATGAAGAAATAAACATTTGAAAAGACCAATCTAAAATTTGGACAATAGACAAAAACAAAATTAGCACACATACTTTTATATTTGGAGCCATCCATCGTTTAGAACAACTGAATACAGGGAGTTTAACTTTTCCATATCAATATTTTTTAATAATTGCATATATTAATGATACAAATGGTATTTTGTTAATTTTTCTGAAAAGTGAACTGTGATTTCAGGCAAAAATTTTAGTAAATCTCGGGAAAATTTTAGTAAATCCTGAATTTTTGTTGCCATTTGATTGATGAAACTCTGATTTTCAGTTGTTAAATTTTCTGGTGAAGAATCAGTGCATTCTGAATCAGTTTCAGCATCTTCAGCTGGGACAAATTCATGTGTGTTTGATGTTTAGTGAATATTAGGTACTTGTACCTCTCCCATACTGCTTCTGAAACCAAAATGAATGAAATAAATCGTACACTAATATAAAGTAAAAAAATAAGTTGTACACTAATTATATATAATCTTCGGACACAAACAACATCTGCATTGTTTATATATTATAAAGAAAATAAACCAGTTCGTCAAAAAAGTTAGAATCAATTTCCATGGGCGATAATGTTGCAGTTGATGGTATATGTATAAGAAGTTTGAAATTTAATAATATTACAGTTGACCATTTAATTCACTTATTTGATCTTCAATTTGATTATCTGCTGGAGTAGGATACCCGACAAAATTAATGAAATATCAAGCAATATATCAGCCAATTCTTTGGCCAGCTAAATACTGCGACTGAGTGTACTTTCGGTGGCAGTAGGGTGGGTGGGTTTGTGGGCTTTAATTAGCTACGAATTTTCTGTTATCTACAAATTTGGCTGAAAGTTATCAGCATTGTTTTCTTTGTTTGTTGTATTGCACGCTCTCTCTCTCTCTCTCTAGTGCCGAATGCAGTTTAAAATATTCCTGATACTTTTGCATTGTATTTGAATGAGTGTGTTCTGATCTTGCCTTACCATGTACACAAGTCCCTTTACAAAAATATTCCTGATACTCTAAGTGTATACCTTAAGCAGCATGTTTCTTTCCTGTTTTAAATATATTTTATTGAATTTTGCAGATGAATCTTTGGACTTGCACATAGCTAAGTCTGGTCCTTTTTGCAGTGGTTGTACATTTCTAATAGGGTAGCTAAGAACACTAGAAATTATGGTTATACCTTTTTTATTCCAATATTCAAGTTTTAGATCCTCATTGTTGATTATTACTTGTCTATAGGTGGATGAACTTCTCCGAAGAAATTATCAGTTGCTTATGGTATTTGCTTAACTAGTTGTTTATGGTATTTGCTTAGCTAGTCATCTACGTATGGATTTTACGGTAGTTCAGTTGTTTATTTCATTTTGTTTCTGGTATTTCAGTTGTATAAACTTCTCTACGTATGGATTTTATGTTAACTTTTGTCTTGAAACTACTATATTTATGTGCTAGTTGTGTGACTATGTACGGTTATGTACTACTTTTGTATCAGTGTATGGTAATGTACTACTTGTGTTTATGGTAGTTCATTTGTTCATGTATTTTTTGTTTATTATTGAACTATTTATTATTACTGTTTAATATAAATTATGAATAAAGTGAATTGGAGAGTGAACGAGCTAGCAGAATGTGAGAAATAGACATAGAAAAGCAAAAATATTTAGTGGCGTTTATCAAACGCTACGAAAAAATATAATGGCAGAAAAAAAACGCAACAAAAAAATATTGCTGCGGTGAAATATACAGCCTTTAGAATGATCAATCTATAACAGCGTCTATTTAGTGGCGTTTAGAAAACGCTATGGAAAAAATATGTTGAAAAAAATCGCTGCCAAAAAATATGGTGGCAGAAAAAAACGCAACGAAAAAAATATTGTTGCGGCGAAATATATATTGTGGCATATAATAAACGCGGCTATAAGGTTTGGGTTTAAGTTGTAACCCAAACATCACTTTTGGTGGCGTTTCAACATGCTACAAAAAAAGATTTACGGTGGTGTTTTTTTGTCGCCGCAATAAGGCACATTATAACGGCGTTTACAAAAACGAAACCAAAAATATTGGTCTTTTAGTTGCATGTCGTGTGGCGGCGTTCCCTAAAACGCCACCATAAGTTATGGTTGCGTTTTTTGTGCGCCACCAAAAGTACTTTTTGGTGTAGTGAGAAGATTTTTGACCTGAGCAAACCGATAGCTATGTTTGCTAAAGATTGTAATACTGTTGAATATTAAGGTATGGTTGTCTCTTTGATTGCTTGTATTGGAATTTCGAGGATGAAATATTCTAAGGGGGGAGAATGTAACGACCTGGAATTTCAAACACTTCGTATTAAAATATTTGAAATATTTAAATATTTGTGTCTAAGATTTAATGTGATTAAATATGATTTTATAACCTTTTTAAACACTTTTTAATTAATAACTAATGGTAGAAAACTTATTTTAGAAATGTGTTTACAAAAGTATACACTTTGGATAAATACTAAAAATGTGATTGGAAAACGTTTTGTAAAATAATCAACTTTTTATTCAATACAAGTTGTATAAATATTTTTCAACATGTATAGTAACATATGAACACATTAATGAGTATTAAAACATCTATTTTTTTTATAACAAAAGATTAATTAAGTATTTAATTAATAAAAGAAGAGAGAACTAACATACCCTTAAATCAAGCCTTAAATCAAGGAGTGCTTTAAGGAAGGTATATTTGTGTAAGAGTATGACTTTGTCATATTGAAAGTCCTTTTGCTTCATGTTTAAGGAAGGGGTTTTGAGATATTTTCAACACATTTTCTAACTCTATAAATACTACACACATCCACTTCTTTTCCATACAAATCCACTTCAAAATAATGTCTTCATCTTCTTCTTCTCCTCTCCAACTTTCTAGAAATCATATCAAACCAACTCCTTTCTCCTTCAAAGTTTTTCTATATCCTTAGTACAATATTACATCACCTCTTAACAAGTCAAAGATGTAAGAATGGGATAAAAAAACCCCTCATCCATGTCATGGCTGTGAGCAATAGAGGGGAGGAAGGTTGGGCAGTGAGCAAGAGGGAGGTGGTGGTGGTAGACGTGTGCTTAAGGGAAGAGAAGGAAGTTTTTGGTGATGCTTCAGATGGAGTAGGAGGTGTTAATAGAAGTGTTGATTTATTTAATGTTGATAGAAAGATATTTGGTTTGATAAAAGTGAGTTAATCTCGCTTTGAATGAATTTATAAATTGATAATAACATGTTAATATTCCATGCAATTATTTACGATAATATACACTAAGTATTTAAAGTAATGACCCTTGATTGTATGCTTCAAAAAGTACGTAATTTGTTAAAATAGTTGCCTTATAAACCTTTGAAATGTGTAGATTAAATTAAATACATTCAAATTGTAACAACCCGGTTTTTAAGTAGTAATTAATTAAATAAATAATAGTAATTTGTTATAATATATGTAAATATAAAAGTGAATATGCTTTTGTGTTTTTCTATTTAGTCCCACATCATGGGATATGTTCAATCTCATGCTCCAAGGCCTATATATAAAGGAGCCTATGTAATGTAATTGAATGAATCAATCTCTCTATGTAACTGATATTAGTGTGAATAACATTTTCTCCTCTCTCTCCTATTTTCTAATATCTTCTTATCTCTTATTATTTTATAACACGTTATCAGCATGATCTCTACAAAAAAAAAATATAGATCTACAATTGTGATAATCTATGAAATCAGATCTATTCTTTTCCAAATCCAATTATAGATCTTAAAATGGTAAGTAATTTTTTTAATCCGATTGATTTAATCTTCCAAATCAATTTTTCTTTTTCTTTCTTTAGATCTCATTCCATTCTAGATCTGAATCTATTGTCTTATCTTTTGGATTTTATTATATTAGTCTTATAAGTTTAGATCTTATATAGCTCTAAACTTTGAGATCTCATTCTTATTTTATTAGTTATTATATTTCAGATCTATTTTTTTTTGCTATTTTTCTGATCTTATTACATTGTAGATCTCAATATCAAGCTTATTTTTATGTTTTTGAGTTCATTTATTTTGGAATGCAATTTTGAACTTGACAAAATTTGATATTGTTGATTCAAGCAAATTTATTGAATTTGATTGTATTTAGTTTGGACATGAATTTGAGAAATCAAACATGGTTGGTAAATGGAGTTTTCAGTTTGAAAACATATTGATTTAATTTAGATTTGAATGAAGGCTTTAAAAATTATTTTGATATATGATTTATATCTCCAGAAGAAATATTATATTGTTTCTTAGAGAAACAGATATAAAGATAATACGTATCTAGAAGATCGTATTCTGTTTAGATCTAATATTGATTTTGATTTAGCACATCTGAAGTGAATGGAAACATTAATAAAAGCTTACATGATAAGCTTAATATCTTCCAATATTTTCCTAAAAAAAAGGAAAAAGAAATAAGAATTGAGAACCTGAAGTTTCTATAATGATAAAAGGTTGAGTTTCCATAAATCAGTGAATTACAAGTTTCCTCAAAATAAAGAACCAGAAGTTCTAACTAAAAAAAAAGAGGATCAGAAAATTTAATCGTCAAAGGGAAATAGGTATTGACAACAACCTGAAGTTGTGCAAAGAAATTATTTTAATAGAAGTTGTATAACTCAAAGTCCAAGACCTGAAGTCTAGAATTATGAAAAGACTTTCTAATAAAGTTTACAAGTTCGAATTCTTATCAGTATTTTTTTTTAATTTGTCAAAATGTACAAGCTTCCAAAAAAAGGAGAAGTTTATACAAAATTTGAGAACCTGAAGTTCATAACCAATTAATGAACTTGAAGTTCATGAATTAAAAGCCCGAAGCTCTATTGAAATTATGTAAAATGATAAGGTTGTACTTCTTGAAGAAGTTAAAAGAAATTAATAAATCATCATATGAGATAATGATGTTGCATTCAAGAGATTACAAAAATCTCCAAATCAGTTATACCTTACCTTATGTCTTCACATTTACATTATATTAACCAAATATCATGAAGATATTATGTTGTATGATATTTCAAACATTACCGGATTGAAAAAGTAACTATTAATTTAGTCTTGGAAGGGATGTTATTATTTGGTATGAATAGATAATTATATGCCATACTATTTATATACACGGATGTGTGTGTACTAATCTCTTGATGAGATGTTTTAGAGATTTATTTATATTTATATTGCAAAATCCAACATCCCAGAAGAGATGTTATAGGAATATTTTTTTTGTTACATTGCGATTCCTTAAAAAGAAACACTATATTCCCTGAAGGAATATCATATAAAAGTTTCGAAGTAATAACAATAATTTATCCCTAATAAAAAGGGAATTGTATACTAATATTACACTCTAGAAGTAGTGGTTTTATCTTCGCATCTTACTTTCATTTGCTGCATCTAATTTTGTTACTGTATTTAAAGTTTGATATGTCATTTTAAAGATAGTTACAACAAAAATCTCCAGTATGGATGTTTTATGTTATTGTAAAGGTAGTAATTATTTAATTTCTATAAAAGAAATATTGTACATTGATATGGCATTCCAATAGTGCATATATATCTCTAGAAGAGATAAATTCACTCCAGAAGTGGTGATAATAAAATAACCCTAAAAGAGACTAATAAATTAGGAAATGGTAACATATCTCTAGAAGAGAATTGTTTATATATTTGGTAATTTTACTAAACCAAATAAATGCATAGAAATTTGATTATGAAGGATCCTAAGTTAGTTTAGATTAGATCCTAAAGTTTGAGAGCTATGCAACGTGTATCATATATTTCATTATAATTATATCAAACCTCCCAAATATGTAAGAAATTAAATTATCTCTAAAATATATTGTTCTTTGTCCATATGTCTAATTATATCATAAAGGTCGTGTTCCTAGTTATTATTTCACAAGAAATATTACACGCATAATCATTTCTTGAAGAAATATCTTTAAATATTCTCCTGAAGAGATAGTCTATATTTCATATCATAATTTTCATGCAAGCTATACATACGGTCTTGAGGAGATCTATATCTGTAACATTCCAAGTATCCAGAAGATACACTTACTATTATTTTGCTGTAATTTTTTTCTTTAGAACTCTCAAAAGAGATGTGTAGAAATGTCTATATGCAATTATAAATTATTCTTTGATAAGTAATCATAATTAATGTTTAAAACTGATATTTGAGATATAATTGAGGAATAAAACTTAACAACTTGAAGTTGTGTGTATATTTTGTTCGAACCAGAAGTTCGATATGGTTCCAAACCAAATGTTTTCAATATTATCATGTGGTTTTGACGGATTCACATTGACATTTATTTATAAAAGAAATTAATAGTTTGGATCATTGTAAAAGTTTGTTCTATAAAAAAAATCACTACTTCAAATGAGAAAGAATATGAAAATTTATAATATATGTGTAATACGTGGACGCACGTATACATCCATATATGTAAATATTCAGCTAACAACCTGAAGTTTGTTGTAAGCTCATCTTATAGATTATGCATAGATATTATTTAGTGATTTAAAATTCAATCAACATAAATGTTGAATGACCTGAAGTCATGTACGTATTCAAATGATCTACACCATAAGTAAATTCCTCTAATTGGCTAGATCAATGAATGAGAACAAACTCTAATAAGAAATATCAATTGAATGCCTTTTATCAACTGATAAAAGAATTATCCTCCTATTATTAATATGCATGGTGTATTTGCTAGTAGAAATATCATAATGGATCAAAATGAGAATCCAAAGATGATTATTATTTATTGTGACAATGTTTGTCAACATTGAGGGGGAGGATAAAGGGATACAAGCTCATTTTGATCATCAGTATTAAATATTTGTTAAAATATACAATGATGCAAATTTTAAGTAACTTGAATAAATTATCAATAATATCCCTAGTAGACTTTTAAACATTAATTATGATTACTTATCAAAGAATAATTTATAATTGCATATAGACATTTCTACACATCTCTTTTGAGAGTTCTGAAAAAAAAATTACAGCAAAATAATAGTAAGTGTATCTTCTGGATATTTGGAATGTTATAGATATAGATCTCCTCAAGACCGTATGTATAGCTTGCATGAAAATTATGATATGAAATATAGACTATCTCTTCAGGAGAATATTTAAAGATATTTACAACAAAAATCTCCAGTATGGATGTTTTATGTTATTGTAAAGGTAGTAATTATGTAATTTCTACAAAAGAAATATTGTACATTGATATGGCATTCCAATAGTGCATATATATCTCTAGAAGAGATAAATTCACTCTAGAAGTGCTAAATCAAAATCAATATTAGATCTAAACTGAATACGATCTTCTAGATACGTATTATCTTTATATCTGTTTCTCTAAGAAACAATATAATATTTCTTCTGGAAATATATATCATATATCAAAATAATTTTCAAATCCCTCATTCAAATCTAAATTAAATCAAAAGGTTTTCAAACTGAAAACTCCATTTACCAACCATGTTTGATTTCTCAAATTCATGTCCAAACTAAATACAATCAAATTCAATAAATTTGCTTGAATCAACAATATCAAATTTATCCCTAGTAGACTTTCTCCAATATAGATTAGAATCCTTGAAGGATCAAAATGTATAAACCACATCTGAAATGTGGTTAAAAAGTCAGTTCAAAATATTTTTGGAGTAAGTAATAAAAATGTCAAATAAAGGAGGATAAAGGGATACAAGCTCATTTCTTTTTCAATCCGGTGATTTTTGAAATATCATACAACATAATATCTTCAGGATATTTGGTTAATATAATGTAAATGTGAAGACATAAGGTAAGGTATAACTCATTTGGAGATTTTTGTAGTTCACAAAATAAAATTAGAAACACTATATTCCCTGAAGGAATATCATATAAAAGTTTCGAAGTAATAACAATAATTTATCACTAATAAAAATATGTTATAATATATGTAAATATAAAAGTGAATATGCTTTTGTGTTTTTCTATTTAGTCCCACATCATGGAATATGTTCAATCTCATGCTCCAAGGCCTATATATAAAGGAGCCTATGTAATGTAATTGAATGAATCAATCTCTATGTAATTGATATTAGTGTGAATAACATTTTCTCCTCTATCTCCTATTTTCTAATGGCTTCTTATCACTTTTTATTTTATAACACGTTATCATCACGATCTCTACAAAAAAAAATTATAGATCTATAATTGTGATAATCTATGAAATCAGATCTATTCTTTTCCAGATCTAATTATAGATCTTAAAATGGTAAGTAATTTTTTTAATCCGATTGATTTAATCTTCCAAATCAATTTTTCTTTTTCTTTCTTTAGATCTCATTCCATTCTAGATCTGAATCTATTGTCTTATCTTTTAGATTTGATTATACTAGTCTTATAATTTTAGATCTTATATAGCTCTAAACTTTGAGATCTCATTCTTATTTTGTAAGTTATTATATTTCAGATCAAATTTTTTTTTGCTATTTTTCTGATCTTATTACATTGTAGATCTCAATATCAAGCTTATTTTTATGTTTTTGAGTTCATTTATTTTGGAATGCAATTTTGAACTTGACAAAATTTGATATTGTTGATTCAAGCAAATTTATTGAATTTGATTGTATTTAGTTTGGACATGAATTTGAGAAATCAAACATGGTTGGTAAATGGAGTTTTCAGTTTGAAAACATATTGATTTAATTTAGATTTGAATGAAGGCTTTAAAAATTATTTTGATATATGATTTATATCTCCAGAAGAAATATTATATTGTTTCTTAGAGAAACAGATATAAAGATAATACGTTTCTAGAAGATCGTATTCTGTTTAGATCTAATATTGATTTTGATTTAGCACATCTGAAGTGAATGGAAACATTAATAAAAGCTTACATGATAAGCTTAATATCTTCCAATATTTTCCTAAAAAAAGGAAAAAGAAATAAGAATTGAGAACCTGAAGTTTCTATAATGATAAAAGGTTGAGTTTCCATAAATCAGTGAATTACAAGTTTCCTCAAAATAAAGAACCAGAAGTTCTAACTAAAAAAAAGAGGATCAGAAAATTAAATCGTCAAACGGAAATAGGTTTTGACAACAACCTGAAGTTGTGCAAAGAAATTATTTTAATAGAAGTTGTATAACTCAAAGTCCAAGACCTGAAGTCTAGAATTATGAAAAGACTTTCTAATAAAGTTTACAAGTTCGAATTCTTATCAGTATTTTTTTTAATTTGTCAAAATGTACAAGCTTCCAAAAAAAAAGGAGAAGTTTGCACAAAATTTGAGAACCTAAAGTTCATAACAAATTAATGAACTTGAAGTTCATGAATTAAAAGCCCGAAGCTCTATTGAAATTATGTAAAATGATAAGGTTGTACTTCTTGAAGAAGTTAAAAGAAATTAATAAATCATCATATGAGATAATGATGCTGCATTCAAGAGATTACAAAAATCTCCAAATGAGTTATACCTTACCTTATGTCTTCACATTTACATTATATTAACCAAATATCCTGAAGATATTATGTTGTATGATATTTCAAACATCACCGGATTGAAAAAGTAACTATTAATTTAGTCTTGGAAGGGATGTTTATTATTTGGTATGAATAGATAATTCATATGCCATACTATTTATATACACGGATGTGTGTGTACTAATCTCTTGAAGAGATGTTTTAGAGATTTATTGTGACGCCCCACCTCTATACCCACGCTAACCAAGAACACTACGGTGTAGTGCTGTCAATTAGCACGGAGAATAAGGCTGTTGAGGAGCGACCATCCGTGTAACTTCTTTGTGCGAGCACCGATATGTCAGATAGTATAGAATGCATATCATTTAAGGAGGAAATCCGACATACCGATACAAACTCAAAGCTATCACACGGTGGCTATATATAATCTTCGGAAACAAATATAGAAATAAACGTAACACAAATCAGTCACAGACAATCCATATCACAAAGGCGGAAATAGATATGAATAAATATACAACACATGAAAGTGTACATCAGAGTAGTGGTCAGAAAGATCCACGATAATACAATAAGAATAGCATCACGTGCTATACAAAAGAATAAGTACACAACATAGAGTCTATATCTCAAATGTGTACATCCAAAAACTACAATCTATGAAGTTAGCCAAAAGTCAAAATATCCTGAAGAGAAGTCAAGCAGAAGCACCTGTAACATCTCGGTCTGACCCGAGTATTATTTATAAGAAAATAATAAACGGATCAGTCTAACTATAAATGTCAGATGATATGGTATAAAGTAAATGGCATGACATGAACATGAAATAACTATTACGACATACTACTATAAGTATGTAAATGATAATCAACAAAAGATTAATCAATATCACAAGAATCTTCTCAAAGATAAGGTAGGGTATCATACCCTAAACTTGTATTCATAACAAATCAATAACACATGAATTCACCAATGCACAAAAACTGATATCATATCAATGAAAATCATGAAAATTGGTGAAGCACAAAATTCCAGAAATCATCACCAGAAATCCAGAAAACACAAAAAAGGGGGGAAGGCCTATGAGCCGAATGCTCCACGAATGGTCCGAAGACCTATGAGCCGAATGCTCCACGAATGGTCCGAAGACCGATGAGCCGAATGCTCCACGAATGGTCCGAAGACCGATGAGCCGAATGCTCCACGAATGGTCTGAAGACCGATGAGCCGAATGCTCCACGAATGGTCCGAAGACCGATGAGCCGAATGCTCCACGAATGGTCTGAAGACCGATGAGCCGAATGCTCCACGAATGGTCCGAAGACCGATGAGGTTTCCACACAGAAATGGCCCGAAGACCATGGGAGACATCGCTCAATCGCTAGTCTAAATCATAAAAATGATCGTCATGATCATAAGGAAGTGTCAATCACACCAAGCTAGTAAATATATGAGTTTAGCTTCATGTCCCATAACCACTTGCTTAACTTAAATATTTACGAACAAGCTGTAAATCTTCACTAGGAAATTGTCACAAAAAGGGTTCAATCGAACAAGTCCAAGAGCTAACCGACGAAGTGAACGCAAGCGTTTCATACCACCCGTTTTACTAAGTCGTTTAAGTCGATTTCTCATTCGAGTGAAGTAAAGGCTTGTATATACTAGTAGATTGAAAATCGGTTTGAGAAAACGAACTTTTGATATTTAAAATAGTGTTGAAATCGCTTTGATGAAAGAGTTTTGATATTTACTATTAGTATTGAAACCTTCATATATCTTTAAAGTGACAAGTCATAAAACGATGGTAGAAACAAATCAATTCACGTTCGAAGACGTGAGTAAAGTCCAAAGAAGTCAGTCCCAAAACCATCAAAGTAGAAATTCTGACAAATGTTTTTCAGATGAGATTGCCTACGCAGAGTAATACGGGGTTCGACCTGCCCGGTCAGGTCGCGGGGGTCCAGGGGGCAGCGCCCACGGCGGGGTGCGGGGCAGCGCCCCGTCAAAACGGTACGACTTAGTGAAGACAAGCGACCTAAGTTTAAAAAGGCGGGCGACTTAACAAAGTGGCCGATAATAAATGATAACAACAAAAAGGGAATCAACCCGATTTGATTAGAGTTGGATATTCAAGCTAAAAAAAACAACTAGGCAAAACACAGCAGATTCAGACGTCTGAGATCAAGAATTCAGACGTCTGAATCTGGAAAATAAACTATTTTCCAGAACAGAATTCAGACGTCTGAATCCTAGATTTCAGACGTCTGAAATAGGCACTTTTTAGCCTATTCCTTTTCTGGTTCAAAACGAACCAATTAAGACGTCTGAAATTTTGATTCAGACGTCTGAATGCTGGGAGAAGAAAATTCCCAGTATTCCATTCAGACGTCTGAACCATACGTTCAGACGGCTGAAACTGTTATTCAGGGCATTCCCTGAACCTAGGCCAAAAAATGGCCAAACGACATCGATAACGATCGGTCGAGCCACAACGACTCAGGAATTGCACAAGGATAAGTGTTAGGAATTCATACCTAACAATCGAAGATAATTATTGACTTAGATGTGAGATAAAAATCTCACCTTTGAACCCAAACAAATGAATAAGAAGCTTTGAAGCAATGTCAAGAGCAATTACTCTTCACTCTCAACACAAGAAGCTCCAACTAAGATCAAAACAAGCATTTCCCAAATTTAGGTTTAGGAAATAAACTGAAATTGGAAAGAGAAAGAGTTGGAGAAGAAGGAGATGAAGCTTACCAATGGGTTCTCTTAGAATTTGGAGCTAGAACTTGATTTGAAGATGAAACTAGGGTTTGGGAGTTTTAATTTCCCATCTCTCCCACCATTTTTGCTTTAGAACTGAGCAAGAGGAGGAAGTGAGAGTGAATGGGGAGGGATGATTCAGTTTGGGGTTTAAGTTGGCAAAGGGGCTGAACCCAAAACCAAACCCAAAGTGCAAATGGTCAAATTTTTGACTAGCTCCAAACATATCGAAGCTTACACTCAAAAAGATCGCAAACGACATTTTGAACTCAATGGAGGTGGTCTCGAGTCCTAATTCGACTGTTTGCAAAAAGTAGCTTTTCGGACTAAAATCCGACTAACGATGAAATATTTAAATAAAATATTTAAATATAAAATCGACAAAGATCTATTCTTTTCCAAATCCAATTATAGATCTTAAAATGGTAAGTAATTTTTTTAATCCGATTGATTTAATCTTCCAAATCAATTTTTCTTTTTCTTTCTTTAGATCTCATTCCATTCTAGATCTGAATCTATTGTCTTATCTTTTAGATTTTATTATATTAGTCATATAATTTTAGATCTTATATAGCTCTAAACTTTGAGATCTCATTCTTATTTTGTTAGTTATTATATTTCAGATCTAATTTTTTTTTGCTATTTTTCTGATCTTATTACATTGTAGATCTCAATATCATGCTTATTTTTATGTTTTTGAGTTCATTTATTTTGGAATGCAATTTTGAACATGACCAAATTTGATATTGTTGATTCAAGCAAATTTATTGAATTTGATTGTATTTAGTTTGGACATGAATCTGAGAAATCAAACATGGTTGGTAAATGGAGTTTTCAGTTTGAAAACCTTTTGATTTAATTTAGATTTGAATGAAGGCTTTGAAAATTATTTTGATATATGATATAAATTTCCAAAAGAAATATTATATTGTTTCTTAGAGAAACAGATATAAAGATAATACGTATCCAAAAGATCGTATTCAGTTTAGATCTAATATTGATTTTGATTTAGCACATCTGAAGTGAATGGAAACATTAATAAAAGCTTACATGATAAGCTTAATATCTTCCAATATTTTCCTAAAAAAAAGGAAAAAGAAATAAGAATTGAGAACCTGAAGTTTCTATAATGATAAAAGGTTGAGTTTCCATAAATCAGTGAATTACAAGTTTCCTCAAAATAAAGAACCAGAAGTTCTAACTAAAAAAAAGAGGATCAAAAAATTTAATCGTCAAACGGAAATAGGTTTTGACAACAACCTGAAGTTGTGGAAAGAAATTATTTTAATAGAAGTTGTATAACTCAAAGTCCAAGACCAGAAGTCTAGAATTATGAAAAGACTTTCTAATAAAGTTTACAAGTTCGAATTCTTATCAGTAATTTTTTTTAATTTGTCAAAATGTACAAGCTTCCAAAAAAAGGAGAAGTTTACATAAAATTTGAGAACCTGAAGTTCATAACAAATTAATGAACTTGAAGTTCATGAATTAGAAGCCCGAAGCTCTATTGAAATTATGTAAAATGATAAGGTTGTACTTCTTAAAGAAGTTAAAAGAAATTAATAAATCATCATATGAGATAATGATGCTGCATTAAAGAGATTACAAAAATCTCCAAATGAGTTATACCTTACCTTATGTCTTCACATTTACATTATATTAACCAAATATCCTGAAGATATTATGTTGTATGATATTTCAAACATCACCGGATTGAAAAAGTAACTATTAATTTAGTCTTGGAAGGAATGTTTATTATTTGGTATGAATAGATAATTCATATGCCATACTATTTATATACATGGATGTGTGTGTACTAATCTCTTGAAGAGATGTTTTAGAGATTTATTTATATTTATATTGCAAAATCCAACATCCCAGAAGAGATGTTATAGGAATTTTATTTTTGTTACATTGCGATTCCTTAAAAAGAAACACTATATTCCCTGAAGGAATATCATATAAAAGTTTCGAAGTAATAACAATAATTTATCCCTAATAAAAAGGGAATTGTATACTAATATTACACTCCAGAAGTATTGGTTTATCTTCGCATCTTACTTTCATTTGCTTCATCTAATTTTGTTACTATATTTAAAGTTTGATATGTCATTTTAAAGATAGTTACAACAAAAGTCTCCAGTATGGATGTTTTATGTTATTGTAAAGGTAGTAATTATGTAATTTCTACAAAAGAAATATTGTACATTGATATGGCATTCCAATAGTGCATATATATCTCTAGAAGAGATAAATTCACTCCAGAAGTGGTGATAATAAAATATCCCTAAAAGAGACTAATAAATTAGGAAATGGTAACATATCTCTAGAAGAGAATTGTTTATATATTTGGTAATTTTACTAAACCAAATAAATGCATAGAATTTTGATTATGAAGGATCCTAAGTTAGTTTAGATTAGATCTTAAAAGTTTGAGAGCTATGCAACATGTATCATATATTTCATTATAATTATATCAAACCTCCCAAATAGGTAAGATATTAAATTTTCTGTAGAATATATTGTTCTTTGTTCATATGTCTAATTATATCATAAAGGTCATGTTCCTAGTTATTATTTCATAAGAAATATTACATGCATAATCATTTCTTGAAGAAATATCTTTAAATATTCTCCTGAAGAGATAGTCTATATTTCATATCATAATTTTCATGCAAGCTATACATACGGTCTTGAGGAGATCTATATCTGTAACATTCCAAGTATCCAGAAGATATACTTACTATTATTTTGCTGTAATTTTTTTTTCCAGAACTCTCAAAAGAGATGTGTAGAAATGTCTATATGCAATTATACATTATTCTTTGATAAGTAATCATAATTAATGTTTAAAACTGATATTTGAGATATAATTGAGGAATAAAACTTAACAACTTGAAGTTGTGTGTATATTTTGTTCGAACCAGAAGTTCGATATGGTTCCAAACCAAATGTTTTCAATATTATCATGCGGTTTTGACGGATTCACATTGACATTTATTTATAAAAAGAAATTAATAGTTTGGATTATTGTAATAGTTTGTTCTAAAAAAATCACTACTTCAAATGAGAAAGAATATGAAAATTTATAATATATGTGTAATACGTGGACGCACGTATACATCCATATATGTAAATATTCAGCTAACAACCTGAAGTTTGTTGTAAGCTCATCTTATAGATTATGCATAGATATTATTTAGCGATTTAAAATTCAATCAACATAAATGTTGAATGACCTGAAGTCATGTACGTATTCAAATGATCTACACCATAAGTAAATTCCTCTAATTGGCTAGATCAATGAATGAGAACAAACTCTAATAAGAAATATCAATTGAATGCCTTTTATCAACTGATAAAAGAATTATCCTCCTATTATTAATATGCATGGTGTATTTGCTAGTAGCAATATCATAATGGATCAAAATGAGAATCCAAAGATGATTATTATTTATTGTGACAATGTTTGTCAATATTGAGGGGGAGGATAAAGGGATACAAGCTCATTTTGATCATCGATATTAAATATTTGTTAAAATATACAATGATGCAAAATATTAAGTAACTTGAAAAAATTATCAATAATATCCCTAGTAGACTTTCTCCAATATTGATTTGAATCCTTAAAGGATCAAAATGTATAAACCACATCTGAAATGTGGTTCAAAAGTCAGTTCAAAATATTTTTGGAGTAAGTAATAAAGATGTCAAATAAAGGAGGTGGGTGTTCTTGAAGAAACACTTAAGGATGCTCTGGAAGAGATCCATGACATGATTGTCAAATAACCCTAGAAGTGGTTTAGGTACCTAAAATATGATAAATAAAGAGATCTCAATAAATCATATCTACAACTAACAATAAATAATCATTGATTATAAATTTATAAATAATAAAGCGCTTATGTTTATAAATGGATTAAAGATCCTGGATTAGAGAAAAACATGATTGGCCATCATGAAATTCTCCTAAATAAGAAATGTGAACCTGTAGTTCACAAAATAAAATTAGAAACATGTATATAAAGTGGCAAAAGCACACTAAAATTATTAAAGCACATATAGTATCAACAACAGGTTAAGTGCCATGGGCATGTTATTTTTAGAGATAATTGAATTGATTGAAGTATTGAAAGTGTTTGAAACACTTAAAATGCCCTAAAGGTATAAATATTGTTTAAATAATAATAAACAATGAAAGCATACAAATTCCTGAAGAATATAAATAACTTTGGTGGTTATAAAGAAGGTAAAAAAAACAAGGAGCGTAGATTACAACTTCTTTTAAGTATTGTTGTAATGAAAATCTTGATATAATTCATGATGAGTAGATTACTTCCTATTTTTAAGTATTGTTGTAATGAAACTCTTAATATCCATTGAAGTGGTAGTTGCAATATGCAAATACTTATTAAAGTATACAAATTCCTGAAGAATATATATAACTTTTGTAGTTATAAAGAATGCAAAAGACATGAAGTGTAGATTACAACCTTCTTCTAAGCATTATTGTAATGAAAATCTTGATACACTTCAAGATGAGTAGATTACTTCCTGATTTTTAGTAATGTTGTAATGAAATTTTCAATATTCATGAAAGATGTATAGTTATAATATGCAGAACTGATTTGAAGCACAAAAATGAAAGCACATGAAGTGTTTTTCATAAAAGTAGCATACAAAATGCATAAAATGCAAATCATATTTAGAAGAAACAATCTTAGAAAATTTGATTGTATCGAAGAAACTATTAATAAATTATATTATTAATGAGATTCATATTTATGGATCCAGAAGTATCTATAACCAATTTGGTTATCGAAAGACGAACACAAATTCAGAGGAAAATTTTAAATCAGGGGGAGCATCCATAAGTATTTTATAATGCACTCTTTTTCCTTAACTAAGATTTTTCCCACTGGGTTTTTATTAGTAAGGTTTTAATGAGGCATTATCTTGATCCAGAAGTATCAACTCCCCAGTAACATTTGAAAATAAGTTATAATGTACTCTTTTTCTTTATTTAAGACTTTTCTCACTGGGTTTTGCTTAGTAAGGTTTTAACGAGGCATTATCTTGATCTAGAAGAATCAAACGTCTTTTCAAGAAATAACATCTCAAATATGTTATTTAAGTTAAATTGTATTTTTATCCTTAACTAAGATTTTTCCCATAGAGTTTTTCTTTGTATGGTTTTAACGAGGCATTAGTTTGATCCAGAAGTATCAAGCTTCATTTGAAGAAATAAGAAAATAAAATATGTCATTGTACTCTTTTTCCTTCACTAAGATTTTTCCCATTGGGTTTTTCTTAGTAAGGTTTTAATGAGGCATTATTTTGATCCTGAAGTATCAAACTCTTTAAAAGGAATATCATTGTATGATATCTATGATTTCAAGTTGCACTCTTTTCCTCGTTCAAGGTTTTTCCATTAGGTTTTCCTAACAGAGGATTTTACTGAGGCAACAGACAATATTCATAACGATCGAATGGACGTATGAAAGTAGGATAATAATGAGGGGGAGCAATTATCATGGACATTTCAAAAGTGAATATGCTTTTGTGTTTTTCTATTAGTCCCACATCATGGGAAATGTTCAATCTCATGCTCCAAGGCCTATATATAAAAGAGCCTATGTAATGTAATTGAATGAATCAATCTCTATGTAACTGATATTAGTGTGAATAACATTTTCTCCTCTCTCTCCTATTTTCTAATGGCTTCTTATCTCTTTTTATTTTATAACACGTTATCAGCACAATCTCTACAAAAAAAATATAGATCTACAATTGTTATAATATATGAAATCAGATCTATTCTTTTCCAGATCCAATTATAGATCTTAAAATGGTAAGTAATTTTTTAATCCGATTGATTTAATCTTCCAAATCAATTTTTCTTTTTCTTTCTTTAGATCTCATTCCATTCTAGATCTGAATCTATTGTCTTATCTTTTAGATTTTATTATATTAGTATTATAATTTTAGATCTTATATAGCTCTAAACTTTGAGATCTCATTCTTATTTTGTTAGTTATTATATTTCAGATCTAATTTTTTTTTTGCTATTTTTCTGATCTTATTACATTGTAGATCTCAATATCAAGCTTATTTTTATGTTTTTGAGTTCATTTATTTTGGAATGCAATTTTGAACTTGACAAAATTTGATATTGTTGATTCAAGCAAATTTATTGAATTTGATTGTATTTAGTTTGGACATGAATTTGAGAAATCAAACATGGTTGGTAAATGGAGTTTTCAGTTTGAAAACATATTGATTTGATTTAGATTTGAATGAAGGCTTTAAAAATTATTTTGATATATGATTTATATCTCCAGAAGAAATATTATATTGTTTCTTAGAGAAACAAATATAAAGATAATACGTATCTAGAAGATCGTATTCTGTTTAGATCTAATATTGATTTTGATTTAGCACATCTGAAGTGAATGGAAACATTAATAAAAGCTTACATGATAAGCTTAATATCTTCCAATATTTTCCTAAAAAAAAGGAAAAAGAAATAAGAATTGAGAAGCTGAAGTTTCTATAATGATAAAAGGTTGAGTTTCCATAAATCAGTGAATTACAAGTTTCCTCAAAATAAAGAACCAGAAGTTCTAACTAAAAAAAAGAGGATCAGAAAATTTAATCGTCAAAGGGAAATAGGTTTTGACAACAACCTGAAGTTGTGCAAAGAAATTATTTTAATAGAAGTTGTATAACTCAAAGTCTAAGACCTGAAGTCTAGAATTATGAAAAGACTTTCTAATAAAGTTTACAAGTTCGAATTCTTATCAGTATTTTATTTTAATTTGTCAAAATGTACAAGCTTCCAAAAAAAAGGAGAAGTTTACACAAAATTTGAGAACCTGAAGTTCATAACAAATTAATGAACTTGAAGTTCATGAATTAAAAGCCCGGAGCTCTATTGAAATTATGTAAAATGATAAGGTTGTACTTCTTGAAGAAGTTAAAAGAAATTAATAAATCATCATATGAGATAATGATGTTGCATTCAAGAGATTACAAAAATCTCCAAATGAGTTATACCTTACCTTATGTCTTCACATTTACATTATATTAACCAAATATCCTGAAGATATTATGTTGTATGATATTTCAAACATCACCGGATTGAAAAAGTAACTATTAATTTAGTCTTGGAAGGGACGTTTATTATTTGGTATGAATAGATAATTATATGACATACTATTTATATACACGGATGTGTGTGTACTAATCTCTTGATGAGATGTTTTAGAGATTTATTTATATTTATATTGCAAAATCCAACATCCCAGAAGAGATGTTATAGGAATTTTTTTTGTTACATTGCAATTCCTTAAAAAGAAACACTATATTCCCTGAAGGAATATCATATAAAAGTTTCGAAGTAATAACAATAATTTATCCCTAATAAAAAGGGAATTGTATACTAATATTACACTCTGGAAGTAGTGGTTTTATCTTCGCATCTTACTTTCATTTGCTGCATCTAATTTTGTTACTGTATTTAAAGTTTGATATGTCATTTTAAAGATAGTTACAACAAAAATCTCCAGTATGGATGTTTTATGTTATTGTAAAGGTAGTAATTATGTAATTTCTATAAAAGAAATATTGTACATTGATATGGCATTCCAATAGTGCATATATATCTCTAGAAGAGATAAATTCACTCCAGAAGTGGTGATAATAAAATATCCCTAAAAGAGACTAATAAATTAGGAAATGGTAACATATCTCTAGAAGAGAATTGTTTATATATTTGGTAATTTTACTAAACCAAATAAATGCATAGAAATTTGATTATGAAGGATCCTAAGTTAGTTTAGATTAGATCCTAAAAGTTCGAGAGCTATGCAACATGTATCACATATATTTCATTATAATTATATCAAACCTCCCAAATAGGTAAGAAATTAAATTATCTCTAGAATATATTGTTCTTTGTTCACATGGCTAATTATATCATAAAGGTCATGTTCCTAGTTATTATTTCATAAGAAATATTACACGCATAATCATTTCTTGAAGAAATATCTTTAAATATTCTCTTAAAGAGATAGTCTATATTTCATATCATAATTTTCATGCAAGCTATACATACGGTCTTGAGGAGATCTATATCTCTAACATTCCAAGTATCCAGAAGATACACTTACTATTATTTTGCTGTAATTTTGTTTTCAGAACTCTAAAAAGAGATGTGTAGAAATGTCTATATGCAATTATAAATTATTCTTTGATAAGTAATCATAATTAATGTTTAAAACTGATATTTGAGATATAATTGAGGAATAAAACTTAACAACTTGAAGTTGTGTGTATATTTTGTTCGAACCAAAAGTTTGATATGGTTCCAAACCAAATGTTTTGAATATTATCATGCGGTTTTGACGGATTCACATTGACATTTATTTATAAAAGAAATTAATAGTTTGGATCATTGTAATAGTTTGTTCTAAAAAATCACTACTTCAAATGAGAAAGAATATGAAAATTTATAATATATGTGTAATACGTGGACGCACGTATACATCCATATATGTAAATATTCAGCTAACAACCTGAAGTTTGTTGTAAGCTCATCTTATAGATTATGCTTAGATATTATTTAGTGATTTAAAATTCAATCAACATAAATGTTGAATGACCTGAAGTCATGTACGTATTCAAATGATCTACACCATAAGTAAATTCCTCTAATTGGCTAGATCAATGAACGAGAACAAACTCTAATAAGAAATATCAATTGAATGCATTTTATCAACTGATAAAAGAATTATCCTCCTATTATTAAAATGCATGGTGTATTTGCTAGTAGCAATATCATAATGGATCAAAATGAGAATCCAAAGATGATTATAATTTATTGTGACAATGTTTGTCAACATTGAGGGGGAGGATAAAGGGATACAAGCTCATTTTGATCATCGGTATTAAATATTTGTTAAAATATACAATGATGCAAAATATTAAGTAACTTGAATAAATTATCAATAATATGCCTAGTAGACTTTCTCCAATATAGATTTGAATCCCTGAAAAGATGAAAATGTATAAACCACATCTGAAATGTGGTTCAAAAGTCAGTTCAAAATATTTTTGGAGTAAGTAATAAAGATATCAAATAAAGGAGGTGAGTGTTCTTGAAGAAACACTTAAGGATGCTCTGGAAGAGATCCATGACATGATTGTCAAATAACCCTAGAAGTGGTTTAGGTACCTAAAATATGATAAATAAAGAGATCTCAATAAATCATATCTAGAACTGACAATAAATAATCATTGATTATAAATTTATAAATAATAAAGCGCTTATGTTTATAAATGGATTAAAGATCCTGGATTAGAGAAAAACATGATTGGCCATCATGAAATTCTCCTAAATAATAAATGTGAACCTGTAGTTCACAAAATAAAATTAGAAATATGTATATAAAGTGGCAAAAGCACACTAAAATTATTAAAGCACATATAGTATCAACAACAGGTTAAGTCCATGGGCATGTTATTTTTAAAGATAATTTAATTGATTGAAGTAGTGAAAGTGTTTGAAACACTTAAAATGCCCTAAAGGTATAAATATTGTTTAAATCATAATAAACAATGAAAGCATACAAATTCCTGAAGAATATAAATAACTTTGGTGGTTATAAAGAAGGTAAAAAAACAAGGAGCGTAGATTACAAATTCTTTTAAGTATTGTTGTAATGAAAATCTTGATATAATTCATGGTGAGTATATTACTTCCTATTTTTAAGTATTGTTGTAATGAAACTCTTAATATCCATTGAAGTGGTAGTTGCGATATGCAAATACTTATTAAAGTATACAAATTCCTGAAGAATATATATAACTTTTGTAGTTATAAAGAATGCAAAAGACATGAAGTGTAGATTACAACCTTCTTCTAAGCATTATTGTAATGAAAATCTTGATACACTTCAAGATGAGTAGATTACTTCCTGCTTTTTAGTAATGTTATAATGAAATTTTCAATATTCATGAAAGATGTATAGTTGTAATATGCAGAACTGATTTGAAGCACAAAAATGAAAGCACATGAAGTGTTTTTCATAAAAGTAGCATACAAAATGGATAAAATGCAAATCATATTTAGAAGAAACAATCTTAGAAAATTTGATTGTATCGAAGAAACTATTAATAAATTATATTATTAATGAGATTCATATTTATGGATCCAGAAGTATCTATAACCAATTTTGTTATCGAAAGATGAACACGAATTCAGAGGAAAATTTTAAATCAGGGGGAGCATCCATAAGTATTTTATAATGCACTCTTTTTCCTTAACTAAGATTCTTCCCATTGGGTTTTTATTAGTAAGGTTTTAATGAGGTATTATCTTGATCCAGAAGTATCAACTCCCTAGTAACATTTGAAAATAAATTATAATGTACTCTTTTTCCTTATTTAAGACTTTTCCCATTGGGTTTTGCTTAGTAAGGTTTTAAAGAGGCATTATCTTGATCTAGAAGAATCAAACGTCTTTTCAAGAAATAACATCTCAAATATGTTATTTAAGTTAAATTGTATTTTTATTCTTGACTAAGATTTTTCCCGTAGGGTTTTTCTTAGTAAGGTTTTAACGAGGCATTAGTTTGATCCAGAAGTATCAAGCTTCATTTGAAGAAATAAGAAAATAATATATGTCATTGTACTCTTTTTCCTTCACTAAGATTTTCCCATTGGGTTTTTCTTAGTAAGGTTTTAACGAGGCATTAGTTTGATCCAAAAGTATCAAGCTTCATTTGAAGAAATAAGAAAATAAAATATGTCATTGTACTCTTTTTCCTTCACTAAGATTTTTCCCATTGGGTTTTTCTTAGTAAGGTTTTAATGAGGCATTATTTTGATCCTGAAGTATCAAACTCTTTAAAAGGAATATCATTGTATGATATCTATGATTTCAAGTTGCACTCTTTTCCTCGTTCAAGGTTTTTCCATTAGGTTTTCCTAACAGAGGTTTTTAATGAGGCAACAGACAATATTCATAACGATCGAATGGACGTATGAAAGTAAGATAATAATGTGGGGGAGCAATTATCATGGACGTTTCAAAAGGAACAATTTCTAGCTACCATATGAGCATCCAAGATTTTGAAGACGCATATTCAAGGGGTGACGTTGGCTCAAAATTCGGATCTAAAATTTTACCATTTAAATAAAATAATGATCAGAAAATGCCGAACAAATTCGTCCAAAAATATAAGAGCTACACCAACCTGGGCCTAAGTCGGGTCGATCGGTTGATGCGCATGCATGAATCACGTTTGGTGTAGGTAATGAAGGTGCACCTGCGCTCATGTCAGGTCTTTCTGCTCATAAAGGAAGAATAACACTTCTAGATATTGGTAACAACGAGATTGGCTCCAAAGGTGCCTTTAATATTGCCGAGTATATCAAGAAAAGCAAACACTTGTTGTGGTTAAATCTTTACATAAACGACATTGGTGATGAGGGAGCTCAAAGGATTTCAGATGCTCTGAAAGAAAACTGATCAATAAGTACCATTTATTTGGGTGGTAACAATATACATGCAAGTGGAGCAAGTGAAATAGCTCGTGTTCTGAAAGATAATTCCGTCATTACAACTCTCGAATTAGGATAAAGGGATACAATCTCATTTTGATCTAAATTATCAATAATATCCCTAGTAGACTTTCTCCAATATAGATTTGAACCCTGAAGGATCAAAATGTGTAAACCACATCTGAAATTTGGTTCAAAAGTCAGTTCAAAATATTTTTGGAGTAAGTAATAAAGGTGCCAAATAAAGGAGGAGGGTGTTCTTGAAGAAACACTTAAGGGTGCTCTGAAAGAGATCATGACATGATTGTCAAATAACCCTAGAAGTGGTTTAGGTACCTAAAATATGATAAATAAAGAGATCTCAATAAATGATATCTAGAACTGACAATAAATAATCATTGATTATAAATTTATAAATAATAAAGCGCTTATGTTTATAAATGGAATAAAGATCCTGAATTAGAGAAAAACATGATTGGCCATCATGAAATTCTCCTAAATAAGAAATGTGGACCTGTAGTCCACAAAATAAAATTAGAAACATGTATATAAAGTGGCAAAAGCACACTAAAACTATTAAAGCACATATAGTATCAACATCATGTTATGTGCCATGGGCATGTTATTTTTAGAGATAATTGAATTGATTGAAGCAGTGAAAGTGTTTGAAACACTTAAAATACCCTGAAGGTATAAATATTGTTTAAATCATAATAAACAATGAAAGCATACAAATTCCTGAAGAATATAAATAACTTTGGTGGTTATAAAGAAGGTAAAAAAACAAGGAGCGTAGATTACAACTTCTTTTAAGTATTGTTGTAATGAAAATCTTGATATAATTCATGATGAGTAGATTACTTCCTATTTTTAAGTATTATTGTAATGAAACTCTTAATATCCATTGAAGTGGTAGTTGCGATATGCAAATACTTATTAAACTATACAAATTACTAAAGAATATATATAACTTTTATAGTTATAAAGAATGCAAAAGACATGAAGTGTAGATTACAACCTTCTCTAAGTATTGTTGTAATGAAAATCTTGATATACTTCAAGATGAGTAGATTACTTCCTACTTTTTAGTAACGTTGTAATGAAATTTTTAATATTCATGATAGATGTATAGTTGCAATACGCAAAACTGATGTGAAGCGCAAAAATGAAAGCACATGAAGTGTTTATCATAAAAGTAGCATACAAAATGCATAAAATGCAAATTATATTTGGAAGAAACAATCTTAGAAATTTGATTGTGTCGAATGAAACTATTAATAAATTGTATTATCAATGGGATTCATATTTATGGATCCAGCAGTATCTATAACCAATTTGAGTTATTGAAAGACGAATACGAATTCAGAGGAAAATTTTAAATCAGGGGAAGCATCCATAAGTATTTTATAATGCACTTTTTTTCCTTCACTAAGATATTTTCCACTGGGTTTTTATTAGTAAGCTTTTAACGAGGGATTAGTTTGATCCAGAAGTATCAAGCTTCATTTGAAGAAATAAGAAAATAAAATATGTCATTGTACTCTTTTTCCTTCACTAGGATTTTTCCCATCGGGTTTTTCTTAGTAAGGTTTTAATGAGGCATTATTTTGATTCCGAAGTATCAAACTCTTTAAAAGGAATATCATTATATGATATCTATGACTTCAAGTTGCACTCTTTTCCTCGTTCAAGGTTTTTCCATTAGGTTGAGGCAACAGACAATATTCATAACGAAACGTCTTTCCAAGAAATAACATCCCAAATATGTTATTTAAGTTAAATTGTATTTTTATCCTTGACTAAGATTTTTCCCGTAGGGTTTTTCTTAGTAAGGTTTTAACGAGGCATTAGTTTGATCCAGAAGTATCAAGCTTCATTTGAAGAAATAAGAAAATAAAATATGTCATTGTACTCTTTTTCCTTCACTAAGATTTTTCCCACTGGGTTTTTCTTAGTAAGGTTTTAACGAGGCATTAGTTTGATCCAGAAGTATCAAGCTTCATTTAAAGAAACAAGAAAATAAAATATGTCATTGTACTCTTTTTCCTTCACTAAGATTTTTTCCATTGGGTTTTTCTTAGTAAGGTTTTAATGAGGCATTATTTTGATCCTGAAGTATCAAACTCTTTAAAAGGAATATCATTGTATGATATCTATGATTTCAAGTTGCACTCTTTTCCTCGTTCAAGGTTTTTCCATTAGGTTTTCCTAACAGAGGTTTTTAATGAGGCAACAAACAATATTCATAACGATCGAATGGACGTATGAAAGTAAGCTAATAATGAGGGGGAGCAATTATCATGGACGTTTCAAAAGGAATAATTTCTAGCTACCATATGAGCATCCAAGATTTTGAAGACGCATATTCAAAGGGGAGTGTTATAATATATGTAAATATAAAAGTGAATATGCTTTTGTGTTTTTCTATTTAGTCTCACATCATGAGATATGTTCAATCTCATGCTCCAAGGCCTATATATAAAGGAGTCTATGTAATGTAATTGAATGAATCAATCTCTATGTAACTGATATTAGTGTGAATAACATTTTCTCCTCTCTCTCCTATTTTCTAATGGTGATGCAGCCCAAGTCTTAGGTCTCTCACGACCTAGTGACATTTTAGGTCGCTCACGACCTAGTAAGGATGATACAGGCCAAGTCTTAGGTCGCTCACGACCTATGGAAGATCGCTCACGAGTTAACGGAATCGGTGTTAAGGCATGTGAACGATCTAACGAGTTAAAGGAAAAGGCGCTAGAACGACCTAACGAATTACTCATCTCTTTAGGTCGCTCCAATCTTTCGAGTACCAATTTTCACGAGCTACGACCTAAGTTAGGTCGCGGAGAGGAGCTACGACCTATGTTAGGTCGCGAAGAGGGGTTACGGCCTATGTTAGGTCGCGAAGATGTCCTGAAGTAATGTTTTTAGGTCGCTCGACCTTATGCACTGAAGAGTTAGGTCGCTGCCTTGTATTTTTAGGTCGTTCCGATTTTAGGTCGCTGCCGCGTTCTGCTTAAAGTCATTAACGACCTATGATAGGTCGCTGAAGGAGGCCGATGTGTTGTAATATGTAAGTCGTAGGTCGTGTGCATTGTATTTTTAGGTCGTAGGTCGTTGCTGACCTAAGTGTTGTGTTGTAAAGTGTGTGTTGTAAGGTCGTGAACGACCTAGTGATGTGTGAGTTGTACGTCTATAAATAGACATGTTGGGTCATTTGTAAAAGTTAAGTTGATTTTGAATAAAAACTTTTGTTTGTTAGCTTTGTGCTTTCATTAAATTGGTAGTTGAGTGTGATCTCATATCTCCACTTTCGGGTATTCAAGTGCGCTTGAATCAACGATCGCTGAAGCCGATTCACGGTATCTAGTGTGCTAGATCAACGTACGAAGAATCGTAGATCTTTAAACACGGTATCGTGCACGATCAACATGTTTGGGATAGCTAGATTCCGGCATCTTTGATCAACGGAGTTGGGCATTCGGTATCTCCTATTCCATCGATCGCTACTTTCACAGATTCATCAAATTTGTTATCCGCTGCTGCATCATTTGGTATCGGAGCTAGACTTAGCCAATCATAGCTAAGCCGAGTCTTGGAGCCAATTTTATTTGAAGTGTTGAAGATTGGATTTGCATTTTTAAGAAGAATAGTGTTCATCGTGTTCATCAAAAGTTACAACAAGTTTGAAGATTTCGATCCATCTCCTTTTGGATCAAAGGGTTGCGAGGTGTTTGAATTTGGCCGTGGAAGTTTGCGCGCCAAAATTTGAGATTGTATGTGAGAATTGAAGCGGGCTAAGACCGTTAAGTCGCGAACCATTGTTTCCGAGCTATTGAAGTCGTGTATCATTTTGATTTGTACAAGTCAAGAGTTGAAGTTTGTTTCATTTGACAATGCCGCCAACAAGAGCTAATCGCCATCAGAATGTTGAAGCTTTGTATAGAAGAGAAGAAGCTGATGAGATGGAGCAAAGAATTAATGAAAATTTTAGTGAGAAGCTTAATGAAGGGATTGGACGATTAGAGAAGATGATGTTGGAGATGAATCAAAATCGGAGAAGGGTTTCACCTGAATCTAACCATGGAGGAAGTAGAGTTTCACCACATTCCAATCGAGAGAGAAGTGTTGATAATGATCATAGAAGTGTGAGTCGAGATTGTTATAGAAATGATGATGATTGAAGATGTGATAGGAATGTGAATGATCGTGATCGGAAAAATGTAGATAGAAGGGATGTTGGTGGAAGAAATGATGGTAGTAGAGATGTTAGTGGTCGGGATCGACATCGGTATACATCAGATTTCGAGGAGGAGTTTGATGGTGGTAGTGTTCATGGACGAGGACGAGGTCAAGGAAGAAATCAGTCGGAGTATGATCACAAGTGGGAGTCTGGGATGAAGACTGAAATACCGGAATTCAAGGGAGGTATGCAAGCCGAAGAATTTCTTGATTGGTTAGCTTATGTTGAGGAAATATTTGACTTCAAGGAGGTTCCGGAGGATCGTAAAGTGAAGTTGGTTGCTACTAGGTTAAGGGGGAGAGCTATGGCATGGTGGCAGCAAACCAAACTAACTAGAGAACGGATGGGGAAGTCAAGGATTGTTGCTTGGGAAAAGATGAAGAAATTGATGAAGGCTACTTTCTTACCCTACAACTACCAATCATTAATGTATCAGAGATTACAAAACCTGAGGCAAGGGACGAAGGCTGTTACTGATTATGCATATGAGTTCTACCAGTTGATTGCTCGAAATGACATTATGGAAACGGAAGAAAAATTGACCGCTAGGTTTGTGGGTGGACTTAGAACACAGATCCAGGATATGGTGAACATGTTCGACCCTAGATCTGTGGTAGAAGCACATCAAAAGGCGTTGGCTTGGGAGAAACAAAGAAGACGTGGGGGAGGAGTGTTTCCAAGTTTTACAGGGCAGAACAAAGGAGCGGGTAGTAGTTCTAATGTTCCTAAAGCATCGAGTAAGCCGGTTGTTCATGAAGTGGCCAAACCAAAAGTCAACACCAATTTCAAATGCTATAATTGTCAAGAAGTGGGTCACAAGAGCAGCGAATGTCCAAAACCGAAGAAGAGAACTATGATTGCTGAAGTGGAAGATGAAGATGCAGAGGCTGACTGTTCTAATTCACTACATGATGAGGAGGAAGAGAATGTGTCGGGAGATGAAGGGTATTCATTAATGATGAAGAGGTCATGTTTAACACCAAAACAGGAGGAGGAAACTAGCTGGTTGAGGAGTAACATCTTTCAATCAACATGTACTATCTTGGGAAGGGTTTGCAAGTTTGTCATCAATGCGGGGAGCTGCGATAATATTATCTCTACAGAAGCTATGAAGAAGTTATCATTGAAGACAGAGAAGCATCCGAAACCTTACAAGTTAGCTTGGTTGAGAAAATGTGGGGAGGTGAAAGTTGGGCGAAGAGCTTGTGTTAATTTTTCAATCGGGAAGAAATACAAGGATGAAATTTGGTGTGATGTTGTGGACATGGACGTATGTCATCTGTTGCTGGGAGGCCGTGGCAGTATGATAGGGCTGTGCAACATGATGGACGTGCTAACAGTTACAGTTTTATGTTTTAAGGAACTAAAATCACTTTGATTCCTAAGAAGCGACAACAAGAAGAAAACAAGTTGGAGGAGATTGAAGAACTTAAAACGTTACTATCTTTGAAGGAGTTTGTTAAGGAGGTAGAAGAGGAGCCTGAAGTATTCTTGTTGATTGGACGTGAAAGTCATGAAGTGGTTGAGATTCCTGAAGAAGTAAAGCCAGTACTGGAAGAATTTGACGATGTATTTCCTGAAGAACTACCAACGGAGTTACCGCCGTTGAGAGACATTCAACATCAAATTGATCTTGTGCCAGGAGTTGTATTGCCACATAGACCACACTACAGAATGAGTCCAAAAGAACATGAGGAGTTGAGAAGGCAAGTGGAAGAATTGCTTGAACAGGGGCGTGTGCAGGAAAGTTTAAGTCCATGTGCTGTGCCAGCATTGTTAGTACCGAAGAAGGATGGGACGTGGAGGATGTGCACTGATAGTCGAGCACTGAATAAGATTACTGTGAGATACAGATTTCCAATGCCGAGACTTGATGATTTGTTGGATCAGTTGAGCGGGGCTACTATCTTTTCGAAGATTGATTTGAAAAGTGGATATCATCAAATTCGAATAAGACCAGGGGATGAGTGGAAGACAGCGTTCAAGACGAGAGAAGGATTATATGAATGGCTGGTCATGCCGTTTGGTCTTTCGAATGCACCGAGTACATTTATGCGGGTGATGAATCAGATTTTTAGACCATTCATTGGGAAGTTCGTGGTGGTGTATTTTGATGATATACTGATATATAGTGGGAATCCAGAAGAACACTTGCAACATCTGAGAGAAGTGTTGATGGTATTGCGACAGGAACAATTTTATGCTACAACGAAGAAATGCGTGTTCATGACGCATAGTGTTTTATTTTTGGGATATGTCATATCAGGAGGAGGTATACAGGTGGATCAGAATAAAGTTGAAGCAATCAGAAATTGGCCACAACCCAGGACGATTACAAAAGTTAGAAGCTTTCATGGTTTGGCATCATTCTACCGAAGGTTTATTCCACACTTCAGTAGCGTGATGGCCCCAGTTACTGATTGTATGAAAGGGAAACAATTTTCATGGTCGGAGGAAGCAGGGGTTGCTTTTGAGCGGATCAAGGAGCTTTTGACGACAGCACCAATTCTAGTGTTGCCGGATTTTCAGTTGTTGTTTGAATTACATACGGATGCATCGAAGGTTGGAATCGGAGGGGTGTTGAGTCAGAAGGGACGTCCTATTGCATATTTCAGTGAGAAGTTATCAGGAGCAAAGATGAGATATAATACTTACGATGTGGAATTTTATGCTATTGTGCAAGCGGTGAAACATTGGAGGCATTATTTGTTTCATAAAGAATTTGTTTTATATACTGATCATGAGGCGTTGAAGCATATGCAGGGACAGGACAAGATTGCGGCAAGGCATGCTTCATGAATTGCATACTTACAACAATTTACATTTGTGGTGAAGCATAAATCGGGAATTACGAATAGAGTGGCGGGTGCATTGAGTCAAAGGAATCATTTGCTGACTAAAATGAAGGTTGAAGTAACGGGGTTTGATGTGTTGCCAGAAATGTTTGTTGATGATCCTTACTTTGCGAAGTGTGTAGATAAAGTCAAGGAGGGAAAGACGGATGAATTTGTATTGGTGGATGGTTTTCTTTTTAAGGGAAATCGATTGTGCATACCAGAGTGCAGCTTACGTATGAAGATTGTAAAGGAGTTGCATGAGGAAGGTCATGTGGGCCGAGATCGTACTTTGCAATTGATTTCTCAATCTTATTATTGGCCTTCGATGAAGCGGGAAGTTGGAAAGTTTGTGGAGAGATGTCTTATTTGCCAAGTTTCCAAGGGAACAGCGATGAATGCGGGATTGTATATGCCGTTACCCATACCGATTAGACCATGGGTTGATATCAGTATGGATTTTGTTTTGGGATTACCGAGAACGCAGAGGGGGAATGATTCGATATATGTTGTACTGGACAGGTTTTCAAAGATGGCACATTTCATTGCTTGTAAGAAGACAGCTGATGCCGTCCGAGTTGCCGAGTTATTCTTTAAAGAAGTATATCGCTTACATGGTTTACCAGAATCCATTGTTTTTGATCGGGACACTAGATTTCTATGTCATTTTTGGCTGATTTTGTGGAAGATGGTGGGAACAAAACTAAATTTCAGTAGTGCTTACCATCCGCAGTCCGATGGTCAGACTGAAGTTGTTAAAAGATCTTTCGGAAATTTATTACGGTGCCTGGTGAAGGATAATCTGAAAAGTTGGGATATGAAGTTATGTCAAGCGGAGTTTGCTCATAATCATGCTATAAACCGTATTACGGGTTTCAGTCCATTTCAGATTGTATATTCCAGCTTACCAAAGGGGCCGTTGGATTTGACGATAGTACCACAACCAAAGGGAACAGTTAAGCGGGCGGTTGATTTTGTTGATGGATTGGCAGAATGTCATAAAATCGTTCAGGAACGATTGGAGAAAGCAAATGAAAAGTATAAACGATATGCGGATTTGAAACGAAGAAGCGTTGAATTTAATGAAGGTAATTTAGTATATGCTGTACTAACGAAGGATCGTTTTTCAATGGGTGCATACAACAAACTTAAAGCTCGAAAGATTGGTCCTGTAAAGATTGTGAAACGGATCAATGAAAACGCGTATAGATTGAAGCTGCCGGAGGATGTGTACACTTCTGACGTGTTTAATGTTAAACATCTTATTCCTTACTGTGGAGACGAACCTGTTGTGGAAGAGCAAAGCGCAAATTCGAGGACGAATTTTTCCCAACCAGGGGAGGATGATGCAGCCCAAGTCTTAGGTCGCTCATGACCTAGTGACATTTTAGGTCGCTCACGACCTAGTATGGATGATACAGGCCAAGTCTTAGGTCGCTCACGACCTATGGAAGATCGCTCACGAGTTAACGGAATCGGTGTTAAGGCATGTGAACGAGCTAACGAGTTAAAGGAAAAGGCGCTAGAACGACCTAACGAATTACTCATCTCTTTAGGTCGCTCCAATCTTTCGAGTACCAATTTTCACGAGCTACGACCTAAGTTAGGTCGTGGAGAGGAGCTACGACCTATGTTAGGTCGCGAAGAGGTACGACCTATGTTAGGTCGCGAAGATGTCCTGAAGCAATGTTTTTAGGTCGCTCGACCTTATGCACTGAAGAGTTAGGTCGCTGCCTTGTATTTTTAGGTCGTTCTGATTTTAGGTCGCTGCCGCGTTCTGCTTAAAGTCATTAACGACCTATGATAGGTCGCTGAAGGAGGCTGATGTGTTGTAATATGTAAGTCGTAGGTCGTGTGCATTGTATTTTTAGGTCGTAGGTCGTTTCTGTGTTAGGTCGTTGCTGACCTAAGTGTTGTGTTGTAAAGTGTGTGTTGTAAGGTCGTGAACGACCTAGTGATGTGTGAGTTGTACGTCTATAAATAGACATGTTGGGTCATTTGTAAAAGTTAAGTTGATTTTGAATAAAAACTTTTGTTTGTTAGCTTTGTGCTTTCATTAAATTGGTAGTTGAGTGTGATCTCCTATCTCCACTTTCGGGTATTCAAGTGCGCTTGAATCAACGATCGCTGAAGCCAATTCACAGTATCTAGTGCGCTAGATCAACGTACGAAGAATCGTAGATCTTTAAACACGGTATCGTGCGCGATTAACGTGTTTGGGATAGCTAGATTCCGGCATCTTTGATCAACGGAGTTGGGCATTCGGTATCTCCTATTCCATCGATCGCTACTTTCACAGATTCATCAAATTTGTTATCCGCTACTGCATCAAATGGCTTCTTATCTCCTTTTATTTTATAACATAATTTAATTAAATAAATTGAAATTTGGGGAAAATTCATTTGATAAAATAGTTTTCAAATTATTTAAAGAAAAGGATTTAAATGTGACAATGATGTCTAGTATAAAATTATATAATTGCAGTATATCATTGTATATTATTATAGTAATTTTGAAATGTAACCTACACTTGTTTAAGTTAAACCGTATTTAGTTTAGAAACAAAAGAAATTATATTTGTTTGTTTATCCTTTTATTTTCAAGGCCCAAGCCCATATTTCTAAACCCAAGCTCATCCCCTATAACTGATCATTCCATATCTGGATTTTTCAAATTCTTGACTCTTCTCTCTCTCGTTTATAAAATAGGCACACTCCTTTAGCTTCACAACCTGAATATACTACCCACCTAACCTTCAATTCTAAAATTACTCTAATAAATCCAATAAATTGTATAAATTCCTCAAAATCAAATATAAGCAACTTATCGCTGTTACACGCATGAAGCAATAAAGGAAATAAGGTTCGATCATTTTTGGGATGCGATGGGTGTGCGTTCAAGAGGAAAGAGGGAATCCAACAGAAGGAAAAAGGAAAATCGTAAGTGACAGGTGAGACCTCGACTCACAAAAGTGCTATGCGGACCATGTCTTTTCTTTCTTGCAATTGAATTGTTGGGTTCATACTTGTATACAAATGTTCTCTGACTTCGACATTAGGAACCCATCAGGTGGAAAAAAAAAGTATATAAATATAAGAGCACCGCCTGGAGCAATGAGGCTCCAGGAAGCTCCGACCGGTCGACCGGTCTTGGATGACCAGAGGACCAGTCAGGCCATCTCCCCTGCAGGTGCACGCGCGTTCTCCTCCTTGCCAGTGCGTGTCTTCTTGTTCATGGGAATGAGCAATCTGGAGCCTATGCTCCTGTTCGTATGCATGAGAGAACAGTAAGATCTAAGTGTGTGTGTGTGTATATATCAGTGTTTATATATATAAGAATTTGCGGCTGTTGATGGTTACGTGAGTATGAGAGCAGTCTTATAGTATGAATTGAGTTGTTTATCCTAGAGTGTTAACTTCTACAGTTTTATTTATGTTAGTTATAGCTTACCTTCACTCTCTATTGATCTTTCTAACTCAAGTGACAAATTTTTATTATTGTTAGTTTACATATCTCAGTTCATTAGCACATTTATTTTGTTCACCTGTGAAATCAAATAAAAGAATGTTTGTACAAGTTTAAATCCTTGAACATGATTTGCTTAATTTTATGGTCTATACAATTCTAAATATTAGGAAGTTACAATAATTTGTACCTAGAATATATATAAATATTCACCTCTAATAAACTGAATTAAATATTATATAAAGACTAAATTATATGAATGTAAATATGAATTTAATGAATCAATAAAGTAGTGAGTTAAATTGGTTCCATTTGCTGCATGAGCACATGCTTATATATGGGAAAGCTTCAGTAAGTTAAAATTAATCAATGTGTGTGTATGTATATGTATATGTATGTATGTGTGTATTTGCCATAGTAACTCTTCTTTTACTCTCTGGTTTCATTTATTAACAAGCATATCTGACTTGAATATTAACATGGGAGAAGTATTCATATAATATGTATACACACACATTAAATTATAATATAAAGTATTCTCCTATGTGTTTTGGGTTGTTGCTACCTTGTATTAGCTGTGTGTGGAAAGTGTGACAGTGTTGTGTCAGTAGTGTGTGTATTTGCATGTATATGTATTTACTTATACGTGTGAGTGTGCTAGGAGGTGTAGAGTGTCAGCATACATGGGTGTGTGCATTTGTGCGTGTGTGATAGGTGAGGGTGTGCGTGAATCATTGGGTGGGTATTGATGTGAAGCATATATGAATGCACTTGTATGCCTGTTAAGTGCATGAGGATGATGTAGTATTGTTTGTGAGGAAGTGCATTTATATAAATATATATAAATATAGGTGTAATATTGCTATTATAAGTAACGTGAATTATGTGAGCACTGTGTTGTGGTGTCTATTTTTAAAATTCCTCTTTGCTGTTTTGTTTTAGTTTGAACCTTTCTGTTACCATCTCTGTTTGCCCATAGTGTGTGTGTATACATATATATATATATATATATATATATATATATATATATATATATATATATATGTGTGTGTGTGTGTTCAAATTATATAAAAAAATTCGCTAAGCAAAATATATTTATACTCAACGCACCTTTATATAAATTATACGAGATAAGATATAGGTAAATTCTTTAGGTTGGTGAAGCTTTTTAGCACTTCCCAATCCACCCATCCCCTTACTTTAGCCACAACTGCTTTTTTTAAGGGCAGATGCGTCCTTTCTCATACCCAAATCTTAATTCCACTACAATTTCCACTTTCTGCTCGGTCCCCCCCCCCCCCACTTTCTCCAAAATGTCAACCGCCTTTCCTAAACCCTACCCCGCCTCAACCGCCCTTGACCTCTTTCTCTGAACCTAACTCCATCTGCGACCTTTTTCCGTTCGACGACGTAGGGACTTGGGTCTGCGCTGATGTCCGGATCTGCTGCTTCCCGAAGTTACTTCCACGCTCAGGGCTCCTCGCAACTACTCCTATATTCTCCGTTCTTCTACTCAGTCATGAGAATCAGAAAACTGATCGACTGCCTCTATGATGGCCTTTCGTTTAATCTTACTCCAGGCAAGCTACTTTTTATTTTTTACTTCATTTTTTTTTCCCAAATCGACAACTACGTGATCTAATTAGTTTCATCCATGAAGTAGTTTGCAGAAATTAAGTGAGGATATTGAAAACGAGATTTACAACTCGCATCTCAAGACAACAAGCCCTAACTGAAAAGTACAAGACAATCAATCTACATCTACCTCAAATATCAAGTAACTTCTGTACCTTTGATTTTTGTATGCATTTTTTTTGTTATCAGTACCATCCCATGTCTTCTTTTCACTCTATTCTTAGTAACTTATATCCACTTGATTACAGATACTGAATGTATTCATTAGTTAACTGAATAAATAATTGAACATTTGATACGGTGCTATTAATGGTGATATAACTTTATTTTAACATGTTGCAATAATGTTTGCCAGGTTCTGTAAACCTACTTCGTACCAAGCAATCTGGGCAACTAAAAGGCTATGGCTTCATTGAATTCACAAGTCATGCCGCCACCAAGCAAGCTCTTCAGATGTAACACGTGCCCTTACTGAAATGCAAGGGATGTATTGCTCTTCAAGGCCTCTGCGTATTGGTGTTGCTGCCAACAAAAATAAAGTAGATGCTGGTGGCCAGCAGTACTCTACAGGTAATGCTAACTGATTTGATGTAATTGTTATGCAGCTTATTCCTAAAATTTGGGTACTATGCATTTCACTTTGTGTTTACTTTCTGTATCCAATTTTTTATCTGTATGCTTTACGTACTTGATTTTAAGTTCAAGTCCAGTCCTGCAGTTATAAATTTGCATTCAACTGTGTCCAATATGATGTCTGCACATTTACGTATATGGATTGAAGTTCCAGTCTACTGTGTAGTTTGTATTTGTCGCTTAAATATCATGTGTCCTAAAATTGTTTACTCTCAAAATTTATTTTAACCACTACCTTCATTTTCTGAATACTTATTCAATCACCCACCATACTCAAATATCATGGTATCCTATATTTCATATACAGTTTTTTCTTTCATTGTAAATTTACAATGATATCATTTAACCACATTTTACATGATCATTTCCCTCACTTTAATAGGATTATCACCAAAGTACTATATTGATACTCTACACAGTATTATATTGTGTAACCTTATTTTAGATAGGAAAATCTTTATTATGTTAAGACGGATTAGAATATTATGCCAACTATATATATTATATAAGCTAATCTATCATTTTCAAAACTGAAGAATTCTAAATGAACTTGATTTCATAACCCACTTAACTTTGTCATGGATTTTGATTTGCGCATCATGAATGTCTGAATTTTCAAGCATACCAATATCATATGTTTGTACGCAAGTTTCAAATGTATCTGCATTTATGTTTTCATACATACTTCCAAGTTTTACACGGGAATGGATTCATACATGTATTCCGGGTTCAAAGTACATAAAGCCTTACAGCTTCTTTACTGTTTTTGTGAGTAACCACAACAAACTTTTATGATCCATCTTCAGGTACATCTTGAGAGCTATAGAAACTTTTTTAGGCGCTGTACTACCTGCTAGATTTGTCAGACGTAATCTACATCTACCTCAATTATCAAGTAACTTATGTACCTTTGACTTCTGTATGCATTTTTTGTTTGTTATCAGTACCATCCCATGTACTTCTTTTCATTATATTCTCAGTAACTTATATTAGTTTATACCGATTTTTAAATCAGTACTAATTTTAGGATAATAGTTTCAGGTTGGAACTTTTACAACGTTTATGATGAAGACGAGAATAACAACATCCAACAATGCAAATACCAGATATTTTCCCTTCAATAACGGTGAGACCTTACAGTTCTCTCTGTAAATAACTTAAACATATTCTATGTATGTGTCAATATTTTAGTGCCTATATTTTTTCCTCTTTGCTACTTCTGCAGATGATTCAATCCATCGTACTTTAATATGGAAGTGGAAATGAAGCATGTGCAGCTTATTCCTAAAATTTGGGTACTATGCATTTCACTTTGTGTTTACTTTCTGTATCCAATTTTTTATCTATATGCTTTACGTACTTGATTTTAAGTTCAAGTCCAGTCCTGCAGTTATAAATTTGCATTCAACTGTGTCCAATATGATGTCTGCACATTTACGTATATGGATTGAAGTTCCAGTCTACTGTGCAGTTTGTATTTGTCGCTTAAATATCATGTGTCCTAAAATTGTTTACTCTCAAAATTTATTTTAACCACTACCTTCATTTTCTGAATACTTATTCAATCACCCACCATACTCAAATATCATGATATCCTATATTTCATATACAGTTTATTCTTTCATTGTAAATTTACAATGATATCATTCAACCACAATTTACATGATCATTTCCCTCACTTTAATAGGATTATCACCAAAGTACTATAATGATATCATTCAATCTTCTTCTCCATAGTTTACAAAAAAAATGGTATTTGAAAAATCCTTTCTTTTAATGGTCAACTTCGTTTACCCTCCCTCTTCTAAATATTGGATCTACAATGGTTGGTTGCGACAAAGGTTAGGAGGTTTATGTGCTCTAATAATCATCTCGACTTCAGATTTGTAAGAATATTCATCTTCCTTCACCCGATTATTACTGTTCTTACTATTATTTTGAATTTTTTCTATTTAGTGGTTGAGTCTTTGAACATAAAACTGATATCCCTTGAGGAATTCTGCTGCTTTAGATGCGGAAAAGTTGTTAGGCCATGTACTTCACTGTTTGTCCATAATTGCTTTAATTTTGGGATTAGTTATGTTGATTGTTAGGGTTTGATTGCACAAAAGAAACGGTTGTGGTTAGATCTTATTCTTTTCTTATGCATGGTGCGTGTATTCTGCGGGTTCAGGATGTGATTTGGAGGACCTTGGTTGTGAGGAATTAAAAAGATATGAATGATCATATTCCTTCACTATAAGTAGTTGGTTAAACTAGAAGTAGTTGGTTAATGCTCTATGTTATTCACCTTTTTCTACTATATTTCATTTGGTAAAGTTCATGGCCATTTCAAGTTTGACTATAGTCAAATTAAATATTATGGTGATATTTAGCACTCTAATGAGTGAAAATTGATATTTTTTGGCTGTTTATATTTTTTGGTCAGCTCATAATAGGTAAAACATGCTAATTAAATACAATTCCATTTTCATGTTTCTTTTTTAAAAACAGTTTTAAATACCTTTTGTTATTTGAATGTCCATACTTGATACTTACCATACAGATTTTGTTACACGTTTTTTATGGTAAGAATTCCTTCTTAAAAGCAATAATTTCCCTACAAGTCAGTTTGTGCCTTCATCATTTCAAAGACCTTAAATCAAGTGCCCACCTATTCTACTAGCAATTAATATCACTACATGGTTTTACATAACATTCAAGTATGTCCATATTTTGCATCAATTACCAATCATACTTCATTTTCATTGTTAGTCCGTTGTTCTAAAGAGATAATTGTATAAAGAATACTCATATTGATCAAAATATACAATGAAATAAAATAAAATAAAATGATGCCGGTTGTGGCAGTGATGCATTTTATTTCCAACTTAAATTTGGCAACATTTTACTCCACTTATATTTCAATATCACCAATAAATGGCTCACAAGATAGTATTGTATTCATTGTTGACAAAAAATTATATATATAAATGCATCAACTTCCTCAACCTTCCTGATGCTTCCCATGATGAGATCATGGAAAACGTGATCTTCGAATACATGATATGTCGGTACTCAATTTATTCAGGAATAAATTACTATTTCAATTTTGCAGGTTTAAGTAAATGCTTAATTATTTCATCTTCTTCGTGGGTACACGGACAAACATCAGCACACCATATTTTTTAATGAGAAATTGCAAAATTAGTTTCACTACAATTGAAATAGGTTTAATAACATGTCATATTTAAATTTGACAGTGATTGAGTTAACTATTTAGTGGGTGTAATTGATGTTTGAGATAGTGACGTGAGTTCTAACCTTTTGTTCTCAGAAATGGCACGGTCTACAACATTCATTTCTAATGATATGTAGCAGATTATAGCTGATAAAAACCATTCCGAGTGTTGGTATGATTTGAATGTTGTACACCCTGCCATGAAAGAAAAAGGACATTGGGATGAGAGATTTGAAGATTAAAATTGTATGAAATGTTATATGGGAATTTTTTTTTATAGTACTACAATTAAGATATCATTCCCTGAATTGCAAAGTTGGTATGATTCAATTTGATATTTCAACTGACTACTTATGTACCTTTTGTTATAAGTATATTTTTACTGTAATTCATTCCCAGATGTACCTGCTGTTGCTGCTACTGACATGAACTATTTTTGATTGGAAGTGTACGAGATTAGAGAAGTTTTATTCTATTTCTGAACACAGTAATGTTCAACTATTTTTAATATTTATTGTAGAAAAGTGATACTGGAGATGTATACCAATTTTGATTGAATTAATATAATTATATTATCGAGATGTTTTTACCCATGAAATATCTTAATCTCCTATGGATTGTTTGGATAGAGAATGTATTGTATATAAACACATGAGTATGATATGGAATATGCCAAAAGGTCCATTAAAGAATGATTGGATTCATTTGTTTGACTTATGGTGAATAAGGAGATACAAATTTTGGTTTTCAATTTATTCCTTTTCTCCGATCAATATTGCAGAGGTTCTTTCCTTTTTGTATAATTTATTTGTATCCAAATTTAAGCATATTCCTGCATTTTTCCTTGGTCAATACATCAACTCCAACAACACGGAGTTCTTAATAAATATCTGATACAACACGTCTTATATATACAAATAATAATTCTGTCATGTACCACAAAAATATCAAGTATACATATACAAGATATTAATGCCATGCCTTTGAAATGCTCCAACTACACATCATGATAGCGTATCCGCAAAAGCACCTGACTTTTAAACTACTCAATTGACTACCCTAGAGTTGTCATGACATAAACAAAGGAAAATGCAGATTAGACTTAAAACCTGATGTAAGGGGAACTATCTTTAAATACTGTATATTAAAATTAAATGCAAATGTCATTTTTCGTAAGATCCAAAAAATTGTTTTTAATACCAGTCCCTTCCGTACTACACACTACAACCACAAATTTCCACCAATCCTGCTGTGTGTCCCAACGGGTACGTTTTAATACGTCCATTACGCTCAGTCACAACATGATTACCAACTCTGTAATTGAACAAGGTATTTTACAGCTTTCAAATAGACATCGCCTAAGCTTTATTCATTTAACTTTCTTACAACTATATTCGACTAAAATAACAGCCATTATCACACCTTAGAAAGATACCTGCTAATTGAACTGCGGTACTTTCCTTTCATCTTTCCACCAACAAATTTCCACTACGAAATACGACAACATATGCATTCTTCACAACAACATCAATTGGAACTGACATATTTTTCATCCCCCTTACACATTTCCAACTGCTCTCTTCGAACCCTACCAATTGTACAACAACTTACCTTGCTCACGTCCATCGGACGTGCCTTCATACTTGTATATATATATATATATATATATATATATATATGCGCACTTGTTTAAGCTTAGTTATAAATTTATGAAAGAAGTATTCTGATTTCCTATTTCATAGATTTAATTTCTTGTTTAATTCATTAACATATATTGATTTAGAATATATGTAATAATTTTATATAAAGTATTTAATTTTATATCTATTTTAAGATATGTAATTATTAATCATTTCTTAATGCTTGTTTGTAAATGAAATTATGTGTTGAGGATAATTTACTGTTTTGATTGTTCTATATTTATATATTTTATTAATTTATTTGTTTTACTTTTCCGATTCCTTTTTATATTAAATAAGATTATATGAATGATTCATCTTTGACTTTGTGTTGATTAGTGCTTTAATATGATATGGTGTTGACATCCTTTTTGTATGATTATTTGATTTATTCTGTATGACGAGAAATCTGAATAAACGGATTAGTGATACCATCTTGTATGTGACTTTCGGTAACACTTTTCCAGTTATTCTTTGGTCTTGTTATATAGGATAAAGAAGGGCGAGTGTGATGTGTGAGCACGGAATAAATGGACTAGTAACACTCGGTGGTATGAGACGCGGTTGGTTATTTATTCGGTTATTCTTTGCTCGTGGATGACACTCATACGGGAGGTATGTTGTGAATGACTCGCTGCTGTGAGTATTTATGGAAGCTACTTGTTAGCCACATAGTTGTGTACATTATGTGTCTATCTACCTTTGTCCAACTCGCTTTATGTTTCAGGAGTGAACCGGATTGACCAGTATCCACCCTAGAGGCCTGATCGTGGGGTCGCGTCCCAGATCCACGACACCATTGTTGTTTATGATATTTGATGTGCATCATGAGATTGATAGTTGGTTGCTCCTTGTGTCACATAGGCTAGCATTCAGTTACCATAGGGGCATATGTCGGTAATTGTGGCCGAAGAGGCTACACATTATCGAGCCTATGGTGGATCATTGTCACGATACCAAGAGGGGAGAGGTAATGGTAATCGATGGCTGAAGGAGTCGTGTCATATGGACCCCGTATGGTTCCTGAAGCAAGCAGACGTGATGTCGGTCTCCCGTCTGTTTTCGGTGTGGGTGTATGTTTGTGGGTAGTAGATAGACATATATTATGTATAAATGAGATTATACTTGAGACTGTGTCCAGAGTATAGTCAACCCCGTATCCTTCTTAGGCAGAGGGTCTACTTATTATTGATTTGTTATTTCTATCTCTTATGACCTTTCAGTCGAAAGTTTCATCTCTCCGATGGCTGTGGATCGAGATATATAATTTAGCACTTTGCGACATTGTTATGAGCTAGCTCAAATCTTGCTTATTGATTTTATTGATTTGATACTGGTATCTTAATATGAGATTGAGAGAGATAGTGAGCATTGTTTTATTACTGCTCGACTTCACTTGAGGATGTCTCATTGATGATTATTTTTGGATTTGATAGTGATTACAAGATATGGATGATTCACCCATTCGATTTTCTATGTGAATTTTGATTTGATATGTTTTAAATGGGTGATGACATCATTATATGGATTTGAGAAGTTTGGATGATTGAATGCCTTGAGGATTATTCTATATGTATATATGTATGTATGTATATATATATGTATACTTTGATATGTCTTCTGATGTATTAAGTATCTTTAATAGCAATATCATATTGTTCATTGTTTATACGGTATACCCTTCTTATGATGCTTGATTAGACACTGTCCAACCTGTGTATTATTTTATAATGCTCGGGTCAGTTCGAGATATTTCAAGTACAGAGACAACTTGACCATCATATATTTCTTTGGGCTTAGAGGAGTATATTATTATAATAGTTACCTAACATTTGTATTGATAGAGTTAGGAGTATGCCCTAGGGGAAATTATGTAATTTGTTACATATATCTAACTCGTTGACCGATCTTGTTCAAAATAAAAGGTATTTTCTTCCTATTATATACTTGATATAATGTGATTATATTAATTAATTAACTTGATTAAAAGTATATTTAATAGAAAAAATCCATAAATGGTATATTTTGTGATAGTAGTTACAAAGTGTTGTAATCGTGAGTAATTTATCACAACAAAACAAATATATCATTTTAAATGTTCCTAGTCAAGATGCATCGAAACTGGATATCGATGTATCCGTTGAGAGTGGAGTACGTAACGCTCTCCAAATGTTGGGCAGTGTATTACTCATGACTGCTGGGGGCACCTAGGGGTTACATACTAATAGTTATTGGATAACTATGGAACGACTAACTCGATAGTTTTTTGTTGGTTAATATAACTAAGGTCAAATAGAAAATATCGATGTGACTGATTTACACAGTTCTCTCGACTTGAGAATACTGTGGATCTTCAATATGAAAGCTCCGCTTTGATTATAGCCAAATCATGGCATGACATCCATCGAGTGACTATAGTTGGGTCGATTGGAAGTATTGGAAGTGAAGCACTATTCAAGAGAGGATTCGTCTTCTCGGTTATATGCGATTAGTATCACAGTCAACTCAAGTCAACTCAAAGTCAAAGTCTCTGGCCAGAGCATTTTGGTTAATAATAATTGTTATTATTGAACCAAGGACTTTGTATTTGGACTATAAAGTTGAATGTGGATGAGGTTGGAATTTTGACTATTACCAAATTACATAAGTCCAAAGTGAAATAGTTTTGACGAAGAGAATTGGTGTAAACAAATGTGACAACCGGGTAATGCTTATTAAACTAAAATTTGATTTTACCGAAAATGAGTAAGGGATAAATTTGGTCATAATGTCACCACCTGCTAAGTCACGTGTGAACGTTAACATTAGAATAGTTCGATGTTAATCGCTGACCAAATTTACACCCAAGAGTTACATAGCCGAAATGATGAATTCCCTTAAGACTGAATGATTTAATTAGTTTATAATTGTTATAAATTAATTAAATTAATTAATATTTATGAAATATTAATTATAAAATTTGAATATGATTTGAGAAATAAATAATGTTATATATATTTATAACAGTTATAAATATATCGATCGATATACAATATCGACAAGCGATTAAATTAGACTTAATTGAATAGTATTTTGGCTTGGGCTAAAATGGGTTTAAAGCCCATCATTAGGGCTGCAAATTTCGGTTTTGACAATTTATTGGAGGCGGCTAAAACTTAGGATTAGGCCTAGAGATGGATGGCTAAGATTAAGAGAGAATAGGTAATGAGATTGTCCTATTATCTCTCTTGTACAAGGCTATATATATGGATCTCTAAACCCTCAATCAAAGACAACTTTTGGCTACCATAATTATCAAGTTTGTTGGCCGAAATTAATCCCCATATCAGTTCTAAAAATCTCAAATCAATTCAAGTTAAGTAAAAGCACTATTTGATAGAAAAGGTCAACGATTCCAGACTTGCAATCTGATCGAGCATAACTAGAGAAGGGAATTCATTGATTCAAGTGGACTCAAAGGCATCATCAATTGGTATTTTATTTATATATTACAGTAATCATATCATATTTTATGATTTAATATTGATTAATCCCAAATCTGTATATATATTAATGATGTATATCTAGTTAGGTGAGATTTTCGTAGGTATATGTAGTTGTCACAAATTTGTTTGGTTATGTGCATGGTTATATTATTATATGTTATAATTTATGTATAAAAAAAATCTAATTTGCTGTAAAAAAATAAATTTTGTCATTATTAAGTATTTTATGTATATTTATATATTAATTTAAATATAGATTAATGTATATTTTAAACATATAATTACATATATGTATATTTATAATGTATAAACATCTTAGAATTTTTCCTTACACCTAATTATACATAATATGAATTATCAAATTCGAAAATAAATTATATATATATATAAATAATTTTAAATTATCTTCTATTGTTTATTTGAATTGTTTATTATATCTAAAATAAATATTGCTCTGAAAATTCGATTTTATATTTTTTAAAATTACTACATCTATGCAGTAACTCACGCAAAAAAATTTAGAATTTTTTGTTAATATTTAATATTTTTAATAATTAAATTACTTCGGTTGAATGTTTCTTTTATTTATTAAAAATAATATTTTATTTTAACAAAATCAATTGTGTATGGTTATATAGTGGCCATACCACTTAAGCTATAATACAGCTGAGAAGCTAAAATGCCTCTGCAACTATAAAAAAACATGACTATACTACTAATGATCGGATATAATATCCTCCCGACCTAAATTGACATCGCCATCGCTGGCAGGGCCAATAACATCAAAAAATCCAGTGCAAGCAAAGGATCAAAAGACCTCGATAGCAAAGAATACAGATAATTCCTGTCCCAAGATGCATCCAGAAATAAAAATAACAGATTACAGTAACCTTCAGATCCAGAAGTAGACAAAGCAAGCCCTTCCCCCACAACCTGGTAGTATAGTGCCCAACTTTCACCATCTTCTCCAACATACAAATAATATTGTTTTAATTCTGACTTATGCCTCATTTCTGTTTCAGTGTGAACCTATGCATGCTCAATTTCATTCCAATAAATATCCCTATCATTAGAGGAGAAACGTCTTCGGCCGACTCGGTGTCAATAGGAGTGGCTATCACTTTAGGAATTGCAGGTGGAATTAAGATTGGAGGAGTAACCAAAGGAGAGGAATCACAGGATTTAGGAACCCATTTCAATATCGGTTTTGGGAGAGGAACCTTGGTAGGAGGGGATGACAAGTGGACAACTATGCATGTATCCAACGAATGACCAAAGGAATGACACGCTACGCAAATTTCAGGCTTCCATTTGTATTGTACGTCTACTTCCACTTCATTGCCTATATCAAGTCTTACTTTAAGCTTTAAAGGCAAAGCCCACAAAGGGGTAATCTCAATCAACGCTCTGGCATATGTAAGGCTCATACGGGATTCAGTGCTCGAATCAAAACATTTTAGTTCACCAATGAGACTAACTAGCCAGTTAATACCTATCAAAGGTTGCAGTACAGAAGGGATGTGCGTGAAGGTTGCCCAAACAGGAATAGATAAGATTTTCTCTCTTGCTTTATCAACCCCAAGACTCCACTGAGTGAAAATAAAAGATTTGACATCAATTACTAGTGGGCTAGACTCTAGAGCTCTAAATTTATCTTGCACATTTCCAAATTTGAAATAAAACATAGAGTTGAAATGATGTACCTGAAGACTACCTCTTGGTTTCCAAATACGTTTACAAGTGTCATGAACAACCATGTATGGAGTCGAGCTGTCTAGAAAAAAGCCTACCAAATAATCAAACCATATTTTAACACCCTTTTGAACTACCTCGACCGGCGGAATGAAAACGTCATCTTGCACAACCAATTTGAAAGACCTAGGAGTATAGATGCCAGCATTCTTGGGTAGGGATTTGAGTAGAGAGGACGATGGAGACGGGTGGGCACAGCGAAACCAGACTCACCATGCTGCCCAACAGGATTACACACTTTCAACTTACTATTGTTTGCTTCAGAAGAGACAGCGTGTACAGTGGAGCGCTCTACCGCAAATATATCTGCTTTCACATTTTCAGCTTCATATACACATTTTATTTAACCTTATATATATATATAATTTTAACTATTATATATATATACGTATGTATAATTGTATATGTTTAATTATGTATATATATATATATATTTATTTATACAAATGTTTTAAATTATATATATATATAGTTAATTTTGAGACTTTTAGTTATAAAATGTATTTTAAATATATGTATACGTATTTATATAAATATACTTTGCATTATAGATTTGTGCACATATTTAGACAATATACAATACATACGAAATGAGTTAATGTGCCCGTTGCGATGTAAATCCCAACATCTATATACGGGCATGTTATACCCTTCACGGATTATTATGTTACACATGCACACACATATGTATATGTATATGTATATGATACATGTGTATATATATAAATTAAATCATTCAAATTAACATTACATTACAAAATACTTAACACTACTAGAAAATGGCTAAATAGCGACGGGGGGGGGGACTGCTTCCGATGGCTTCCGACGGGCCGTCGGAAGCCGTCGGAAAATCATGATTTACAGGCAGCAGCCGAGCCTCCTTCTTCCTCATTTTCATACGAAATCTTTTAGCCCAAAATCCCCAAATCTCTTCCCCAAGCTTCCAATCATCAATTTCGAGCTTTCGGATCCTCCCCGGCTGCGTAATCAACGTCTATTGCTCTCTAGCTCAGGTATAATCACTTATTATCGCCAAAAATCTAATTTTTACCCTAAATCTAGATTTGCATAAGTTGTTAAATTAGGGCTAATTGGTGATTGAAATTGTTTCCAATAGTGTTATAATAGTTTCTATCATTCCATGGTATTCCTATTTCATCTTTTATCGTGAAATTGTGAAAAACATATATAATTTGTGGTTGTTCGTGTATATGTAAATTGTTGTGTATGCCTTGATTCTACGATTGTCTATGTGTGTAGCACTGCTATAATTATATTGTGTTAGTTGGAATAAGATAAAATGAATGCACGAGCTAGGAATATTATATTGTGCACGTATTGACTTATGCAACAACAAAAAATGCGTCGAACGAGCCTTAAGTTGATGTAATACGTCGAATAAATGTGTTAAATTAAAATATATTTTTGTAAATGTGAACAGTTAGTAAAACTGTATTTTTTGGTAAAATGCGCACATCTAATTGACAAATGTCCCTTAGAGAGTTTTTGGCTCCGTCTGACGAGTGTTGTACATGATCGTTGTATAAATAGTCGTTTTTTTTGAAAAACGACCATTTATATTCATCTGGTACAATGTTTGTTGGATTTGTCCCTGTATTGGACAAGTTATGAACACGGTAAGCATTTACATTTTGTATACTACTTCGTCTCAAACGGTTCATAAAATTTCGGCATAACTTTTCTTTTTTGTTTCCTGCGTACACGCATTGTGTACAATGCAGGGAACAAAAGGGAAATGCTGCCGAAATTTTGTTGAATCGTTTGAGACGATGTAATATACGAAATGTAAATGCTTACTGTGTTTGTAATGGGAAGTGGGATGCCTGACCATGGAAAAAAAAAAAATTTGTACAATTTTTTGTATCGATACGTTAAAAAATAAAATGTGCCCTATTTGAAAATATTTTTAAATTTGTGAAGTAGTTCTTTAAATTCAAATATTATACGACCATGAAAATAATCTTTTTCGAATTTGTATTCTTGAAAAATTAAAATTAAATTTTGATCTTCTCATTTTCTCAAATAGGAAAAATGATTGATTATTTTGTTGATCGGAGGAGATGGATGTACCAAAGAAAAGGACTGAGAGGCTCAATAAAAGAAGATTTTTATAATGGTATAAACGTATTTGTTGAATTCGCTTTAAGTAATAACGGAAATGATCCAGAAATTCGTTGTCCGTGTAATAGGTGTAGACATTTGAAGTATTTGTTATCAGATATTGTGAAAGTTCATTTGTGCCAAAACGGTTTCGTACCCGAGTATTATGTTTGGGATCGGCATGGAGAAGTTGTAGCAAATACTTCTGTAGAGTCTGAAAGTGTCGTTAACGAAATAGTTACGACGACCCGTATAGAAAATATGGTCGAAGATGCAGCACGATCAATGTTTCCTATGGTTGAAGTTGACGACGATGATGGAAATGTTGAAGAACCAAATATTGAAGCAATTTTTTTTTATGATTTACTAGATGCTGCTAAGAAATCTATTTGGGATGGTTGTAAAAGCGACACTCAACTGTCAGTAATCGCAGAATACATTGCGATGAAGTCAAAATACAACAACTGAAGCTAGGTTTACGGCTGTTGTTGAAGCTGCAAAAAGACATATGCCGCCCGATAATCTAATGTGTGAAAATCACTATAAAGTTAAAAAACTTATGTCGGCTTTTGATTTACCTTATCAGAAAATAGATACATGTTTAAAAGGCTGCATGTTGTTTTGGAAAGAAGACGCAAACCCTAGAAATTGTAAAATTTGTAATCAGGAGAGATACAAACCAAGAAAAAAGAAGGGGAAGGAAGTTCCGTACAAGCGTATGCATCACTTACCCATAACTCCAAGGCTTCAAAGATTATATGCATCTTCTGTAACTGCATCTAATATGAGATGGCATAGTATGTATATTTTTCTGTTTTCCATTTTTAATTCGTTTTTGTTGTTTTTCTACTGTTTATCGTTCACAGTGTAATCTTTTTTTTTGTTTTTTATCGTGAAACACAGGCTGAGATAGACATCTAGATAGACGATATGTTGCTGGCACGAGGATACTGGATGAAGAAGATGCGCAAGAACTATAGGGACTCGATATCTGAAATTAAGAAATCTGGTAAGAAACCACGGTGGATGGGGAAGAGCGTATGGCAAGCATGGTTGGCATACTGGGAAACTGACGAGGCGAAGGCAAGTATACTAAATTTTTTGAATTATTAATTTGACGTGATCGAAAAATAATGTATCAAATTTTGAATGTACAGGCAGAGTCGGATAGAAACTCTACAAACAGAAATAAAAACCCCGTCACTCATCACGGAGGGTCGAAGTCATTTCAGCAGTATCGGCAGGAGTTGGTAAATTTACTGAATGGTAATTGTAAATAGTTTATGCTATATAATTTTAAATGTATAATAGTTGTATGTAAAAATCAACTTCAGGAAGCTGAGGCGCATGGTCCCGTGGGCTATATGGACGTGTTCACTCGTACGCATGCTATCGAGCATGTAAATCCGGACGGGACTATTTCATATACATGGCACGACGATAAATCCACCAGGAGCCATGTAAGCATATTTCATTTTATGCAGTATTAGTAATTGTTCTGCTTGTTAAACTATAATGAAATAAGATATGCTGTTATTAATTTGTTAATGCAGGAAAATTTTTTGGAGTAGCGCCAGAAACTCCTTGCTGATACGGGTCGAGATCAGCTGACGACTGATGAGGAGGATGCTATTTTTGAGTCCGTTATGGATCCATCAGAGCATGGAAGACGATACGGATTTGGCAATCAAGTGGTAAATAATTTATTTTACTGCTAATTTGATATTTAAGTCATAATTAATTTAAACGTAGGGATATATACAAGCATCTTTTACCCAAAACCCTACGCCTCTCCCAATAAATGTTTAATTTACTAGTTTTAAGTCATTTGACTTTCATTAAGACAGTTATTCCCATAATGTCACTATGGCCCATCAATAGGCCATATGATTGTGTGTTTAGAATTATAGTTAAAATTCGCATACCTGCAAATACACTTACAGAGATCACACAGCTAAATTAAATATTTATTGCAGGCCAGCAGTCAGAGACGGGCTCGGTAGACTAGAGCTCAGATCGATCTAGCAGAGATCGAAGATTTGCGGGCTAGAGTGGCCCAGCTAGAGGAGCAGAACCACCGACAGGCCATACAGACCACACAGTTGCTAGACCAGCGTATCGCCGAGTACATGTAGCAGTATGGTTGCCGCTTTCCTTCCTCTGCTGGCTCTGGATCTGGAGGAGAGTGATTGATTGCTTGCTTTTTCAGGTATGTTTTTTTAGTTTTATATGATTTGATAGACGGTGGAGGTAGTTGTTGATTTTTGTATGATTATGTTTGATACACTTGGTTATGTGGTTGTATGATGATGTGGATGTTGATGATTTTGTGTTATGTAGTGTATGTATGACATGGTAGAACACTTGTTGTTGGGGTTGTTGTGAATGTTGGAATGGTTATGTATATTATGTATTTTATTTTGATGTAATTTGATGTATTTGTGTGTTTGATGAATTTTGTGTAGTTTGGGTTTTGATATTTGGTTGGAATATTATATACTGGATTCTACAGTATTGGTTTAATAGTGTTTGGATGGGAAATGTGGATGGAAGGCTATATTGCAGCAGGAATTTAAAAAAAACACAGTAGATTTTCGACGGCTCCTGACGACTTTCAGGTAATAGTTTTCCTACGGCTTCCGACGGATACCGACACCTGTCGGAAGCCGTCGGAATCCGTCGGAAGCCGTCGGAGGCCGTCGGAAAAATGTTTGTCGTCCTGTGTCGGAAGCCGTCGGAAACACTGCGCCCCGACGCCTTATTTTCCGACAGCTTTTTCCGACGGCTTCCGACGGCCGCCGATGGTTTTCAGCCGTCGGAAAATGTTGTTTTCCTTGTAGTGTAAATTTAAATAAAATACATGATTTTATTTAAAAAAAATTAGAATTGTTCTAAATGAATTAGACTGCATAGGCCCAATAAACATCCAATATGGTAAAATTTTGAAATTCACCCATAACTTCCGCTGCGGGCTGGTCTAGTTCCAACAATGATATCAGAGCCCAATAGCTTATGCGGTCTTAATTAGTCATATTAAGGCTAACTAATTAAGCTTTCCCACTGAGTACGGTGTCTAGAAAGGTAATGTCTAGGATTGGAATTGGGTAATCAAGTATCCTGTCCTACCTGGTTATCGGTCTGGCCCGAAAGGTGAAGTGAGCCTAAAGGTTGCTCCTAATAGAAAAAGCCCAACTTAATTTGGGCCTTGGGCTAATTTTCAAAATCGTTTTGAACACTAATATTAAAGATTTTAAATTTAATAGTTAAATTTAAAGTAAAACATGTTTATTATAAAATTATAATACTACATAAGTTTTCAAAATGTTTGAAAGGATAATGATATTTTCAAAATGTTTGAAAATATTTATATAATAATTTCAAATTTTAAATTTATTAATAAGATTAATAAAATAAATTAATTAAATATGTTAATTAGTTAATGCATATATGCATGTATTACATATGTTGAAATATGTTATGTTATTTTAAAATGTTTAAGATAACATAAGTATACATGTATGTATACAAGATAAATTTTAATAAAAATTGTTTAATTGAATAAATTAATTAAAGTTTAATTAATTAAATAAAATACATATATATATATATGATATGTGTGTGTTACACTATAAAGGTTATAGTATACACTATAAATGTTATAGTAGATATGTCCAATATAAAAGTTATATTGGAATACTAGTTTAAAATTAATAAAGGGTTAATTGGTTAAAATTAATTAGATAAGATTTAATTAATGATATACCATATATAAGACTACCATATAAGTAATATGAAATATAAAAGTTATATAACAACAAAACTTATATGATATGTGTATAACTAAATGTGGAACATTAAAGAAACCAAAATAGACTTGAGAAATAAATACATATGTAAATGTACGTATACCGTGATTTCTGATGTGTCTCACACTTGAATCGTTGGGGTATTTCATAAGAAATATTATTCTATAAGTCGATATCACTCAATATATATTGAAGATTATGAATCTTCAATATAATGTTGTTCTCTACCATATATATATATATTAATATTTTACTTACATACTCCTTAGTTATTGAGCAAACTTAAGCTAGGGATGTTATGCGTAGTATTATTAATATATTGAACAAATGAGGTAAGATAACTATATGTATTTGTTGAGCAAACTCAAGGTACATATACTATACTTAGGCCATCATGATATGGTAGGTATGAGTAAATAATCACTTTCGATTTGTTGGGCAAACTCAAGGTCGAAATGAGATTAGAACAAGGAAAAATGGGTTAGGAGTTGTATATGATACAACCGATAAGGAGCTATCCATCGTTTGTGGGGTTATGATCTGTTGAGCAAACTCAAGGTCAGAATACCAAAAACAAACGAGTCCTAACACCCACTAGTGAAGTTGTAAGACTTCTATGTTTCATCTTCGGGTTTGGAGAAACATAAAAGACTAGTGGGAGCCTTATTAGAAAAATGAAATTGTAACAGTTAACCTTTCTAATATTGTAAGAACATATGCTATATAATGTTATAATTATCTACAACGATACATTTGTGCATTTAATATGATTGATAAAACGTTTGTTAATTAACATATATAAACAAACTGAATTGCAAGTTGACAAATAGAAATATAATATATACTTACTAATAATTATAATTGCATGTTATATAATGTTTCTATACCCATGCAAGTGCCTAATTTCAACTACTTAATAAATTCACAAGTTGGTCACTTATATGTTATTTGGTTTAGACCGTGTATTACATTTTATGAGTTTTTGAACTCTAAATGCAATTCAAGACTATGGATATTTGATCCATGTACTTTCACATATAAATGTTATATGGTGAATAGTCATAGTTTGTGGGGTAAAATCTTTCGATGAAGTTAGTTCATTCGAAGTAAGCCAATAAACACTATTTTAAGATCATGTATTCAACTTGAATGATTTCAAAAGGATCATATTGTGTTAATGTTACACAAGACCATAAACTACGAGATACATCTAAGAACTCGATCGTTGAATGTCATTTTGATCAGTTTACATAAAGTGCAACATATTTGATGTCTTAAATGTTAAGAATAATCGAATGTGCTTTTGTAAAAGGTTTGTTATGATATTTTAGTAAGGTTTTCTTTTGAATAGTTTGACCATTTGAAAGAAAAACGAATGTATAAGAGGAGATGTAATTTAAGGTAAAGTTGGAATGAAGAGAATGAATAGTAAATCCTGCTTCATAGAGAAACATTGGAAACATGAATTGTAATACTAATTGATACTTAATATTGGAATATGAAATATGATTTTTATTTCTAAATGTATTTTCATATAGAAAATTGTTTTCTATAACATTTATTTCTCTGAGTTCGAGATATTTGATTAAAGAACTCTCCATTGTAAACTAATTGCAGCATATGAAATAAGTAAACAATATTAACAATATTAAGTGAATGGCGGACCTTTAAATTTAGTACGCTATTATAGTAATGGCGGAAATAGTGGGAGCATGCCATATAGCACCTAATGATTACATCAAATTACGGAAATTGTTTTCGTAAAATGTACCGAACATTATTTGTGAAATAATGTTTATTTTTGGTATTGACTGAAATATAGATATAACTATATTTCAATATGAGTATTATGAATATTCATTATGAAATAGAATTATATTATGGAATTTGTTTTCATAGTAAAAGTGATGCAACAAAAATACATATGCGTCTAATATTAGTTACAGTTGTTTTGGAATTATAGACTAAGCCGTAGTTTTGAGAAATAATTTTAATATATGATTATGAATCATATGATACATGTTAATTATATCTCAAATAATTAATGGCTATGCACCTATTCGGTGGGAGCATTATAAGAGTTGATGAACTCTTTGAATTTAATACATATTGATGTATGCAATCACAAGTCTATAATACCAAAAGGGTTCCACATACTTTGTTATATTCATCGATGATTTATTACCAACATGAACATGTGTGTTAGATACACATGTAGTAAGTTTATGATAAAATCATAGAATATAAAAGAAAAGTAAATAAAATAACATGCAATAGAATAAAATGATTTGATTTGGTCGAATAAGTGAGTATATTGGAAAGTGTTCCAAATGTACCTAAAAATAAATATAGATTCAATCTTAAAAGTCACCCTCCATGTGATACATAATGATGCATCGATAAGGAGTAATCAGACGTTGTTGGAAAATTTACGGTTAATTGTGAGTGAAGTTGAGTTAGTTTCTTTGTATAAGGTCATGTACTTAAGATTGGTACACAAAGTTGATATTATTTCATCTAAACAACAGTTTACCAAATCATACAAGATAAGGGTTTGTAAGAAATCCCAACATATCCTAGGCCAAGGAGTTGGCAGGTTGTGCGAGTCGAAAGATTGCACATAATAATTGTTCATGAGGGATCTTGTATGAATCTCCAAAAGTTTTTGGAAAGGTCTATCATCAAATGACATATTTATGTTTTGAATATAATTTTTGTAAACTAAAATCAGTTTTATAAATATAAAGCTTCATAAAGCGTTTATGAACCCCTATTCTATTTGCACTAACAAACAATTGTTGTTTCAAGATATATCAACTTCATTATGAAGGAATTTCTTTGAGAAATTTTTGGTAGTTAAATGGAATTGGATCCGATCCATAGATAGAATTGATTATATTAGATGAAGTGAAATTAACTAACCTAAATAAACACATAGCATTAGAATGTCTAATAAGTATTCTCGTACATCGAAGAGAAACTATGAGTTTCTTATTAATGTCGAAAATATACATTACCCTCGGTTGTTCAATTAAACCATTAAGATTGTTGACTCTATATGGTATGATGCGCAAATCTGAAAGAATTCCAAGTACGCTATCAAAATATGATTTTGGTGGTCATAACCAAAGAGATGCGATCCATCAGTCAGGATTGTGTTTTTATTGGAAAGACTAATGTGGTTGGAATTAAATGAGCAATGTTGATAAAAATATATCACAAATTTCAATTATTGAAATTAGCATAACATATTCGGTATTCAACATGCTCAAGTTAATTCAGATTTACTCACAAATTATCGTTCGAGAAGACTTATTGTTTGGTACTTATGTATTGAAACAGAAAATAAATAATGATTTAGAGTAAGCCATTTACACATATTAACCAAAAATGCCTCGGAGTCAGTGGGAGCGATGTTGGGTTTGTGGGTCTTTGGATATGGTCCAAGAAATGATACGAATGTATCATTTTATAAGCATCATGATTGAATAAGTATTTTGATAGATCAAATAGTTTAATTTTCAACCAAAGTGCAGAGAAAGCGTGTGTTCATAAGAAAGAACATTAAAAGGTACATTGATGTTTCTAAACTATAAGCAAACAACACGTTGTTGACTTTAACAATATGCTTGTATTAAAATCAACTTTAGTTTTTTTAATACTCAATTTTGGATTTTAAATGATATCTTTTATGGTGAGTATAAAAGATATAAGGATTGTTCCAAAACGATCTACAAGAGCACTCTATTAAAAAGAGAACATTTAAGTTGGATTCCTTATGCATTAGTAATAAGAATTATCATACAGGTTATGTTGTGTATGATATTGTGTTTTGTTTATGTATTTTATACATGGAGCAAATATAAAATCCAAATTGATATCACTAAATGGTTGTTTGAGGTGTTCTCGCATATTTATGAAATACTAGAGAATTGTTTATAGAAACAACGAACTAGTTATGATGGAACATTTGGACACAAACTTTTATAAGTGATATTGAGTATAACATTTCAATGATAAAATTCAAGTTAAAATCTTTAATTTGAAAATGTTTCAAAATAAAAGTGATTGTGGTCGATTCAACAAAATGTTGAGAACATTAACTTGAATAGTTCTACAATAAACCAATGTATACAGATATAAATGCACAAATTTATAATTGATCCAAAGGTGATTCCAAATGTTGAGAATCCCATAATATTGTTATAAGATAACAATGTCATGAAACTAGTCATGATAGAACTTAAAGCTCACTAGAAGTCGAAAGACATACTTTGAATCATTCCACATGATAAAGGCAGTTTATCAGTGTCAGAGAGAGTTAATCGACAAAGTAGATAATTAAAACATAATAACATACTCATTTACTAAGGGACTGACCTAATTGGTTTTGAGAAAACTGATTGGAAAGGTTGGAATTAAATTCCAAAATTGACCCCAATTGCAAGTGAGAGATTGATAGAGTTAAGGGTATGCCTTAGGGGCAATAATGTAATTTTTTACATATATCTAACTCGTTGACCGATCTTGTTCGAAACAAAATGTATTTTCTTCCTATTATATACTTGATATAATGTGATTATATTAATTAATTAACTCGATTAAAAGTATATTTAATAGAAAAATCCATAAATCGTATATTTTGTGATAGTAGTTACAAAGTGTTGTAACCGTGAGTAATTTATCACAATGAAACAAATATACCATTTTAAACGTTCCTAGTCGAGATGCATCGAGATTGGATATCGATGTATCCGTTGAGACTGGAGTACGTAATGATCTCCAAATGTTGGGCAGTGTATTACTCATGACTGCTGAAGGCACCTAGGGTTACGTACTAATAGTTATTGGATAACTATGGAATGACTCACTCCATAGTTTCTGTTGCTTAATATAACTAAGGTCAAATGGAAAATATCGATGTGACTGATTTACACAGTTCTCTCGACTTGAGAATACTGTGGATCTTCAATATGAATGCTCCGCTTTGATTATAGCCAAATCATGGCATGGTGTCCATCGAGTGACTATAGTTGGGTTGAGTGGAAGTATTGAAAGTGAAACACTATTCAAGAGAGGATTCGTCTCCTCGGTTATATGCGATTAGTATCACAGTCAACTCAAAGTCAAAGTCTCTGGCCAGAGCATTTCGGTTAATAATAATTGTTATTATTGAACCAAGGACTTTGTATTTGGACTAGTGGATGAGGTTGGAATTTTGACTATTACCAAATTCCATAAGTCCAAAGTGAAATAGTTTTGACAAAGAGAATTGGTGTAAACAAATGTCACAACCGGGTAACGCTTATTAAACTAAAATTTGATTTTACCGAAAATGAGTAAGCGATAAATTTGGCCATAATGCCACCACCTGCTAAGTCACGTGTGAACGTTAACATTAGAATAGTTTGATGTTAATCACTGACCAAATTTACACCCAAGAGTTACACAGCCGAAATGATGAATTCCCTTAAGACCGAAAGATTTAATTAGTTTATAACTGTTATCTCTCTTGTACAAGGCTATATATATGGATCTCTAAACCCTTAATCAAAGACAACTTTTGGCTGCCATAATTATCAAGTTTGCTGGCCGAAATTAATCCCCATATCAGTTCTAAAAATCTCAAATCAATTCAAGTTAAGTTAAAGCACTATTTGATAGAAAAGGTCGACGATTCCAGACTTGCAATCTAACGGATCGAGCATAACTAGAGAAGGGAATTCATTGATTCAAGTGGACTCAAAGGCATCATCAATTGGTATTCTATTTATATATTATAGTAATCATACCATATTTTATGATTTAATATTGATTAATCCCAAATCTGTATATATTAATGTTGTATATCTTGTTAGGTGAGATTTTCGTAGGTATATGTAGTTGTCACAAATTTGTTTGGTTATGTGCATGGTTATATTATTATATGTTATAATTTATGTATAAACAAATCTAATTTGCTGTAAAAAAATTAAATTTTGTCATTATTAATTATTATATAAATATATATATATATATATATATTAATTTAAATATAGATTAATGTATATTTTAAACATATAATTACATACATGTATTTTTATAATGTATAAACAGCTTAGAATGTTTCTTTACACCTATTTATACATAATATGAATTATCAAATTTGAAAATAAACTTTTTATATAAATAAATAATTTTAAATTATCTTTTATTGATTATTTGAATTTTTTATTTTATCTAAAATAAATATTGCTCTGAAAATTCGATTTTATATTTTTTAAAATTACAACATCTATGAAGTAACTCATAGAAAAAAATTTAGAATTTTTTGTTAATATTTTATATTTTTAATAATTAAATTACTTCGGTTGAATATTTCTTTTATTTCTTAAAAATATTGTTTTATTTCAAAAAATCATGAAAAAAATTTTGAACATGTATTTTATGATCATAAATTTTCGTAAATTTTAAAATTTGATTATTTTAATATTTATTACTAACATTTTAATTATTATGATCAAAACTATTTATTATATATATAATAATGACAAAATTATAAAATTATAATTTTATGTTTGTTATGCTAATTTCGATTTGGAAATAATTTTAATATATATATATATATTTAAGTATTTGAATGTAATTAATTATTCATATACACATTTTATTTAACCTTATATATATATATATATATAATTTTAGTTATTATATATATATATACACGTATGTATAATTGTATATGTTTAATTATGTATATATATTTATAAAAATGTTTTTAAATTATATATATAGTTAATTTCGAGACTTTTATTTATAAATTATATTTAAATATATGTATACGTATTTATGTAAATATACTTTGCATTATAGATTTATGCACATATTGAGACAATATAAAATACATACGTAATGAGCTAATATGTCCATTTCGATGTAAACCTTAATATCTATATATGGGCATGTTATCCCCTTCACGGATTATTTTGTTACACATGCGCACACACATATGTATATGTATATGATACATGTATATATATATATATAAATTAAATCATTCAAATTAACTTTACATTACAAAATACTTAAACTTAAATAAAATATATGATTTTATTTTAAAAAAATTAGAATTGTTCTAAATGAATTAGACTTCATAGGCCCAATAAAGATCCAACAGGGTAAAATTTTGAAATTCAACCATAACTTCCGCTACGGGCTGGCCTAGTTCCAACATGTATGATATTGATTTGCTGTATGTACATATAATTGATATTTGAGTTGTATAATATTCTATAACACTATTGTGTGTGTGTGTGTGTATTATATTATATTTTGTCGTTGCGATTGACTATGTGTTCCCTGTATTATTCTGTATATTATGTATTGTTCTGTCCTGGAGACACACGTGTCTATGCTTTGTACTGATACTGTGTATGTATGGCGAGTTTTATATAAGATGTTTTAATACGTACATGTGTTAGTACAAGGGAATATTCACGTGTGTACCTCATATGACTTCATTCTCGGTATTATCTAGATAGTATTACTCTGTAATACTCTTGGATAGTATGGGTATAGAGGTGGGGTGTTACAAAATGGCATCACAGCACGCAGTAGAATTATTACTTTTCGCTGAGTACTTTTATTTAAGTCTCTTATGTTTATTTGATAGCTTGAATTTGTCGATGTTGAATTTAATTTTGGAATTCATGTATATTTATTTAGGTTGTAAAGTGAATTTCAATATTGTTTTATATTTATTATAAATGATTTGTAAAAATCAATGCTTATTCTATTTTTAGAAATAAATATAGTGTTTACTTGTCCGTTGAGTGCGTTACGGATTTTCGTTAATGCGGGTGCATACGTATTCGATAAAAATTCTAAATGCTTGAGCAAGACATTTAAACAAATGATTTATAAAGATATAAATAGTTTGTGAAAGATTAAAGTATTTTCGAGTAGAATGTTTTAAAGGACATTTAGTAAAGTAAGTTGTTTCGGAAAAGAGATATTTGAAATTTATGTTTGTAAAAGATTTGGAAACCATATTTTATCTTTCCTATTACTTGGCAAGTGGCTTGTAAATTAAATGTTACATGTTAGTATGTATTTTTCTGTGACAGTTGCAACCATTGGATATTAGTACATTGCTGTGATCATTGGTGAGCTAATACCACATAATTTTATGTCATTTGGGAATTAGTGACTTTATATAGATTCGATAATGATTTTTATATATATGATGTGTAAATGTTATAAAGCTTTGAGGTTTTAAGATGTGGATATGTATGCACATATATAATTTAAAGATTTATTATGGATAAGTTAATTAAATTAAGAATTATTTTGATAAGAAATATAGAAATGTTTTTGAAGAGTTAAATTTTGTAAATAAAATTTAGATTTTTTCTTCTAGATTTAATTTCAAGTAGTTAAATATTTGCTTAAATTGTGAAAAGGGTTTGAAAATAGAAGTTGAAATTAACTTTTGGGATATGAAATGTTTAGAAATTATGTAATCTATTAGAAAATGATTCATCATATGGAAAATTTTAATTTTAGTGGGAATTTTGTTTGTAAGATTTTGAAAGTTTGTTAAAATAATTTAAAGTTATTTAAAGAGAAAATTTGAATTCAAATTATGTTTGAGTTTGAATAAAATGAATTTTCGAAAAGTATATATAATGCATATGATATTTGAAAAGAAATTTATTCAAATAAAGGATTTTGAGAATTTATAATGCAATTTTTCCTTTGAATAAAATGTTTTGATATGTAAAATGAATTTAAATAATATAATTAAGTTTTGTATAATTGATTTGTTATAGATTTTTTCTTATAGGAAATTGCGAGGACGCAATTTTGTTAAGGGGAGGAATCTGTAACAACCTGGTTTTTAAGTGGTAATTAATTAAATAAATAATAGTAATTTAATTAAATAAATTTAAATTTGGTGAAAATTTATTTGATAAAATAGTTTTCAAATTATTTAAACAAAAGGATTTAAAATGTGAAATTGATGTCTAGTATAAAATTATATAATTGCAGTATGTCATTCTATTATTATTATAGTAATTTTGAAATGTAACATACACTTGTTTAAATTAAACAGTATTTAGTTTAGAAACAAAGAAATTATTTTTTTTTTTTCATGGCCCAAACCTATATTTCTAAACCCAAGCTCATCCCCTATATCCTGATCATTCCATATCTGGATTTTTCGAATTCTTGGCTCTTCTCTCTCTCGTTTATAAAATAGGCACAATCCTTTAGCTTCACAACCTGATGATACTACCCACCTAACATTCAATTCTAAAATTACTCTCATAAATCCAATAAATTGTATAAATTCCTCAAAATCAAATATAAGCAACTTATCGCTACTACATGCATCAAGCAATAAAGGAAATAAGGTTCGATCATTTTTGGGATGCGAGGGGTGTGCATTCAAAAGGAAAGAGGGAATCCAACAGAAGAAAAAAGGAAGATCGCAAGTGACAGGTGAGACCCCGACTCACAAAAATCCTATGTCGACCATGTCTTTTATTTTTTGCAATTGAATTGTTGGGTTCATACTTGTATACAAATATTCTCTGACTTCAACATTCGGAATCCATCAGGCAGAAAATAAAATTAAAAAAAGTAAATAAATATAAGAGCACCGCCTGGAGCAGTGAAACTCCAGGAAGCTCCGACTGGTCAGCCGGTCTTGGATGACCAGAGGACCGGTCAGGCCATCTCCCCTTCAGGTGCACGTGTGTTCTCCTCCTTGCCAGCACGTGTCTTCTTGTTCATGGAAATGAGCAATCTAGAGCCTATGCTCATGTTCGTATCCATGAGAGAACAGTAAGATCTAAGTGTGTGTGTGTGTGTATACCAGTGGTTATATATATATATATAAGAATTTGCGGCTGTTGATGGTTACATGAGTATGAGAGCAACCTTAATTAGTATGAATTGAGTTGTTTATCCTAGTGTTAACTTCTATAGTTTTATTTATGTTAGTTATAGCATACCTTCACTCTCTATTGATCTTTCTAATTCAAGTGATAGTTTACATATCTCGGTTCATTAGCATATTTATTTTGTTCAAACCTGTGAAATCAAATAAAAGAATGTTTGTATAAGTTTAAATCCTTGAACATGATTTGCTTAATTTTATGGTCTATACAATTTTATATATTAGGAAGCTACAATAATTTGTACGTAGAATATATACAAATTTTCACCTCTGAGATAAGCTGAATTAAATATTTACATAAAGACTAAATTATATGAATGTAAGTACGAAGTTAATGAACCAATAAAGCGAGTTAAATAGGTTCCATTTGCTGCATGAGCACATGCTTATATATGGAGAAGCTTTAGTAAGTTAAAGTCAATATATATATATATTGTTGGAAAATTTCAATATGTGGGCCACATATGTAAAATAAATGTGTCGTGCTATTTTGGTGTAAAGCCTAACTAAAGTGATCAAATTATGAATTAAAGTTAAAAGGCTTATAGGTATAATTGTCATGATAATAATGTGTAGATACTGGGGCAATTCTATTTTGTTGAAGGGCCAAATTAGAAAATGCCAACATTATAAATAAGGGGTTATGGTCCCCAAATTACATAAGTTCTAGTTATTCTCCTAATCTCTTCTATGGAAATAATTCGGATCTAGGGTTTATGTCAATTTGGAAGATCAGATCCAACTATCATTTTTTTGGATCTATCTCTTTCTCTTGATCAGTTTATGAAAGCAGCAACTATGGATTCAGATCTAATATAAGTTCTAGGGCTTGTGTTAATATGGTAAACCTAATCAAATTTACTTGTCAAATCAGCAATTATGAATTCAGGTATGGCTTCCGCTAATTTGTTTACTTTCCTGTGATTTTTTTTCAATCAAATCAATATGGGTCACCTATTCAGATCTAGGGTTTCATGTTTAGTCTATCCTAAAGTATACTGAAATCCTAACAAGTGGTATCAGAGCCACCCATCATTGATTTCATTGGGAAATTTTTATCTTCTTTTTATTATGAGTAAGTTTTGAATTAAACTTCATTTAGATGTCATTAAATTCCACTTAAGTTTCAGATCTGCTTGATGTATGTATCAATGATTTTTTGATGATGAGTTTGAATTTGGTTTAATATCAATTTTTATTGTAAATTGAAAGGCTGATTTAAGAAATTGTTTTGGTGTAGTAAGATAGATAGATCTAAATGATCTATATGTTATTATGAAACAGTTAGAATTTTCGAAATCATTAAATTATGAGAAATAATGTAAATTCCTCTAATTTTGAAAACAACTTATATGGTCAAAGCATTCACATGTTTATTATTATATATTTTATAAATAATTTATGAATTTTAATGTGAGGAATGTTTTGGATCTGATATGTATATTCATTTTTCTTTAATATTTATAAATGGTATAAACAGATATGTATAATTTAGGACCATTTATGTAAGAAATATAGATCCGATTCTATGATTATTTTACCTTACTTAACTTTTGATTAAGTAATTTGGATATTTATATATGGTATGGGTTATTTCAGAAATTTTAGTTAATTAAAAATAAAGTATTCTCCTTTAATGTGTTTATGTTTATTTTATTATTGAAATAAATTTTAATATGACACTAATTTACATTTTGGACCACACAACGGTCAATTGCATTTATTTTTATCATAATTGCATTAAATGTGGTTGTTATGGTAATAAATTAATTAATTTATTATCATAAATGCAGTAAATGCGTCGGTTGCAATAAATTTAATGGTGCAACATGTTTGTATTTGGAATAAGAAAAGGCATATTGTTTATTATTTGATGCATTTACCAGATACAGATATTTGATATGTATGAACTGCTCATTAAAAATAAGTTTCACTTTCATGCTTTGGTTATCATGAAATAAAAGGAGCAGCAGTTTTCATATTTTGCCAAAATGCATGGTCACTATCCTTAATTAAGTATTCAAATAATTAATTAAAGTTAAAGTGGTACAGTAGCATTCTGTATAACTATATTGTGGTTCAGATATACATTATATTTACTACATTTATTCATGTTATTTAGTATGACAGTTACTATGTCATTTATGCATAATTTTATATGGCATTTAATTCTGGCATTCATCTATGACATTTATTATGTGATTTATTTATGATATTTTGCATCATACTTATTTATAAAATTTCATGAATGTAACCACATACTTAAAGTAAAAGACTATAACAGCTATGATTAAAACATGCCGTGCCACAGTTATAATTTTGAGATTATCAAGTGTAATATTGACTTAAAATGCTTTTGGGAGTATTTTATAACACTTGAGATATTGTACATACACTAAGAAATAAAATCAAATATATTTTTTGGTGTCTCTTTATGAACTAATTGTAAATATCCTACATCCCAAGTGAGCAAATTTAAATAACATGTCACCAAAGTGACCTCTCTTATTTTAGTTGTTCATGAAAATGTTTGATATTTGTGTGTATTTATTCATGCGGATGTTAGCCAGCCCAAAGGAAGACTAATATTTGGCCGAATAACCTACACATGTGTGGTGATAAATATGTGATAATTATAAGGTTTTACAAGTGAATAACTAATCGGCCCAAAGGAAGATTGTTATTTGACTTGCATTTATTATCAGTGTTTGATCATTACAACAAGAATACCACTTGCAGTTAATATTACTGTCCAAAGACTTGATATTAATGTTGTGTTAGGTATCTTGAGAAGAGACTTACCAATTATTTGAATTTACTATGGTTGATATTGGACATGAGCATATACGGTCAATCCTTAATTTTGTTCATTTTTCAACTAATTTGACTAAAGTGTCTGCCAATTTTAATGTACTTATCTTATTTGGGACTAACTCTAAGGATTATTAAGAGAACATGTTGTTTGTACTTAACTTCATGGATCTAGCTCTTGCAATTAGAATGCTCTTATAATATCATGAGGAACATTCAAAGGTGAAACAATTCAAAAAAGAAAGAGTCAAAAGATCATAAAGTATAATATTTCAAAAGCTTTCAAGGATGTGGTATCCGTAGGGATAACCAATTTAAAGGATTTTTTTATTGAGAATGAAAAGTGTTTCCTTAAAATGGTAAGGAGAAACAAGCACACTTTATATTGCTTGATTCCATAAAGTCAAAATAAAGGAAACATAAATAAGTGCTATATGGAAAATATTGCTTCAAAAGTTAAAGGCACTCAAGTTATTGTTATTCTTTCTTGTACTCTCTTTATTCACAGTATAACCATTTTAAGATTATTATTGTTTTTCTTAAGAATAAAATGACCTTTATTGAGCTCATTTCACATTGTGGTAAGAAGAAGAAGTGGGATTGAAGCATGGTAAGATAGAAAGTACCTATTTATCGTACATTGTAAATAAATGTATAAATAAGGATAAAGAAGTCGCTAAGGATCTAGAAGAAAAGAAATAATATATAAATATATTTATAATTGTTTCTTTAATAAGATATACAGATATATAAAGAAAAGTTTACTATATTTTTTTTAAGATATTATTGAGATTTCAGTAATATTGTTTGGATTTATTTGATATTTTTTTGTTATGCTGTCAGTTAGATAGATTTCAGTTTTCTATTTTTAATATGAACAAATTGGGTTATTACTGTTCATTTAAAATAATAAGATTGATTTATGAATAAATTCAAACATTGTTGGAATTAAAGCTCTTAATGTTTAAAATATAGCTTATATATATATCTACTTATGCTAAATACCTTTTATAATAAAGTCTCAAATTTTGATTCGGTGATTAATATGATTATCCGTTTTAGCTTACTAAATAATTGTATATTGAGGCACTAAAGATAGCAAAACTTTGTTATTATTCTAAGCAACTTAAAAGCTACAAGTTTTATAAACCCACACCAAGAAAAAATTGTAAGATGGGAAATGCTATAATTTTTGAGGATGTTGAGTTTGGGGGGAGAAATAAAGTACGGATCATTGTTTTTAAGGAGAATCATTATCTTCGATTCAACTACAATTACTTCTTCGGATAATGTATAAGATTTGTTTCTTTTCATTAACAAGAAGTAAATTAAGAACCATAATAAGGCAATGCTAAATGAAATTTTAAGATATGTATCATTGTCTTTAAGGAGAATCATTATCTTTGATTCAACTACAGTTACTTCTTTGGATAATGTATAGGACTTATTTCCTTTCATTAAAAAGAAGTAAATTAAGAACCATAAAAAGACAATGTCAAACAAAATTTTCTTCAAATTAAGGTTATTGTTTTAAGAAAATAGACTCAACAACCTCAAAGTGCAAGGTCACTAAGGAAATCCACTTAAAAAGGAAGAAATACTATTCTGGATGACTATGTAGTATTTTTTCATAAAGATAAATATTGGATTGGTGAATATGATTCTTTGGCTTACATTAATCCATACAAGGTACTAATTTGAAATGTGGATTTAAGGTATGAATATATAATGTAAATCTATAAAGACAATAAAGTTTGAGATCTTTCCCATCACCTTATGATAATAAGATCATTGGTTATGAGTAACTGTTCAAAACAAAAAGGGATCAAGTGGGTAATGTGAAAATGTATAAGGCTTATTATAGAAAAGACTAGACTCAAATGGAAAATAATGTTTTATTTTTTAAAGAGTCTTTCTCTTTGGTTTTACTGAAAGACTCTTTAGAATTATTTTGAAACTTGTTATAGATTATGATTTTAAGCAATATTAGAAGGATATTAAAGTCGTGTTTCTCAATGGAGACATTGATGAAATAACTTAATAAAACCACTTATGGATTACCCTTTTGTATTAGGGATTCAAATACACCATTATTATTCATGGGGTGCTATTTGGATTATCACAAAAGGTTTGGTATGCAGACTGCAAATCAATTCTCTTTTGCCAAAATAGACAAATGTTGTCTTATATAGTAATATAAGAACATCCTTGAAGCTAAAGAAATGCAAAAGATTCCTCATGCATTTGCGGTGTGGAGTCTAGTGCATGCTAAAGCATATACACATATGGATATTGCGTGTATTATTTGGCAGATATCTTACTGACATTAAAAGTGAATTAATTATTAGTAACCAAAATGGTTATGAGATATCTTTAAGAAACAAAGGATTATATGCTCAAGACGGATTGGTTGGAGATCATAAGGCATTACAGTCCGACTATTTTGGATGCCAAGAGTACAAAAGATCCACTTCAGATAACAATAATATTATTGTTGTTGTTGTTATTTTTTGTTGGATGAAGCTATATAAGGAAAGTTGTCATACAGATACTTATAGCCTTCTTTGCTATTTTCCGTTATAGAGCATCCAACGATGGAAAATAATTGTATAATTTTGTCATAAAGTAATGGACTATTGAATAAAGAAATTGAAAGATCATTAAAGTAATATTGTAACAATAAACAACATATTATTTTCCAGTAAGGGGAGAGTGCAAAATAGATTGTAATTCATAGAGCATACCGTGACAAACTCCAATATAGCGGATCCGCTTATAAAAGAATTATCACCCAAGGTCTTTCATGAGCATCTTCCTCAATCGGTGTAACTTTTGTGTAAGAATATTTTTGTTCAAGGGGAGTTTGTATTTGGTACTATCAAATGACACATTTCTCTATACTTTGGTTACAGATACATATCAAGTTCTTTTTTTCTAATCAGAAATAAAGTAATAAAGTTTTGTTTGCACTCTAGGTTGTTCAAATATTGAACGTTTTGATCTCACTAAAGTAGGACCAGTTGGAAATAGACATGTATAGATCACATCTCATGTAATTTACATGCTATGCACCCATGATTGATCTATGTCGTTTGATTGTGTTGGTATATGTGACCATTGATTGGTTTAGTTGCACTAAAAGTAACGAAAGCCACTTTGATCCTTTATCAGCATAGTTAATGGACGAGATTGTTTCAGAAACACCTTATGTTATAAATAGCAAATTTTGGAGCTCATAAAGTTAAACACATTTATAAGGTTATTACATATATGGCCCAAAGGGGAGATTGTTTGAAAATTTCAATATGTAGGCCACATATGTAAAATAAATGTGTCATGCTATTTTGGTGTAAAGCCTAACTAAAGTGATCAAATTATGAATTAAAGTTAAAAGGCTTATAGGTATAATTGTCATGGTATTAATGTGTAGATACTGGGGCAATTCTATTTTGTTGAAGGGCCAAATTAGAAAATGCCAACATTATAAATAAGAGGTTATGGTCCCCAAATTACATAAGTTCTAGTTATTCTCCTAATATCTTCTATGGAAATAATTCGGATCTAGGGTTTATGTCAATTTGGAAGATCAGATCCAACTCTCATTTTTTTGGTCTATCTCTTTCTCTTGATCAGTTTATGAAAGCAGCAACTATGGATTCAGATCTAATATAAGGTCTAGGGCTTGTGTTAATATGGAAAACCTAATCAAATTTACTTTTCCAATCAGCAATTATGAATTCAGGTATGGCTTCCGCTAATTTGTTTACTTTCCTTTGATTTTTTTTCAATCAAATCAATATGGATCACCTATTCAGATCTAGGGTTTCATGTTTAGTCTATCCTAAAGTATATTGAAATCCTAACATATATATTTGCCATAGTAACTTTTCTTTTACTCTCTGGTTTCATTTATTAACTAGCACATCTGACTTGAATATTAACATGGGATAAGTATTCATATAGTATGTATAGATACATACACACACATATTAAATTATAATATAAAGTATTCTCTTATGTGTTATGGGTTGTTGCTACCTTGTATTAGTTGTGTGTATGGAAAGTGTGACAGTGTTGTGTGAGTAATGTGTGTATTTGCATGTATATGTATTTACTTATATGTGTGAGTGTGCTAGCATGTGTAGAGTGTCACCATACATGGGTGTGTGCAATTGGCGTGTGTTATAGGTGAAGGTGTGCGTGAATCATTGGGTGGGTATTGACGTGAAGCATATGTGAATGCACTTGTATGCCTGTTAAGTGCATGAGGATGATGTAGTATTATTTGTGAGGAAGTGCATTTATAGTGAAAATTAGGTCCACGTCCCTAAAATCAAATTTAATAGCCCAAAACTCCTTCCATTTTAAACTTGTAAATCTGGTCCCTAACTTTTTTTTACAATATTTTATTTCATGTTGACTATTCTCCTGTGATTGTATTGGCGATCAAGATTTGAAATCTTCGTAGTTAAATCAGATTTAATTTGATCTACTATTCGATTTTTTGGCGATTCATTATGGCTTCATTATCTTGCAAGTAAACGCTTGATTTAATTTTCAATCGACTTTGTATTATTGTTTTTAAATAATTGCATACAAAACTGAAAAAACTTAAGTATGTGCATATATATACGCAATTATTTGAAACTAATGCTGTTGTAATTAAAAGCTGTATTTTAGTATAGATTTTAACTACATTTTTCATTAATTTTTAACTATGTAATACATATGTAGTCTTAAAATGCAGCAGTTCAGTACCAAGATTTTTTAAGGATCTTTTTAGTTTTTAACTGCATATGTAAAATGCAGTAAAAATTTGCATTTAACGGTTGTATTTATTAACTGCATATCAAACATGTAGTTAAAAAACACATTTAACAGCTGCAATTTTTAACTGCATACGATATATGCAGTTAAAAATAATACAATTCATAACTTTATATCAGATATGTATGCAAGTATAATAAGAATCTTATGAATTTTTAACTGCATAAGTGAAATGCTCTTCAAAATTTGCATGATTCAAGTGTATGTTTTAACTGCATATGTTATATGCAGTTAAAAATTGCATTTAACATGTGCTATTTTTCACTGCATAATAGATATGTAGTTAAAAATGGTACAATTTATAACTGCATAAGTGAAATGCAGTTAAAAATGCAGTTGTTTATAAATAATTGCAAACATGTATGCAACTATTCATAATAATTGCATGTATGTCTACAAGTATAATAAAAATCTTATGACTTTTTAACTGCGTAAGTGAAATGCACTTAAAATTTGCATCATTTAATTGTATGTTTCAACTTCATATTTCATATGTAGTTAAAATTTGCATATAACAGCTGTAATTTTAAGATGCATATCAAACATGCATTTAAAAATGATGAGAAACTTATAATTAAAACGGAGGGATGTTTTGTGTATTTTCAAACCTATTAAGGATTTATGCCAAATGTTCCCTATATATAAATAGGGAGAGCAAATCCTCTATACCCACTTTTTGCTGTACCCCTGTCCAAACCAATACAATGAAGCCATGTGGCACAGTTAATGTAGATACCAACAAACACCATTTCACTCCGTTAGTCATTAAATCATTATTAATTATTTGTTGCTTCTTCCATATCAGCTCCTTCCTTTTTCCTCAATCCATTGTTAATTCTTTACAAAACAAATGATTCTTCAGTTTTCATGAAACAGAAATGAAAATAAAATATTTTAAATTTCAAGGTATTTTCTTATAAGAAAGAAAACCGCTGCACTTGTTGTCACATCTACTTTTTGTCTCCAAACTAAAATGCAACATACTTCTACAAACTAAAATATTAGAACTAAAATGCATTCTTTCATTTTTTTCTTGTCAACCTACTGCACTATCATTTCTACCAGAACAAACATGAATAAGGGAACAAAGAACAGAAAACATACTATCAAAATGGAATAGAGAACATGAACAAAGAATATATTTATCAGAATATACATGAACAAAGGAACAAAGAACAAATTAATATGAACATAAATAATACACAGAGAGAAATGCATTCATTCATAAGCACTTCAACTAGGCTCCAAGATATAAAATAGATAAATAATCTAAACAAATACAACTTAATCTTTTTCATGCATGCAAAAATCTTAAATCATAAAAATCCTAGACACCAACTGATACCCCAAATACTACATAGTACAAACCGTAAGTTAAAGAACATATTTAATTAATCATTTAAATCCATAAAATAATTCTCTGCTTTCAAAGGGATCTTTACATGCCACTCCTCGAATTTGTCTTTATACAGATTAGCCCATTGTGTCGCTACCGAGCATCTCATTTTTTCCCAACATATAACTATGGGAGGGAAAGGAGCATCGTCGGTCAATTGTATCTTCACATAGTGTGTTCCTTCATCAACTATACATACGACTACTACTTTGTTGCATAATGAATTAGGAGGTTCTCTTAAAGGTAGGTAAGTAGCACTTTCAAATGGTGCTAAAACAATGAACACACATTGAAAAGAACTAGCGACCATGATTCCCATGTAAGGAAGTTTCATCCAAGCTTCCATAGGTGCAAATGGTGATTCACAATGTAATGCTGGTTCACATTGTTCAAAATTTTCTTCGCCTCCTAGAACAACGTATATGTAACGACCCGCCATTTTCGATAATTAAATTTATTAATTAAATAAGCTTTGGAATTTAATGTTGTGGAAATTTAAAAATTTAAGATTTAATAACGAGAAAATAACTAGAATGAAATATAAAAATGTTAATTTAAGGTAATTGCTAACTATTTTAATGAAATTCCAATTAATTGAAATGATTGTAAAGTCATAATTGGTTATAAATTGTAAATAAGTAAATAAACCAAATGTTGTATTTAACGGTGAAATTGTATGCAATTAAGTGAAATTGGGTAATATAGAATAATTAATCCGTATGTGAATTTATTTGTTTTGTTTGTTAACAATAAACATAGAAATGTGTTTGAATTGAAAGTTGTAACAATAGTTTAATTATAAATTCACTATTTAATTCGTTGAAATAATTGGAAATCGGTTGCAATTAATCTACTGAAATATTGCAGTTAATGTGAATTAAAATGGTAACCGTAGAATATTGATGTAATAAGATATACACCAATGTTAATTCTATCCATAAGATGATAATGAATTGAATAATAAGATGAAAAATCAAATAAATAGATTTATTGGAATTTAATTTAATAATCAATTGAATTTATTGCTATTGAAATTGAACACTGTAATTAGTGTAATATTTAACATTGAATTGATATGGAAATTTGTTTTAAAAGATTATAAATTACTAAGTAATCAGAAATGATAAAATTTGTTAGTTATTAAATTTGAATTTAAAAGGTGATTTAATCAATTTAATAACAATTTATTTAATTAACGTGAAAATAGCCATTTTGGCCACTATCTCGGATTCCGACGAAACTAGTTTCATCGGATCCGTAACTGTGAATTATTGTAGGATTTTAAGTTTCGTAGTGATCGTACTTGTCGTTTGATCGTGCGGGCTCGAAACACGTAGAAATCAATTTGAAATAAGCTGATTTTAAAAGCTAACTTCTTCATACAATGGAAATAGGACTTGAAACATGTTCCATTTAGTTTAAAAATATCAAAAGCATCTATTTTGATATATTGGATGACCTACTTTCGTTTCGGAGACGGAACGAGCTTTTCGGGTCGCTATTGTCGTTCATATCAATTCGATATGTGTTTATTCTTTCTTATCGGGTCTTGTCTATATAAATAGATTTTTTTTCTAACCCTAGCAGTCTTTCTATTTCTTATTCCTGTACGTACATCAATTCTGTCTGCTCCTTTCTTCAATGGTAGAAACAAAATCCAATTTCAAAATCAAACTCCTCAAAATCCTAACATATTATATATCGTTGGAAAGCTCTCGACGAGTGTAATCCACTGTTGCTATTCGTTTTTCGATTTGAATCACCGTTTGACCAGAAATCAAGGATGAACCTCAGCCGTCCATATTAGGTTTTCGCGATCCAACGGTGGATTTTCATTCGATCGACGATCGGGAGGTAGCGTTGGGAAGGTGGTGTCGAGCAGGTCTTAGATCTTATGGTCGTTCATCCCCAAGTGGTCGTGGTTCGCTAGAAATCAGCGATGAAGTGGGCAGCGACACGAGGTGTTTGGAGGGGCTGTGGTTGGCTGCGACTTGGCTATAGGGGCGGCTCGACGTGGCAAAGACGATGGCGAAGTTTGATTGGCACGTAGGCCAGTGGGTGGTCGGCGATAATTGCAAAGAAGCGGTAGCTGTGGACGAATAAGCTTGATCGAGATTTAGGGTTGCTGTGCATGTTGAATGTGTGATGACGTGTAATGTAGGTAACGTGTTGTTTTTTTTTGTTTTTTTAATATAGTTTCAATTTCAAAACGTTCTAATATGCATAACTTTTACGTACGAGATCGGATTTACGCACGGTTTGCTCCGCTGTGATCGTATCAAAATTCCAGACATTTTGGAACTAGTTTGGACAAATATTAAAACTGTCGAAATTTGAGCCTTTATTTGGATTTCAAATCGATTTGAAATCAAAGGTGAGTGTTTTAACGCACTCACAACTACTAAATTATCTTATGTTAGTTAAATTGAATTTATGATGCGAGTAGAAATTGATTGGTTGATGTTTGGTATATTTAAATTGTCATTCCAGTTAAATCTGACTTTTATTTAATTTATTCACCATTAATTTAATATTAAATTTTAAATTGCCAGTTATACTAGTTATTGATAATCGGTCACTTGTTATTGTTTATTGGTTGGTTTGAATGATGATTGTTATGGATGGTTAATTGTTGATATTGGATGATTGGATGCTATATTTTATATTGTTATAACATTGCAAGTTCCCTTAGTTATTGCTTGGAAAATCACTATGAGTTGAAATGATACATACCCGAACGATCTAAAGATTAGGGAAAAATCGTTATGGGTTGAAATGATAAACCCGAACGATTTTATGGATTTTTGAATGTTAATTTGGTATTGCGGGTTTAAATGATATATACCCATAAATTTAAATGTATTGCAGATTGAAATGATATACATCTGTATCACTTGACCATAGAGTAGAAAATTATATATGGACACTAGATTGGTTAAATTAAATAATTTTAAATCCTTAAACTTCGAATTCAGCTAAATGGTATTTTGAAATAGAAATTGATTTATATAAATTGAATTGTTTAAAGGATTTAAATTGAAATTTTAAAGTTGAATTTGAAGTATAAACAAAATTGAGTTATTGAAATGTTTGAAAATGTAATTTTGAAATCTATTGAAATTGGAGTAGCTTAAATTGATATTTCAAACATGGATTTGAAATCGATATAGATTTAAATGGTTTATTGTGAATCTAAATTGGAAGATGTGAGATTGGGTTTGTTGATTTGGAAACTGAATATGGTCCAAATGTGTTGAAATGGAAGAAACAGTTTAATTTGATGTTAATTTCAAATTTATTTATTAAATAATAAACTATTTAGAAATATATTATTTTAAATTCAGATTTATTTAGATTTTCAAACCATTTTTAAATTAAACTATATTAAACCTATTTAACTATTTTAAACCATTTAAACTATTTAATCTATTTTAAGCTATTTAAAGTATTTTAAACTATTTTATTCTATTAAAACCATTTAAAACAATCTTAAAGTATTTTAAAACTATTATAAAGTATTTTAAACTATTTTAAAAGTATTTTAAACTATTTAAACTATTTTAACTATTTTAATCTATTTTAAAAATATTTTAAGCCATTAAACTATTTTAAAGTATTCAAACTATTTTTAACTAATTAAACTATTTAAAACTATTTATGACTATCTAAACTATTTTTTTGATTTTTAGACTGTTTAAAGTTGATGTGTTTATATTTAAATCCTTGATTTAAAAGCGAATATGGTTAAATGATGTTATAATCTAAGTTGGGATTTGAAATGATATTTTCTAGTGAAATAACATATTCTGAGTAAATATGATGATTTTAAAATGAGGGTTTAACCTATTCTGGAAGTATGATCTCGGAAGTAAATATGGTTTCGAAAATGATATGATTTCAAAAGCGAATATGATTTCGAAAGTAAATATGAATTCGAAAGTGATATGTTTGAATCGAATATGATATTTTGATATCAATTATGAATTGATTTTTGAAATGTAAAAGAACCATCCGGTGTGAAATAAGCATTTGGTTATTAAAGAGACCGGGATCAGATATTGTCATACCTCTGCCAATACCGAAAACCACTTTAACAACTGTGTACGTTGTGGAGATTCTAGAATGAAGTAGAATGGTTTGGAGAACGATTTTGTATGAGGTATTTACGTAGCCCTGACTCCCGGGAGTCAGCTTGATGTGGCTAAAACAGGAGCTACACCGGGCCAAGTGAGGTAGCACCTCCGATCGGGCACATTTCTTCGATACCATATTATGACTTTGTGATTGATTTGGTGGCCACCCCTCGATATGATTATGGGAGTGAGTTCCGAGGTTGGCGATAGTAGCTGCTATGCGTTACCACGAGTCTGGGAGTGCAAATTGTAGAATCCTACCCTGGCATTGCCTCGCATGCCTTGTCACATGCCTTATCACGCCCACTGCGAGTTTTTTTTTGTACCCTACCTATGGAGTGCACTCTGGGTAAACCACCAGTTTGGTGGAGCTTACGGTACTATATAAACTACGGGAATATATAAAATGTGTTAAAGGGGATATGGGTAACGCCTTAACACTATTTTAATACTTTACTTTGTTGTAGACACTATTGTACTATGTATGTAGATGGTTTAACGGATCCTTAGGAGATGGAATCCCAAACATCTCTTAAGTTATTGCACTCACGTTAGACACTGGATAGGAGATGTCAAACCACATAAACATCTATGACGCCATTACACTCATATTTATTTACTGTTGATTTAACTTACATAAGATCTTTTAGTTCTGACTCGAGTGTTTTGTCTTTTCATTACACTCGGGTCAGTCTATGCTTTTTAGTGTATCGAAGACTGCTTTTTCTGGAGGACGAAGACGAAGATTTAGTATTATTATTATTTATTATATTATTTTCAATGCATCATGTTGTTCCGCTGCATTTTTTTATTTATTCCAGTTGCATATAACTTTGATCTGTATTGTAAAAGTGTAACCAATGTTCTTTGTAAAACAGCTTCATGAATTGTTTATTTGGTTATTATATTTTGTCATTCCGCTGTGAGATTTTATGTTTTGTTTTTCCTTCTTTTCTCTTCTTTTTCTTATTTACCCCATAACAATCCTCCCTTTTGAATGGTTTGAGTTTGACATGTGTGGTTCATTATCGATTTAAACCATCTAAAAAGGTAGGTCGTTACATTTGATATCAGAGCTTTGGTTTAGCATTAAACTTAGCTTTGTGGGGTCTGACTCATTTGAAATAGGGTAGTAATACCCTAGAATGAGTCGTTGAGCGTATATATATAAGAGAGCTTATTTGTTAGTGTTATAAAAGGTTTTATATTGTGTTAATTTTTTGTGTTTAGTATTTATAGATTCTGGTCGGTACATAGTACGCTATGGCATCGATAGGAATTTCTAAACACTTAATAGGGCAGACCGACATAATATTTGTTTTGAAATATAGGTAAATGAAATAATTTTGCCTAGTATTATATTTTATATAAAAGAATAATCTTTATAAATGTATATAATTGTATGTGATATGTTTGATTGTTTGTTAAGAAGTGAAATTATAAATATTAGTTGCAAAATGAGATTGTAAATAAAATGAATATAAATTGGAAATTTAGTACTTAGGTTCTGGGATTTTGAATTTGTTTTCAAAGGATTTTAGAATATAATATTAGTATAATTTGGAAGTATTTCTGATATAAATATTTCAATATAATTTGAAAGAAATGTTTAAAAGAAGTTTAAAGGAAATAAGTTCAGTACTCCCCTCTTTGTCGCAGGAATATAATTTCGATGATGACTGCACGCATCATCAACGTTCATTTTCGAGTTTCAAAGTGGGAAAACCACTGTAGTAGTTTTCCTACACATTTGTTTGATAACAAATCTTAAAATTTAATTTTCTAAATATGATTGGATATACATAAGTTATGAGTGTATATATATATATATATAATTTTAAATGATTGATAGGAACCTAGTATTCAGTTCTTAAGTTTTTGTAATTTAGAAATTCAATTATTGTAATGAAATGGAATCTTTACTATATTAATAATTGGAAACTTCTAAATTGAAAATAAGAAATTAGATGCTAAGTGATTAATGAAATATATAAGAAATTGAAATTTTTTAACTTGTAGATGTGAAAATTTAGAAGATATAATTAGTGAACATTTTGTTAACTAAAAGGAATAAGATGAACTTGTGTAACATTCAATTACATTCTAAAAAGATATATATATATATATATAACCTATCAAAATATTCAAAAGTTGAAATGTTGATAAGAATATGTAATAGAATATTATACAAGTAAAACTTAGGAAATGAAAGTGTTCAATGGAATTATGTTTATAAATAAGAAATGTTATAAAATGTTATAAACTTAAGTTAATAATTTAAAGTGCCACTAATTAAATTTAATAAAAGGGTGAATACTGCAAGTAAATGATTATAAACTTACGTTAATTTAATTGAAGTGAATAGTAAAAGTAAATACTATATATATGAAAGAAATAAAAGTGAAAAGAAAAGAGTAAAAAAATCTAAGTATGAGTTGCTTCACAAATAAATATTGATGTTAAAGGAAATTAAAGTAAATAATAAATATGAATTAAACTGAAATAAAATGTATGCAATACTCTAATAATGAATCCATTGATTATTTTAAATAATTAAATGAATATAACTTATGTGAGTAAATGAATGTAAGCTAATGGAAACATTGCATTGCATGAATGAATTGGGAAATGAATTTTGTATGTAATGAATGTAAATTAATGAAAATAAGCGTTGTATGAATGAATGAAACTAAAGAACAGTAAATAATATGAAAGGAGATTAATAAGAATAAACCTACATGACATTTGAATTTATTGGTTGTTTGACTTATGGGATGTTTGGGAAGTGATACTTTGAATTGTTTAGGATGTATAAATAATCTATTAAGTTTTATCTAAGACTGTTGAGTGTATGGTATACTTAGTAGTTTATTTATCATTTTATACGATTAAAAGTTTCTGAACCCAAACAAACCATTTGTTTTGGTTGTTATGGATGGATGGCTGATTACTTTGATTACATGTGATGATTGTATGGTTTTGTTTGCAGGTGACTATTGTTATGTTGTGTTGAATTGGTTGTTATTAATTGAAACAACATAAATATTTCTCTTTTACATAATTATTAACTTCTTTGGATTATATAAGTGAAATACAGGTTATGGAAGCAATAGCTATTACTTTTGGTTTCATAAATAAAGCATTGTTTGCCTGGCAAATAGGTACGTTCTCGGATTACGGTTTTATAGCGATATTATATTGTCCTCCCGTGGTTTGGAATATTTTATTTTGGAATATGATATATATATATATATATATATATATATATGTGTGTGTGTGTGTGTGTGTTTATTATTGATATTATTATTTCTCCCGGACCTCTCCGTACAAAGGAGACTCTCCTCAAATTTTTCGTGAATTTTAGACTTAGAAATTTTTTGTGAAAGTGGAAATGTTTTTCAAACTTTTATTGAACTTGAATAAGAAAGGATTTAATTGTTTAGAAATTGGTACATTTTATTTAAATTATTTAATTATGTAAATTTATTGTTTATAAATTGAATACTTTGCATAAAATATATTAGTTTATTAATTTCTTCTTTTCCTTTTCGAGGACAAAAAGTTTTGTGTGGGGGAAAGTGTAACGACCCGTCATTTTTGATAATTAAATTTATTAATTAAATAAGCTTTGGAATTTAATGTTGTGGAAATTTAAAAATTTAAGATTTAATAATGACAAAATAACTAGAATGAAATATAAAAATGTTAATTTACGGTAATTGTTAACTATTTTAATGAAATTCCAATTAATTGAAATGATTGTAAAGTCATAATTGGTTATAAATTATAAATAAGTAAATAACCAAATGTTGTATTTAACGGTGAAATTATATGCAATTAAGTGAAATTGGGTAATATAGAATATGTAATCAGTATGTGAATTTATTTGTTTTGTTTGTTAACAATAAACATAGAAATGTGTTTGAATCGGTAAGTTGTAACAATAGTTTAATTATAAATTCACTATTTAATTCGTTGAAATAATTGGAAATCAATTGCAATTAATCTACTGAAATATTATAGTTAATGTGAATTAAAATGGTAACTGTAGAATATTGATGTAATAGAATATAAACCAATGTTAATTATATCCATAAGAAGATAATGAATTGAATAATAAGATGAAAAATCAAATAAATGGATTTATTGGAATTTAATTTAATAATCAATTGAATTTATTGCTATTGAAATTGAACACTGTAATAAGTGTAATATTTAACATTGAACTGATATGGAAATTTGTTTTAAAAGATTATAAATTACTAAGTAATAAAGAATGATAAAATTTGTTAGTTATTAAATTTGAATTTGAAAGGTAATTTAAACAATTTAATAATAATTTATTTAATTAACGTGAAAATAGCCATTTTGGCTACTGTCTCGGATTTCGACGAAGCCAGTTTCATCGAATTCCTAATGGTGAATTATTGTAGGATTTCAAGTTTCGTAGCGATCGGACTTGTCATTTGATCGTGCGGGCTCGAAACGCGTAAAAATCAATTTAATGAAATTAATTTGAAATAAGCCGATCTTAAAAGCTAACTTCTTCATACAATGGAATTAGAACTTGAAACCTGTTCCATTGAGTTTAAAAATATCGAAAACGTCTATTTTGATATATTGAATGACCTACTTTCGTTTCGGAGACGAAACGGGCTTTTCGGGTCGTTATTGTCGTTCGTATCAATTTGATATGTGTTTATTCTTTCTTATCGGGCCTTGTCTATATAAATAGATTTTTTTTCTAACCCTATCAGTCTTTCTATTTCTTATTCTTTTACATACATCAACTTCTGTTTTCTCCTTTCTTCAATGGTAGAAACAAAATTCAATTTCAAAATCAAACTCCTCAAAACCCTAACATATTATATATCACTGGAAAGCTCTCGACGAGCGTAATCAACTGCTGCTGTTCATTTTTCGATTTGAATCACCGGTTGACCAGAAATCGAGGATGAACCTCAGCCTTCCAAATTAGGTTTTCGCGATCCAATGGGGGATTTTCATCCGATCGACGATCGGGAGGTGGCGTTGGGAAGGTGGCGTCGAGCAGGTCTTAGATGTAACAACCCGCATATCTATCGATTTTATATTTAAATATTTTATCGTTAGTCGGATGTTAGTCCGAAAAGCTACTTTTTGCATACGGTCAAATTAGGACTCGAGACCACCCCCATTGAGTTCAAAATGACGTTTGCGATCTTTTTGAGTGTAAACTTCGATATGTTTGGAGATAGTGAAATTTTCGTCACTTTTCCCGCTTGAGACTTTGGTTTGGACTGCACCTTCTTAACTCAGCCCACCCCCTCTTCTCTTCATCACTTCAAGCTTCTTCAAAAATGGTGGAGGGAAAGAGAAATTAAAACTCCCAAACACAAATTCCATTGCAAATCCGAGATTCAACATCAAATTCACGTTTAGACCATTGATTCAAGCTTGTTGGTGTTCTTGCTTTGCTCTCAAATCTCCATCTTCATCAAATTCCGTGAAAAGGTGAGATTTTTGATCTCACATCTTGCCTATGATTGTCATTGGACTGTTGGGAATGATTCCCTATCACTTTTACATGCACATTGGCATTTGGTTTGGATTGGATTGGCAAAAAGCTCCACTTTTTAGCGTTTTTGGTGAATTTCCAGCCTTAAGTCATTCTGCCTAGGTTAGGTCGTCCAGGCTGCTAGCTCGCGCGTTGAAAAAATCACCACTATCTTAAGTCTTAGGTCGTTGCCGACCTAAAATCCCCAGGCAAAACGTTAGGTCGTTGCCGACCTATAACTTCCAGGCAAAACGTTAGGTCATTGCCGACCTAAAATTCCAAGGCAAACCACTAAGTTGCTCGAATTTTCTTAAGTCTTAGGTCGTTGCCGACCTAAAATCCCCAGGCAAAACGTTAGGTCGTTGCCGACCTATAACTTCCAGGCAAAACGTTAGGTCATTGCCGACCTAAAATTCCAAGGCAAACCACTAAGTTGCTCGAATTTTCTTAAGTCTTAGGTCGTTGCCGACCTAAAATCCCCAGGCAAAACGTTAGGTCGTTGCCGACCTATAACTTCCAGGCAAAACGTTAGGTCGTCGCCGACCTATAAATCCCAGGCAAAAACTTAGGTCGCTGCCGACCTATAAATCCCAGGCAAAAACTTAGGTCGCTGCCGACCTATAAATCCCAGGCAAAATCTTAGGTCGTTACCGACCTAAAATCCCCAGGCAAAACGTTAGGTCGTTGCCGACCTATAATCTCCAGGCAAAGTTAAGTCGCTCGAATTTTGTTAAGTTTTAGGTCGTTGCCGACCTATAATTCCCAGGCAAAAAAAAGTTAAGTCGTTCGCGAGTTAAACCTTAAGTCTTAGGTCGTTGCCGACCTATAATTCCCAGGCAAGATGTTAAGTCGTTCGCGAGTTAAACCTTATGTCTTAGGTCGTTGCCGACCTATAATCCCCAGGCCAAGTTAAGTCGTTCGCGAGTTAAACCTTAAGTCGTAGGTCGTCTCCGACTTATCCCCCAGTTAAGTCGTTCAAGTTAGGTCGTCGCCGACCTTACACTTGGTCTTTTGAGTTCGCGAATTCCTTAGGTCGTATGACCTATTTTTCCTTAGGTCGCTGGACCGCTTGCCTTCACTAGGTCGTACCGTGACGGGGCGCTGCCCCGCACCCCGCCGTGGGCGCTGCCCCCTGGACCCCCGCGACCTGACCGGGCAGGTCGAACCCCGTATTACTCTGCGTAGGCAATCTCTTCTGAAAAACGTTCATCAGAACTTCCACTTTGATGCATTGTAAGCTGATTTCCTTGGATTTTATTCACGTCTCCGAATGTGAATTTTTGTGATAGATTGTTCCAACAATCGTTTTATGACTTGTCACTTTAAAGATATATGAAGGTTTCAATACTAATAGTAAATATCAAAACTCTTTCATCAAAGCCATTTCAACACTATTTTAAATATCTAAAGTTCGTTTTCTCAAACCGATTTTCAATCTACTAGTATATACAAGCCTTTACTTCACTCGAATGAGAAATCGACTTAAACGACTTAGTAAAACGAGTGGTATGAAACGCTTGCGTTCACTTCGTCGGTTAGCTCTTGGACTTGTTCGATTGAACCCTTTTCGTGACAATTTCCTAGTGAAGATTTACAACTTGTTCGTAAATATTTAAGTTAAGCAAGTGGTTATGGGACATGAAGCTAAACTCATATATTTACTAGCTTGGTGTGATTGACACTTCTCGCTGATCATGATGATCATTTTATGATTTAGACTAGCAATTGTGCGATGTCTCTTTGTTTGCAAGGTAAGACTAGACCGCAATAGTGTGATTCCGACTCACACATATCTCTTTGTCCGCAAGGTTAGTCTAGGCCGCAGTAGTGTGATTCCGACTCACACATATCTTTATGTTTGCGAGGTTAGGCTAGACACCACTTGTGTGATTCCATTCACACATACCTTTCTGCTTTTTGGTTAGCCTAAGCCTCAATCAGTGTGATTCCGACTCACACATATGGGGTAGCTCCCCATGGTCTTCGGACCATCATGTGATAGGCCTCTTTCTCTTTTTATGATTTCTGGATTTCTTGTTTGATTTCTGGATTTTTATGTCATTGACTTGTTATGAGTACAAGTTTAGGGTATGATGCCCTCTTTGGATCTTTGAGAAGATTCTCGTGATATTGATCATTTCTCATCGGTTGATCTCCTGTTGATCATCATTTTCATACTTATAGTAGTATGTCAGTATGGATATTCTATGTTTATGCCATATCTTTTATTATATATCATGTCATCTGATATTTATAGTTAGACTGATCCGTTTATTATTTTCTTAAATAATACTCGGGTCAGACCGAGATGTTACAGGTGCTTCTGCTTGACTTCCTTCCGGGATTTGCTACTCTGACTTTTGGCTGACTATTTAGTTTAGCAGTTTTTGTTGTATACACTTGAGATATGGACTCATAGTTGTATTCTTTTTGTATAGCACAGGTTGCTATTCTTTTGTATTATTGTGGAACTTTTTGACCACTACTCTGATGTACACTTTCATGTGTTAGTTATATATTCATATCTTCTTCCGCCTTTGTGATATGGATGTCTGTGACTGCTTTGTGTTATGTTTATTTCTACGTTTGTTTCCGAAGATTATTTTATAGCCACCGTGTGATAATCAATTACATGGATGGTCGCTCCTCAACAGCCTTATTCTCCGTGCTAGTTGACAGCACTACATCGTAGTGTCCTTGGCTAGCGTGGGTATTGAGGTGGGGCGTCACATTAGATCTTATGGTCATTCGTCCCAGGTGGTCGTAGTTCGCCAGAAATCGGCGATGAAGTAGGCGGTGGCGGGAGGTGTTTGGAGGGGTTGTGGTTGGCCGCGACTTGGCTATAGGGGCGGCTCGATGTGGCAAAGACGATGGCGAAGTTTGATCGGCACGTAGGCCAGTGGGTGGTCGGCGATAATTGCAAAGAAGCGGCGACTGTGGTCGAATAAGCTTGATCGAGGTTTAAGGTTGTTGTGCGTGTTGAAAGCATGATGACGTGTACTGTAGGTAACGTGTATTTTAATTTCCAAACGTTATAATATGCATAACTTTTACATACGAGGTCGGATTTACGCGCGGTTTGCTCTGATGCGATTGTATCAAAATTCCGAACATTTTGGAACAGGTTTGGACAAATTCTAAGACTGTTGAAATTTGGGCCTTTATTTGGATTAAAAATCAATTTGAAATCAAAGGTGAGTGTTTTAACACACTCACAGCTACTAAATTATCTTGTTGGTGTTAAATTGAATCTACGATGTGAATAGAAATTGATTGGTAATGTTTGATATATTTAAATTGGCATTCCAGTTAAATTTGACTTTTATTTAGTTTATTCGCCATTAATTTAATATTAAACTTTGAATTGCCAGTTATACCTGTTATTGATAATCAGTCACTTGTTATTATTTATTGGTTGGTTTGAATGACGATTGTGATGGATGGTTAATTGTTGATATTGGATGACTGGATGCTATATTTTATATTTTTATAACATTGCAAGTTCCCTTAGTTATTGCTAGGAAAATCACTATGGGTTGAAATGATACAACCCGAATGATCTATAGATTAGGGAAAAATCGTTATGGGTTGAAATGATAAACCCGATTGATTTTATGGATTTTTAAATGTTAATTCTGGATTTTGGGTTGAAATTATATATACCTGTAAATTTAAATGTATTGCGTATTGAAATGATATACATCCGTATCACTTGACCATAGGGTAGAAAATTATATACGGACATCGGATTGGTTAAATTAAATGATTTTAAATCCTTAAACTTTGAATTCGGTTAAATGCTATTTTGAAATAGAAATTGATTTATATAAATTGAATTGTTTAAAGGATTTAAATTGAAAATTTAAAGTTGAATTTGAAGTATAAAAAGAAATTTATCGAAATTGAGTTATTGAAACGTTTGAAAATGTAACTTTGAAATCTATTGAAATTGGGGTAGCTTAAATTGATATTTCAAACATGGATTTGAAATCAATACAGATTTAAATGGTTTATTGAGAATCTAAATTGGAAGATTTGAGATTGGGTTTGTTGATTTGGAAACTGAATATAGTCCAGATGTGTTGAAATGGAAGAAACGGTTTAAATTGATGTTAATTTCAAATTTATTTATTTAATAATAAACTGTTTATAAATATATTATTTTAAATTTAGATTTATTTAGTTTTGCAAACCAATTTTAATTTAAACTATATTAAACCTATTTAACTATTTTAAACCATTTAAACTATTTAATCTATTTTAAGCTATTTAAAATATTTTAAAATATTTTAATCTATTTTAAACTATTAAAACCATTTAAAACTATCTTAAAGTATTTTAAAAATATTATAAAGTATTTTAAACTATTTCAAAAGTATTTTAAACTTTTTTAACTATTTAAAACTATTTTAATCTATTTTAAAACTATTTTGTTTATATAGAACTGATATCTCAAAACGCTGTTACAACACTTGTATTTATAGTGTACAAATAATGTAAATATGAGTTATAAATGGGCTTGGCCCAAGACTCATATCCATATGCTTCTATGGTGCTTGTAATATGAGAAATATATGCTTTGACCATTTAGCGTATTTGTTATTCTCTTATTCCTTTTATATATGTATATGTATTTCATTTCTTTGTGATAGAGAAACCAAAAATGGCCGTTGTGTGAAAGCATATTCTGCATCATTTTTAAAATAATTTCCAAGAGGAGTCCATGTATGAAATTGCTAGATTTAGTGTCCAAGATTCATAAATCATGTACAAATCTATTAACGAAGCGTGTAGCATTGTTCTCCGAGTTGACACTCAAGTTAGAAAGGTTAACGAAGTTGTAGATGATATTCCCAGATACAAATTTGGGTTTATTGAAGACAGTATGTTTTCGTCTTGAATAAATAGAAAGGGTCAATTAAGTGGTATGTCAAACTCGATATTTGTAGTTTATTAAATTTTTGTATCACATAAATTATTGATCAGTAACTTAATTTCTATTATCCATCTGAGTGGGTAGATTTAGGAGAAAACCTTTGCGCAATGCACAACGTTATGCAAATCTCTAAGGAAGATGGAACACAGTCGGTTAAGTGGGAGCTTCATATTGAAATGACAAGGTTTGTTATCAATGCAATATTAACTAAGTTCTAAATGTAGAAAACGTAGTAACATCTTCCTTTATTTTTAATATGGTGGGAAAACATTGACAATATCTCTATGGTCAGATAAAAGAATCTGGTGGACGACCTTGATTAATACGTATCCCCATTTTGTACCTATCATTGTGACATCTACAAAAATGTCTATTTTTGGCTGTAAATATAATTTTTTGTACCTACCGTGGTATTTATTTCCGCTGTATTACTTTGTTTATATATATCAACAATTATATAGACAAACTGTTATAACTGTCTAGATCGATGATAGATTAGTTTGCTCTGATTGTTGTACACGTATAGTTTTCTTTGTAAGGATCATATTGATATTGTATGTTATCGTTCTATTATGCAATTCTAATGTTTTTGTTCTCTCTTTCTGTTCTATTTTATTTTCTTCATTTTCTTTTACCCTAACTTTTGTCTTTCCGCCAATTGGGTTATTGGCACGTGAATACCTTGGAAGTATTAGTGTCGACATTTGGGGGTTAAAAAGGCAATTGTTAAAGTATGGCGTCTAGAAAGGTAATGCTTAAGATTGGAATTGAGTATTCAAATACCCCGTCATACTTGGTTACCTGACTGGCCTAAGTAGTGAACTGAGCCCAAAGGTTGCCCCTAATTGAAAATGCCCAAACTGAGTTGGGCCTTGGGCTAATATTCAAAATTGTTTTGAAAATTAAAGTAAAGATTATAAATTTAAAAGTTAAATTTAAAAATAAAATATGTTTATTATAAAAGTTATAATATAACATAAGTTTTCAAAATGTTCGAAAAGATAATAAAATCTCAAAGTTTTTGAAAATTTAAAATTTAAAATATAAACATTAATTTCAAAAATTAATTTATTATTAAGATTGATAAAATAAATTAATTAAATAAGTTAATTAATTATTTTGAAAATTGTAAATAAGTTAATTATATATATACATGTATTATATATATAGATATATGTTATATTATCTTAAAATGTTTAAGATAGTATAAATATACATGAATGTATATAAAAATGACTTTCCTTATTATTGTAATTTAATTAAAAGTGTTTAATTAAAAAAATTAACTAAAGGTAAATTAATTAAATTAAAGGTATATATATATGTATATGTATATATGATATATATATATATATATATATATATATATATTACTATAATGGTTATAGTATATATGCTTAAAAGATTAAAGTACACATGTCTAATATAAAAGTTATATGAGAATATAATATAAAATTAACTAAAGAGTTAATTAATTAAAATTAATTAAATAAGATTTAACTAATATAATGTTATAAATAAAATTATTATATAAGTTAAAGAAATATAAAAGTTATATAATAATTAAACTTATGTGATATCAATGTATAAACCAATGATGGAACATTAAAAAAACTCGAATAGATTGTAACAACCCATACCTTAGTGGACTTGAATTTTCGCTAAATCAGAAACCCAAGTCCACTAAAGTACGAATCATTGGTGTTTGGTATCCTGCAAATAACAAAAGTATATCAGAGCTCTATCGATATAAACTCATAGTGGAACAGTAAAATATAACAAAACATATGATTACTGACAAAGCCGACACCTTCAATTTTAGTGTCTTTTTTAGTGTCGAGCATGCATAAGGAAATCTATCATTCCACCGTTCTCGCTTTGTACCAGTACCTATCCCTCTAAACCAATCGTGTGAGTTTTAATGAGGAGGGAGTCAGAACAACGTTCAAGTGACTGGTAAATTACGCACTTTATACATAACACTAGTTTATGCTGATTGTCTTCCATTACATGTTATGTCTCTTGTTTTGCTTAGTATCTTGACTCCACGTGCGGGTACAATATGCCTCATCTACTCATGGTAAAAAAATAACTACGTACATATGTGTGTAAGTACTACAGTTCCTCTTTGGACTATGATACTTTCCCCACTAGCATCCTTAACGCAACACCTCGTCGGGATCCATCATCAACGCAGTATCATGTCCTCATCGTTGTGCATACCAAGGAACTCCCATAGTGCCTAATAACGGCATCACAATAGTTTAGCCGTATTTTTTTTAAAGACCTCCGTAAAAGGGTTATCTAGCATTACCTCCTAACAGCAAACAAACTAGCAAACAACTGTGAGGTGGTGCATGTCCTAAATAGAATCAACACTAGTAGGAGGTGTAGTCCGCTTAGGCGTAATGTGATGCCCCACCTCTATACTCACACTAGCCAAGGACACTACGGGGTAATGCCGTCAACTAGCACGAAGAATAAGGCTGTTGAGGAGCGACCATCTGTGTAATTGCTTTGTGCGAGTACCGATATGTCAGATAATATATCTTACATTTCGTTTCAAGAGGAAATCCGACATATCAAATACAAACTCTAAGCTAACACACAGTGCCTTTGAGGCCATCGGAAACAAATATAGAAGTAAACCTAACACAAATCAGTCATAGATATTCATATCACAAAGGCGGAATCAGATATGAATATATCGCATAAAAGTGTATACCAAAATAGTGGTCATATAAGATCCACTACATCACAAAAGAATAAATACAAGTGCTAGACAAAAGAATAATTATACATCAAGGAGCCTCTATCTCAAATGTATAATAACAAAAAATACTAATCTAAAGTATTTGGCCAAAAATCAGACGATGAACCCTGATAAGAAGTCAAGGAGGAGCACCTGAAATACCTCGGTCTGACCCGAGTATTATTTAAGAAGAAAATAATAAACAGATCAGTCTAGCTATAAATATTAGATAAAATGAGATAGGATAAGAGATATGACCAAAAACGTATGATAACAAAAAAGCCATACTGTGTCAAGTATACATCAAATAACAACAAAAATCATACAATATCTCAAATCATCTCAAAACACCAAAAAGAATCACATTCTTTAAATTATTCACCAAAACACAAATATTGATAGAGCTTATCAATGCAAACCACGAAAATTGGTGAAATGCAAATTCTAGAAATCATCAACTAGAAATCCAGAAATCACAAAAGGGGGAAGGCCTATCACAAACGGGAGCATGAAAACTCACCAACACGTGTATCACAAACGGAACGCTATTCCAAGGTCGCTAACCATCAATTTTGAGCCGAAGCTCCACAAACGGCCCGGAGACCATGGGTCGCTACCCGCATCAAATTGAACCGAAGTTCCACAAATGGGGTTTTAGTCCCCACACCAACAAATAGACATCGCACATCGCTAGTCTAAATCACAAAATGATCATCATCGATCAATAAAAAGTGTGAACCACACTAAGCTAGTAAATAAATGAGTTTAGTTTCATGTCCCATAACCACTGGCTTAACTTAAATATTTACAAACAAATTATAGATTTCCACTCGAAAATTGTCACAAGAGTTCAATCGAACAAGTCCAAGAATTAACCGACGAAGTAAACGCAAGCGTTACATACCACTTGTTTTACTAAGCCGTTTAATTAGATTTCTCATACGAATGAGGTAAAGGTTTGTATATACTAATAGATTGGAAAATGATTTTATAAACGAGATTTGTATTAAAATAGAGTTGAAAACATCTTTGTGAAAGAGTTTGAATATTTACTACTAGTATAGAAAACTTGGTATTTGAAAGTTAATAATCACAAAAATGATTGTAAAAACAATCAATCACCAAAGATTCACGTTCGAAGACGTGAATCAAAACCATAGAAATCGATATCAAATCCATCAAATGGATATTCCCAAAAATCCAAAGAAAGAGGTCATCAAAGTCGATAATAAGTGATGACAACTGTAAAGACCCAAAAACTCGGCCTTCGAAAATCGGCATTCGTACTTCACTTGTACTCAAAATGCCATAGATTCAAACGCCGAATCTGGTTCTCTGGAGCTTATAACACCATTAAGTACAACAACACAGCGGAATAAAAATAGATGATATCATATACAATCCAATGAATACAATATCCAGTATGATATACAACAATGATATCAACATGATACAACAATATCAGAGATACAAGAAATAGCAGCGGAAAGAAAAGATAACATCAACACCGGAACAATATCAATAGAAGTGATAACTCCAAAATGATCTTCAGACAAGAATGAATCCACAATTCCAGAATAAGAAACTCCAATGAATGGACTCCAAATACTGAACTAGCTCTAGATAATCTACTAACCTGAATATCTGAATAACCAAACTCTAGACTGCTCGTGTGGAAAATTATGAGCACCCAGAGTTTAGGAAAGGAACAATAAACTCCGAGTCAGTCGTGGGACTGGTGTGAGTAACAAAAACAATCTATCTTTAAAACAAAGTAAGATTGAATTTCGCAATGCTTTTGGAAAATGAAACTACCATAAGGCCTCCCGCACACACATACAATGCAAACGCAGAATCGGAGGAGATTTCTCCTTATGATAGTCAAAGATGCTTACTACGCAAATCATTGGATTATTATTACTAGTGCATAGTGAAGAAAACATTCCGAAAGTATAATATTAATCTTAGCCAACATACGACCAGTATCGTATGCCTACTATAGCTACTATGTTCAATAGCAGGTTACCGCCACATTCCATAGCAGGTTATACAACTAAAACCGTACAAGGTTCGTATTGTTTCATTGGATTTCCAACAAATGGTCAGGCTAAGGAACTTCCTTTCCTACTGCCGAATGGGATCGCCTCTGGCTGGACGTCCCGAGAGACAAACTGCTCTCTGCCAACACAAGGCCGGGTTACCCCTGTAACTAGGTAACTCACGAATATGCCATCCCCCGGTCCTTTGGGACCTTTATCCGAGGCGCCTCGATAAACACACAATCACATAATAAATGAGATCGGAGTATCCACATAGGATAAATACCAGGGCTCCATACCTGATACCACTCTTTTACAGAAGGAAATGACATACCCTAAAGGGCGCGACCCTCATAACCTTGCCGCATATTCCTGTTTCGACCATTTCCGGGTTGTGAGGTCCGAAGAGGTCTCGTCCACAAAGCTACGCTTTGTCACAAAGCCATGCTTTGGGTCAACAGATGATCAAAGTAATGATCACAAAGATAAATGATCAAACAAATGATCATATCACAAATGATCAAACAATGATCATCACACAGCAACACTCAGCATGTCACATTACCAAATTGGGAATATATCGCTGATAACCTTCAACTACATAACCTCTGAGCTCGTACGTCTCAGAGAAGGGTGTTAAGCTAAGAGAATAAATTCTCCGCCACCAATAGAAATGTATTTGAAAGAAATCTGCTTTATATCTCAAAATGTAATGTCAGACATGTAACCATACAAGTATGTTCCGGGTTCGAACAGAACCGAAGGCACTTCCAAAGAAGCCCTTGAAATCCGGGTATTCACAATCCCGATCGGATTTCCCATCACTTAGAAGATCTCTATACCGGCACGACTCAGTGCAGAGACAATCGATAGGTTATCCTATCGTTCTCGCAAATACCCGGTCTTTAACACCGGTCTTCAAATGCCATCCATATACGACGTATCATTATTCGGAATGGGTTATATGACACAAAGGTCCTCTCCCGGCTAAACCGAATAATGAGCGTGATATTAAAAACATATGGATATTGGGATTTCAATTAAGTCACAACTTATTACCCAAACTTTCTTTTCAAATGGTTTAACAAATTACCATTTCAAATTTTTTAAACAAAAAGATTCATTTTAACAACCTTCAATGGTTTAAACAATTTCCACACTTTAATCTTTTAAACAAAAGATTCATTCACAGATTTTCCAAATTAATTTCCATTTCAGTTTGATTAACTCGTTTAATCTTTAAATCAAGATTTAACTTATAACTTTCAAAACAATTCCATTTCAAATGGTTTAAATAAATCATCATTGTAAATCTGTTAAAAATAAACAGATTTAATTCATAGCTTTCAAAAAGAATTCATTCATAATTTAGAAAACCATTTTTTTCAATTCAAACTTGAAATTCCTTTAATTAAACTGGAATTTCATTTCTTATCTGAAAAGCTTTTATTCTTTCAAAATAAACAGTTTTCATTTTGGAAATCTGATTCATTTATACGAGTTAAGGTTCTTCTTGGGTTAAAATCAAATTCTCAAACCAATATTTTAAAAGTGGTTTAAATTCATATAAAACACATTTATAATATCTTTAATCAAAATTCCAATCATTGAATTCAATTCCAAATATTGAATTCAAATTCAAGTTGAATTATTTAAATTTCAAAACTTAATTAAGTTATTCGAAAATAAGACTTATCTTTGAAATTCCATTTCAAAAGCTTTTCACTTTAAACCCAAATTCCCAATCTCAAGATCAATTGAAATCAAAATTTCAATTTCAAAAACTTCAAATTTAAATCATCTGTGACTCAACCAATTTCCACGTGAAATCCATATCTGTGTGTGTAAAAGTGTAGTCCAGGGGTTTAACACAATAGTGCAACACAATGAATCATCACAGATCAAAATACAGGATTTAGTTGATAAGCGATATAAATTATAACGCTTATCGTTCATGCACAGACCATAGATATATAGATATCATAGATAATAAATTACCTCACAGATAATTTGTCACAAATCACAACATAAATCAGGTGTATCACAAAACATCATATATCAGGGATATCAAACAATTAAATCATCCAATACAATCTAGACATCCATAGATAAGATCACTTTAATTATCTGATTGATTCAAATCAGATTAATTTCTATGAATAAATTTACTAGTCAAGGTAAATTAATAATCAATTGATTACAAAACATTTAATAAATTATCTTTTGATTAATCATTAATTAACCTCTAATTAATGATTAATTCTTAATTAATTACAACAACTAATTAATTACTCCTTAATTAATAAGTATTTCTTAATCACTTTCATTAATTAATTTACCTTAATTAATTATCTTAATTAATTAACCCTTAATGGTTAACTAATTAACTCTTAATTACTAAATTAATTAATCCAAATCATTAATTAATTAAATTAGTTAATTATTCATTTTAATTAACTTCATAATCACAAATCCTTAAATCTCCCTTATTTAAAGGACTAAACATTTTCCTATAAATGATCCAATTCTTATTTACAAATGCATTTTAAACATTTCACCTTTGCATTCGCTTTTACATTCCATTTCAAATTTAGATTCAATATAATTACAAATTTAACTTAGCAAAATTTAAAACACACTTTAAAATATACTTTAACATTTTAAAGTTGTTAAAACATTTTATTTTTATAAAACTTATATTTATTTAAAACTATGGAGACAAAACTTTAATTTGAATCCATCTCACATTTTGTTTTAAACTCTGTTTTAAAACCCTGTTCTTAAATTTTAAAACCTTTAAAACTGACAGGCTTTAAAACTGGCAACACCAACCTGACCCGAGACTACCCAAAATTGCTTCGAGTCGAACAAATAAAAACTTCGGGCCACCCCCTCCATTTACTCGAGAAAACTCGAGTAACCATTCCTACTACACCCAGACTTCTCAGCATCCACCAGAGAAACTCCGTGCACGTGTACAACGATCTCGATCGATTCCGATCGAGTTCGACGACGTTCCCACGTCAACGATCATCCCCAATCACCATCCCTATCTCCAGATTCCCCTATTTCAACTCGAATTTGAAATTCGTGTTCAACTGAAGCCTGGAAACCCAACAACTCGAACTCGCCAAAACCTGTCAACGCTCCAATGCTCGCCGCTCCGACCATCATAGGTTCTGAATCTCCGGCGTCGACTTCCCCTACGCGTCTACTACCATTCCCCAGAACCCGGTTGAACTCGATCAACAATGTGAAACGCGGTGATCGATTTTATCTACCTTAGCTAAACTAGGGTTCCTAACTACAAATGACAACCACCACTGACAAGAACTATCATCTGACAATTTTGCCGAAGTCCCCGATCGTTCTTCCATCTCAAGAAAGCACGACAACTTCCCAGACCATCCTGATCACCAGGGAGACTCGAAAACCCATTTTCCAGACATCACTATATAACACTTTCAATGTTACATTAAAAATTGTAAATTTGATTTTAAAAATCCTACCTTTCATATATGATTCCAGTTATATAATTATATCAACAAATTTCAATGTTTGGTTTTTAACATATTTCAAGTTTCTCTGTGTATTCACTTTTTCCAGACAATGTTTTCTATCTAAAATTCTTGCAAATATTTTCAAAGCTTAGTTAAGTTTAAAAAAACAAACTTTGTTTTACATACTTAAGCCTAAAGAAGATTAGAGTGAGAAGAATTTGAAGTTAGATCTAAGTTTAAGTCTCTGGGACTTTAAAACAGAGATGATCACAGTGATTTATCTAGACATACTCACAAGTTTCAGTGTATTAAAAACCATCATACAAACACATTTACATACATACATCACAAGTTGCTCCAACCATAGGTCATATGCATCAAAACTAAAGGTATCTCGTGTTAACAGATTAAAGGCAGAGTCTTGAGCAAAGATCAGAGATGTTTTAGTATCAACAGATATGCACACATACATAAGTTCACAAAGAATTGCACATACACATACATATAAAACAAATCATATGCACAGAGATTTCCAGATTTATTTAAATTTTAGTTTAAAAGTTTACTCACCTGGCAAAAGAAATTAAACAGAGGAGTATCTTGTTTTTGTGGAAACTGCTGCTGCTCTTATTATTTTCTACTTTGATTCTAGTTTGATTTGCTAAAGCTTTGTTGTTTATGTATTCCAGATGATAGTTTGTTTGAATGAAACGAAATGATGCAGAGTGTGATGGATATAAGAGGAATGAAGCTTACAGGTGATATTTTATTTGGTACAAACTTTAGCAGTGATATTTTCTTGCTTTGTCTACTGATGTCTGGTTTGGTGGCTAAAGAGATGATGGCATTAAATGTTTTGTACAATACTTATCCTTTTTTTGCTTATTTTATTTTGTACATTGCGTGAGAGAAAGGTCTAGTTGCTTCTATTTTTGCAAGCTTTTATACTTATCTTTGTACTTAAATATATTTGTTCAAACTTGAATAGATATCATCTTCATTTGCAATACTTGACTTCAGCTGAGAGGATATGGCATTTATTGCCTTGTACAATTCGTATATATATATATATTTTCTTCGGCTGCAACCAAATATGAAGATGTTGATTTGGTGGCCAAACATTAATTAGCTTGTACCATGTTTCCATTTATAAATTTTTTCTTATTTGGTTGTACAAAATGTTTGTTCACACTTACCTTCATTTGCAAGCTTCCATGTATATGTATGTTTCTTCTTTTGCCTTTACAACATTACTCTATAATATAATTAAATTTCTATTTTAATTTGTTGTTAGAATTTGTTTACTATGTTTTACTTTCTACTTGAATATATTTTTATCCTTTATTTTGCCTTTGCTTTTTAATTCAAATGAATTCCTAAAATTATTATGTTATTAAAATTTTATTAAATGAATTACTTAATAACTTATCTTTTATTTATTTCTCATTATTTTGTAATATAGATAAATTTCTAGATTTAATTTGTTATTGGATTTTATCCAATGTATTTATTTTATACATTATATCTTATATAATTTGTATCTTTATTTTCAAACCATTTATTTACGTTTTAAATTCAAATCAAATATATATATATACATATATATTCAATTTTTACTCATATATGCCCGTATACATATATATTCACATATATACAATATTTACAATATTTTTAAATTTAAATGATTTGTACAGAATTTATTTGGCTTCAGGGAAACTCGCATCCCTTTAATCGATTAATTTTACAAATTGTCTTCAAAATTTAAATAAATTATCAATTTAAATTTATATAAAATTCGGGGTCGTTACAGACTTCCCTCCTTAAAAGAATTTCGTCCTCGAAATTGCCAAGGAGACACAAAGATAGATGAAGAATATTTCATCAACTCAAACTGAGCATCTATTCTGCATTTGGCTTACCAAATCAGAATATCAATAATAGATACAAGAACGAATCTATTTTAACACTTCATAAGATACTCGGGTTATCCAGATCTACGAAATACACAGTGGTATTGGTCAGTTCGAAAGGATAACTAACGATTCGTAGAACATATCGAGACCCAAAGAATAGATAGATATATGGATACAATTCAAAACTTTTAGTTTAGAATCTAAGGTATACCTATCAACCATAGCAAACAAAGCAACCAATTCATCCAAACAAGCAATTTTAGCTTATTCGGAGTTTATGTCCCATTTTAATATATCGAATCTCCTTTCTGGATCTACCAGAAACTATCGAAGAATTGAGGAGAAATGACGAACAAAAGAGATTGATAGAGAAAATTTGTTTCCACTATTGTTAAAGGGTATTGACCATTTATAATCGTATTCCCCTGTCCCCTATCTCATCCTCTTCTTGCACTCATACTCACTATCAGTGGATAATAAGAGAATTTACTGAGGCATACGAAGGATATCTGAGAATTACTCATTCTAGGATATACTTCACCCCATCTCTAATGAGCTACTTAATGTGTTATACTCCTGAGCTAAAGTTCAACCTTAGCTCTGATACCACGTTGTAAAGACCCAAAAACTCGGCCTTCGAAAATCGGCATTCGTACTTCACTTGTACTCAAAATGCCGTAGATTCAAATGCCGAATCTGGTTCTCTGGAACTTATAACACCATTAAGTACAACAACACAGCGGAATAAAAATAGATGATATCATATACAATCCAATGAATACAATATCCAGTATGATATACAACAATGATATCAACATGATACAACAATATCAGAGATACAAGAAATAGCAGCGGAAAGAAAAGATAACATCAGCACCGGAACAATATCAATAGAAGTGATAACTCCAAAATGATCTTCAGACAAGAATGAATCCACAATTCCAGAATAAGCAACTCCGATGAATGGACTCCAAATACTGAACTAGCTCCAGATAATCTACTAACCTGAATATCTGAAAAACCCAACTCTAGACTGCTCGCGTGGAAAATTATGAGCACCCAGAGTTTAGAAAAGGAACAATAAACTCCGAGTCAGTCGTGGGACTGGTGTGAGTAACAAAAACAGTCTATCTTTAAAACAAAGTAAGATTGAATTTCGCAATGCTTTTGGAAAATGAAACTACCATAAGGCCTCCCACACACACACACACAATGCAAACGCAGAATCGGAGGAGATTTCTCCTTATGATAGTCAAAGATGCTTACTACGCAAATCATTGGATTATTATTACTATTGCATAGTGAAGAAAACATTCCGAAAGTATAATATTAATCTTAGCCAACATACGACCAGTATCGTATGCCTACTATAGCTACTATGTTCAAAAGCAGGTTACCGCCACATTCCATAGCAGGTTATACAACTAAAATCGTACAAGGTTCGTATTGTTTCATTGGATTTCCAACAAATGGTCAGGCTAAGGAACTTCCTTTCCTACTGCCGAATGGGATCGCCTCTGGCTGGACGTCCCGAGAGACAAACTGCTCTCTGCCAACACAAGGCCGGGTTACCCCTGTAACTAGGTAACTCACGAATATGCCATCCCCCGGTCCTTTGGGACCTTTATCCGAGGCGCCTCGATAAACACACAATCATACAATAAATGAGATCGGAGTATCCACATAGGTTAAATACCAGTGCTCCATACCTGATACCACCCTTTTCCAGAAGGAAATGACATACCCTAAAGGGCACGACCCTCATAACCTTGCCGCATATTCCTATTTCGACCATTTCCAGGTTGTGAGGTCCGAAGAGGTCTCGTCCACAAAGATACGCTTTGTCATAAAGCCATGCTTTGGGTCAACAGATGATCAAAGTAATGATCACAAAGATAAATGATCAAACAAATGATCATATCACAAATAATCAAACAATGATCATCACACAACAACACTCAGCATGTCACATTACCAAATTGGGAATATATCGCTGATAACCTTCAACTACATAACCTCTGAGCTCGTACGTCTCAGAGAAGGGTGTTAAGCTAAGAGAATAAATTCTCCGCCACCAACAGAAATGTATTTGAAAGAAATCTGCTTTATACCTCAAAATGTAATGTCAGACATGTAACCATACAAGTATGTTCCGGGTTCGAACAGAACCGAAGGCACTTCCAAAGAAGCCCTTGAAATCCGGGTATTCACAATCCCAATCAGATTTCCCATCACTTAGGAGATCTCTATACCAGCGCGACTCAGTGCAGAGACAATCGATAGGTTATCCTATCGTTCTCGCAAATACCCGGTCTTCATCACCGGTCTTCAAATGCCATCCATATACGACGTATCATTATTCGGAATGGGTTATATGACACAAAGGTCCTCTCCCGGCTAAACCGAATAATGAGCGCGATATTAAAAACATATGGATATTGGGATTTCAATTAAGTCACAACTTATTACCCAAACTTTCTTTTCAAATGGTTTAACAAATTACCATTTCAAATCTTTTAAACAAAAAGATTCATTTTAACAACCTTCAATGGTTTAAACAATTTCCACACTTTAATCTTTTAAACAAAAGATTCATTCACAGATTTTCCAAATTAATTTCTGTGACGCTCCACCTCTATGCTCATAATAACAAAGAGTATTAAAAGAAATACTGTCTATTATTACGAAGAATAAGGTTGGATAGGAGCGACCATCCGTAATTGGCCTTACACTAATATTGGTTATCTCGATAGGAGTGGTATATACTTTTTATTTTTCATCTATTATTTATTTACTGCCATCGACATATCCAATTATCAGTATAAAACAAACTACGATAGTTCATAATAGTTTAGGACATTAGATATAACAATAACACAGATAATATAATTGCGGAACACAGATAAAAACAAAAGTCTCATATATATATAACGGATGTCAGTTAATACATAGTTGACACAATACATACGATACAACTACAACTGTCGACTCTAGAAGTTATATATACACGTACATTATCGACTAATATACATGAATACATATCGTTCTATACAATGACACGACTACTACAAAAGGACAATGACAACTTCAGAAGATGCGAAAAGTCTTCAAATCCCAAACAGCAACTCAAAGAAGGAAATCTACAACCTGAAATAACTCTGGTCTGACCCGAGTATTACATTCAAAAGAAAATAATACCCAGGTCAGTCTAATTCAAACCAGTTATTAGTGCATAGTAGCAATAGTAATCAACATCAAATAGACGACAGTCACAGAAATCTCGTATATCCGACTCCTTTATAAAAGAATCGGATAACGGCAGATATAACACTAAACAGTGTTAAACAACAAATCAGCAATCCAAATCAATTTAAACAATTGAAATATCAATTTAAAAACAACAATGTTGATTGGCTGCAGTACACGCTAACGTGTACTGCCTCGCCAATACAGTCTATGAAATACTCAGAAGATCAATGAATCCAAAAGCCAACAGATCCAACTCAAATCAAAATGAACCATTTCAAAATACAACTTCAAAATATTGAATTTAACCAACGAAACAATTCAACAATCGAAATATCAATTAAATCTGTCACTTTTGCTAGGGCTGCAGTACACGCACGCGTGTACTGCCTCGCCACTACAATAATGCAAGTAAACTCGACTAGCAGATTAGAGAGCTGCAGGGGTAAAACTGCACCCACATACAACTGCAAACAAGAACAGTGCACTTAAATGCACGATGAAACTTTACAATTAACACAAGGGCAAACCCAAAGAAGCCGGATCAACACATGTGAAAATAAACTAGATCACAAGGGCAACAAGTAGTTGTAAGCAAGTGCAGACCACAAAGACAAGGACTTAACATCAGATATGAGACAAAGACAATCGCATATGCACAAGTCAAGGGCACCTGTACAAAGCCTGATTGGGGATGAATAGGCACTTAAATTCGAGACTACAACTCAATTACAAACTGGTGAATTTCAAGTAATGAATTTGCAGTTGCAAACAGGTACATAGACAAAGACAATGCACCTGTCAACAGCATAAGGGATGCAACAGCAAAAAGAAACAACTCAGAATTGTTAACGAACCAAGACATGTCGAAGCAAACAATGCCACAACCTGAAACTGGACAGTTTCAAATTAGAATCTAAGTGGCTGAAGTCAAAAGAAATCACCATCAGAGTCAAGTCAGTGCCAAAGCTAAGGAACACAAACAACTCAAAGCCGATGCCAACCCAAAAATGCAACATCCAAAGATATCAGATTCGAACAATTTCAAAACTGAGGCAGCTAGCAACACAAAACAAGTGACATGATAAAGTAGTGTGAAACCAAAATTGCAAGCATACAAAATGCTCACTGCAAACACAACGTACAGGCTACAACTTCAAAAGAACCAGGTTCAAGTGACATCAATGTGCACAAAGACAACCGATATGAAAACTGTCTCAATGATCAAGACAGTCCCATAGGCAGTGACAATAAGTATGAAAGTGCAGACTACCAAGACAAATGCCCATGTCAACAACACTCGCAAGCCACAGAGAACACAAATCTAGGGACACTGAATCGAGACGCTACAGAGACCAGTAAACAACCAGGCAACATCATGTAATCTTCAAAAAGACCAAAGTCAGATATATTCAAGTGATCGAAATCCAACAAAGTCAAAACCGATGTCCACAATAACAAATTTTTCGATTCGATAAAGTCAGAGATCAGCCTCGACATCAAAACGAATATCGATGGCCGAGATGAATTCAAGCAACGAATTCAATTAATGGATACAACCACAATCAAAAGCATCGAATCAATTCCAAGTTAAGAATTTCACGCAGCAGAATTTAAAACGACTGAAATCACTTTCAAACAAGACCGAAGTCATAAAATATGTGACGAAAATAAAGGGTTCGAAGTTAAAAGATAAAACAATCGAACAGCTCAATCGAAGTCAAGATAGCCATGAAACAGTTTGAATTAGATGTGAGACGAACTCACCATTTTTGACGCAAATCAAGGAGCTGCGAGCGATGACCACAAGATTGAGCACGGCGATTGGCGAACCTCCCATCTTTACTTCGATCGAATGAAAATGATGCTTCGTAGAGCCCTAATTGTGGCGGAAGAACGAGCGAGATGCATGCCCTAATTCAGTTGCAAAGAGGAAATCGTCGCCGCAACCATTTTTTTTCTTTTCTTCAATTTAGGTTTAGGGTTTGAATGAATGAGAAGAGGGGGTCGGGTCGAATTGGAATAAGAAGGGAACGGCTTTCCTATTTGATAATTATCCCGGCCCAACAAAACAAAAGAGAACGGGCCCAGTTTTAAATTTGTAAAGCTCGCATAATCACCTGACGCTTCAATACAAGGAATTTCGCTCTAACTAAAACTTCCAACAGTAATTTGCAATAGTTTGATCGTCACTTTGACGATGATAAAATTTTTACAAACTCCCGGGTTGTTACAGACTCCCCTCCTTAAAGAAATTGCGTCCACGCAATCATAGGAAATAAATGGATAAAAGGTAACAACCATAAGAGCATGGCAATGACGAGTGCATAAGCAAAGCAAATGTCAGCAGGGGAAGTATTAGAAATGAAATCAAAAGGTCCGACTGATTCAAATCAAAAGAATCAACATCGTGGGGATCAAGGAATCAAAATCAGACGACTGTCTAAAGCAAGAATCAATCGAGTTCCAGCAACTAAAAGAGAAGGAAAAACAGAGCAGAAATCCCATACAGAGCACGAATTGAATGTGAGTAAATCAAATTACTCACCTGAATCGCTAGAGAAAAAGACGAAGCTCAAATCTCAAAAATCGCAAATATTCAATCATCAAAACGATAATCAAATTTCTCAAATCAACAAATATTCGATTATCACGACTATAATCAAATTTTAAATTTAACAAATATTTGATTATCTCAAGCGATAATCAAATTCCAAATCAACAATTATTTAATTATCTGAAGCGATAATTAAATCTAAAATCAACAAATATTTAATTATCTCAAGCGATAATTAAATCTCAAATCAACAATTATTTAATTATCTGAAGCGATAATTAAATCTAAAATCAACAAATATTTAATTATCTCAAGCGATAATTAAATCTCAAATCAGCAATTATTTAATTATCTGAAGCGATAATTAAATCTAAAATCAGCAAATATTTAATTATCTCAAGCGATAATTAAATCTCAAATCAGCAAATATTTAATTATCAAAAGCGATAATTAAATCTCAAATCAGCAAATATTTAATTATCTAAAGCGATAATTAAATCTCAAATCAGCAAATATTTAATTATCTAAAGCGATAATTAAATCTCAAATCAGCAAATATTTAATTATCAAAAGCGATAATTAAATCTCAAATCAGCAAATATTTAATTATCAAAAGCGATAATTAAATCTCAAATCAGCAAATATTTAATTATCAAAAGCGATAATTAAATCTCAAATCAGCAAATATTTAATTATCTAAAGCGATAATTAAATCTCAAATCAACAAATATTTAATTATCTAACAGCGATAATTAAATCTAAAATCAACAATTATTTAATTATCAAAGACGATAATTAAATCTCAAATCAACAAATATTTAATTATCTAAAGTGATAATTAAAAGCAACAAATATCCGATTATCAAAAACGATAATCAGAACTCATATCAACAAATATCTAATTATCACAAGCGATAATTAAATCTCAAATCAACAATTATTTAATTATCCGAAGCGATAATTAAATCTAAAATCAACAAATATTTAATTATCTCAAGCGATAATTAAATCTCAAATCAACAATTATTTAATTATCTGAAGCGATAATTAAATCTAAAATCAACAAATATTTAATTATCTCAAGCGATAATTAAATCTCAAATCAACAATTATTTAATTATCTGAAGCGATAATTAAATCTAAAATCAACAAATATTTAATTATCTCAAGCGATAATTAAATCTCAAATCAACAATTATTTAATTATCTAAAGTGATAATTAAAAGCAACAAATATCCGATTATCAAAAACGATAATCAGAACTCATATCAACAAATATCTAATTATCACAAGCGATAATTAGAAACAACAAATATCTGATTATCAAAAACGATAATCAGAACTCATATCAGCAAATATCTAATTATCACAAGCGATAATTAGAAACAACAAATATCTGATTATCAAAAACGATAATCAGAACTCATATCAACAAATATCTAATTATCACAAGCGATAATTAGAAACAAAAAATATCTGATTATCAAAAACGATAATCAGAACTCATATCAGCAAATATCTAATTATCACAAGCGATAATTAGAAACAACAAATATCTGATTATCAAAAACGATAATCAGAACTCATATCAACAAATATCCAATTACCTGCAGATAATTGGAAGCAACAAATATCTAGAAATCAATTAAGAAGACTAGAAAATCAACATGAAAGCTTGGATCGATCCCATCAGATGGCGAGTTTTTAATTCGCCGCACGTGCATCTCAGAGTGGCCGAAGCCTACCAAGTACTCAACATAATTTTGGCGCCCATCAGATTGACCTGAAGGTCCGCAGAGTGACCCGAAGGTCTAGTACTGGTATTTGACCCGAAGGTCCGCAGAGTGGCCCGAAAGCCCAACAAATGACCCGAAGGTCCGTAGAGTGGCCCGAAAGCCCAACAAATGACCCGAAGGTCCGCAGAGTGGCCCAAAAGCCCAACAAATGACCCGAAGGTCCGCAGAGTGGCCCGAAAGCCCAACAAATGACCCGAAGGTCCGCAGAGTGGCCCGAAAGCCCAACAAATGACCCGAAGGTCCTCATAGTGGCTCGAAAGCACACGAAAGCATCAAAATGTTTCAATTAACGAGTCCGGAATTAACCGAAATAGCAAACGCACATGTCCCATACCACGTGTTTTACTAAATCGTTTGATTCTCTACATCGTTTCCTTGAAAGTGTAAAATTCATCAAAATCATCAAAACAACAGATATTCAATTAACGAGTCCGGAATTAACTGAAAAAGTAAAAGTGTGGTTCCATACTTCGCACTTTTGCTAAATCGTTTAAATCTCTTCATCGTTTCCTTGAAAGTGCAAAATTGTGTAATTTGTAAAAATACACTTTACATTCTCAAACGGACAAGTCCGGAATTAAGCGAATCAGTAAAAGAAAGGGGTCATAGTCCTCGATTTTGCTAAAAGGTTTAAATCGCTTCCTCATTCTTTTGAAAGCGTAAACTGTTAAATTTCTGAAAACAATTTTATTTATTTTGTAAAAATAACAATTCACCTTCTCAACTGGACAAGTCCGGAGTTAAGCGAAACAGTAAAAGAAAGGGGTCATAATCCTCGATTTTGCTGAATCGTTTAAGTCGCTTTCTCATTCTTTTGAAAACGCAAACTGTTACAATTTTTTAAAACAATTTTCATTTTAAAACAATTTTCCAATCACGTGATTAGAACAGTAAATCAGTAACAATTTCGGTAAGGAAATCGTACTTCTCAAAATACCGTAAATACGGTCACAAATTAGCATTGCGGTATACCCGCTTGAAAATCCACTTTTAAAAATTTGACTATTACTGAAGTCAAAGCGACAGTAATTTTAAAACATCAAAAATCTCATCAAAATAATTCACATCAAAATGTGACATCAGTGAATTTTCATTCATTAAAATTGTCAACAAAACACCGTGCTTCAAAAATATAGCACTGGTGTAAAAATCCCGTTATAAAAATAACGGCAATAAAATACGTTTCATAACCAAGCATCGGTTCAACGTAAATAAATGCAGTAACGTGCAATTCAATTTTTTTTTTGCACGTACTACAGAATGAACAAAGAAATCATTCAAATGTATCTTCAATGAAGATAATTCAAAACAGCAAAAATCTAATCAATAGATGATTAATACAAAAGAAAGCCAGCGGAAATTTCAACAAAAATCACATATCTGCAATTTCTTCGAATCCTTAATTCGGATTCGAAATGTTCAAAGAAACAAATAATTACAGCTATGTAAACAACCAATGAAATTTATCTCAATTTCTAAATCAAACAGATTATCGGTTGTACTCAGCAAAGACAGTTTCACAGTTTCCGCTGCGCACTCTGATACATAGAACACAAATCAATCAAATCAACCAAAACACAGTTTCACTTTTATTTCTAAATAAAGATATTTAAAAATTTACATCTAGATTTCAAAACTTTAGTTTTGACTCAAATCACAGATAAAACATCGACCAATAGTTGTAACATATGTTCCATCCAAGTTATGTTTTATATTATGTCCATAAACCCCAAGCTCTGATACCAACTGTGACGCCCCACCTCTATGCTCATAATAACAAAGAGTATTAAAAGAAATACTGTCCATTATTACGAAGAATAAGGCTGGATAGGAGCGACCATCCGTAATTGGCCTTACACTAATATTGGTTATCTCGATAAGAGTGGTATATACTTTTTATTTTTCATCTATTATTTATTTACTCCCATCGACATATCCAATTATCAGTATAAAACAAACTATGATAGTTCATAATAGTTTAGGACATTAGATATAACAATAACACAGATAATATAATTACGGAACACAGATAAAAACAAAAGTCTCATATATATATATATAACTGATGTCAGTTAATACATAGTTGACACAATACATACGATACAACTACAACTGTCGACTCTAGAAGTTATATATACACGTACATTATCGACTAATATACATGAATACATATCGTTCTATACAATGACACGACTACTACAAAAGGACAATGACAACTTCAGAAGATGCGAAAAGTCTTCAAATCCTAGACAGCAACTCAAAGAAGGAAATCTACAACCTGAAATAACTCGGGTCTGACCCGAGTATTACATTCAAAAGAAAATAATACCCAGGTCAGTCTAATTCAAACCAGTTATTAGTGCATAGTAGCAATAGTAATCAACATCAAATAGACGACAGTCACAGAAATCTCGTATATCCGACTCCTTTATAAAAGAATCGGATAACGGCAGATATAACACTAAACAGTGTTAAACAACAAATCAGCAATCCAAATCAATTTAAACAATTGAAATATCAATTTAAAAACAACAATGTTGATTGGCTGCAGTACACGCTAACGTGTACTGCCTCGCCAATACAGTCTATGAAATACTCAGAAGATCAATGAATCCAAAAGCCAACAGATCCAACTCAAATCAAAATGAACCATTTCAAAATACAACTTCAAAATATTGAATTTAACCAACGAAATAATTCAACAATCGAAATATCAATTAAATCTGTCACTTTTGCTAGGGCTGCAGTACACGCACGCGTGTACTGCCTCGCCACTACAATAATGCAAGTAAACTCGACTAGCAGATTAGAGAGCTACAGGGGTAAAACTGCACCCACATACAACTGCAAACAAGAACAGTGCACTTAAATGCACGATGAAACTTTACAATTAACACAAGGTCAAACCCAAAGAAGCCGGATCAACACATGTGAAAATAAACTAGATCACAAGGGCAACAAGTAGTGGTAAGCAAGTGCAGACCACAAAGACAAGGACTTAACATCAGATATGAGACAAAGACAATCGCATATGCACAAGTCAAGGGCACCTGTACAAAGCCTGATTGGGGATGAACAGGCACTTAAATTCGAGACTACAACTCAATTACAAACTGTTGAATTTCAAGTAATGAATTTGCAGTTGCAAACAGGTACAGAGACAAAGACAATGCACCTATCAACAGCATAAGGGATG